>CM071570.1:9967120-10169083 GCA_036426205.1 Ascaphus truei
GAGTTAACTCAGTTCTCAGTCACATTTTAGTCTGGATTTTCAGATATAAAGTACAGTATCTATAAATTTAGCATAGGTTGAACATGATGGACATTTTGTAGTCATCTACTATAATAATTTTAATATATATATGTACACACACACATGCATATACTGTAGATATGTGTGTGTGTGTCCATTTTCCTTCCATCTCTCCCTTACGTGATCCTGGGCACCTTTTTAACACTATTGGGTTTTCATTCTATCATGAGGCTTGATGTCATAATCCCAAAGGCTGATTGCCCACTTTAAGTGCAATACATGCCTGCCTAATCCAGCTACCTGTGAGTGCATCTATTACCCTTCTACCACAGAATACTCACTTTAATATACGGAATTTTACTCTGCACATGGTTCCGGGGACTAAGTTGCACTCCACCCTTTGCATCTGTGTTCCTGCGAGACCTTGTTGAGGGTCTATTCCTTGGAGAAGAACGCTAAACTCAAGAAAAAGAACCCAGTATGGTAGACCACACAGAAGACCCTGAGTAAACAATGATACGTTGTAGATGCTAAAATCAAATCTTTAATTATAATAAAATAAGGTGGTACATATAATAGACAAGCTACTAACTTAGGTTAAAAAATAGGTGATCAAGCTAAATAATCACTGTAAGGTTAAGGCTACCTAATCATAGAATGTTAGTCACCTGTTAGGACTAAATATCTCTCAGATGATTAGAAATTAGTTGCGTTAATGGGTTAATTACCATAATGACTTTATGCCTGCGGTACTGTATGTCTCACCCAAGTGTTGTTATACTTCAATGCATTCCTAAAGCAAAGACCTTGTGTAAATACTGAGATCCTCATTTAAAGGTGTAAATCAAAGCACGTGTATAAAACATAGAACGTCAGGATTCTGATGTAATACAATCTCTTTACTATAAAAATAATCTACGCATGTATTTTATGAGCTAATATCACACTGAAGTGCAGACTGAAAAGCACTTGTTCATTCACGTGAACGAAGTGATATATTTTCAGTTTGGCATGTCTCATTATGTATACTTAGGGAAAGGGAGGAGAGAGCTACTATGTAGCAAAGGTTAGATTGTCCCAGCGTCCCCACACCTACAGTAGGTAGCAAATGGTGTTGCAACAATGTAGCCGATAAGAGAAATACTGTGAGCAAGAGTGTCTATGTTTAAAAGAAAAGTCTGTACCTGCTTGTTTAAGCTTGGAACGTGACAGGTAAGTGGTACATAGGGATTAAAGCTGCAGTTCAGGCAATATCCTGAATGTGTGGTTTTTTTAATAAATCAGTTCTGTAGTAAGAAAAAATACTTTTAGCATTTTCTGTTTTTAAAAAAACAACTTTGAAAGACCAATTTTCTTGTATTCTATTTTAACAAGCATTTACTAAGGCACTGCCCCTTCATGTCCTGTCACAAGCCCTGGCACACCCCTTTGTGAGCCCAGCCCTCCCTCTTGCACATGTCAGTGCAGGAGTGCTCATGAATATTCATGAGCTTCCACTGAGTGACAGAAACAGAGGAAATACATTCCCCATATTTAAGGATGTTGCCAAACTTTGCCGATCAATAGATGCAGAACGAATTGACCGGCAGCTATGCAGTTCTTTAGGTAAGTAGAGATTGCCCACATGAAACTATTGAAGTAAAAAAAAAAACTATACATTTAAAAAAAAAAAGCCTGGACTGCAGCTTTAATCTAGCCTGAAACACATAGGGTTATATATGTGTGTTACGAACCATTCGTCTCTTTGGATGTAACTCTGAATGGATTAGCATCACATATTTATTGCATAGTTTGTTCCAGGTAAGAGAGTAGTATATCGGGTATTTCATAAAGCGCTTGAACAGCGCAAGACACGCAAGAGAATCACTCCTGTTCAATGCCTGTGCTGTTGATGATTTCCTGAAAGAAAGAAATCTTACCTTTTTATCGGCAATTCATTCTGGTTCCCGTTTTTCCATGAGCTGTGCTCTCCTCCGCCTGGCTGCCCGGTGTCCTTACCTGCTTCGTGGCTCCACCTCCCTATTAACACCCAGGTGTATGAAAAGGGCAATAACATTCCTCACCGACCAATAGGAGCCTTGACAAAGCGTGCTGAGCGCTTGAAACGATCGTCGGCCAACACTTGGCATTCAAGTACTAGACAACTAAGGAGAACATACGTTAATTATCCCTTCCCCCCATATACCATTAGAAATGTCTTGTAAGTGCTCTGTACTCCCCATGGTAATATACCAAGCTGTCCACACTATCAGCTACCTCTATGATGTGAGTTTAGGTACGGCTGCGTGTAAAGAAGTTAGTGGTTCGTAACACCACAATGTAATGTCAGTTTAGCTTTTTCCTACACAGCACGATATACTACTCTCTTACCTGGAACAAACTATGCAACAAATATATGATGCTAATACAGTCAGGGGCGAGTGGTTCGTAACACACATATATAACCGTATGTGTTTCAGCCTAGACTAATTCCTATGTACCACTTACCTGTCACGTTCCAAGCTTAAACAAGCAGGTTCCGACTTTTCTTTTAAACATTTAAACATAGCCACTCTTGCTCACAGAGTTACTCTTATCGGCTACATTGTTGCAAGACCATTTACTACCTAGGTGTGGGGACGCTGGGACAATCTAACCTTTGCTACCTACTAGCTCCCTGCTCCCTTTCACTAATATATATACTGTATGGAGACATAAACTGAAAATATATCACTTCGTTCACGTAAAAGAACAAGTGCTGTTCAGTCTGCACTTCAGTGCGATTGTCGTTATGAAAATACATGTGTAGCATGACTAGTCCAGATTGCCTCTCTACCCATTGTAACGTAAGCCCCTAGTAACTACAGCTGTGACAGGCTCTCCTGTGGGCATTGACCCCCCCCCATGCTGACTCTCTGAGTGACAGAAGAGCTGTTGCCACAAGGATCTGTGTGCCTGTGTGCAGCCAATCATGTTACAGACCTTGTGCCCTTCTCAGTGTCTCAGAGAGGAAGTGTCAAATTATATTGAGTTCTGTTCCACCCCTTCTATGGAGAGAAGGTGTGTACTGCTCCTCCTGACTGGGAGTGAGCCAGGCCAGTCAGTCCCTTCTGGGCCCAGTGAGCTGAGAGAGATCAGATGTCTCAAGATTAACAGAGAGCCCAGCACCATCCAGAGGCCTGGGACCATGTGTCCTCAATCTGCATCCGCTGTGTACCATCTGCAGTGACTGCCCAAATAAAGCATCCCTTTCTCTATACCTCTGCCTGAGTCTACAGTCTATTGGGTAGGGGTATGAAAGAAGTCTGTTTTGGTGGGGACTGTCTCTGAAATCCTGGAGCCCACTGAAGCTGGAGGCGCTGACACCCTGAGTTGAACATCAAGATCACCAAAAGCCTGTCCTGTTCCCCACACCTTCGCGGACCACTCAGCTCTCCTGGACCCTCACAGGTATGACCGCACCACAAACAGCAGTAACCAGTAAATACATCTTCCAGAGAGGGGGGGAAATGTGTTACACATGCATAGATAATTTTTATAGTACTTGTAAAGAGATTGTATTACATCAGATTCCTGACATTATATGTTTTATACACGTGCTTTGATTTACACCTTTAAATGAGGATCTCAGTATTTACACAAGGTCTTTGCTTTAGGAATGCATTGAAGTATAACAACACTTGGGCGAGACATACAGTACCGCAGGCATAAAGTCATTATGGTAATTAACCCATTAACGCAACTAATTTATAATCATTTGAGAGATATTTAGTCCTAACGGGTGACTAACATTCTATGATTAGGTAGCCTTAACCTTACAGTGATTATTTAGCTTGATCACCTATTTTTTAACCTAAGTTAGTAGCTTGTCTATTATATGTACCACCTTATTTTATTATAATTAAAGATTTGATTTTAGCATCTACAACTTTTCATTGTTTACTCAGGGTCTTCTGTGTGGTCCACCATACTGGGTTCTTTTTCTTGAGTTTAGCGTTCCTCTCCAAGGAATAGACCCTCAACAAGGTGTCGCAGGAACACAGATGCAAAGGGTTGAGTGCAACTTAGTCCCCGGAACCATGTGCAGAGTAAAATTCCGTATATTAAAGTGAGTATTCTGTGGTAGAAGGGTAATAGATGCACTCACAGGTAGCTGGATAAAGTAGGCATGTATTGCACTTAAAGTGGGCAATCAGCCTTTGGGATTATGTATATATATTTATATATATGTATATATGTATATATATGTATATATATGTTTTATACACGTGCTTTGATTTACACCTTTAAATGAGGATCTCAGTATTTACACAAGGTCTTTGCTTTAGGAATGCATTGAAGTATAACAACACTTGGGTGAGACATATTGTATATTACCGTAGGCATAAAGTCATTATGGTAATTAACCCATCAACGCAACTAATTTCTAATCATCTGAGCGATATTTAGTCCTAACGGGTGACTAACATTCTATGATTAGGTAGCCTTAACCTTACAGTGATTATTTAGCTTGATCACCTATTTTTTAACCTTAGTTAGTACTTTGTCTATTATATGTACCACCTTATTTTATTATAATTATAATTAAAGATTTGATTTTAGCATCTACACCTTATCATTGTTTACTCAGGGTCTTCTGAGTGCCCTACCATACTGGGTTCTTTTTGTTGAGTTTAGCATTATTCATCCATACAGGTTGTATTTGATATATTTATTTCTATTTGTGTCACTTATATATCACTGGTTTTCACGTATATTTTGGGGTGGGCTCACTGGAGAAGTGCTGCCCTGTTACCGGAACTTAGGATTGGGACCCTCACCTGGTATAAAAGAGGGCTCCCTTCCAAATTTAGTGGGAAATGTAGTGGGAGTGTTCCAGTGTAGCCTGCTTCTTAGGGAGTAGGCAGGGCTCTACCGTGCCCCATCAGGGGGTGAGGGGGTGAAGACTAGCCTGGGGGCCTCAAGCTCCTGGGGGCCTAGTCCAGGGAAGAAGTCATGCTATCTGCGAGGTTTATGTCCTGCGAATATCTATGAGACTGCACCTCTCTTGCACGAGAAGGCTGAAGTGATGTATGAGTTGGTCCCATCAATAAATCCTGCTGTACCGTTCCTGTCCTGTGACTATCTTACTACAAAGGTTCCTGTGGGAATGAATCCCTGCCTCTGGCAGAGCCCTGCCGGATAGAGGCGCTGCACCATCCTGAAAACCTGTCCTGTTGTCCTACTCCCCATACCAACGCAGAGACTCAGTCCTTCCTGAGAACCAGCAGGTGAGCACCACAGCACAATAGTAACATAGTATCCCACAGATCTCCCTTAGGGGGGGATAGGGATGCTACAGATGTATAGTGCTTCAGTATTCCAGAAAGTGCAGTAAAAATGCAAAAAGAAGCAGCAGGACGTATCTTATACCCCTGTTTCTGGGATCTATAGAGCTGTGTCTTGACCTGGGAGTCCCTGTTTGCATGTAGCACCAGAAATTACTACATCTATAGGCAGGGCCGCCAACAGCGTCCCGGGCCCCGTGAGTCAGGGGTGGCCCTGGCCGTTATATATTTTTTTTAAATGGCGGCGATTGCGCATGCGCAGAGCCGAGGTCCCGCAGGGTGTCCTGCCTGCTGCCTGTGGGCCCTGCTTGTGGGCCTTGCCCGGCCCGCTCCCCCCCCCCCCGCTCCCAACGTGGGACGGAGGGCGAGGAAGCGCCAACCCTGCATCCCCCGTCTGCGCCTCCTGCCCCATGCAGCAGCCACGGGGGATGCTGCAGCCGCGGGGGATGCTGCAGCCGCGGGGGATGCTGCAGCCGCGGGGGATGCTGCAGCCGCCTGCCAGCCTCGCGCCCCGCCCCCAGAGCTCACTTCCCGCGCGCCAACCCAGCAGCCGCGGAGGATGCTGCAGCCGCCCGACATCTCGCGCCCCGCCCCCCAGCTGCCCACATCCCGTGCACCCCCCGAGCCCACCTCCCTTACGCCCCCCTCCTATGCATTCCCCGAGCCCACATCACGCGCCCTCCCCCGTACCCTTCTCCGGCCCTGGGAAGCTGCCAAGGGGATATCGGGGGCAGGGGGGGAAGCAGCAAGTGACAAGGAAGCAGGAAGCAGCACCCACCTGGTCAAGGTAAGTCACCCACTCAACCCACCCAACCCAGTCACTCAACCCAGTCACTGTCACCCACCACCCAGTCACTTACCCACCCAGTCACTTACCCACCCAGTCACTCACCCACCCAGTCACTCACCCACCCTGTTACTCACCCACCAGTCACCCACTCACCCACCCAGTCACTCACTCACCCACCCAGTCACTCACTCACCCACCCAGTCACTCACCCAGTCACTCACTCACCCACCCAGTCACTCACTCACCCACCCAGTCACTCACCCAGTCACTCACTCACCCACCCAGTCACTCACTCACTTACCCACCCAGACAGGCAGTCACCTGTCTTTTGTTGAAAATATAAAAATAAACAGGTTGCATTGTAATGTTTTTTTCTGTATCACAATAAGAAAACAGTTAAGTAAAAGTTGCGTGCTAAAAAATTTTTTTTCGCGGTAGGTGCGCTATGGGTTTGGGGGCGGGCCCTGCTCATTTCATTTGTCCTGGGCCCCATGATTTCTGTTGGCGGCCCTGTCTATAGGAGAATGGAGATATGTGCCTATATATTTGTACACTTATGACCACTTTTAAGATGGTTGTTGCTTCCCTTCATAGAAGTGGCACCAAAAACATAGATTATAAGATCATCTGGGCAGGAACTGTGCCTGTAATAATTCCTGTGGGCTGAGTACCGCGCACTAGACTGTAATTGTGGCGAAGCACGTTGAGTCCCATTAGGAGAAAAGCGCTATATGAAAAAAAATGATAATGATAATGTAACGGTGTTTCCCCTCTCTCTGGGAGCTCTGCTTATCACGGGTGTGTAGTGCTGAGTACCTGCTGGAACACAGAAGCTCTGAGGTTCCGCCGTTGTTGTTGGGGAAGACAGGACAGGCTTTAGTGGTGATAGCTGGTTCTTTCTCACTCATGGTTCAGCGCATCCATCTCTTGCAGGCTCCAGGAGTCCTGGAGACAATCCCTGCGGGAGAACTCTGATACTCCCCCTGATAGATTGCAGACTCAGGCAGGAGTATATTTTATAACAGGAACAGCTTTTATTGGCAACAGCACAAGATACTCTGCATACTATGCATACTCTCCATACTCTCCATACTCTGCATACTCTGCATACTCTGCATACTCTGCATACTCTGCATACTCTGCATACTCTGCATACTCTGCATACTCTGGGTTCCAGCCATGTGATGGTCCCTGGACTCAACCCCCAGGCATGGGCCCCAAAGTTCGGTCCTTGCTCTTTTCCTACTCCTTGGTGGAGTAAGAAGTATAGTCCTCACTCCCACTCCCCTAAGGGAGGGGACAGAAGGTGGCCAGAGCCCTGCACTCACTCTTCAGTGGGACAGTCTCTCTCAGGGGAGAGATAACACTGCTAAAATGTAGGAAGTGCAGCCCCTTAAGTACCTTGGGGGAGGGTCCAAGATCTGAGCCCCTGATAGGGCAGAACATAGGCCTCAGCCCGCCTCCCCCTTGTCATTCAAGGTAGCTGCTCACTGCAGGGAAAAACCCGGATTGGACCGAACACTGCCTGCACTGATACCAGGGCTTACGTGTTAGGCAGGGTAGATTAGTAGCCAAAACCAGACATGGCTACAATAATTATTATGTGATTGGACTGAGGTCTGTGGGATTAAATCTAGAAAACTAAAAGGAAACAGTGCAACTTCCATACTGCAATATTTATTACAAAAACAAAGATACACTCACAAACACAATGGTTAAAAAGCCTCAGAATGTGCCACAACATTTCTCCTGCGCCTTCCGTTCCCTCGGGAATTCCCTCTCTCGTCAATACCGGAGCTTTGTGGATCTGGGCTTCGGTGAGAAGCAGCATGATTGCCAAACTCTCATACTGTATCTACTGACAATGGGATTCTACACTGAACTTTATGAAAAGTGTTTATTCATTTCAAATATGTTCTCACATGTGCACTGTGCCTGTAAGTTAGTGATATACATACTTCATTCTACTACTTTTTCCCTTTTTTTCCGGCTCTCTCACTCTTGAAACACGAGCCGACTTTTAAATTTAGAGAGATACATACAGTAGTAACTGTGCAAATTAGGTGTGGTGCCGTGATTACGCGAATGATCTTAAATACATCCCTTGCAATTTACAGTACACTTGCTTTGTGTCTTGCAAATGACCATTAATCTCCAGGCATTCACACCCATAAGTGGGTAATAATAATATCAACATGTCATTGTCCTCTCTCCAATTAAACGTTAGATTCTAGACCAAGGAGAACAGAATGATGCAGTCAGGATTCCCCCCTAGATGGCTGCATGATTTCCTCGTTTGAACAGCTGTATACCTGGGAAGCTCACCATCTCTCCAAGTCTCTTTTTCTTTCTGCTATATATATATATATTCACAGTTATTTTGAAGACCTCCTGAGAACAAATATTTTGTTGGCAGGAAGACTCAAAGAACTAAGAAAAAAAATGCCAAGAGGGAAAACAAGATGTCCAGAGAAGCAGGTGGAATGATGGGACATACCGTGAACATCCCTGGGAGAGTATATGCAATGAGAGCCCGTGGGAGTTAGAAGAACATAGTACAGTAGAGTGACATTACAGCGATATGTCCTTGTCAGATTTATAGGTAGTGCTGGAAGTAGCACAAGGGATGGGAAGGCTGCATGTGTGAAATAACAGATTCAGGGAGAGACCAGATGGGCAAGGCATGAAATACTGTATGTGAGCCAAGTGCTTCTAAGAAAAGGAAAGGAACTGATGTTAGCAAGAAAGCAATTTCACTGCAAACTACTGTATGCTGATAAGTGAAAAACACTGAAATACATGACTGGAAAATGTGGTACGGTTTTAAAGGCCATTATTAAATATTGATATAGTCATTGGGAAGAGGTACAAGAAATAGCACTACAGAATTTTTTAACATTCTAATTTACTTACTTTGAAAAGTAAGAAAGGCTCATCAAAAAGGTCAGATAAAGTCCAAAAAGAAGCATAACACACTTAGAATAAAATTGAAATAAGTCAGGGAGAAACATGATGGCTAAAGAAAAAGGATAATGAAAAATGAAAATGTTACAGAAAGAAACTTGAATTTATATAAATGTCACCAATCCACATTTATGAGTAATTTATGTATGTTTCCCTTTAGCCAGAGCTATGGATCACTAACTTACCTAGAAGTGACTGAGGAGCAACATCTCAGAGAGATTTCTAGTTCTATAAAATTGAGTTCAGTAGTTTATCAGATGTCGTGACAAAACAAAGGTGTTGGGCTGGACACTGCTTTTTAAAATGTGACATTGCGGATTGTGATCAAGAAGTGAGATACAGTACTGTAGGGCACAATGGCAAAGATAAAGCCTCTTCAACACTAAGGGCTTTATTTTTGGTGTTTTAAAAAAATATTGTGACACTATAGTTCCAGTTGGCAGTAAGGTGAAGCTGTAGTAAGGGGAGAAAGCAAAGGGGGCATGAGACATTATTGGAGAATATACCGTAGAGTGACATTAAGCATGGGAGAGGTAGTGTGGGAAGTTGGTGCCTTTTGGAAGGACCTGCATGAGTGGGATTCATTAGGAAAAGCTGCCAGGGTCTTAAAGGTCTAGAACAAGGGTGGCCAACTCCAGTCCTCAAGGGCCACCAACAGGTATTTTACTGAGCCATTGACTGAGCCACCTGTGCTGAAGCAGAGATATCGTGAAAACCTGAGCTGTTGGCGGCCACTGAGCACTGGAGTTGACTTCCCTTGCTCTGAATAGAGACAGCACTGGTTGATAAGCGAGAGATTGAAAATCAGCAGATTAAAAGATAAAGAAAAGCAACACTAAAATAGTTTAATCAGGTCATGCATTGTATCGTAGCTGTGTACAGTTAGAATGGAATATTAGGTTCCAAGGAAGATTGGGGAGAGAAAGTTATCTTCTCAAACGCTCTGCAACGGTCGTCATACAGGCTGCCTACAGAGGAACGCATGCGCATCGCCAGAATATAGCAACATGCTTTCCCCGGTTAATATGGAGAATGCAACGACAAATAAAGAAATATGAACATTTGAAACAATGTGTAATTACGGTATGGTCCAGTCAAATGTTAGGACGTACTGTATCTGCAGCAAAGATGCTACAGGGAAATGAAGGAAGCTGCTGGTATGGTTCAGTCCAGACAAAGGTCCTACATCACAACCAAGAAAGCTGTGCGTTGCTATAAGCGCACTCGCAATGCCGTCTCAGTGCTACAATCGGATTTCCAAACAATTTGGGAAAGAAGAAACGAATTATGACTGTGAAGCGCAATACAAATCCAGTCATACCACATGGCCTGAACCAGATTCCTCACAATAAAAGCAGCCGCTATAACCGCTATATAGCTGGCTATATTCTAGCCAGTCTTTGGCGAGAATGATAGGGTAATAGGGGAGCCCCTGCTGCTGCCTCATAGAATATGAATGGTGAACGGTGATCTGGGTATACACTGAATGGGTAGAAAGAGTAGAAAAGAACCCAGTGTAGCACTCAAGTTCACCCTCTGGTGATTAGTGTATGATTTAAAACATAAACTTTATTAATACAACACATATAAAATTAAGGGTGTTAAAATGACATACTAGAGGTCATAGAATCAATATACTGACAGCCATAGGGCTCGTGATCAATATAATAGATGTCTCCTGTTGTGTATCAATATCACACAGGAAACTAAATCTTGATAAGAACCTCAATGAGGGTGAAAAGGTAGGGTTAACTCGACAATGTACTCTACCACCAAGTCACACAGGCAATATATGCATAAACCATAAGTGGTAATGTTGTGACTGGTGGTAACCGGTGTACTTTGAAGCAAATATATTGTGCACCAGTAGATATCAATGTGCAGTCTAAAACAACCTCCTCACTGGTAATGAATGTGTGCACAGTACTGAGTGCAGTCCTTACATATATGTGCTGTATTATACTGCTATTGAGTTACCACGATCTGTATTCACAGCCTCCGCCTCCACATATGCAGTGGTGATTTTTTGTGCACAGTGATCATATAGGGTGCCCACCATCACAATTTAAACACATTGCAAACTATCACCATCTATGACATTATTGCAGTGGTCACTACAGGGTATTATATGCCTATACTGTGAACTTCTAGGGTCTACCTATGATCAGCTTCATACAGTACTGTGACCACATTCATTACCAGTGAGGAGGTTGTTTTAGACTGCACATGATATCTACTGGTGCACAATATATTTGCTTCAAGTACACCGGTTACCAACCAATCACAACATTACCACTTATGGTTTATGCATATATTGCCTATTGTGACTTGGTGGTAGAGTACATTGTCGAGTTAACCCTACATTTTCACCCTCATTGAGGTTCTTATCAAGATTTAGTTTCCTGTGTGATATTGATACACAACAGGAGACATCTATTATATTGATCACGAGCCCTATGGCTGTCAGTATATTGATTCTACGACCTCTAGTATGTCAATTTAACACCCTTAATTTTATATGTGTTGTATTAATAAAGTTTATGTTTTAAATCATACACTAATCACCAGAGGGTGAACTTGAGTGCTACACTGGGTTCTTTTCTACTCTTTCTACCCATTTGGCGAGAATGAGACAGAACGGTACAGTATCTATGATCACACCCCTAAATATGCAACTCGTCTTAGAAAAGGGAAAAGGCACAAGAATACAGGTTTGCCAACTGCAAAAAAAAGAGGCCACGGGTAACGATTATGTACGAGGAAAACTACAAGATTGATGTACGGGAATTTAAGGACCCTGAACCAGGCACAAATGACCTCTCTACAGAAAAGGGGGTCATGTTTTTTGCGGATAAACCCGTGATGGATAAGGAAGCTGTAGGCTGGGGTCCTCTATTACTGAATGAGCTTCAAGACGGTGCTACTGTAGGAGATATTCCCTGCCATACATCTCTTGGGACTTCCCCACATATGGAAGAAGCGGACAAGCTGGATAAATTAATGCATCGAGAAAGAAAGATGCCCCGTGGAGTCAATCAGAGATGATGAAAACTAAGCCAAAGTTGGTCTTCCCATTAATGATACTGAGCAAGACGCGGGTGGTCACCCTACTGACCGGAAGAAAAGATCATACGACACGTGAAACTCATTGCCAAAGGCGTAAAAGAAGAGTTGGCAGATGGAAAAAGGAGCTTAAGAAAAAAATCCTCCATGGGGTTGAGGAAGCTAAGCACATCGTGGAAAGGCTGTGCTTTGGAAACGTTCCCCGCGAACAACTAAAGTATGCTGAATTAAAGAGCCTATTGGAGAGACACTGGATATGTACACAGGCTACAAGGACTTTGTCATCAGTTTCCTTTTCAACCATGGCCACATATCTTGGTCACGAACTGATGGAGAGGTAGCAAGACTCTCTTTCTCCTCTCCTGACTACCAGATAACTGACACAAAGGCAAAAAGCAAGGTTGCAGGTAGAAGTGAGGATCGCCTGAAGGGAAAACTTTGCCCAGGGGGAAACTCCCATATAAACTATGACATATGGTAACATACTGTATAAGGATTTCTATTTATTTTTTATCCTTTTAGTTTAAGAAACTGGGCTGCATTTATTGTAACTGTATGTTCTTGTATTAATCTTTTTCTGTAACCTAAGCACTGTATTTTTATATATGTATTAAAACAAAACTTAAATAAGTAATGCTTGGGCTCTGAATTAACTGTTTTCACGCTTTGTATAAAGTAAAGTATATTTTTGAACACATTTTGCTACAACAGATGTGTGTGTGTTAAGTGCATAGTTTTTCTTTAATAAACCGGGACTTTACACCCTGGCAGATAGATATAGATTTTATTTGCATATTTATTGGGTGGTGGAAGCGAGTAGACATGATTGCAATCGAGAAAGGGGTAAATATTGAAAGTACCTTGCTCAGGAGAAACGCGAGTTGGCTAGTTTAGCTGTCTGTATTAACACAGGTTGCATATATAAAGCACGTGCTCACAAATGTGCTGTTCGTGACAGATGGTATACTGAGACGGAGTGAGGGGAGTTATTACTTATTTGGGGGACCTTTGTGGAAGGTGAATAGTGGGTCAGCTATGAATCTGTGTATTAACCCTTGTCCCATATGCAGGTCACATGCTAACAGGTGTGCCATAAGGGACAGCTGAAGGAAAATAAAGTTTAATGACTGACCTTTATTATCTACTTTATTTGCTGACATAACAGTGACTGAGTAATTGGCATATTGTACATGTAGATTTGCGGTATTGTGACCTTATGTACCAAATGTCACCCACATTTAACCTTCTTCCGCAAAGTTATACGCATCCTTAAACTCCAAAATAAATGTCATGTCACATGCATCTTCTTTATTGTGAAAATGTTAATATTTAGTTTGTCATAAGATACAAATTTCATGACCTTTGATAATAAGAAAGAATCAAAATACAGACACCGTTTTTACTGTTACCTCCCAGTATATATTCTTTGCATGTTTATAACATATAACATAAAAATAACAAAAATGTACATATTAAAAAAAAAAGATTGAAGAATTCTTTTTTGCACGGCTGGAGTGTTTGTTTTCAAGGCCGCCGACTGGGGGGGACAGCCAGGACTGCTGTCCCAAATCCAGTCAGTCAAGGGGCCCAGCCCCCCTACTAGCAGCTCTTCAGTTCTCTCTGTAATGGCAAGCCGGCCCTCCACTTTCCTGGGCCCCTCCCATCTATCACTCACCTCCTTCAGGCAAAACGGACCCTCACCTTCCCTGGCTGTCACCCCCTCTCCCTTCCCTACTGCAGAGCCCTCCCCTTATTTCAGCACCGCCCATCTGTCCCTCCCTCCCAAGGCCTCCGCGGGCCTGCTGGGCTGTGCCTTGTACTTGCCATGCTGCTCCAGCAGGCCAATCCAAGGGTCCCAGGTAAGTCCACATGCCCCTGGCCCCCCTTATACCACCTTTCCAGACACCTTACCCTCCCCAAGAGGGAGAAGGCATGTTTGTGTGTTTGGGGAGGGGGGCTTATTTTTTTGTTTGTGTTTGGGAAGGGGGACTTATTGTGTGTGTGTGAGTGTGTGTCACTGTGTGTGTGTGTCACTGTGTGTGTGTGTGTGTGTGTGTGTGTGTGTGTGTGTGTGTGTGGGAGAACTAGACACATTGTAAACTGTGGTCTGGATTTTCCATCCAGCAGCCTGAGTTAATGTGAAGCTGTGGAATGGATCATTTTGAACTATTTCTGCACTTTCTGACCTAAAACGGGGCAGAAAGCTGCCTATTTCATTCTTTGATTTCCCTTTTGAGGCCATTACCAGGCCTTTGGGTTTTGGAAACCTAGTTGCCTCTGTACAAACGTAGTCCATATTAACAACGTTCCAGCTCACTCTGTAAGAGAGACTCTGTTTTCTTCAAAGCCTCGTGCTCTTGTAAAGCTGGGAGTATACACCTCTGTAACTCGGCGTTCGCTTCTCGCTCCTTATTGTTAGCTTCTTGCTCCTTCTTCCAACATTCTCGCTCCTTCATCAATCCCTGCCGCAGGACTTCATAATCATGGCGGGCAGCTTGGAGTGCAGAAACCAAAGCCTCTTTATCCTGGATCAAGGATTCAGCTTCCGTTTGCTCCTCCTTTTCCTTTGCCACTGTTCCCGTGACAATTCTGCCGGTCACTCCGGCCTGCAGCACATCTCGGCGCCTTTCTGACGCAAGTCCTGACAGCGCAGGTTGAAGTGGCTCGGTCACTTCCCCTGTAATTTGAGGAACAGTTTTCTTTTTCTTCTTCTTTCTCTTTGCTTTATTAGCTCCAGAGATATCAGTGGTACTGGGCACACACTGGTAGCTTCCACATTTTGCTTGCACTCACAGGGCGTTGCTTGCTTTTGCAGCTGTTTGTCTTTGAAAATTTTGGGGCACACATCTTCCATGTGACCTACTTCACGACAGGCCCAGCATACTAAATTCATCTGTGGGTACGGCTCTCCTCCAGGGGCCACATACGAGTCGTCATCATCATCATCGTGTGGCCTGAAGGGACACTGTTTTTCACGATTATGTACATTACAAAACAAACATTTCACGTCGGCCATTTTAGAAACCCGGCAGGGACAATTTGCTAGCTGCAATTTCACTCACTTCAGCAACGTATATACAGCACTTGCTAGCTGCAAATTCATTCACTTCAGCAAAAGGCATTAGCTTTACAAACAGCACTTGCTAGATGCAATTTTTTTTTTCTTCAGCAAAACATTTTGGTTTTCTGTTTGGGTTCAGGGTGCTATTGCATCCACACTTTGCACATTCTCGGTGTATGCTAGAAGCACAACTGATATACACAGTGGGACAGACTTCACTCATAGCATCTGTACTTTAGTTCAGCTGGGCGGCCATTTTAAACCCCCGCATTTATTTGCAAACCCACAGACTTTTTAGTATCAACCCGCATTCTCCACCATATGTGACAAACGCCCCTCTTTTGTAGCGCTGACGTCTGTCTGGGTTCTTCCCGACACAGTCTTCTAGGGTTATTTATACAACAAACAGGAACATGCCAAGTATTACGTTGCTTAACTCAGGCTTCTGCCTGCTTTATTTTCATCCAAGTAAGGTACTGCAGCTTTAACATGTGTAGGCAGGAGGCACTCAGACATTTAACCTTCAGCGGTTTACTTATATCAGTGTCATAGCATTTCACACAGTGTCACTTTTAAGAAATAAAATCCAAATCATATAAAGAAATCCTATCCCTTTCAGGGATCTAACTACACATCAGAATCAGCCTCTAACTGCTGCTGGGCCAACTAACCTGGTTCCCCAGTTTAAAAGAAGGCCCTCTCATTTAGGGTCACTAGATAAAGCATAGTCTTTTAGATACAGCAATAAAGATTTGTTTGTCTTATCTGTTCGTGGTGGGAACTTGGTCCCAAGTGTCCAGGCAAATCCTCTGGTACTGTGATACTTGAAGGGGCCGTCCACCCCGAACTGGATTCCGGGTAGCATCGACTCCCCCAACCCCCAGGCTCTAAGGAGATAGACTGAAAAGCAAACCTCTCTGCTCTAAATACCTGTGCAAGTGATTAGAAGAGCAGGTGAGGGAGAACTAGACACATTGTAAACTGTGGTCTGGATTTTCCATCCAGGCACTGAGCTTTGTCTGTGTTTTATGTTATGTCTCTGGTTTTAAATAATAAAGAAACCCTTCAGACGGCTAAGAATCGAGGGCCTTATTATGTAAAAAAGAAATTTGCTGGAGTACAAAGAACGAAAAACAAATGGCAGCCACCCATTGACAGTGCTGCTCTCCCGGGAACCCCCAGGTCACCTGCTCCTGCACCCATCGACGCTGGGAACCCCTATCTCATCCGCTCCAGCACCCACTCCGTCTGAAGAATATGTGTACCTATATGCCATTGATGAGGATGACATGACAACTAGAAACCAGGGGAAAGGGAAAAGAGAGGGAGAAGGGAAAGGGATAAGGAAAGCTTCCGCATCAGCTAAAGTAGAGTGGGTAATGGGTTGATAGTCAAAGATCATATACAGGTGCAAAAGGGGACAAGGGATAATGCAAACAAACAAACAAAAGATTCCCCCTTGAATGCACTCTGATAGATCAATAAGTAATTATGGAGTATATTAAAATCCTTTTAATCAATTATAAAATAGTAGTTGTACAGAGGGGTGTGGTGCAAAAATCCAGGGCCACCCCCTAATGACATACCAAATAATCTTCCTAAATAATTAAATACGGAAAGAGTCACTGCATCCAATCACATCGGTATTATTGCCACAGTATACATTAATGAATTCCTACAGAACAGAGTGCTAACCTATGGTAAGGCTGCACTTTTGTCTAAAAAGTCACCAGTCTCTAATGAAATAAGGCTGCTGATGCTAAATCTGGAGGAAATGGATACCATGGCTGTAATGTAAAGTACCAAAACAGGCTGACTGTAATAATTAGCCTGTCAAACCTATTGTGATGATGTAGATCAAAAGACAGCGTGAATATCGCACTACAGACACAGTCAGATCAATATGTATGGTTAGCATAATAAAATGGAGAAAAAACACCTAGCAAAAATATATAGTCCTGGAGAGGGCTAGCACAAAGTGTGCATATGTAGTGCCCTGAGGCACGGTTCACCGACCGTATCAAGTTATAGCCTCATAAACAGAAAACTATATATACACTTGCTTTTGTATGAAAAGAAATGTATGAGATAGCAACATATATCAAAGGAATAGCTAGTGTCCTCCATTGAACTGAAACACTGAGTATGAGTCTCACAGGGAGTATATATACTTGTGGTAAACAGGAAAGTAGCATCAAATACCAATCCTAGTTAGTCAAAGTCAGACTCATAGTGCAGCAGTTTAAATCAACTCACTGCCACGCCACACACATATATACAAAAGTCTCGATATGTAGCAACTGCATGGTAAAAGACTTACAGACATAGAGACACTTTAAATCATGAGTACCCCCTCTCAGAGCAAAATAGCATAATGTCAACATAAAAAGCTATAAAAGCGGTACACTTAGCTTCATTTCAGGTGTATCAAATGCTGAGTTATGCTGCCCAAAGGAGTGGGGGGACGGGGGACTGCAACAGCGGAGCAGCAGTAGTATAGCTGGAGCAGCTGGAGCCGCTGGAGCGCGTGTCAGTGTGGTCCGTGCTGTAGGGTGACGTCATGCCGTATGGTCACCTGACGTACGTTTCGCGCGTGTTCACGCTGTGACAAACGCCCCTCTTTTGTAGCGCTGACGTCTGTCTGGGTTCTTCTCGACACAGTCTTCTAGGGTTAATTATACAACAAACAGGAACATGCAAAGTATTACGTTGCTTAACTCAGGCTTCTGCCTGCTTTATTTTCATCCAAGTAAGGTACTGCAGCTTTAACATGTGTAGGTTAGAGGCACTCAGACATTTTCATTCAGCGGTTCACTTATACACTGGCGACACACTTTATTCGAGCTCGGCTAGTCCCACGAATTCGGGTATACCCGGGTGTATTGAGGTTTGTGACTGTTTTCTGCCCGAGTGCATTGGGTTATTTTCCAGGCAGGGATTGAAGCATTTTATTCCTGCTGGCTGCAATACTGCACAGTATATATATATATACTGCATTACAATTCATGAATTTATGCCATCTGGTAGACACGCGAAGCATTGCAGCCTATTAAATCCTAATCATTATAATTTAACAGATCAGCCGCCCGTCAGCCAGGCATGAACCCAGGCTGGGAAGGCAAACGCAACGGGGCTTGTCAGAGGTGAGGAGCGGCGCATTCCAGGTATCTGCCAGGTACATACTGGGTATTTGCTCGAATAAAGTGTGTCGGTGCAGTATCAGTGTCATAGCATTTCACACAGTGTCACTTTTAAGAAATAAAAACCAAATCATATAAAGAAATCCTATCCCTTTCAGGGATCTAACTACACATCAGAATCAGCCTCTAACTGCTGCTGGGCCAACTAACCTGGTTCCCCAGTTTAAAAGAAGGCCCTCTCATTTAGGGTCACTAGATAAAGCTTAGTCTTTTAGATACAGCAATAAAGATTTGTTTGTCTTATCTGTTCGTGGTGGGAACTTGGTCCCAAGTGTCCAGGCAAATCCTCTGGTACTGTGATACTTGAAGGGGCCGTCCACCCCGAACTGGATTCTGGGGAGCAGCGACACCCCCAGCCCCCAGGCTCTAAGGAGAGAGACTGAAAAGCAAACCTCTCTGCTCTAAATACCTGTGCAAGTGATTAGAAGAGCAGGTGAGGGAGAACTAGACACATTGTAAACTGTGGTCTGGATTTTCCATCCAGCAGCCTGAGTTAATGTGATGCTGTGGAATGGATCATTTTTAACTATTTCTGCACTTTCTGACCTAAAACGGGGCAGAAAGCTGCCTAACATCTTTGGACTATGTCACAGCGCTTTCTCAAAGGTGAGTGCATGTTGTGGGCATGCGCAATTTATAGCAGATGGTAGTCTTGGCAGACACGGGGAAATTTAACCCATGTGCTGCCGGTTAGTAACTTGTCACAATGCCAGAAGCTGTCCATGTTGGTTAAATTCTGTGCAGGCAAAAAGCGTTTCAGCTATCTTTACAATAGTAAATGTAATATGTGTCAGCAGGGTGACTAACACACAAGTCCCACTACATAGAGGCTCATAATGAATTATACATATGCCTGGTAGTGGGAGGAGAAAAATAAGCTGATTAGCTGTTTGCTCAGCAATGGCTATAAAGCTATGTTAGGTCAATGTTAATGACATGCAAAGTCTTGTGCTGCTTGGGATCTCTATAAGGTATATATACATGCCCCATACTATGGGAAACATATATTGCCATATAGCTATACGTTACAGAGATTACTGGAGTGAGTCATGCAATCCATCCCAAATGATAGTGATCAATTGGGGACAAATAAATAACCACAAAATACAGATAACTGTATAAACAGTGTTAAATAAGGGGGATAAGGCAATTGATCAGGTGGATACCTATTGGAGCCCTGAAGTATAAACTAAAACAGACCAAGGGAAAATGGGAGGGCAAGGGTAACAGGGTAAACGGGTTGAGCTGACAGAATTGTGAAGCAAACGCACACTAGCCGAGCCTATAGAACAAAGGGCACACATTACACTAAGCAAGGGGTTCAAATAAGGGGAGAACACAACATTCCTCATTCAATCCCTTTGGGGTGATGGGTTCCTAAAGTGTAAATACAACGTGGTCTCTGTTAAGAATCTCGTTGTCCCCGTCGCCTCCCTCTGCTATGTTGGTAACAGCTTCGCTGCCAATTGAACTTTACAAACCGTAGCTAAGCCCTGATGGTGATTATGAACGTGATTGCAATAGGAGTAATCGCGGTTGATTACCGATATCCCCGAGATGTTCCAATACTCTGTGTCGTAGCTGGCGTTTGGTTTTCCCAATTTTATTTCTTCTATAAAGCTAATGTTAGGTCAATGTTAATGACATGCAAAGTCTTGTGCTGTTTGGGATCTCTATAAGGGGTATTATATACATGGCCCCATACTATTGGGAAACATATATTGCCATATAGTCTATACGTTACAAGAGATCACTGTAAAACAGAAAAAAGAGAACAAAGGAAAGTTCGTTTTCACCATCCAGAGTCCTCGACTGGACTGGGACAACTCTCCAATGAGGAAGTGATGATGGTTTGAGGAGAGGGAACCAGGACTAGTTGAACCCCCCAGGGTGGGTTTTTTAGACCAGGATCCCGCTACCCCCCACCCCAAGACAGAGTACGACCAGAAGAGGCAGATGGCGTGGTTTGCGAGACAGAGACACTTGGGGCTCAGGGGGGGACCAGGAGACGATCCCCGTTGACGCCAACAATAGACCTTATTGATGATTTCGGTCAGGTCGTGAATTTGTCCCATGTGGATCCTCAGTGAGGGTCAGATGGCAGTCCTGGAAAAGGGGACTTTCTTTCTTCACCCACTGAGACTTCACAGCAGATTCGTTGGATAAAAGACACGTATCTTTTCGGACGCAATTGTTGTTGCATACATTTTTTTAAGAGAATAGCTCAAAACCAGCTAAGGGCAGTGGGGCAAGAAGATTTTGAACGATCAATCTTAAGAGAACATCAGCAATTAGCAGCCTTAGAAGAGGAGAGTCTAGGTTCTCCTGGCGAAGGTCCCTTCTCTCTACCTTAAAACCTAAATCTAGATTTACACCTGCCCTGGATTTGTTCGAACGTGCTACTTAATTGGTTTAGTTACCGCCGACCTTGAACGCCTTTAGGCCAAGATCTTCTCTGACTAATCTGAATCGTTCCGAAGACAGGATTGTCAATTTAAAAACCAACACCCTTATCACGATCAAGCCCTCTGGATAAAAGGGGGTAACAGTCGTATAATGAACACCTCTGATTACAGTTAAAGAAACTTACGTTTATTACTGACAGAAAATTGCTATGCTCTCCTGAGAAGTGACCCAACTTCACCTCTATCGTTCTGACCGTGAATTGATTCTGATCATTGTATTCACCAAAGCCCTCTCTAAGAAGGAAAGTGGGGCAACTCCTCAACAAAACCCTGAGGATGGCCACTTCTCTACTCCCTCCCCAAGATCATAACAGTCTTGAAGCCCTCCTGGACGCCCGTTGTTCAAAATTTCGAACCTGACAGAACAATGTAGGTTTGTGTTGTGGATCAGGGTCCTTCGCCCCTTCTGATTTCGTTGCTCCCTCTTATTTAAGGGATTCGAAGGATGCACTCAAACAACTTAAAGAGTATCAATTGATGATGATACATAACTCGTCGGCCTGGATGTAGAATCCTTATATACATCGTAATACACGAAAAGGGCATCCAGCCGTTGAGTAATTACCTCTGAAAACACGAAGTTTGATTTTAGTTGTGTGTGTGTGTGTGTGTGTGTGCGTATATTGGGGAGGGTGGTTATTGAGTGTGGGGAGGGGGGAGAAATACCTGGTGGTGGGAGTGTAAGAGAGAGGGGGAAGGAAAGGGAGACAGGGGGGAGAGCGAGGAGGTGTGTGAGAAGGAGGGAGTGTAAGGGAAAATGGGGGTGGGGTTCTCGCAAGGCCGCCAACACGTTAGAGG
This sequence comes from Ascaphus truei, assembly GCA_036426205.1. Classification (NCBI taxonomy): domain Eukaryota; kingdom Metazoa; phylum Chordata; class Amphibia; order Anura; family Ascaphidae; genus Ascaphus; species Ascaphus truei. The sequence goes on from CM071570.1 coordinate 9,988,789, forward strand.
GGGGCCCCGGTGAAAACATTAGTCATGGGCTGTGGGAAAGCTGTCTTCAGCCCTGCTTGCTCTCCCCCCATGTTGTTGTCTTAACCCACGCCGTGGCAACTGAAGAAACTCAGGAGCCTCAAGAGGTGTGAACAGTCCGCTGGACTGACTCACTGTAGGTGCAGTCAATGAGGAGAATGGCCTGCAGACTTTGATTGCCTGCTGTATTAGAAGAGCAACATCCCTGGTTAAATTGATAATGGCCCGTGTGGAGACCCTCAGGGATGTTATGGCCTCGCAATGGTGTCTCCTTCAATCTCTGAGGCGTTGTGTGTGGTTCGAACATGCTCATGATTGACAGCAATTAAGTCCCACTGATACTGCTCCATACCAGCATCAAAACTGGCATCATCCATACCAGGTGCTGTATGTGCCATAGATGGAGTTTCCATCTTAAATACTCCAGACGGTTTGCCTGCGAAGTCTCCATCGCAGACACTTCTCTCTGAATGTTTGACCTGTGTAGGTGCGAAACGCGTTAGAGGATGTCTACCTTCTACAGTAGCTTGATTTTACACTGCTTTGTGCCCAATCAATTGTTACGATTGTGCTCGCCACAAACCGGGACCGGACCGCAGGGCTGAAGTGGGGTTATATAATCACTGACCTTAGTCCGCGCAGACTGATCCGGAGTGCGCAGTTCGTAGTCGTACATAGCAGAGTCAGTATTGGAGAAGGCAGCATCGTCGTTATTCAAGCAGGAGTTTGGCAACAGGTAGTCAGGATTTCCCTGCTTCAGCTTAGGAGCGTGAGCGCAGGAGTGGCCACTGCACGAGGAGCGGGCTTGGCCCATGATGCCGGTCTCAGCAGGGGGAGACAGCAGGCTGGCCGAAGTACACCGCGGGGCAGCGTCGGGGAAAACAAACGCTTCAGCACAGAAGTCCAAAGCAGGCCTCTGCGAGGAGAATAGCAGCAGGCCTCAGGAAACAAAGGGTAACCTCTGCTAGGGGAGAATGCAGCAGGTACCAGGAATCTGTGCTGGCTAAACAACGCTTCAGCACAGGAGTCAGGAACAGGCCTCTTCGTGGAGAGTAGCAGCAGGCCTCAGGATACTCAGGAAACACAGGCCTCTACGTGGAGAGTAGCAGCAGGCCTCAGGATACTCAGGAAACACAGGCCTCTGCATGAAGATTAGAAGCAGGCCTCAGGATACTCAGGAAACACAGGCCTCTGCATGAAGATTAGCAGCAGGCCTCAGGAACTCAGGAACTACTAACGATATGTAAGGGGGTAACTCCCGGTTCCCCTGATCTTCCCTTGCCCCCTGCCTTACCTCTGTGGCAGTGGGGGAAGGGAATGGCGACTTCTCCCGGTTGGCGCCGCCTCTTGGCTGGCACCGTCGGGGTCCTGGTGCGGCGGCGGCCATCTTAGTACAGAAAGAGAGGAGCGGAAGAGCGCGCGCGGTGCAGAGGGCCCCAATCATTCGCGCAGGTGCAGGGAGGCTAGGCGGCGGCCATTACATAGTTGCTCAGGCTCAGTGGAGAGTTGCGGCGGCCATTACACATCGCGCACGCGGCCCCAATGACAAAGAGGGCCATGGAGGACTACAGTCCCCAGAATGCACAGAGGCAGACAGGCCACCTGATGCCAGGCAGCCAGTAGGGGGCGGAGCTAGTGGTTGACAGGAGAGAGAAGTGGCAGTTGGTGACAGTTGGAGCTGGGAGAAAGGAGGGGAAGGAAGTGTGTAAGGAGCAAGTGGCTTCTTACACTAGGCCAGGTTACCCCCAGGCCCCAGCTAGGCCCAACTCACCAGTAAATGTGTAGCTGCTGTGTAGGGAAGGCCCTAAGGTAGGGACTTTACCCTTTTAGCAGTAGCTTAGTCAGTGAGACAGACGCTGCTGTGTGCTCTGACAAGGAGGGAGCAGTGTGACAAGTGTGTCTGGGATCAGACCTGCATCACTCAAGATAGAGACTATCTGTGTGGTGATATCTGGATTGGGAGAGGATGCCATTGCTGCGGATTCAGCGTTGGACGCAGACGTGTCCTTTCCTGTTGTTGCTGTACCCGGGTGCAGGAGCCCCGGGCAGGTATTTCTACAAGTATACCAACTATACCCTACATACCGGTTTCCTTACAGGTGCTGATCACGCCCAGTGGGTGTGTTGCTGGACTATTGGGACACTTGGGTATAGGTGTAAGGTTATAGCCCAGTTAGGGGCCAGGTTATAGCTGCCAGCTAGTGGCAGAGTGTGTGATGTGATGTTATTGTTTTGCCCATATAGTAAACAGTTACATATATATACTCCATTGTATGTGTTTCCTATTTGTGGGTCCTGTGTCAGGGGTCATTCTATACACCTGGAATCCTTGCACAGGTGGCGGCGCTGTAAGCATACGTTCCAGGATACACCCCAGGCTCCCAGTGGCGGAGGCTCAGGCCTCCTGTGAGCCTAACAGGTATTGCACCACACTGGTAACAGATGTAGATTTCCCCACATGGTCCCTATCTGCGATTGGGGGGGGGGGGAAATAACCATTACAGATAATTAGAGATTTTAGTACACAAGGAGTCAAGCCAGGCAGCTTGTGGCAGAGACAGTAACGTCCAGAGAAGGATTATGCTCGGCTCTGATTCAGAGCCAAAGCCCAAAGGGCGGAGATCCAATTACAGTGGGAGGGTGTGTGAGCATTCCTCCAATGATGGAGCACAGGGCAGAAGCTGCAATGAGAGGCAGCACATGTGCCATTGATTGCCAGAGGAAGCCTTTGTAACTGCAGAGGTCTGCAAGGCTAGAATCAAAGCCAGGAGCGGATTCCTTACATCAGTGTATTTTTATTTGATTTATTTGATTTTTTGCATTCTGATTTTACTCTTTGCTTTGTGCCCAATAAATGTATTTTTATTTAATTTTTGGCAGTCTAACTCTTCTATTTTTCATGCGCAGTGCACCACCATTTTCTTTTATGTTTTTGTATTCTAAACCAACATGATAGGGATTACGCCAACGGAGGTTCGAACAGCTGAATTTGTAGTACATGGCTATCGTTATCAGTTTGGAAGTTGTTTATTATATGAGCATACATATAAGAAGAAGTCTTTCCACAAGGGTTTATTTGTGCTGCTCTAAATGTTGAGTCAATCAATGGTTAACAATGGGACCTTTGAGATCGCTGACAACGTCTTCCACTGACTGCCATAGTTCTGGACACATAATTACCCACTTGACCTAAAGGTCTGTTTCTCATTGATGGACATAATTTCTGACTCGTAGCCACTATATAAGTAACTCCGTATGTTTTTCTTATAAAAACACGTTACTTTCAAGACTTTTGGGTAAAGTTGCATATTGCTTACCATATGTTATCTCTGAAGCACTGATATTGGACTTTTGTCTTTATGTTTCCTACTCCTCAGCCTCTGCCTCTGAAGTCTCCATCGCAGACACTTCTCCCTCAAAATCACGTGCGGGCTTGTTTCTGTGAGATGGAACTAAATCTATAAATGATTTAAAATATTAATCCATATAATTTATGACAGTATGACATTATATACTATATAAACAATATATTTTTTTCTGATCATGGTTTAACATAAGACATAGCTCAAGTCTAATTTTGTTAATGTGTAACATGCCTTTGGTCACTCACAACCATGTGACCTGAGGCATGCAAAATCTTTAAAGTCCTTGGTGAAACTTGTCAAATTTATGCATTTTCATTTTATTATATATATATTAGTGCTTTCCAGCATACAGGCCGTTAAATGCCTCCTGGAGAGGCTAGTTTCAGCAGTCAATTAAGCCAGCACTCCAATATGAACAGGAGACTTAAAAATTAGGAAGCTGCCATAGACATGGAGATTGTTTTTCCAAAGGGAGAGACTTTTCCAAACCAGGAGGGACCGTGGTTGCTCTGGTTCCCCAACCCTGCAAGGAGCAGGGTCTGCTGGGAAAACCTGTGACTCACTCAAGACAAAGGATTGCCACAAGGGACAACAAGCTGCTCGATGACGCGGATGTACCAGAAACCGGTGTTCCAATCCTGCTAAGCTAATTACCTGGAGACCTGGGAAAGGGTTCCCCAACAACTGGCTGATAAGGACTTTATATTTTCATTTGACATTTGCATAGTATGGTGTTGTGTGTTTGGGGGCTGGTAACTGGCTTAGCTGGCCAGTCAGGAATAGGTTCATGCTGTGTAGCCCGTCTCCCAAGGGGAGTAGTGTTTTATTTTATGGTTTAGTTTTCTTAAAGGGACTGTCTGCCTGTTTGATTGTTATTGTATACCCCTCAATGTGACAGACTTTTATCTCCTCTGCCAGCACTTATACCAATGCTGGGTATTGTACCTGATCCAGTGTTAACTGCCATTGACAAACACCTAAACCAGGGGTCTCAAACTCAGTCCTCAATGGCCACCAACAGGTCAGCTTTAATGGATGTCCATGCTTCAGCACAGGTGGCTCAGTCTTCAACTGAGCCACTGATTGAGCCACCTGTGCTGAAGCAGGGGTAGCCATAAAAGCTGGAGTGTTAGTGGTCCTGGAGGAATAAGTTTGAGACCCGGCCCTAGAGTCAGACCTGTGGTGTCTGGATAGGTCTTTTTATTGTAGCTCTCACATTGCAGGAAGGTCTGGTACAATACTCACGTTTTACAACTGTCAACTTGAACAGCCACACAATGTTTTATGGTTAACAGATGTTGTTATCAAGACAATATAAAGACGTTGATATGAAAAGTATACCTGAATTCACTGTCGTCTTTGTTACATTTGCACTTATCTCTACATAGTTTACATCTCCAACCAGTAGACCGGCACTCAACAAATGAATAAACAATTACATTTATGCAAAAAGGTTCTTTTAATCTAAATCAAAGATCAATCGACACAACAAATACTATTATAATAGTATTAGATTGACACGACTCCTACACCTGAATAGCAGTGCAAATCATAGCATAGCAGATAACCTAAAAGGTTCATGGAATAGGATTTTTTTCTTCTGATACCTATTTTACATGTTGTATTCTCTAGAATTTGACATGTAGACTCTGTACATTGTCAAAAATTGGGCACAAAAACTTAATGCAATAAAGATTTCAAGCGCGTTCAATATGTTAGGGGTAGATTCACTATTCTCTTAAGTCATTACTGCATTATTAACTAGTGTGCACTGCTATTCTATGCATTAGGAATTAATGACATGTTAACAGTTTTGTGATAATTGACTCTTTACAGTTTATTCAGCTACTGAATGGCAAAACCAAAAAGGAAATCATACTATAAAGTATTCCTAAATGACAACATTGTGATGATGCTCTCTTGCTTCCTACTCTGAAAAGCATCAGAATAGAATAAAGGAAGTGATCATTAGTCCTGCTCCACACCTACCATCTGTAGTTCTCTCCTTCTTTTACATAAACCTGTATGACTCACATGGGAATCTAGGTGCTAAGTACATTTGGGGGCAAAATTCATGCAGAGAGGCTCATTTTCACTTGTGGCCTAAAAGCCAGTGTATCAATTTCTGGCTAGTATGCATCAGCTCGCAATTTGGGGGTATCAAAAGTAGAAGCTAGGGAAGTTGCGTTGTGCAGCGTTGTGCAGCGTTGTGCAGCGTTGTGCAGCGTTGTGCAGCGTTGTGCAGCGTTGTGCAGCGTTGTGCAGCTCTGAAGGAGCGGCTCAGTGAGCAAAGGCACGGAATATGAAAACAATAACATGGAGTCTGGTTCAATCCCTGGTGTCAGCTCCTTGTGACCTTGGGCAATTCGCTTTATCTCCCAGTGTCTCTAACACCCAAATAATTGATGGTAAGCTCTACAGTGCAGGGACCGGTGCCTGCAAAAATTCTGCGTACAGCGCTGCATACACTGTCAGCACCATGCAATGAATAATTATTATATCTTTGTGAGTCAATTCTTCTCCCACACACAGAGACTCTAATTCTATTAATGTTACAAACTATCACCATTCCTAAGTAACCATTCGTATTGTAACTCTCCTCGTCCGGCTCCCTAAGGAGGACATATCAGTGTAGTGGTGTGATGACCAACACAGCCTTATCTCAGGGACTTTATCTCAGGGACTGTTGTGGTAGGCTGGGCGATGACAAGTAGGGCACCAGAAGCTTTTGGTTGGTACAACAGAACTCTTTCATTATAGATTCCCTTGTAGACAGGGTTGCCACCACACCGAGTTTCACACGGAGACAACGGGTTTTGGCCACGTATCTCCAGGCTATGGGTTTACTTAGTAAACCTCCGGGTGGCGGGGTCTCCTCGCATCTTCTGGTGTCTTCCCGGCATCTTCCCCCTGCAACTCTTGTCAATGTAGCCGTGCAGCGTCAAATGGCGATGCGTTGCCATGCCAACGGGAACACTCCGTGACGTAACAGCATCACGTGATGCCCATTGTCATGACAATGAGACGCCACATGATGGACGTCTCGCTGCATTGCAATGACAACGCGATCTCACGTGATGCCAAGGCGTCATAAGGCGCCCCGTTGCCATGGCAACTTTACGCCGCGTGACATCTTGGGGTCACGTAGTGTCTCATTGTCATGTCAATGCGGCACCATTTGACGCCGTGCGGCCATATTGACAAGAGTTGTAGGAGGAAGATGCCGGGAGGACACCAGAAGAAGGTAAGCACGACATTTAAAAAACAATTCTCCGGGTTGGCCTTGAGTAGAAGGTGGCAACCCTGCTTGCAGGGGAACATCTTCCTAAATCATTAATTAATACAGGCTGTTGTACCTTTTCCATTTTCTCATTCACCAACATACAAATCAATTCTTCTGTATAGTTCTGAGAGCACTTTTCTCATTATACAGGAATGACTCTTGGTAACATTCCCTGTGTGTGTGTGTCTCCTGTTAACATTCTCTGTATAGGAATGACTCTAGTTAACATTCCCTGAGACTCTGTATAAGATTGGCGCCTGATAACATTCCCTGATACTCTGTATAGGAATGGCTCCTGCTAACATTCCTTCCTTCAATGAGTGTGTGAATGTCCCATGGAAATCAGGGCCCTCTTGTCCGATACTGTAGTTCCCTTCATGTATGATCCATGCTTGTTATAGACTCTGCTTGTCACTATCCATCTGTAACGGTGTTTCTGGCCCGGCCTGACCCACCCAATCTCACATTGGCCCCTGTGGTCTAACCGGCCCCCATTACAGTGTGGTAGTGTCGGGTGGTGCACCTGTTGGCAACAGGACTCCTGAGTCTCCCGCATGATGGTGTGTGGGGAGGACCCGTCCAGACAGGCAGCTGAGGTAGTGTGCTGAGTCTCACCTAGTTCCAGTGCAGCGCCTCCACCTCATCAGGGTCCCTGCGTCCGCATGGGGATGATCCTGGTGAGGAACTCCTCGGTGGTGCAACCTCCTGTGTAATCATTGGACTCTCACACACAGGGGTTTCTCTGATCAGCTCCATCTTTATTGTCACGGTGGGCATAGCTGCCCTCCACAATGGGGTGTATTTAGCCGATCATCTCGCCCGTGCTCCCCTTTGATAGGTATGTCACCTAAATCAGGGATTCACTATTCCCGCAGGAATCACTGCCCTGTGCCAGGTCCCTGGACACAGTCTCCCATGGAGTTACTATAACATAACTGACACTCTAGCAGAACTTGAACTACTCCTCTTAGCCGAACTCCTTCCTCAACTCAGACTTCAGGTAGAACTTTCCAGCAACTAACTATTAGACACAGTGCTGTGCCTTATGTAACTTCTGAGGCTGACACACCTCTGACATCACTAACCATGGAGTCAGAGCATGTGACCAGTCCCATCCATACACAGGGCACCCCACCAGGGTGTGAGGGAAAACCTCCATGATTACTGCTGGCATGCCCACACTTACCAGGCCTTGCTGCCAGCAGGAGAGATGACTGTAGGCATTTTACACGACCGCTACACATCCTTGCTGTGGAATGGCCACTTCCTCAATGATACGCGACACTGACTGACCTCCCCTGTTGTGGTCCTGCCACTTCCATAGGTGTATTCACTACTGAATCATAGGGATCTGATAGCCAGGCAGATCCTCTGACATCCTCGGATCTTTAAGCCTTGGCCCCTGTGATATGTCTGCATTCTCTCTCTGTGGGACATGCTTCTCTCCCTGGGCCATAATATAGGATCCTGACTACTTGGATACGTCCCTAACAAACATAATAAGAGGGGCGGGGGCTGACCTACACTATACCTGGGGAAGCCCATGTCCTACCTCTACTCACCGAGGTCCCACACCTCCTGGCCATGCTGACTTCAGGCACTCCTGGAACCGGATCACCCAGCAGCCTCTCTGCTTTATAACACCCCTAAGCGACACAGCACCTCTGTCTCACTGCTGGGCTGGGCTGGGCTGGGCTAGTATCTCCTCTCTTATTAACCCCGGCATTACTTCTAGTAAACCCAACAGGTGGGAGGGGAGAAATCACTATTTCAAACCTGCATCCGCTTACAATGTTGGTTTATATGGAGCTGTAGTTTATCTAATCATATAAAAGTACAGACTCCCACAGAAAATCCAATTTCTCACATCTTAAACATGAGATTATTACCGGTTATTGTTTAAGTGCTGATTCAGTTCATGGCACTGTTTTTATCCCAAGATATATGTGGAAATAAAATGCACTTCCTATTTTACCTTACTAAGTAGGCGCCTCTAAATAAATGCAAACAAATAATTGAATAAAAGGTAACCCTGCCAGTAAGGGATGTGGCATAATATTGAACAGCGCTAGCATACAATAACATGCTTTGTTAACCTGTTATGTACTTTGCTGACACCTCGACTCTTGAGAGGAAAATTATTCCATTCTTATTAAAATAATACAGCTCAACCCCGTTATAACGCGATCCGTCACAACGCGAATCCGCTTATAACGCGATGCAAGCGTGGCTCCCAATTTTTCGTAGTTATGAAGACTTTACAACACAATTATTAGTATCTTAAATACTTTATTGTACAATGCATACAATTGTACATTATTTCTAACGCGATCCGCTTATAACGCGATGTGATTCTTTGGACCCAAAGCACAGCGTTATAAGGGGGTTGAGCTGTATTTAATTTTCTAGGGAGAGCTTAATTAAACTAGGAATCTCACAACTTACAGCTTTCACACTGTATTTCCAGGGAATTCTGAATGTCATCTGTGAGATGTAAAAATGTTAGGTGCAGATTCACTAAGCCACGATGTGGGATATTGCACCCTGATCCGACGACTTAAGTTAATGGCAGTTTCTGCCAGAGGATGGGGGGATATCCTGCATTAGTGATTGATGTATTTCCTAGTGCTCCCACATTCTGAATAATTTCCTGATAATGATCTGCAGTTCCTGTTAGGAAGATAGCAGGATAAGCGATAAAGGGCAATGTGGCTATGGAAATAAAATAAAGACGGATGATATATTGGAAGCATGATAGAAATAATTCACTATATCTCAGAAGGAAAATGAGTAGTGAGAAAGTGGGATCTCACGTCTCTCTAATGAAGAGCATGGCTGCAATATGAGTAGAGGTATACTAGAGGTCGAGTATAGGTCATCTGGAGGCATGAAGATGAGACCCTGCAAAAGGCAGTGGGGGCAGTTGTAGTGTGTCAGGAATCGGCGTTCTCCTCGCTTCCCACACAGAGCACTCCCTCTCCGCAGGGAGCCCCTGGACACACAAAACAATCCTGCCTTACCGGCCTCCATGGCTCCTCGCCCCTGCCGCCGTCGCGGGATCACTCCCCTCGGCGATTCCTCTGCTCAGCGCCGGGCGCGCCCACGCCCTCCTGCACGCACACCTACACGCACGCCAGCCCCAGATGTTATGTGCATGCATTCCCAGCTTACAGAGCACATGCCTAACAGAGCACTTTTAACCACTGCTCCTGCAGTGAGGCGTCGCCCCCAAGCACCACACAGTTCCATGCAAATCAAGGATTACACTCAGCTGGGCTGTAACACCTCGCTCCTATCAGGGAAGACTCCTTGCAGTCCTCCAGGCCTGCCCCCTTTTCCCATTGGCCTGCCCAGCTTTATTATGCCTGTGCTTCCCATCACTCATCGCTCGACATAGTCTCTGTATGGAAGTACTTCTGGATTCTCTCAGTGTTTTCACCGGTTCTGACGCGGCTTGTATGACTACCCCCTCTGGCTCTCGATCTTGGCACCCCTTGGACAACGCTCACTCTGGTAACCCCTTGAACACGGCTTGGACTACGACCTATCTCCACTCTTCACTCCCTGACCTCGGCAAGGCATTCATCACTCTATCTCTACAACCGGTACCGGCAAGTATTGTCTACCTTACTACACCTGGCCTGGCAACGCTTCATACCACACTCCGGACACGCGCCCTTCGCGGCAGGTGGGTATATTACCACTTCCCCCTTCAGCTCAGGGGACGGGTCTGGTCTGCGGGCAGCACCGGCGTAACATTATGTCGAGCCCACAAGACGCAGACCAGACCGAACTACAGCAGTTTCTCTCTAATCTGCTTCAGCAAAACCAGGCCATGGCGGATCAAATTGTGGCACTTACACGCCAGGTCGCAGTACTCTCAGACAGGGTACCGACCGCGACCCCGCCAGATGTAAGCCCCCACTCCGCAAGCGCAGTTAGCAGCTCAGATGTAAGGATTCCTCCCCCCAAGCCTTATGCAGGTGAACCGCAAGATTGTAGGGGTTTCCTAAACCAGTGTGAGGTGCAGTTTGAAATGGCCCCCCATCTCTACAATACTGATCGCAAGAAGGTAGCCTACATTTATAACATCCTCACTAGCAGCGCCCTGGCTTGGGCTTCCCCGGTTTGGGAGCGACGTGCTGACCTTACCCAAGATTACCCGGCATTTAAAGCCGAGTTTCAACGGGTATTCGATTCCCCCGCTCGTCGGGAGATGGCATCTGTTTCTCTCCTCCAGATCACTCAGGGACGGCGGATGGTGACACAGTATGCTGGGGAATTCCGGACTCTAGCAGCCGAGACTAACTGGGGACAAGATGCTCTCGTATTCTGGCAAGGCCTGGCAGATCCCATCAAGGACGAACTCCCTCGCCAATCCAGGCCGGATCAACTGGAGGCCCTGATTGATTTGGCCATCCGAGTGGATCAACGCATCCAGGTACGCCGCTCAGAGCGTCAGCGCACTCGCTTCTATAACTTTCAAGTTCCGTTCCCCAGTACTCTCAGCAGCACTCCTGCTCCCCCAAGTACTACCACACCTCTTCGTCCTGCACTGGAGTTGCCAGAACCAATGCAAATGGGGGTACAACGCATCCGCACACCGATACGGCAGTTCCACCATGCCGGGGGATTGTGTTTCTACTACGGATCCATGGAACATCTGGTTCGGGAGTGTCCACTGTGTCCGGGAAATGGGAACACCCAGTGAGTACAGAGGGGCTCTCTCTGGGTGTAATGTCTCCACGTCCCCTTCAAAAAAATGAACTCCCTAAGAAACTTATATTTCCAGTCTTCCTTTCAGGCGATAAGTTCAAGACTTCTACCGCCACTTTCATTGACTCAGGAGCTGGAGGAAACTTCGTGGATCTTGAATTCGCCAGGGTAAACCGTATACCACTAGTGAGAAAGAAGGTTCCCATCGCACTCGTCGGTATTGATGGACGTCCTCTTACCCCGGCCCACATCTCCTTAGAGACGGCTCCCTTGCTTCTGTCTTCACATCTGCACGAGGAGACCTTAGTTCTCGATGCCATTCAAGCTCCTGGAATACCCATCACCCTTGGTCTTCCTTGGCTACAGCTTAACAATCCTCTCATTGACTGGACTGCCTCCGCTCCCATTTCCTGGAGGTCGAGGTCAGGCGAGACTCATCAACTGCTGGCCAATACCTCTGTTCCCGAAGTTATTCTAACTTCCGTTTACCATCAATTCCGGGACGTTTTCAATAAGGTACAGTCAGACCTCTTGCCGCCACACAGGGCTTACGATTGTCCAATCGATCTAGTTCCTGGTTACTCCCTACCCAAGTCCAAGACCTACCCCTTGTCGTTACCAGAATCTCACGCTATGGATGAATATATCCAGGAGAATCTCAAGAAAGGCTTTATTCGTCACTCCAATTCCCCAGCAGGGGCTGGGTTTTTTTTCGTCAAGAAAAAGGACAGGTCATTGAGGCCTTGCATCGACTACAGGGGTTTAAACCAGATAATTATTACAAATCGTTACCCCCTTCCCCTTATTACCGAACTGTTCGATAAATTACAGGGGGCCAAGATTTTTTCCAAGTTGGATCTGCGTGGTGCCTATAACCTGGTGTGCATCAGGAAGGGGGATGAATGGAAGACGGCCTTCAACACACGTAGTGGACACTACGAATATCTGGTAATGCCTTTCGGCTTATGTAATGCTCCCGCTGTCTTCCAGGATTTCATCAACGACGTCTTTCGTAAGGTACTCAATATTCTTGTTATTGTATACTTGGATGATATCCTGATTTTTTCCAAAGATCTCCAGGACCATATACGCCACACCTCCTACGTCCTTTCCCATCTCCGTGAACACCATTTGTACGCCAAACTGGAGAAGTGCACCTTTCATACGACCTCTACTCCGTTCCTGGGGTATATCATTTCCGATGAGGGGTTTATGATGGACTCCGGTAAACTTCAAGCAGTCACTGAATGGCCAAGACCCAATTCTCTCAAGGCCATACAACGTTTTTTAGGGTTCGCTAATTACTATCGTAAGTTTATACGGAGTTTTTCCACCATTGTGGCACCCCTCACTGCGCTCACCAAAAAAGGAGCTGATCCTTCTGCTTGGTCATCCGAGGCCATCTCCGCCTTCGAGACACTCAAGGAAGCCTTTATATCCGCACCTATTCTCCGTCATCCCAACATCGAACTTCCCTTCGTCCTGGAGGTCGACGCTTCTGATTGCGGCGCTGGTGCCGTTCTCTCCCAGAGACCCACGCCCCAAGATAAGTTACATCCCTGTGCATATTTTTCCAAGAAATTCTCGTCTGCCGAGAGGAACTATGACGTGGGTAACAGGGAACTTCTGGCCGTGAAGATGGCTCTTCAAGAGTGGAGACACCTGCTGGAGGGGTCGAAAGAGCCGTTTAACTATTCTCACGGACCACAAGAACCTTCTTTACATAGAAACGCTCGACGCCTTGGTCCACCGGCTCGTTGGGCTCTGTTTTTTTTCTCGATTTGATTTTTCACTGTGTCTATTACCCGGTGACCAAGAACGTAAAGGCGACGCACTCTCCCAATACATTCTTCTGAAGAGAGGCCAGAGGAATCATTGGAACTATCCTTCCACATAGGATTCTCGCCACGTCTACGTTCAAAAATCTTGACAAGATTTTGCACTCCCAGAGACGCATTCCCAAGGACTTGGTCGTTCCCGACAACAAACTCTTTGTACCATCCAAATTTGTTCCAGAGGTCCTGTCTTGGGGTCACTCCTCTAAATCTGCAGGTCATCCAGGTTTTAAGAAGACTACTGATCTCATTCGTCGGAATTTCTGGTGGCCAAGGATGTCTCAAGATATTCTGGAGTTTACCCGCACATGACCCACGTGCGCTCAAAGCAAGACTCTCCGTCAAAAGCCTCAGGGTTTTCTCTTACCCCTTCCAGTTCCCGACCGCCCCTGTTCCCACATTTCTATGGACTTCATTGTGGAGTTGCCCAGGTCCAGAGGAATGAACACTATCTTGGTGGTCGTGGACAGGTTCTCGAAGATGTCCCATTTCATTCCACTTAAAGGATTACCCACCTCCCCCGCCCTTGCTGATATCTTTACGGAGCAGATTTTCCGGATTCATGGGATCCCTTCGTCCATTGTTTCTGACAGAGGTTCTCAGTTCGTATCCAAATTTTGGAGAGCTTTCACGAAGAGATTGGGCATCTCTTCTTCCTTCTTTTCCGCCTACCATCCTCAGTCCAATGGACAAACGGAGAGAATCAATCAATCCCTGGAGAAGTACCTGAGATGTTTTATATCCGATTTCCAGGATGATTGGGCTCAACTCCTCTCTTGGACAGAGTATGCCGTCAATTCTGCAAAAAACGAGTCCACCCGGGAGTCACCCTTCTTTATAAATTATGGGTTCCACCCTCCCTGTCTTCCCATCCCCAACATTCCATCTGGAGTACCAGCCATAGATGAACGCATTTCTTCCCTCCAAACCGCATGGTCCAGGATTCAGTCTACCCTTCTCAACTCCTCCCGCAGATCGAAACTACAGGCCGATCGTCGTCGTCGTTCGGCGCCCAGTTACAAACCAGGGGATTTGGTATGGTTCTCCTCTAGGAATATCCACCTCAAGGTACCATCTCCTAAACTGGCACCTAAGTTCCTGGGACCCTTCCCTATTTGTGAACAAATCAATCCTGTGGCATTCCGGCTCCAACTACCACCCAGTATGAAGATTCCCAATGTCTTTCATGGGTCCCTCTTAAAACCATTCATCTCCAGTCACTTCTTTCTGGATCAGACTCGTAAACCGGATCCCATTACTGTACAAAATAACAAGGAATACGAAGTTCACTCTCTTTTGGATTCTCGCCTATCCAGGGGTCAGCTCCAGTTCTTGGTGCATTGGAAGGGTTTTGGCCCTGAAGAGAGATCCTGGGTACCTTCAAAGGACATTCATGCCCCGGCCCTTCTTAAGTCCTTCAGGAAAAAGTTTCCAGAGAAACCGTTCTTGGACCGTCCTGAGGCCGTTCCTGAAGAGGGGGGTACTGTCAGGAATCGGCGTTCTCCTCGCTTCCAACACAGAGCACTCCCTCTCTGCAGGGAGCCCCTGGACACACAAAACAATCCTGCCTTACCGGCCTCCACGGCTCCTCGCCCCTGCCGCCGTCGCGGGATCACTCCCCTCGGCGATTCCTCTGCTCAGCGCCGGGCGCACCCACACCCTCCTGCACGCACACCTACACACACGCCAGCCACAGACATTATGTGGATGCATTCCCAGCTTACAGAGCACACGCCTAACAGAGCACTTTTAACCACTGCTCCTGCAGTGAGGCGTCGCCCCCAAGCATCACACAGTTCCATGCAAATCAAGGATTACACTCAGCTGGGCTGTAACACCTCCCTCCTATCAGGGAAGACTCCTTGCAGTCCTCCAGGCCTGCCCCCTTTTCCCATTGGCCTGCCCAGCTTTATTATGCCTGTGCTTCCCATCACTCGTCGCTCGACATAGTCTCTGTATGGAAGTACTTCTGGATTCTCTCAGTGTTCTCACAGGTTCTGACGCGGCTTGTACGACTACCCCCTCTGGCTCTCGATCTCGGCACCCCTTGGACAACGCTCACTCTTGTGACCCCTTGAACACTGCTTGGACTATGACCTATCTCCACTCTCCACTCCTTGACCTCGGCAAGGCATTCATCACTCTATCTCTACAACCGGTACCGGCAAGTATTGTCTACCTTACTACACCTGGCCTGGCAACGCTTCATACCACACTCCGGACACGCTCCCTTTGCTGCGGGTGCATGTATTACCACTTCCCCCTTCAGCTCAGGGGACGGGTCTGGTCTGCGGGCAGCACCGGCGTAACATAGTGTCATTATCCCCATGCTGAACAAGACCGTATACATGGAAATGGGATTTTTTTTTTTTTTTTTAATATAACACATGTTCCTACCCCGTATAAACAATTATAGATAACACTCTAAATAATGAATAAAAAATCATGAAGTATAGGGTGCAAACGGAACAAAGTGGGCCCAAACAACCCCACTGAAGATCATATAAACCAAAACATGGGCTCCAGCACACACTGATTAATAGAGATTAATCAGTGTGTGCTGGAGCCCTTGTTTTGGTTTACATGTTCCTACCCCCCTCTGGGAGATTCACTGCATTAGTCCCAGATTTCTGGAGGGTGCATACCCCGATTGTAGGGGGTTGTCACGGGAGACCAATGCTTTTAAGAAAAAAATACCCGGATCCTTTGATTGAGCAAAACGTGAGATAAAATAAATTGTGATTTATTTACACGAGAAACACACACAGCTTGATTTACAAAATAACACGAATAAACACTTACTGGAATTGGGTAAAACGAAATAAAATGTCCACGGAACGAACTTCACAAAAATAAAGTCTCCAGGCACCAATTCCCAGCAGCGGGGTTGGTGCGCAAATAGAGCCGTGAGACAGTCCTTGGCTAGGGGCGCTGCATGCAACCCCTGTTTCTCCGTCAAAAGTAATCTTTTCATTCTGCCCTTGCAGGATTCGTTCACAAATCCTTAGTTCTAATGAACTCTTGAAGTGGGGTACAATCCTTAGTTACGATGGAATAGTCTTTGTACCGCACAATGTTTCTTAGATGAATCTACCGTCCCCACTGACTGCATGGACTTTTAAAACTATTCCAAGACTATCTGTACTATGTGCAGCCAATCTCAGCGTGGGAACCAAATCTCCTCTCTATGGCAGAGTTGCCAACAGTTCCTGCAGCCGGGCAAGGGGCTTCATGTTATGCCAAGGGTCATGCACTAACATCACACCTGAGCCGCTTAGCATACCTAACCAAGCCCCCTTCTCTGGGGGCAGAATGTCTACCTCGGTCCCGGACATATGGACATCTGCTGGGCAATCTGTTTATAATAACTCCTCCTAAAGTAACACTTTGTTCTGCCACTGTCTTTGTTAAGTCCGGACTTCTGCCGACAGCCCGACGACGCATCAGCGGGGTGCCTCAGAAGTCCGCACTTAGGGTATGCATGATTCACTCTCCAGAATTTCCGGTCATATACTGTGCTTGTGAATCCCCAATGTATCCGCTGCCCTGCCTGTCTGAATGTTAATTTCCTTCCTCTCATAACTATAATGCACTAAAAAGAGAGGAACTTTCATTCATGACTTTGTATTAAAGTTAATAATAAGGAAAACATAACTGCTTTACTATTTGTACCCCAGCAACACTCACACCAACTTTCATAGCGCTGACATACTCCTAACCTAAGTTAGCACTCTGCGTCAGCGCTGTGTGAAAATGCGGCTGCAGTTTAAAACCCTTTTTCCGCTTTGCGGTTTGGCAGTGAAACATTGTTGCAATACTTGGAACTAATCCATAACGGTGACCGCACTCATACAATGTAATTTAGTATAACGATGTCGTAATCATGGTTGCAATACTTGGAACTAATCCATAACTGTGACCGCACTCATAAAATGTAATTTAGTATAACGATGTCGTAATCATGGTTGCAACACTCGGAACTGATCCATAACGGTGACCACACTCATACAATGTAGCTTAGTATAATACATGTGGTCCCCTTATTCCTAGCAGGACACACACAGACAATTCTAATGCATTTACAGGCTTGCAGCCAGCAGTGGGCTGCCGAGCTGACACTTCATATTTACAATATGACTCAGGGGCACCCAGCAGGGCATAATACCTTTATTTACTGGCCTGGATACCCCTTCATCGTCACAGGGGTCTTGAGTCTTGGTGTTCCCCAGGCCTTAGCCTGGGGTGGGCATGCTTTCCCCCAATGGGGAAGACTGATAGCCCTTGTGCTCTCTTCTCCTCCCAGAGCAAGACTAATGAAATTTGATACTCCCACTTGGAAGTCTCTGGAAGGGGTGGGCTCATGGACTGTACCTACCCCTGATAGGCTTACACAGGCCACGAGTCACCACCTCTTCCATCACTTACAACTGGAGCATAAGGGGGGTCACTGGCCCATAAATTAACCTGTTACTGCCCTGAATGTACTAGGGACTTACATGACAGATGCATAATGGGGGAAAGAGAGAATGGAGAGTAACGGAAGGTCAGAGGCAAGCCGGGGTCAGTAATCCAGAGAATGGTCCAAAGTCTAGCCAGGTCGGTACACAGGGAGACAAGCAGCAACAAGGTGAAGCAGGAACAGGAACAAGGCAGGCACAGGGAAGTGGGAACACAAGTCACCTATGACTATGCTCAGCCAAAGTGTGAATGCACTAGCTGAGCATATATAACAGGAGGTAACCAATGGAACAGAGGGGAGGAGCAGAGTTGTGTACAATGGAGGCAGGGATAGGTTGTGAATGGTGCAGGAGAAAGGTGAGGGTAATCAGAGTTGACGCGCAGCTGGAGAGCGGTGCACACGCATCATGTGTGCACGCCACGTGGGGCGGCCATACGTCAAGAGCGGAGGGGTGGAGCCAAGCTCCGTGGGATTCCTGAAAGCCCTCTGTGGGCATGCGTGTTCTGTAAGGTGTGCGGGAGGTTGCACAGCAGGGGGCAAAGAGGATGCATGCCGCGGGGGACGTGTCCTGAGAATCCTTGTAGCAATAGGCTGTGCAGTGGAAGGTAAGGAGGGAGCGCACCGCGGGGCACGCGTTCCCCGATTCCTTACAGAGAGAGAGAGTAACAGAGAGTGTGACAGAGAGAGGGAGAGTGTAACAGAGAGAGGGAGAGTGTGAGAGAGAGAGGGAGAGAGTGACAGAGAGAGAGAGTGACGGAGAGTGTGACAGAGAGAGGGAGAGTGTGACAGAGAGAGGGAGAGTGTGACAGAGAGAGGGAGAGTGTGACAGAGACAGGGAGAGTGTGACAGAGAGAGGGAGAGTGTGACAGAGAAAGGGAGAGAGGGACAGAGAGAGGGAGAGAGTGACAGAGAGAGAGAGAGATAGTGTGATACAGAGAGAGAGTGTGTGTGACACAGAGAGAGTGTGTGACACAGAGAGAGAGTGTTTGTGACACAGAGAGAGAGAGAGTTTGACAGAGAGAGGGTTTGACAGAGAGGGGCTTTGACAGACAGAGAGAGTTTGACAGAGGAGAGAGCGGGTGACAGAGAGAGAGTGACAGAGAGAGGGTGACAGAGAGAGTGACAGAGAGAGAGTGACAGAGAGAGAGAGAGTGACAGAGAGAGAGAGAGTGACAGAGAGAGAGAGGGTGACAGAGAAAGAGAGGGTGACAGAGAAAGAGTGGGTGACAGAGAGAGAGAAGGTGACAGAGAGAGAGAGAAAAGGTGACAGAGAGAGAAAGCATGGATGACAGAGAGAGAGAGCATGGGTGACAGAGAGCATGAGTGACAGAGAGAGAGAGCGTGGTTGACAGAGAGCATGAATGACAGAGAGAGAGCGTGGGTGACAGAGAGAGAGCGCGTGGGTGACAGAGAGTGAGCGTGGTTGACAGAGAGGGAGAGAGTGTGGGTGACAGAGAGAGAGAGCGTGGATGACAGGGAGAGAGTGTGGGGTGACAAGAGAGAAGAGCGTGGGTCCACAGATAGAGCTGTCTGGCTCACAGAAAGAGTTGGTGACATGAGAGAGAGAGCTTGGTGACAGAAGAGAAAGAGCGTGGGTGACAGAGAGAGGAGCGGGGTGACAGAGAGAAGCGTGGGTTGACAGAAGAGGCAGATAAGAGGGTGACAGAGAGAGAGAGAAGGTGACAGATAGAGAGAAAAGGTCAGACAGAGAGAGAGAAGCATGGATGACCAGGAGAGATGCATCGGTGACAGCATGCACATGAGTGACAGAGAGAGAGATGTGGGTGACAGAGAGCATAATGACTAGAGAGAGACATTGGGTGACAGATGAGAGCCGCGTGGGTGACAGAGAGTAGCGTTGGGTGACGACAGGGAGAAGATGGAGAAGTGGACAGAGAGAAGCATGGGTGAACCAAGTGTAGAGAGTGTTGTGACAGAGAGAAAAGCGTGGTCACAGAGAGAGCAAAAACGTGGTTCACATAGAAGCGTGGGTGAACCAGAGAGAGAGAGCGTGGGTGAACGAGAGAAGAGTCGGTGTTGAACAGAGAGTAGTCCTGGGTGAGCAGAGCTGATCGTCTATTGGTGTAGAGAGACGTGGTGACAGATGAGGTGTCTTTGGGTGATTTAGGTTGGGTGGGTTTTCTGCACACTGATGGGTGGGTGACTGACCACACATAAGTGGGTGGATACTGACTGACACCTTGGGTGGGTGACTGACTGACACCTTGGGTGGGTGGGGTACTGACACACTTGGTTGGGGTGACTGACTGACTGACACTTGGGTAGGTTAACTGTAAACACTGGGTGGGTGACTTGCTGACTGAACTTGGGTGGGTGGGTCTGACTGGCTGACACTGGGGGGTGGACTTGACTGACACTTGGGTTGGATCGGTGTGTTTGGTGACTGAATAAACATGGGTGGGTGAGTGACTGACTGACACTTGGGTTGGTGACTGACTGACTGACTGACACTTGGGTGGGTGGGTGACTGACTAGTGGGTGGGTGGGTTTACTGACTGACACTTGGGTAGGGTTGACTGACTGACACTTGGGTGGGTGGGTGACTGACTGACACTTGGGTGGGTGGGTGATTATGACTAACTGGGTGGGTTGGTGACTGACTGTGGGAGGGTGTCTATGTTCACTCACTCACACTCACACTCACAGCAGGGGGGTCTCTGCATGGCAGGGGGAGTCTCCGCACGGCAGGGAGGCAGGGAAGGGAAGAGAGGCATGGAATGGAGGCAGGGAATGGAGGTATGGCAGGGAATGGAGGCATGGCAGGAAATAGAGACATGGAATGGAGGCAGGGAATGGAGGTATGGCAGGGAATGGAGGCATGGCAGGGAATGGAGCATGGTCAGGAATGGTTAGGTCTGCAGGGAATGGACATGGCAGGAATAGAGGCATGGAATTGAGCAGGAATGGAGTATGTGATGGAATGGAGGCATGGCAAGGAATGGAGGTATGGCAGGGAATGCGAGGGCATGGCCAAATGAGATTGGAGGTGAGTGCATGGAAATGGAGGCATGGCAGGGAATGTAAGGCATGTCAGGAATAGAGTGCATGGCAGGGAAGTGGAGGATATGGCAGGGATGGAGGCATGGCAGGAATGGAGGCATGGCACGGAATAGAGGCAGGGATGGAGGCAGGACAGAGGAATGGGAGGCGAAGAGGCAAGGGAAGGAGGCATGGCAGGAAATGGAGGCTGGCAAATGGAGCAGGAGGGAAGGAGCGCAGGGATGAAAAGGCCGGAAGGGAAGAGAGGCATGAAGGCAAGAGAGCAGGGAAAGAGGCATGGAAGGAATATATGCGTAATGAGGAATGGGCAGGTATGGCAGGGAATGGGTTGGCATGGAATGGATGCATGGCAGGGATGAGGATGGAGGCATTGCAGGAATAGAGGCAGGAATGGAGTGGCAGAATGGAGGCATGGCAGGAAATAGAGGCAGGGAATGGAGGTATGGCAGGGAATGGAGGCATGGCAGGGAATAGAGGCAGGGAATGGAGGCATGACAGGGAAGGGAGGCATGGCAGGGAATGAATGCATGGCAGGGAATGGAGGCAGGGAAGGGAAGAGAGGCAGGGAAGGGAAGAGAGGCAGGGAAGGGAAGAGGGGCAGGGAAGGGACGAGGGGCATGGAGCTCACCTTTACTTGCTCCTTGCAGTAAAATCAAAAGGGAGGGGCCAGCTTCACAGTGCGGGCTCACATAGAACCTGGCTGCCTGCCAAAAAAAATCCTGGCAGCAGGCCAAGGCAGTTCAGTCCAATCGGGTAGGGGGATTTTATTTTTTTTGGCGCGTGCAGAAGAATTGATTCAAACTCACATGCGCTGCTTGGCAGGTCACCAGCGGTCAAAATCCTGTCGCCCAGCATGACCGGGCGACATGATTTGTCGACCACTGGTTTGGGGAGATGTCAGATATGGGCATTTTCTCCAAACACTTCTGGTGAGAGGAATATAGATGAAATTATTTAAAGAATTCCCTTGTGCAAGCCTCTCACTGTTTTCTGTATGTACTGTATGAGATCAGAGTGTAAGGAGCCATGATTTGCGCCCTCCTCTGTGCGCTTTCTCATTACCCAGACCCGCGACCGGGTGCTCCGCTCCCTGCAGAACATCACCAGCTACCTCCAGCCACCCTATTAGGTGCACGCGCGCTTCCCGCACTGGGATAAATGCAGAACATTCCGGCCCCGCCTCCGGCTTGCATCGCGCACAGGTGCCACCTCATCAGACCTCATCAGGCATCTTCATCTCACCTGTTCCCTGCACTGGATTCCCCAATCTCAGCCCTCACTGCTTGTTACTCATTGGCTCATGCTCTCCTATTTATGCTCAGCTGCCCCACTGGCAAATTGGCTGAGCATAAACCTACTGTTGCAGAGTGTTCACTGCTTCCTTGACTCTGCAGTTCTGTCTTGTTCTTCTGTTCCCAGCTCTCTATTCCTGACCCGACTTTGTATTGGACTCCCCTCTTCTCAACTCCTGACCCTGGCTACCAACGACGATCCGTACCTCTCCAACCCCGACCTCGGCAACGTACCACGACTACTCTTACCTCTCCAATCCAGACCACGGCTAATAGTACCTGCAGCAATCTGCTAATCCCAACCCCGACCTCGGCAAGTATCACGACTACTTTTAACTCTCCAACCCCGACCTGGCTACCTCGACTAATCTACACTCCAGGCGCTCCGACGCAGCTGTGGGCGGCGTTTATACCAATCCCCACCTTGGCCTTGCGGTCATGCCTTGTTTGTGGTGAGCACTCCGTTACACAGAGACAGAACAAGGCTGGGTGAGGGGGGAAGCTGCCCCGGGCGCAGCCTGATAAGGGGTGCATATTTTTGTTTATTGTAGAGTTTTGGAGGCATATTCTCAAAGCTCAGAGGTTGATCCGGATGCCCTATTCACTTCAAGGGGTCGGGTGCGATCTCGGAGCTTGGAGCTTCGTGGAACCTCCCCCGGGCACAAAAAATACCTAGTTCCACCTCTGTATGAGATGCAGTACTGTATACACATTTCATATTCCTACATAGAAGCCCTCAAATTGATATTTCTAACAAATAGTTTGGCTCTTCTTCACCCCTGAAATGTAATATTATATGTTTTGTATGTAACACTGACAGAGTCTGTAGTGCTTTATGTACAATTGTTAAGGCACTATCAGTCACAGCATAAACTGAATATCCTGGAGGGTGTCTTATTGCTTAGCAAATATGGCCCGAGGGGATTTGCCCAAAGTCACAAGGAGAACTGACATCTGAATTTGAACCTGCTGTTGTTCCCACACTTTAAAGGCAGTGCAATTACCCAAGAGCTGCTCCTTCCGCTACAATTGCCTGTTCTATGCACTATGTTCCTGTCATGTATTCCCTTGCCTAAGCTGTGCATGTATTAATTAACCCTATTATAAATGGCTTTGCCCAGTAACTTACGAAAAAGCTTACAGGGGATCCATTGGATAGCTTAACCCCATTACTTTGCTGCTCCTTCAAGCAGTGAAGGGCTTTTTTCAGCATGCCTTCATAACAGTGAAAGACTCATAAAGACGCCATGGTGATGTTAATTTCGGGTTTTAGAGGTGAGAATTGAATGATGACTGAGTACTGCTGTGAGTAGCATGATGTAAAAGAGAAAAACATTGTAATTAAAATATATGAGCACTTGGAAATACATTAGGCGACCCATAGTATTTTCATGATACATAATACATTTTAATTTGGCTTCGCACTCCATGACAATCAGCTTGAACCTCACAGATCATGGCGTGTTATGCATCCATCCCAAATAAATAGATCTGTAAAAGTAATTACACGGTTATATTTCACATTGGCCTAGTACAGGGCTTTCCATCACAGACAGATTTCCTGAGCAACCACGACACATGCAACAAAAGTCTTATTTTATGTGATTCAACTCAATTGCTAGTATTGAGACTGTACTGACTTGGTTATAGCATTGTAGCACTGCTTCCCCTCTCCCCCCAAATACCGCCCCCGGCTTGGTCGAACAGGTATCCAGGTACACGGGCCCACAGGTGGCCCTTAGAGGTAGAGATTTGTGCCGACCACATTCAACAACCATAGAGCCTGATCATAGAGCCTGACAGAGGCACAGGCTCGGATAGACCACAGGGGCCGCACCGGCTGGTGTGGAGGCCCGGTCTATTGGTTGAAAAGCAGCTAACGATGCTACAGGGCTGGCAGGCCTCATGTACAGTGTCCCGCAGTGCGGGCACCACGCAGTAGGGATTGCATCGCCCCCAGGAACCCGACAATCGGGGCAGACGGACCGCAAGTTGTGTCGCCCATAGATGGTGACGACCAAATAGCCTCCTGGCAGAGAGTAGTTGGTCAGTTCTAGCTCTGACATGGTTCTTGCACTGAGGTAGATATAGTAATTGAGGTAGATTATTAGCAGGCAGCTCCACTCTCTCTCACAGCTCCGCTGGGTGTGGCAAACTCCTCCCATAGCCAAAACAAAGTCCTGGATTGGTGCTTGGCGGCTGCTCCTACCCTAGGTGGAACACAGAGCAGGGGAAGGGTGGAACAAGGAGTTACCAGGCTCCAGCTGAGCCAGTCACAGTGAGGGATCAGTGTTTTGCCACTGAACAGGATGCAACTGTCTTTGCAAAACTTGCAGCTGGATTTTGCAAAACCCATGTGGTCCCGTGGTTTCCGGCGGGAACGCCGTCATGGTTGTGCAGTACATGCTATGCACTCCATTTTAGAGTGCCCAGCAAAGTCCATTGCTATAGTGGTACACAGGGTCCCTGGTGACGCCTCAGGGCCCGTTCCTAACACTTTACATTGTAGAACAGTACATAACAATGGTGTACAGGGTCCAACAGCTCCAACTGAAAGGGGCCTGTCCCTATTTTGAACAAGATGCGGGGTTCATGCTCCCTGGATGCATTCCCACAGGGTGCGCCCCCATAACATGATTACAGGTACCCAGGGTCCCCAGCAACAACTGAACGGATTCCTGACCCCAGTCTTTTCTTGATTAGCAGCTTGAAGGTTACACACTCCCCGGATTTCCCGTTGGGGTGCACCCCAACCACTGGTCTGATTTGGAATGAAGAGTACACGGTAACATACCCTCAGGGTGCGCCCCAACTAGCACAGTTCATCATGCACAGGTACACAGGGTCCCCAGCCTACTACTGAAAGAGCCCGTCCCTGTCTTGAACAAGATGAAGGGTCTTCATGCTCCCTGGTAACATGCCCTCAGGGTGCGCCCCAACACAGTCTGTCCTTGGTAAGGGTCTAGGCAACCCCCTCCATGGATTTTCCATAAGAGAGTAGTCCCCCCCCTTCCTTAACGCGGATGGGTGCCCAGGGTCCCTGGAGGAGCATCAGGACCCCGGCCTCTTTTACTGCTGCCAGCTGCAAAGTCTCTAAAAGCCTGCCCTGTTGCTGCATCTCAGCAGCGCCTCCACATGATAGCCTGTCACTGCCTGTAACTACTAGGACTTACGTGACAGGAGGGCAGAACGATAGTCTGGACCAGCCATGGCGATAGCATTTAAGATTGGATGTCAAATAGACCAAATGGTGCATTCATCATCATACCAGGCTTCTATCCATATGTTCATGTAGAATCTGCTTGAATCATATGGAGTATTTCAGTGCAAAAGCTAGGACATGGTCAAATATATGTTTTGTCTAAATGTGAATTTCCTGGAATAATGTATACACAGCTGAAGTTCATGTAAGAGGCGTACATTCAGTGTAAGTGGCCTTGGGGGCCAGTGTAAGTAGCACTGCAGCATGCTAAGCAGATATGCTTTTAAGTAGAAATGTTTCAAGTAGATTTGAAGTTTAAAAAGGAAGTTCAAAAAGAAGTGGAAAAGTGGACAACACCTACTGCTTCTGATTCCTGCATTTGATCAACGTTGGAAAAGAGGATATC
Source organism: Ascaphus truei (assembly GCA_036426205.1). Taxonomy (NCBI): domain Eukaryota; kingdom Metazoa; phylum Chordata; class Amphibia; order Anura; family Ascaphidae; genus Ascaphus; species Ascaphus truei. The sequence goes on from CM071570.1 coordinate 10,014,386, forward strand.
ATCTATCCCAGACTGCACATCTCAACACTTAACTATTGCTGTGATGCCACCTTTATTTTTTATATTTGCTGTAACCTCACTTATTTTCAAATTATGCACTTCCTTCCACCAGTCTCCTTATGTCTCTAACTCTATTTATATATCTTCATCTCTCCTTTCTTCCCCACTTCTCAGTTCACATGAACTCCTTTCTTACCTGTGCCATCTGACACCACACAGCTATACACCCTGCACTACAACACACCCCTACAAATCATCCTCACACATTCTCTTTCTTTCCATGCTTCTCCTCCTTGCTTCTGGGGATATCTCTCCCAATCCTGGTCCCTGCCTTATTTCTACTTGCTCTCATCCTCGCCTCCCACATGCAACTTCTACTCCTTCTGTGTTAACCCCTCCAACCTCATACCCATCCCCTGCCACCCTCCATCCTTTCTCCCTTTCTCCTGTGCCCTTTGGAATGCTCGCTCCCTCTCTAACAAGTTCCTCTCTGTGCATGACTTCTTTCTCTCTCACTCTCTGCTTCTCTTTGCTATAACTGAGACCTGGCTCACTTAGTCTGACTCTGCTCTGGAAGCTGCCCTCTCCTACGGTAGCCTTTCCTTCTCCCACACTCCGCGCCCTGATGGCAGGTGTGGAGGCGTGGGGCTCCTGCTCTCCTCTCTCTGTCGTCACCGAACCCTTCCTATTCCTCCCTCTCTTGCTTTTCCCTCCTTTGAGGTTCACACAGTCCAGATCTTTTCTCCTCTCCCTGTCCACGTGGCGGTCATCTAGTGCCCACCTACCTCTACTCATCCCCCTTCTGCCTTTCTCTCACTTTAAATCCTAGCTCTCTTTCTTTCTCTCCTCAGACTCCCCTGTTCTTTTCCTTGGGGACTTCAATTGCCACATTGATGACCCCTCTCTCCCTTGGGCTTCCCGCTTTCTTTCTCTAACCTCTTCTTTTGGCCTTCAACAGTGGACTGCAGCCAGCACCCACAAGGATGGCCACTACTTAGACCTGGTTTTCACTAAAAACTTCTCTCTCTCCGATTTCTCCATTTCCCCTTTTCCTCTCTCTGACCATCACCTCATCTCATTCTCTCTATCTCGCTTCTCCCCTTCTCCACCTCCATCTACCCCCGGTTCTGCAGAAACCTGCGTTCTATTCACTTACCTGACTTTGAGTCCACTTTACACTCCTTCCTCTCCTCTCTCAGCTCTGCTACAGACCCTGACAACCTGGTCAGGAACTACAACTCTGCCTTGTCCTCCTCTCTCGATCTACATGCCCCGCTTTCTCTCTGCCGCACTCGCCCTTCTAACCCTAGACCCTGGTTAAATTCCCACACGTGCATGCTGCGTTCCTCCACTCGTTCCTCTGAATGCCTCTGGAGGAAATCTTATACTCTCGCAGACTTCCTTCACTACAAATTTATGCTATCCTGTTTCAACTCTGCCCTCTCGCAAGCTAAACAAGCCTACTTTTCTTCACTAATCAACATGCACAAGTCTAACCCACGCTGACTGTTCTCTGTCTTTGATACTCTACTCAAACCACCCTCAGTTGCCTCTCCTTCCTCCATCTCCGCTCAGGACTTTGCTGACTATTTTAAGGAAAAGGTGGAATCCATATGTCAGAACATCCCCTCTGTATCTTCCTCCCATCCTACACCTCTTCCTAACTCTCCTCCTGCCTTCCTTGACTCTTTTTCCACTGGCTCAGAGGAGGATGTGTCGCTGTTGATTGCCTCTTCTCCCTCTACCACTTGCCCTCTTGACCCCATTCCCTTCCATCTCCTAAAACCTCTTGCTCCTACTATAATCCCTATGCTCACACACATTTTTAACTCCTCCCTCTGCTCTGGAACCTTTCCATCCTCCTTCAAACATGCAACAGTCATACCATTACTCAAAAACAGCAAGCTTGACCCTACCTGTCTTTCTAACTATCGACCTGTCTCCCTCCTGCCTTTTGCCTCTAAACTCCTTGAACGTCTTGTATTCTCTCGCTTGCTCCATTTTCTCAGCATCTATTCTCTCCTAGACCCTCTACAATCTGGCTTCCGCACTGCTCATTCCACGGAACTGCCCTCGCTAAAATAATTGACGACCTCCATGCTGCCAAAGACAGAGGTCATTACACTCTGCTCATATTACTCGACCTCTCTGCAGCATTTGACACCGTGGACCACCCTCTTCTCCTTCACATTCTCCATACTCTTGGTATTCGGAACAAAGCTGGATCTCATCCTACCTCTCCCATCGTACTTTCAGTGTCTCTTCTGCTAACACCTCCTCCTCCTCTATTGATCTCTCTGTGGGGGTACCCCAGGGCTCTGTCCTGGTACCTCTTCTCTTTTCTCTGTATACAGTCTCTCTAGGTGACCTAATAACATCTTTTGGGTTTAAATATCATCTCTATGCTGACGACACACAAATATACTTTTCAACACCCGACCTTAAACCTGCTGTACAAACCAAAGTTTCTGAATGTCTCTCTGCTATATAATCCTGGATGGCCCTCCGCGCCTTAAACTCAACATGGCTAAATGCTCCTCCTACTTCCTCCCAAACCTGGCCCTACTACCTCCTTCCACATTACTGTTGGAACTACGGTCATTCACCCAGTAGCCCAAGTACGCTGCCTAGTGGTCACACTTGACTCCTCTCTCACATTCGCCCCTCACATTCAAAACATTTCTAAAACCTGTCGCTTTTTCCTCCGCAATATAACAAAGATACGCCCTTTCCTCTGTTGCTCGACTGCTAAAACTCTGACTCTGGCCCTCATTCTCTCCCATCTTGATTACTGTAAACTCCTGCTGTCCGGCCTTCCTGCCTCTCACCTGTCTCCCCTTCAATGTATCCTAAACGCTGCTGCCAGAATCACTCTACTCTTTCCGAGATCTGTCTTAGCATCTCCCCTCATGAAATCCCTCTACTGGCTTCCGATCAAATCCCGCATCTCACACTCCATTCTTCTCCTCACTTTTAAAGCTTGACACTCTTCTGCCCCTCCTTACATCTCAGCCCTAATTTCTCGTTATGCACCATCCAGACTCTTGCATTCTTCTCAAGGATCTTTTTACCCCCTTTGTATCTAAAGCCCTCTCCCGCCTCAAACCTTTTTCACTGACTGCCCCACACCTCTGGAATGCCCTTCCCCTCAGTACCCGACTTGCACCCTCTCTATCCACCTTTAAGACCTACCTTAAGACACACTTGCTTAAAGAAGCATATGAATAGCACTGTGGATATTCTGAACACATGATAAATAAAGCTTGCCCCCCTGCAGACGCACTTATCAGAACTCCCTCCTACTGTCTCTGTACGTTCTCCCTACCTACCAATTAGACTGTAAGTTCCTCGGGGCAGGGACTCCTCTTCCTTAATGTCTAAAGCACTTATTCCCATGATCTGTTATTTATATTATCCGTTATTTATTTGATTACCACATGTATTACTGCTGTGAAGCGCTATTTACCATTATGGCGCTATATAAATAAAGACATACAATACAATACAATACAATACCTGCCGAACCCCTCTCCCCATGATGTCATGAAATTGCGTGTCAGATGACGAAGTGTTGTCATGGCAAAGCGTCGCCATGTGACGTCGCTGCATCACGCTACATCGCATCGCCATGACGTCGATGGAGAAGGGCTGCTCTCTTACAGAGGCACCGTTCTCCCATGGCAATCAGTTTGATTGCTGAGGGGAAGAGTGTGGGCCCTCTGTAACTGCTTAGGGGTTTCACCTCAACTCTGGAGGGAGGGTCCCAGCTCCCTTTGGTCCTCCCCCCCCCGAGTTGGGGCCTCCGAGACGTGGCCGGGCATCCCGGGTGCTAGTTACACCACTGGTTCATATTCAATATGAGATGAGCATTACCTAGTTTGTGAAATTAGAACCCACAAGAATATGATGTAGCCAGGTTCCCCTTTCAGTGCGCAACCCCCCCCCCCCCCCCTCCGGTTACTCACAGCAGCCGCTCTTTGGGAGGTGCGGGGGCGTGCGCGAGCATAGCGCGCCTCTCTTTGGGATGCGGCCGGTTGCCGGGGACGCGCGCGGCCCGTTGGTAGGGCCGCGGTCCCGTTGCGAAGGTCTTGGCGGCTCGCCGTGCATGGCGCCGCCATTGCAAGTTGCGTTGCGCATGTGCAGGAGCCAGAAGCGCCGGGAGGCCCACAGACAGGTCGCGCATGTGCAGTGATTAGAACCCAGACCAATAGGAAGAGGGCTCTTGGAGGGGACTACATGTCCCATGAGCCTCCGCCGCCCCACGTGACCCCAGAGAGCCAATAGGGCTGCAGCATCTCCCTGCAGAGGAGAATAGATACATTTCGCGGGCTTTGAGCACGTTAGGCAGTTGGTGACCGGAGCAGCTAGGGGAAGGAGGTAGGGTGCAGGAGTCAGTGACTCCCTGCACTAGGCCAGCAGCCCCTTAGGCCCCAGATATCCCTGAGTCACAGTAGTGTTGTGTTGTTCAGGGACAGGCCCCAGGTTAGGGACCCTGCCCCTTATTATTATCCAGAGTCAGTTAGGGACACAGCGGACGCTGCGCGTCCATCCAGAGGTCTGAGCTCAGACCTTCACTGTCGCTGCAGCAGCCATCCGGGTGGGATCCTGTGGTCAGCGGTCATCGGATCCTTTGTGAAGCTCCTTGGTAGGCCCGGGCACTGGAGTGCTCGGCAGGTAACCATCACCAAGTGCACCAACTATACTCTATTATATTTACACGGGACTAGTGGCTGCGTAGTCACACATATCAATCTCACGTGAAGGGACATATTGTGTGGGGATTACTGGACACGGGGTGGGATCAACCGGTGAAAGGGGGTAGCGTCCTGCGAGACGCAGTAGTTAGTGTCTCCTCTAGAGAGGGACACCTGTTGATATATATATATATATATATATATATATATATATATATGCATAAGTACGGTTGCTACAGTAAAGTTATTGGTTGTTTTACATGCTGTGTGTGTGATATATATATTGTCCTGCGACTAACCACTCCCCCCTCCGGTGGGAGCCATCGCAGGTGGAGGCGCTGCACCGAGTACGAGGTTACTCCTATTATTTGTACGTGCCCCAGGCTCCCCGTGGCGGAGGTTTAGGCCTCCTGTGAGCCTAACAGGTAAAGCACCACACCTGGTAACATTAAGTGCCCCGCACACATATACTATATGCTATTGGGTGGGGGAATACCCGTTACACTTATATTCCAAAAGCCAAAATTCTTAGGATTTTTAGAACAGAAACCACAACCCAAATATGATTTAGAACCAAAAACACCAGGCGATGTGCCCATCTCTTGGTGCTTCTCGCCCGATCTTTTCATTATTTTACGTTTTTCAGTTGTAATATTGTAGTTTCCTAATTGGTTTTATGATTGTATGCTTAATGTCCGTATTTTCTATCCTTTACCATACTGTTGCAGCATTTTTTTAAAATATGATTTTGGTAAAATCCCAAACCAAACAAGTGTTGGCAAAAACAGAACAAAAACACATGGAAAAAAAAGGGTTTTGACCCAAAACCATGTCCACGGCCAAAACACAATTTTTTTTTTTTTTTACCAAAACACATGTGGAAGTGCCCATCATTAAACTAAATCAATTCCCATATCACAATATACAATGTTAGCAAATGCTTATATAGCGGTGGCTAGTCCAGCTATCTCTCTACATTCCCTGTCAAGTTCTAGTAAGATACAGACAGTGACAGGCTGTCCTATGGATTTTCCCCCTCTTTATGCTGACCTCCTGAGTGACGGGAGTGGTGGTGCATATACTGGGCCCTCCCTCTTTGAGCTACAAGAAGGAAGTGCCTAAATTATAGAATGAAGTTCAGACCCCTTGGGGTGGGTCCTTCAGTTAGTGATTGGGGTTTGAGACTATCCCTTCATGGGTTAGGAGCTCCTCGTCTCCTCCTGGCTGGGAGTGAGACATGTGCTCAGTCCCTCATGGACTGAGGCACTAATGTACCGCAGACAGGTCTCACCATTACCCGCAGGCCAGTACCACCCAGAAGCCAGGGATCTACCTTATCAACTGGAGCATACGCTGTACCAACACCAGCAGTGGCTGCTGTAATAAAGACTATCCTCATTTATACTTCTGGCTCCGCAGCAGTCTGTGTGGAGTGAGGTATTAAAAGTAAGGACTGTCATAGCGGGCACCCACTTCAGCCTTGCTGAAACCCCCTATGTCTGGAGGCGCTGTCACCAAAAAGGAAAGAACCAGGAGGATCCCCAAAAGTCTGCCCTGTATCCCTACACCATCATGGGAAACTCATCTCTCCTGTACCTCGCAGGTAAACAGCACAACACCTAGCAGTAGCCTAGCCATAATCCCCCATAACCTCGCTACACTTACAAAGCAACTTTTATAAAGTCATTAGTAATCACGAGTTATCAAACATATAACAACATTTCAATGGGGTATGTGAATCCTTGTGATATGGACATCACTCAGTGAGGTCTGACCTAGAGTGAACAGGGATTTGTCAAATGTAATAAACCTAATTACTACATTTGTTGCCTTTGATACTGCCCGTCACTAATGAATAGAATACAAAATCTTTTATGGTCTCCAAGAGCACAATAAATTGCCCTCACAATCTGAGCTTTAAACTAATCTCATGTATTTCAGCACAAGATGGTCGGAAAGTAATAATGTTACAGAGGGGAAAGATAATTGATCAGTTGGTATCATGTGTGTGTTTGCAGTGCAGAAAGTGAGCATGCTTAGCCGGATACTGTCCAGGTAGTCAAATTCTCTTTTACAAGAGTTTAGGCTCATATAATGAGAAGCTCTCCCCAGATATGGCTACAGAAAGAGGAGAATAAGGCGTAGGTTTCAAAGACGGGGATTTGGTGGGAAACAGAAACATTTTGATTGTGAAGAGCGAGAGGAGCCTGTTCTTATCTCCATAATTGTTCACTCTTTATCCGAGTAATGTTGAATATTCTAGTATCATTATATATATATATATATATATATATATATATATATATATATATCAGAAAGAAATCAGCGATAGGACTAACACAAATGAAATATTATAAGTGAGTAAATGGGTGACTAATAAATGTACTGACCCAGGTGAAATGAGCTAGCAGGATGCAGCCCTAATGAGGATATGCCTATCCTGATTAAATGGAAGAAAGAAAAAAGGCGCAATCCTGTATAGCAATAAAAAAACAGGAACATTTATTAATTAAGCAAGGAAGGCTAGGTGACTGAACAGATAAAAACACAATGATGCCAATAGACACAATAAACACAATATATGACAATAAAAAACAAGAGTACTCTTAAAAATAAAAAAGAAGGGAAATTTGACCAAAAAATGTCCAATAGCACAAATGTAGGAGGCAGTGAGATGTGGGAGGAATTGTCTCTCGATAGGTAGCAAATGACGAGCAACAAATGGGGAGAAGTAATTGACCCGTCAGATGATAGATTGCGGATGCAAATGTGGAAAAATCAGGCTGATATTGACCTCTATAGAAGGAGATGGGGGGTAAGCAAATAGCATAGGCAAGGGATTAAGGAATGGTCTCACCAAAGGATGTAACCGCGATGACCACAGGGGTCTCCGCGTCCCTCCATCAGCACACCAACAAAATCACGCTGGAGATGAACATGTGATGCTGATCCGGGTAACACTGGAGACGCTGTTCCACTTCTACTTCCTGGATTACCCCCTCACACAAGACCGCTGTATTCGTTCAAGTTGAATATTCACTTGTGTCTCTGCTTGATGTCAGACTCAGGCTCAGCCAGACAGACAGACAAATGCAGCCTTCCACTTTGTTCCGCCAATATATCTGAAATAGTTGCTCTTACTCCTTACATGCGATTAGGCACTCCTCTCACAGTCAGCTGTCGGATATTGATGACGCGAACCTACGCCGTTTCGTCAGCTGTTGCGCCGACTTCTTCGAGGGGCGCCCTTGAAACACCTGCCAGGAGCCTTTGCTACAGCTACAGCTAGATCTTCCCAGTTAGTGGGGCAGAGGGTTGGCCACTCCCCAGGTATAAATATGTAGCTCCACCAAATTATCTTCAGATCCCAGAGGGGGATGAGAGACCCTGGCGGTGGGGTCCAGGAGAGAGGGGGAGACCCCAGGAAGAGCAGACTCCAAATGGGGGAGGGAGAGACCAGGTGGGGTAAAGGAAAGTCCCCCTTTATTTGTTTCAGCCAGTAATAATAATAATAATAAGTTCTTTAGGGTAGGGTCCTTGAATTATATACCAAGAAGAGCGTATCTTACGTAGAAGGTTGAGGTTGTAACCCCTGCCCATATACAGCCTTCAGAACGAAGAAAAGCTTGAGATTATAATTCTATATTGCCTGCACTGAACTCTATGTGGAGGAGGATAGAGAAGAACGAAGTACCAAATAAAGTCAATTGAAAAGTTCCTGACGCCCTGTTCTATTATTCACTCCTAACAGCCTTGGCCTTAACACATGAAGAGAGCTCCCTGGGAGAAGAGAAAGGTAACCCTCTCAGCTAACATTCTAACTGCACTGGAAACCCCCTTCGCTACATAGAACTGTATCTGTTTATTCACCATACACCCTATCTCTGGCTGCCGGGTAGATAGGGGTGTTACAACTACAAATCAGATTATTAGCTCTTCTTGGCAGCACACATTCCTGTGTCATGTTACTGTGTCTACTGCTCTGTTCACCAGAATCCATAAATAAGAACAAGGCTCTAATAATATATGCAGAAAAAAAAACATACACAATGTTGTCTTTCACAGCGAAGCAAATGCTTTGGCCCTGACATACTCATAATCAGATTTAAAATGTATTTAACACCAAACTTTATGTTTACACATAATTTTGCAGATGATTAGATAAGAACACTAACCACCTGAGCTACATGAACCCCTGTTTATACATTGCCTGTCTCATCCTGCATGGACCTTGGCATTTCTTCCATTCATCATGAAACAATATGCTCGTTTGATTAGCATTCGATCAGGTCATCAGATCATGCACCCATTGTACATATTTAATAAACAATGCAACACCAGTACCAGAAAACACCTTACAGTTCATTCACTTCGATGGACTCAAAGGTGTCTTATGATATAACACCCCTTAGTAAATATAGGTCATGGCATTTCACATACAGATTACCTGAAGTCAAAAAAATGTGTAACGCCATCCATGAAAGAGCAGCTGCAACGCCTGTACTTTGCAATTCTTGCTTCAATAAACACTTGGAGAAAAAAAAGAAATGAAAGGTTTACAAATTATTTTGAGAAACATCTGGACATATGCTACACCAAGCCCTTTGTCGTGGAAAGGTATACCACAGGCATAAACAGGGTTAATATTCAAATGAAACTACACTACCTACCCCCCTTTATTACCTGTGCCATGCAAGTCTTTACTAACCGCTAAGGCAAACAAGAGGATAAGCCCTAGGGTTCCAAGAGGTCCTGTATATACGGGATTGTCTCCTATTTCGGTGAATTGTCCCGTTGCCCCTGAAAGATCGGTCGGGACGCATAGTTGTTCCATATTTCAGGAGCAACGGGACAATTCAGGGATGAAGGTTCGCCCGGCAGCGTTGGGATGGGAAGGATGGCAGTGGTGCGACGGCCTAAGGCAACTGCGGAGGACCATGGCGACGACAGCAGCAGAGGGCAGTGGTGCAGCCCGCACCTGGGGAATGACCCGGAAGTCAATTTAAACATCCGGTGTCTGCTGAGGCAAGCTCCACCACTGCTCTCTGCTGCCGCTGTCGGCACGGTCCTCCTCCGCTGCCGCCACACTGCTGCCATCCTTCCCCTGCCGGACGATCTTCACCAGGTGCGTGCTGCACAGCTAGAGGGGGTCTGTGAGGGGGAGTCTGGGGACTGAGAGGAGGAGGGAGCTGGGAGGTGAAAGGGAGCTTTGAGGAGAAGGAGGAGGAGAGCTATGAGGAGGAGAACGAGGGAGATGCGAGGAGTAGGCCAGGGCTAAGAGGAATAGGAGGAGGGGAGCTGTAAGAAGAAGGGAGCTGGGATGAAGAGTAGGAGTGGGGCTGTGAGGAGGAAGGGGCCTGTGAGGAAGAGGGGGGCTGTGACGAGGAGGGGGGCTGATAGATGGAGGGAGGAGGGGGCTGAGAATAAGGCTGTGAGAAACGGTGTGTGTTTTTGAATATATATAGGAAATGTCTGGATTTAAATTTAATATTTTGTAATAATTTTTTTAATGTACCTTTTTAATGGTAATGTGCTCTTTTTTAAATGACTGTAATGTGTGTATTTTTAGTGGCCACATTTGGTAAATAGGGCTATTGTAATGGAGGTGGGTGCAGTAGGGGTTAGTCCCTGGTTTACATTGGCAGTTGGTAAAGCAGTATATGGCAATGCTTCGCTAGCCACTTAGGTAGCCAAGGGGATTAGGTAGTGTAGTTTAAATTATATATTAACCCCATAACTAGCTGACTACTTGGCATTTTAAGGGGTTAATGTCACAGGAGACCAGGCATTTACACCTTTTTACTGGGATCATAACATTGAGCAAAACGAGTTAATGAAATAAAGTGCGGTTTATTCACTTAAAACATGCAAACACACAGTGGAACACAAAATATATGAGAAAACACACTTACTGGGGGTCTGGGCTACAAAACTAGACTTTCGTAGTTGAAATGAACGCAAAAACCAAAGTCTTTAGTTGACCGGGACTCAGCCCGAAATGTCCTGAAACTCAAATCGGCATGAAGTTCCTGACGCCACCGCTCTCTTTCCTCCGGAGGTGCTGAAAGCAATTCACCGGGAGTTAGCTCCAAACGTCCTTGAACTAAATTCGGCATACAATCCTAGTCGCGACTGCTACGTTCCTTTTTGAGAACTTGGTCCCAAAAAGCTGGACTTGGAAAATATTCTGCCTTGACATTTCTGAAAGATCAGAAAAGTAACCCCATAGTACCCGGCACTCAATGCTGTATATAATTACTCTAGACACCAGTAGTCCAGTAGGCACAATTACCTATTTCAACAAATATATAGGGGGTTAATAACCCTTGTACCAAGAAGTCCAGTAAAAATAACAAAGTTTTATTTGTCTAAATACCAATTAAAAACACATATATACACATCATTCAAAAACTGTTAAAATACCCCTTCAGAGGTGGCTTATGGGGTTAATGGTAGTTCAATCAACTATCTGTCATAGATAGGAACTCCAAAAAACCTTATTGCATATATTGTGACAGATCAGTGGTTTTTGTCAAACTGCATATTATAGTTTGACAAAAACCACTCATCAGTCATAATATATGCAATAAGGTTTTTTGGAGTTCCTATCTATGACAGATAGTTGACTGAACTACCATTAACCCCATAAGCCACCTCTGAAGGGGTATTTTAACAGTTTTTGAATTATGTGTATATATGTGTTTTTAATTGGTATTTAGACAAATAAAACTTTGTTATTTTTACTGGACTTCTTGGTACAAGGGTTATTAACCCCCTATACATTTATTGAAATAGGTAATTGTGCCTACTGGACTACTGGTGTCTAGAGTAATTATATACAGCATTGAGTGCCGGGTACTATGGGGTTACTTTTCTGATCTCTCTGATCAACACTGTTAAAACACAGATATCTTTTACCCCTCTGAGCACCTGCTTATTTGAATAAGAATCTAAAATTGAATGGACGAGCGGTCTTTACCCTCTTTAAGCATTGAAATTTCTGAAGCCGGCTGTGGCGAGAGGGGTTAACCAGGCCAATAATAAAGGCATTATACCCAGCTGGTTAACCCTAAACCCTGTTGGGAGTGAAGGGGTTTAAATGTATTACTGTATCCCCTGTTTTCCCCTACACCACCGTTATTAACCTTAAATCGTGTTGGGATGGAAGGGGTTAACTTTATGTTCACCACACTGACATGTTTTCCCCTACACCACCGCTATTAACCCTAATCCCTGTTGGGACTGAAGGGGTTAAAATGTATTGTCCCCCTAATATCATGTTTTCCCCTTCACTATTATTTGTGTCCCTGTTTTGCAGCTTTAAAGCTAGCTGCAGGTTACTGGATGTATGTGAAATGTGCTAATTGTATTTGTGGCACTAGGAGTGAGCTAGCAATCTAAATTTTGGATCCCAGGTAGCTGAAGAAATACGACACACCTATATATTTGTTTTATATTGTTCATACAGGTAGAAACCACATATAAAAAATAAAGTGTGTTTCAGTGCTGGCGTGTGCCTGTGATCCCCGATCAAAGCACATTCAATTAAGGGGCTAACTCGCGCTTGGAAAGCGCTAGCACTCTAATTTTTGTAGTGCAGCTAAGTAAAAAGAAACCATAAACATACATTTAAGGTTTATAATTGTGGAATAAGCAGAACGTATATATATAAATAAACTATATTTGAGTTATGTTTTAAACTGTACAGGCAGGAAGTTTTTCCTGCCAGCCCTGCAAGGAATGAATTAACATGTAAATATGTTAAGGGTACATGAGCTGAGGGCTTTTCATCTTTGGGCTTCAAAGGGCACCCTGCTCAGTTGGTTCCCCTGTGTCTATGAGAAATCCGAAGTTGAAAAGCCTCAGGGAGGCTGGGTGTTAAAGTGGCCAGGATATCCCAGAGTATCAGATCCTGGTACGCAGGAGGGGCCATTCACACTTGGTAGCCACACCCCAGACTTACTGTCGCCAGGTAAGAAGTTGGATCCGGTATGCTAAGCAGCTTAGGTGTCAAGTTGACACATGCTCTGTGCAAACCAGGACGCCACTTCTGCCCATGCTATGAACTACTGGCAAGTCTGGGATAGGGGGAAAAAGTGTTCCCACGAAGGGATTGGGTGTGTATGTTAGGTATAGGACCCTTAACCCTACAAAGATGCCTGCAGCCCAGTCCCAGAGAGATTCACCTGATTTTAACAACGATTCAACCAAGTTCCAGCATCAAGGGTTCCGGGGTTCAGGGGTTAATAATATAGTAACCAAGGATCATCCCCCTCTTCTGGAATTTGTTAGAGCTAAGGGTTCCCGAACAAACCTGTAAGGACTGAACAAACTTTTTCCTGTTGGCTGAGATAGAGGGCTGGCAAGTTGCGCCCTAGCCAGGAACTGCTACACGGATCCTTTTGCACACCCACTTGCATGCGGGCAGGGGTTCCCAGAGACTTTGTTTCGTTCCAAGGACATTTGTTTTCGTTTCCCCATCCCAGTAAGTGTTTTATTGCGTGTATATTGTGAAGATTTGTGTATCTGTCTGAAAAGAAATACATTACAATTTATTTTACTCAACTTGTGTGCTCAGTGCAGAATCCCGGTATTAATTTGTGTCTTAGTCTTGGTCTCCCGTGACACCGGCTCGCTGCTATTTCTCCGAGAGCATCTTTTGGTAGATTCAAATTTGCCGCTGCTGTTCTGGCGCTTAGAATCTGATCACCGGATTGGATGAGGGATTCTTATTGTATTTCAAAGTTCATTCATGGACTACTACAGCCAATCCCAGCATGGGAAATTTTCTACCAGCCAATCCGAGTGATGCCAGTCTTCTGAAGCCGGGAAAGCGGATCTTCTGCATCAGCCAAGGGCATACGCAAGATTGCACCTTTGCCACTTGGTATTCAGAAGCCACCCGCTGGTTTAGGCTCCTCACAGTCTGGGAAGGCAAATGGTAGTCCCGAGGACTTCCATTCATCTCAGGACGTGGGTACTCAAGACTAAGCCTCCTGCCCAAATGTTCTTCACACCTATGGCATCCTCTGTGGCTTTCATGTCCGATGTCTGGATAGACATATTGGCACCAAGCTGGTAGCCCAGTGACTCACCCAGAACAGCGGTCCGGAAAGGCCCAGCTCATTATACATGCACAAGCATATATGTATTTTAAACACACTGTTTAATAAAATATACATTTTATACTTTCCTACTGTAAGTCTTCTGGTTATGGGGAATAGAATAAGAAGTTGCACTTTATTTCTTACCAGCCATATTCCCCATACACTATAACTAGACTTAGCCTTTAAAAATACTCACAACCTTATCTATGGTTGGAGCACCCCCAGAACCCCTATACTGGGTTCTGGGTGACCTGGGCATTAACTGGGCATCCCCCCCTAACCTAGGGACCCCTGAACCATTCCAGGGATACCTCACATCCCTATGCCCCATTTACCTTTCTGGTCTGTGCTGAAGCAGGAAATCCTAGCGGTGACTCGCGCAAGCATTTTCAAGGGGAGATTTTACCGGAGCAATGTGCCTATATGTATCCGGGTATCCGACCTGTTTCTCGTGTACATTTTTGGGGTATCCAGCAACTCTGGACCCCGACTACCTAGACACATTCTAACAACACTTTCTCCGTAAAAAAAAAACCTTGAAACTCATAGCCCAACGATCTCTGCTTGCTGGCACACCTGGAAAGGTAAAAACACATACATTCTTTATTGTCGCATCATTTTTCACAATGCATACACAATCACTGGGCTCAAGAGCTGACACTCCCGAACCCCAAAACATGGATCAGAGGTAACCAAATGGGCTTAACCATTATTAGTGAGCCTGGCTACCTCCTCTCCGTCACAGTTAATAAGTAGTTACATACATTATGTTATGTTTAATCACCTATTCCGTGTTGGTTTATCTTATCTTGCCTACAAATGTAATGGCCATTATAATATATATAAGAGAGGGCTAACGCCAGCCCTATGCAGGTGATTCAAAAGTGCAGTATTTGGGCGTAAGGCCGGTTCCGATAAATATTGTGACTTCCAAATGCAGAAGAAAATACATGTGGGGCAGAGACATAGAAGATCAAATATAAATAACAATTTATTAAAACATAAAAGAATGATCACTCACATAGGTGTTGTGATACTGTAGCTGTTTAGTTGCCAAGAATTATTAGGTTATTCTCATATACCTATATTCCCTTTTGTTAAAACAATGTAACCAGGGCGAGATGCAGGAATGTGGTGCTCTTGCAATCAGCAAAGCCGAAATCACACTGACTTTCAGTTATCCGAGGAAAGTGATGAATATCAGTGCTGACGGAAGTATTACTAACCACAATAAACTCTTACTATTATGGGCAGAGTCTGTGTACGTCTTCTGACAGTGAAACCAGGCTTCAATATGGAATACCCTTTCCTGTACCCAATCATAAGACTGAGATCTGAGAACTGAGATTAAAAATCCGGAATCAGTGGATAAATGTCCAAGGCCCAAGGTATTGAAGGAACTGGTTCCAACTGGCTCCCAAGTTTGACAGCTGTCTACAAATACTCCCTGACACGTATTCCTGACAGTAACAGCTACTGTGCTCTCATATAAAGTAGTAATATTTTTGGGGGGGCTGAAATATTATTGTCAGTACTCTTGCAATTCATGCAGGTCTCAGTATCAAGTATCTTGGAGTTCAGCCTACAGCTTTAATTCTAATAGATGGACTGTGTCCTGAGTATGGGTGGAGTGTGGCCATTTGTTGACATGCTAACAAGAAGTTATGATAGACTAATGTAATACTTGAATGGCAAATTCTGTCATCCCTGCTGATAAATTTGAGAACACTGGAAATGTTGGTGGTGTATCTATGTTCAAGGCTGTTTTAGGACAATCCCACAGATTTATCTTCATAGCTATGTATCCAAACATAGTTGACGTTTCTGGTGGAATCTGCAATATTTGTCTTGTTTTTTTAATCCCTATCAAAGATATACAGGTATGTAAAATATACCCATATTTGTATTGTTATTTTCAATATGTCCATCCCTGTTATTGTGTGGTCTGTGCTCTCAGCCATCATAGTTAATCCTATCCTTGGATAACCGATATACAGTACAGTACAAGAATGTTCAAGTTTCTGAATAATACTAATACTAACCTTTCCAGGAGCTAAAGGGATTAATCTCCAGGACAATGCTGCAAGTGATTCAGGTGAAGAAGGCATGCGGTTTCTAACATGAATATTAATGAGTGGATATGAAATGGTGAATCTGATTCTTGATTTGTTTTCTTTCAGCAATTCTCTCTCTCCCTCTTGTGTTTCTCAAGCATGCTGGATTAGCCCTGATTATTACAGAGAGGTTTTAGTATATCTCTCTATTTCAATGTGCATACTATGGAAATCCTCCTTGCTGTGAAATGCAGCAATCTTAAGCTTATAGGGGACCATGTTAAATGGTTTTGAAGCAAAAGGTGGCACTGTGTGCTCATGTGCATGTCATTTCCCAGAATCCCTTGCTGCAGTGGAAGCGCTGTGTGATAATGGTGAAAGGTGGGGTTGCAGACCTGTCTAAGACATGCAAATGAGCATACAGTAATATTTCCATTTGCTATATGCTTTACTCTGGAGGGTTTTTGTCACTTTTTTTACCCACCATAACATAACTAAGTGTGGTGAAACCTATCCCTTGCTTCACATTGCAAAGCCAGTATAACCAACCTCACACTGAAGAGACCAATTAAGGTCGAAACAGGCTGTGTGTGGGTAGGTGTAATGGCTATGCATCTTAACCCTGGCTGTGCTCAAAGCTGTGACCATGCAGCAAGCGTAAGCTTATTGGGGACCATGTTAAATGGTTTTGAAGCAAAAGGTGGCACTGTGTGCTCATTTGCATGTCATTTCCCAGAATCCCTTGCTGCAGTGGAAGTGCTGTGTGATAATGTGATAATGGTGAAAGGCAGGGATATATATAAGGCTGCTTGTTGACAAGAAATAAATTATTCCCAATAAAATATCCCCTGTGTGAGGTCTTCACCAATACAGCCAGGTAATTCTGTGAAACTGCTGGAGAAGTCACTGAAAAGACTAAGAAGTTAGCATTTTCCACAGTGAATAATAATAAAATAATAAAGAGTGTTCTTTGTTACTCTCCAGCGTTTCCATAGAAACAAATGGAGGTGATTCTAATCTTCAACTGGAAATACCAACTGAAAATGACATTGTACTTACACAAAAATTACTGTTGATTTTTTTTTTCTTCCAGAAAGCAGAAAACAGTTAAATACTGCCACCCTGTGGGGCTCTGTCCTTGTGTATTTTCTCTCTTGATTTAGCTTTAGCCACATTAAGCATATACAGTACTGTACAGTAGAGTGCTGAGCTCCAGTCTTTAAGCTCTCCCCCCCCCCCACCCAACAGGTGTGCTTCAGCACAGGTGGCTGAATTGGTCCCTGCTTCAGCACAGGTGACTCAATTGGTCCATGCTTCAGCAGAGGGGGCTCAATTGAGCAACCTGTGCTGAAGCTGGGATATCCTGAAAACCTGACCTGTTGGGAGGCTTGAGTTGAGCACGCCTGCTCTAGAGTCTCATCCTATAAAACGAACACAATGGGAGTTCAGAGAGTCCACAGGTCTCTCTCTATAGAAATTGGCACTTGGCTTATTGTTCTGGTTCTAAAAATTATATGGGTTTTGTATTTTATTTTGTATTTGTTTGGGAATATAAGGTTATGGTTTCACACGCACCCGGTTTTACCCATTTTGCCCTGGCACCTTCATATAGGGCTATGGTTGTACAATAGTGGCTACCGTTTCTACCCTGTATTTCCATAGATTTTTCACCTATGGATGTACCCTGCTCTCTTTGAATTAGTATACTGGGCTAATGCACTCTCTTTCTTCTCCTATGGTGCACATACAGTCTGCTGTCACCATATTGATTTCCAGCTCATTATCTGTATTTTTGGTGACTGCAACCCATTTTGTTACAGGTTACTCTTTAAATGCAGGGTCACTCCCCCCCCCCCCCCCCGTGCTGCCAGATTTACTAAGCTTTTCCTTTTAATGGGTTCCACCGAGCCCCCTGCTGCCCCAGCTGGATGTTTGCGATATTACAGCCTGCCTCTGGTTTCTCCACCTCTGCGCGGTCCCATGATCATTATGACGCATGCTTTGTCTACCTTGACCTTGGTACCACCATTTATGGGGTATCTCCCTGTATTGACTGACTATTATTGCTAAGGGACAGGCGTTCCCATGTATGCAGTTGCTTCTAAGTATCCATTTCATTAATCCCTCCCTGTACTTTTCCACATTCTGTCACATGACGTTGCTATCAGGCTTCCCAGTATATTTTGCTACAGCTTGTAGCCAGAAGTGATCACTATATCCCCTATTGGTACAGTATCTTGTCCTTCCTGCTATTTTATCTTAATATGTTGCCACTGTATGCATAACTTTCACGCCCTTGTTTTTTCTCTTGGTCTGGCCTGCTTTTAGCATATATAAGTCTGCACTCAGTGATACGCTGGTTGCTCTTCAAAAACGCTCCGCTGACTAGCCGAAACGTTGAAATAAAGCACCAAGTGTGCTGCAAGTATGTCTCTCTCTCTATGTATTTAATGATGGAGTTACTTTTCATCAGGGTCCTGCTAGCTGGTAAGTAGGTTACCCTACGCGTTCATGTGTACGCTGCTCCCATTAAGCTTATCTTCCAGATTTCTTCCACCTTGGCATCCATCCAATGTCACCACGATCATTTGAAGCATTGCCCCACACATTATCCCTACGCGTTTCGCTAGTCGTAGCTTCGTATGGGTTTAGTGTCCCTCTTTCCTTCACTCCCTTACATATCCCTTCTAATTACCAAGTCATAAAACCCCCAATAATACATACATAAAGAATATATATAAATCTACGAGTAATATATAGACAAAACACAGTGCCCTAATGATTAGATAGTACTAATAATAATAAATAGGAACTCATTTTAATAAAATATTAAATCATCTATCTATTAATTACATACCTATGGGTAAAATATAATAATTAAACTAAGTGATGCTATTAAATATACATTGCATTTTAAAAGAAAAAAATATTAAATATATATTATTTTATAAAACAACCTCAAAATAAGGTAATTAAAAGTATACAGATAACTATACTAACTATATCCAATTAATAATAAAACAAATATTAAATATGAATATATTGGTAAAATCTTTTAAATAAATGTTATGGGTGAAAATAATCATTCAGATCCTTCAAAGTTGAGGCAGGTATCTTTGTTACAATAATCGTTTATTCTTCTGAGATAGCATATTACAGGCATTCAGAGGTCCAGTAAAGGGTCAGAGTAGAGAAACACTTTCACCATTATAGTATTTCTTAGTTCTGTTCTCTCTTTGTCCAAGCAAAACCTTCATACCATTTCTCATAACTATCAGTTACACCTCTTTCTCATGATCAATCAGATTATACAGAGCAATTAATATTAATAGACAGTAAGAAAACATATTTTCATCTTTAGCTGTTATCTCTTAGACATTCATGGTAGAACAATGTTTCCCTGTATTTTTTTATCTCCAGACATCCTTGTGAGATGTCTACTCATTCTATCAATCTCTGTTCTCATAAACTTCTCTTATTCCAGACTGATTTAACTAGTTATTTGTATCTTAAAACGATCTTTATTATCCTACAAATACATTCAGACTTTTGTTAGTCCGTACAAAGGACTTGATCTTACAATACAAATAAAATAATACGAACAACATTACTAACATAAGTATGAATAGTACAATAGGGTGAATCATACAAATGTAATACTCCCTTAGTGTTATGCTCTAACAATATACCCTCTTCTAATTCAAGGTCACCACTTTTAAGTATCTATTTTAGATTACTTGTATCAGCTAACCATTGATACATCTCTCTTACAAATCCTAAATGAGCTATACAACGTTGCAGTTTATGGTATTCAAAATGGTGTGTTTTGTTCTGTATTATTGGGTGTGTGGTCTGAAGAGAGGACTAGTGAGTCCTGAAACGTCACTGTATGCACTTGCTCTGATGGTTTGAATACAAGAGAAGTATTTTGACTCAATTCAACATCTTTTGTGTGCCTCTTCTATTCTCTTCAATTTCTACAATTTTGTGGATCCAGCTTTGAGACGCCAGGATCAGCAGAGGGTGAGCACCAAGAGGGAAAACATCTTTAATTCATTTTACAAAGCAGTAGTGTGCCATTTATATTCACTTTCTTATATTGGGGCCCACATAATCCCATAACGTCTTTCCATAATAGTTACATAGTTACATAGTTACATAGCAGATGGGGTTGAAAAAAGACATACGTCCATCAAGTTCAACCTATGCTAAATTTAGACAACAGATACTTTATCCTATATCTATACTTACTTATTGATCCAAAGGAAGGCAAACAAAAAACCCCATTAAGGGGAAAAATTAATTCCTTCCTGACTCCAAGAATTGGCAATCAGAATTAATCCCTGGATCAACATCCTTCCCATGTATACTTATTTGGTATATCCCTGTATACCTTTCCCATGTAAAAAGATGTCCAACCTTTTTTTGAACAAATCTATTGTATCTGCCATCACAGTCTCTATGGGTAATGAATTCCACATTTTAACTGCCCTTACTGTAAAGAACCCTTTCCTTTGTTGCTGGTGAAATCTCCTTTCCTCCAACCATAAGGGATGGTCCCGAGTCCTTTGTACTGCCCGTGGGATGAATAGTTCTTTTGAAAGCTCCTTGTATTGTCCCAGAATATATTTGTACATAGTTATCGTATCCCCTCTTAGACGCCTCTTTTCTAATGTAAATAAATCTAATTTAGCTAGCCTCTCCTCATAAGTTAGATTGTCCATCCCCTGTATTAATTTGGTGGCTCTTCTCTGCACTCTCTCTAGTCCCATAATGTCTTTTCTTAGGATTGGTGCCGAAAATTGTACTCCTTATTCAAGGTGTGGTCTTACTAATGCTTTGTAAAGCGGCATAATTATCTTTACTTCCCTTCCATCCATTGCCCATTTGATGCAAGATAAGATCTTGTTTGCCTTTGCAGCTACTGCATGACTTTGGGCACTATTGCGAAGCCTGCTGTCTACAAGCATTCCTAAATCCTTCTCCATCAAGGATTCACCCAATATATCTCCATTTAATTTGTAAGTCGCCTTTCTATTCTTGTATCCCAATTGCATATCCTTACATTTATCTGTATTAAACCTCATCTGCCATTTACCTGCCCACATTTCCAGTCTCTCCAAGTCCTTCTGAAGAGAAAATACATCCTGCTCTGATTCTACTACCTTACTCAATTTAGTATCATCAGCAAAGATGGAGACTTTGCTCTCGATGCCAACCTCAAGGTCATTAATAAACAAATTAAAAGGCAGAGGTCCCAATACCGATCCCTGAGGTACACCACTCACGACTTTAGCCCAACCTGAAAAAGTTCCAATTATGACAACCCTCTGTTGTCTGTCCTTTAACCAGTTTTCAATCCAGGTGCATATATTATTACTGAGTCCAATTTTCTTTATTTTGTACACCAACCTCGTGTGAAACCGTATCAAAAGCCTTTGCAAAATCTAAGTAGACCACATCAACTGCATTACCCTGGTCTAAATTCCTACTTACCTCCCCAAAGAAACAAATAAGGTTAGTTTGGCATGATCTATCCTTCATAAATCCATGCTGACTATTACAAATAATTTTGTTTTCCATTAGGTATTCCTGAATATTATCCCGTATTAAACCTTCAAGTAGTTTCCCCACTATTGAAGTCAGACTTACAGGTCTGTCATTCCCCGGTTGTGATCTAGCTCCCTTTTTAAATATAGACACCTCATCTGCTTTACGCCAAACTTGTGGTACTGAGCCTGTGGAAATGGAGTCCTTGAATATTAAATATAATGGTTTGGCTATTACTGAGCTTAACTCCTTGAGAACTCTTGGATTATGCCATCGGGGCCAGGTGCCTTATTTACTTAAAATTTTTCAAGTTGCTTATGAACTTCTTCCTCAGTTAACCAATTGTTCATTAATATGGAGGTTGTGACTTCCTCCTGCGGCACTTCTATTGAACTTGATTCTTCCCTGGTAAACACAGAGGCAAAGAATTTGTTTAATACCTCTGCTTTTTCCTTATCTCCAATATTCTGCCTACCCATATCACACTGAAAGGGTCCTATATTTTCTTTTCTCTTTTTTTGTTATTAAGATACTTAAAGAACTTTTTAGGGTTGACCTTACTTTCTATTGCAATCCTTTTTTCATTATCCATTTTTGCTAATTTGATTGCCCTTTTGCAATTTTTGTTACATTCTTTATAATTCTGATACGATGTCTCTGTCCCTTCTGACTTAAAGAATCTAAACGCCTTCCTCTTCTTGTCCATTTCCTCCCCTACCTGTTTATTTAGCCACATTGGTTTTGACTTATTTCTTCTATACTTATTACCTAAGGATATACACTGATAAGTGTGCTTTTCTAACAATGTTTTAAAGACTGCCCATTTACTGTATCTTCTACATTTTTCCCTGCAAAAACATCATCCCAGTGTATTACATGTAGATTAGACCTCAGTTTATTCAAATCTGCCTTTCTAAAGTTTAAAGCATTTGTTGAACCCAAGTAATCTGTTTTTTGATCATTTATTTAAAATGAGGCCATGTTATGATCACTGTTACCCAAATGTTCCAGGACTTGAATATGTGTTATTACTTCTACATTGTTTGATATGACCAAATCCAGAACTGCCCCTCTCCTGGTTGGTTCCTCAATTATTTGGGTAATATAATTGTCTTTAAGCACCCCCAAAAACCTGTTTCATTTTGTTGTAATGCTAATCTCATTGCCCCAGTCTATGTCTGGATAATTAAAATCCCCCATTATGCAAACATGACCCAGTTTTGATGCCTTCTCCATTTGCAAAAGTATTTTAGCTTCCTCAATCTCACAGATATTTGGTGATTTATAGCATATTCCCACAAACATTTTCTTTATACTTTTTCCTCCACTGCTAATTTCTATCCACAAAGTCTCTACATTTTCATCACTGTTTCATTTAAGGTACACCATAATGCTGGCCATATCTCTTCCAATTTTGTATTCGCACATATTTGATTCTATCTTGTTATTAATATGGACCATGTAGAATTTTTAGTATCAGTAAAATATGGTCTGATGCATATTTCTTTTTTTCTAATCACTTTCCTGGGTGCTAGACCAGATACCTCTCTCCTTGTTCTGACATTTGTCAACATTGTCTTATAGGTTTCTTACACGACGTGTTCATAGCAGTATGCAAGTCATGGCAAAAAATAGTATGCATCTTGCTTCTTTTGTAAAGTTTCTTTGTCTGTTTTTTTCCTTGCTTCTGGTCTGGACCTCCATCTTTGGTTCTTGAAGTGGTCTTTCTTCTTCCGTAGCTACCTCTGGACATCGGACATCTCCAGTTCCAAAAAGTCTCAGATACCATGGACCTGTTAAAGTTATGCATTCAGGGGGAAAAGGAAATTCTTTGTTGTCCGGTACTTTGTGTCTTTGATGGGACTCTCCTCCAAGTATCCAACTCCATCCTACACCTGAGAAGACAATCAAGTACAGTATCACTTTCTTGGCAGTGATATCTGGTTGTTCATATTTACCTGCCTTTCTTTTGTATAATAATTTCCATTGGTGTATGTATACTGTGCTTGAAATCGCGTTCTTTGCTTTTTATGACCTAGGAGTGTGTAACAAGTTTCTACACTATAAGAATGCTATTGCTGAATTTCTTTACAATTTCAAAAGCACCTTCCTTTCTGAATGTTTTTACCATTACCAGTCCTAAGCAATTATAACTAATCATATCCATGAACAATATATATATATATATCTCCTCAATAATCATGTGTATGGTCTGGCCATGTTTGTTATGGTAAAATACACATTTTCTTGCAACTATTTTTGTAGCTGCTGTAACCTTTGATCTTTTTGATTGCCGCTGTTTGAAAATCTGACAGGACCGGTTCATTTAGGAAAATAAACAGTCAGCGGTTTCACTGTCATGAGTTTGAACAGAGAAACAACAGTGGCCAAAAACCCACATTACATTAGACTCTGCTGTGTACAATTATTTAATTTGTTAAACAACAATATTCCTTGTTTTGTAGAGACCTAGAGACATTTTGAATCCTGGCTCGGTTTCTTTCTCTCCTCAGACTCCCCTGTTCTTCTCCTTGGGGACTTCAATTGCCACATTGATGACCCCTCTCTCCATTGGGCTTCCCGCTTTCTCTCTCTAACCTCTTCTTTTGGCCTTCAACAGTGGACTGAAGCCAGCACCCACAAGGATGGCCACTACCTAGACCTGGTTTTCAATAAAAACTTCTCTCTCTCCGATTTCTCCATTTCCCCTTTTCCTCTAACTGACCATAACCTCATCTCATTTTCTCTCTCTCGCTTCTCTCCATCTCCATCTAGCCCTCGTTTTTGCAGAAACCCGCACTCTAATAACCTACCAGCTCTTGATTCCACTTTACGCTCCTCCCTCTCCTCTCTCAGTTCTGCTTCAGACCCTGACAACCTGGTCAGGAACTACAACTCTGCCTTATCTTCCTCTCTTGATCTTCATGCCCCGCTTTCTCTCTGCCGTCCTTGCCCTTCTAACCCCAGACCCTGGCTAAATTCCCACACGTGCATGCTGCGTTCCTCCACTCGTTCCTCTGAACACCTCTGGAGGAAATCTCATATGCTTGCAGACTTCATTCACTACAAATGTATGCTGTCCTGTTTCAACTCTGCCCTCTCTCAGGCTAAACAAACGTACTTTTTATCACTAATCAACACACACAAGTCTAACCCACGCCGACCCTTTTCTGTCTTTGACTCTCTACTCAGACCACCCTCGGCTGCCTCCTCTTCTTCCTCCATCTCACCTCAGGACTTTGCTGACTTTTTTAAGGAAAAGGTGGAATCCATACGTCAGAACATCCCATCTGTTGCCTTCTCCCATCCTACACCGCTTCCCAACTCTCCTCCTGCCTTTCTTGACTCTTTTTCCGCTATCTCGGAGGAGGATGTACGTAGATTTTTACATTTTAAAACCTCCACATGTTCTACTTAAATACAAATGTATACTTGGAGTGAGGGTGCAAAGGGATCTTAACATAATATTGCATACCCTAATACATACACTGTATTGTCCAGTTGGACGCAAGCACAATTTTTTCACAACTGCCAAATTGTAGGTTTATCTTTCTTAACCTTTATTATTATTCAATACTAAGTCATTAAATGTTATAGTTTTACACAAAATGCAGTAACCCGGCGCCCCAAATGACAACAATACCCCAGTCCAAAGGTCAGTCCATATGGTTGGGGGAAGTTCTTTATATAATTCTTGTTGTGGAAGAAGTGATGGTTCAGTTGCAGACTGTTGCTCCCGAGCTCCTCCTATAGTGCAATAAACAAAAGAGAAAAGACCATTGCGCAGCCAAACGAACCACTGAACGCCTCCAAAAAAGGATCAGAATAATAAACTTACAAACATATTGTGTCAGTGTTCCTTTGAGAGAATCTGTGCTTTAACCAACTTCTTTTTTCCCAGGTATCACGAATCCCACGTGTTTTCCTTTAAATGTCAGTCCACTCTTCTGTTCACTCCCAGCAGCTAACCTTGGGGATATGCCCGTGTGTTCCCAGAAAGGAGATAACAAGGGAAATGATGGTGCAGATTTGATAAAATTTAATAACAATAAAATATAGTAAAAACAGCCAAATGCTTACTCACATAAGCCAGGCTGTGATAAGACAGCTGACAATGTGCCGTCCGCAGCTTGATACAGTCTGGGGCAATGATCCCTGTGGCAACTGTACTCTCACTACTCACAAACCCCGTTGTTAGCGTCAGACTCTGTGCAGCTACCTGATAGCGCTCCCCTTCCCGGTTCTCATGTGCTAGTGTAGCTTGCAGTGTTGCAACCAGTACTCGCGTGCTGTCTCTGCTCCCTGCTCCACGAGGCAGACGCCTCTCTCCGAGCTGCGCAGAGTCTGACGCTAACACCGGGGTTTGTGAGTAGTGAGAGTACAGTTGCCACAGGGATCATTGCCCCAGACTGTATCAAGCTGCGGACGGCACATTGTCAGCTGTCTTATCACAGCCTGGCTTATGTGAGTAAGCATTTGGCTGTTTTTACTATATTTTATTGTTATTAAATTTTATCAAATCTGCACCATCATTTCCCTTGTTATCTCCTTTCTGGGAACACACGGGCATATCCCCAAGGGGAGCTGCTGGGAGTGAACAGAAGAGTGGACTGACATTTAAAGGAAAACACGTGGGATTCGTGATACCTGGGAAAAAAGAAGTTGGTTAAAGCACAGATTCTCTCAAAGGAACACTGACACAATATGTTTGTAAGTTTATTATTCTGATCCTTTTTTGGAGGCGTTCAGTGGTTCGTTTGGCTGCGCAATGGTCTTTTCTCTTTTGTTTATTGCACTATAGGAGGAGCTAGGGAGCAACAGTCTGCAACTGAACCATCACTTCTTCCACAACAAGAATTATATAAAGAACTTCCCCCAACCATATGGACTGACCTTTGGACTGGGGTATTGTTGTCATTTGGGGCGCCGGGTTACTGCATTTTGTGTAAAATTGTTGGTCATTCGTATTTGTGGGAAATTCGTTAGGCAGGGACCCTGTGGCAGCCTTCACTCAACTAAAAGTTGTTTATTTACTCATTGTAAAATACACGTTAACGGTCTTAGCGCTGAGCTTTAGGGTTTATTCACATTTCAATCACTTTATTAAATGTTATAGACTGACATAATATTTTCACTCGACAACATGAAATAATGATTTCTTCACACAATTTACTTTGAGCTTTCTAAAAACAATTACTGTAGCAGATAAACAGAAATTCAAGAGGACGCTCCCTTTTTTCAGAGTGGAACACATAAATTATAAAACCAATCAGAATGTATGCTCTTTATGATATTTATCGCCCCTGATGGTGTGTGTTCACCAAAACGTTGGATACAACTCTGACTCTTTAGTCATTAAATGACCTTTTTTGCTACATTGTGAATTTTCCAATCGTTTGGTGTGCTTTGCTCCTTTTTGCATAATGCTACTCCGTGACCAGGATTTCTTGCTTTTAGTACCCATTTTTTCACACTCCTTTACTCTATGCCACATTTTTTAGGGGCATCCCAAATTGCTTTACCTGATTCTCCCCTTTCTTTATCTGATTCATCCCTTTCTTTACATTACAATATTTTGCCAAATATTTAAATGTGGTTCTAAAAAATAAAATAAAAAATAAAGCATCTGCCTTGTCATTAATACCAACATGTACACTAAACAGAAGTGCAGTGTCTATCTACCCTCTTGGTGAAAAAATAAAACAGTCTGATTCTTATTCCTGCAACAACATAAAACACCTAATTTAATAAGACTTTCCTTTTTTATTCTTATAATTGAAACTGCTCTTAATACTTCCATGATGTATGTATTAATGCATTCATTTCTTAAAAAAATGATTTAAAACCTACATTTAAATTCTAGACAATTTCTTTCTAGATTAATGGTTAACATGGGAGCTGTGAATTGCTTTTAGTTCAGCATCAATCCCTACCCCTCATTCTCCACACAATTCTTTTATATCTTTGCTAATCACTTCTCCGGCTTCTCTTTCCACAAAGCATACTCTTTGTATTGTTACATAGTTACATAGTAGAGAAGGTTGAAAAAAGACATACGTCCATCAAGTTCAACCGACCGAGTTTAGACGACCGATATTTTATCCTATATTTGTATTTACAGTATATTGACCCAGAGGAAGACAAACAAAAAACACCAGTGAAATATCATGTAATGATATCTCATAAGGGGGAAAGAAATTCCTTCCTGACTCCATGAATTGGCAATCAAATTACTCCCTGGATCAACATCCTTCCCATGTTTACTTATTTGGTAAATCCCTGTATACCTTTCCTTTCTAAAAAATATGTTCATCCTTTTTTTTTAAGATGCCTATTGTATCTCCCATCACAGTCTCCTTGGGTAATGAATTCCACATTGTAACTGCCCTTACTGTAAAGAACCCTTTTCTTTTTGCTGTTGGTAAAATCTCCTTTCCTCCAACCTTAAGGGATGACCCTGTGTCCTTTGTATTATCCATGGGATGAATAGTTATTTTGCAAGCTCCTTGTATTGTCTCTGAATATATTTGTATACAGTTATTATATCCCCTCTTAGATGCTTCTTTTCTAATATAAACAAATCTAATTTTGCTACCATCTGGTCATAAGTCAGATTGTCCACCTCCTTTATTAATTTGGGTGGCTTTTCTCTGCACTCTCTCTAGTTACATAATTTATTTTCTAAGGAGTAGTGCCCAAAATTGTATTACATTTTCAATGTGTAGGCTTATTAATGCTTTATAAAGGGGCATAATTATATTCACTTCCCTTCCATGCATTACCCGTTTAATGCAAGATAAGATCTTGTTTGCCTTTGCAGCTACTGCATGACTTTGGGCACTAAGCCTGCTGTCTACCAGCACTCCTAAATCCTTCCCCATCAAGGACTCTCCTACTTTATCCCCATTTGATTTGTAAGTTGCCGGTTTATTCTTGTTTCCCAAATGCCTAACCTTACATTTATCTGTATTAAACCTCATCTGTCATTTACCTGGTCAATGTGACGGTGCTCGTCTCAAATCAGGGGGCGGACCCGCTAGGCTGAAGTAGGGATGTAAATAACCCCACCTGTGCCCTGTTCCAGAGTCCTGTAAGAGTATTCGTAGTCGGTATGGAAGCAGGGGTCAGGGCTGGCAGCAATGGTGCAGAGTCCAGGGGACAGGCAAAGGGTCAGGGCAGGCGGAAGGCAGCAAGGACGGGGTCACGGTCCGGGGTCGGCAACAAGGAATCCAAACAGGCAACAGAACGGGCGACAGCAAAGACCGACAGGAGCTGCGGAAACACAGAACTTTGCTCGGCGACTCCCAGCAGGAAGTGCAGCCTTATATAGCAGGTTGCCAGTAGCCAACATGGCCAAATTGAGTAGAAAGGGCTGGCAGCAAAACCCGGCATGGATCGAGCAGAATCCTTACACTCAAATTTCCAGTCTATCCAAGTCCTTCTGGAGAGGAATTATATTCTGCTCCGATTCTACCACCTTACACAATTTAGTGTCATCAGCAAAGATGGAGACTTTGCTCTCGATGCCAACCTCAAGGTCATTAATAAAAAAGTTAAGCAGGGGTCCCAGTACCGATCGTTGAGGTACGCCACTCACAGCTTTAGCCAAACCTCAAAAAAATTCAATTGACTGTATTACAACTCTCTGTTGTCTATCCTTCAACAAGTTTTCAATCCAGCTGCAAATATTTTATGGAAAAACCGTGTGCCTGATCACTAAAATACTGGTTTTAGAACCATAACACAGCACATTGATACTCTTGGCCTGTTTCAGATACCGTCTGTCATCTATCCTGACATTTAGATGGTATAATTTCTGGCTCAAAGTTTAAGACCAGCTTGTTCACAAACTTTCTTTTATCTTTATGTTTGCTAAACTTCTTCTCATCAATTTTCTTAAATACACTCTCAACCTGTTTCCATAAGGAATCCCACAAATCTACATACCCTACATTTTCTTGGGCTATGAGGGGGATTTTCCTTTCCTTTGCCTGTTGGATAAAAATTCATACTTGGGTAATAGGGAATAACCGAAAGTTACTTACACAGTTTGGTGCTTTCTTTCTACAGAAGTAGCACTGTGGTTGGTGGCGCAGTCGGCACGGAATCCGCAAAGGGTACGGTCCTGGAACCCGCGTGCTCATGAATCGCCACAACCTGACTAAGAGACGAGCAAGACCTGGCCTGGATTACTAAAGGCAGTTTGTAAGGCTGCGGAGCAGGATCCTTCCCTGGGCTTTTAACTTTTAGTAGGGACAGGTAGGATTTATAAAAGCAAGCCATATATACCTTTCACCCACAACTACACCACATTTCCTCACAACTTGAAATGTTTTAGATCAGTCCTGGAGCAGTAAAAAATGTTTCTTAACCTAATTCACGTTTAGTCTTACCTATGTAACACGGTCCCCATGGTTCCCCGAGGCTTCCGGTGTTTCCCCCTTACCTCCAATGTCATGGGGGGGCGAGGTGGCCTCACCGGCGTCTCCCGTTGCAGGGTGCCGCCATTTTGAGTAACGTCGCGCATGTGCAGGAGGACCCGCGGTGGCCATTACAAGTCACGCATGCGCAGTACATGTAGCGCACGTGGCACCAATGGTCCAGAGCTCCGGGAGAGACTACAATACCCAGCAACACTAGGGATGCTAACCACGTGATGCCAGGGAGCCAATCGGGCAGATAGATTCTCCTGCTTCAAGGAGATACATTTCACGTGCTCAGCCCAGGAAGTTAGTTGGAGCTGGGACACGGACAGGGGAAGTTGTGTAGGTGCAGGGCTCTGTGACCCTCTGCACTAGGACAGAGACCCCCTAGGCCCAACTCACCCTAGATTGTGGCTGCTCTAGGGAAGGCCTCATTAGTTAGGGACCCTGACTTTAGTGGTGGTCAGAATAGGACCACAGCTGCTTCTGGAGCATCTTGTTATCTGCAGTCTGGGAAGAGAGGGAGCGAATATCACCACAAGGGTCACTTCAGTGGGAGGTGTTCGGCTGGCGGAGGATATCGCAGGATAAGCGGATCCCTTTACCTCTCCTTGTCAGCGCACCCGGGTGTGGACACACCCGGCAGGTAACTGTTCACCAAAGGTGCACCAACACTACTGTACAGTAAGACGCTGATCACGCCATGAAGGGAGGTTATCTTTTGGGGACACTCAGAGGGTAAGGTGACTCTGGGACACTTATGGTATTGTGGACAGAGTGTGGGGTACACGGTGGTGGGACAAAGCCCTGCGTGGCTAGTGATAACTATGATAGCTGTAACCAGTAGAGTTATTATATCCTCTGTGTTGATTAGTTATATATACTGTATATAACAGTAAAAGGTTATTGCATAATCTGTGAGCTGTTATTATTTGTTCCTGTTCGGGGTTATCTCATGTAATTGGGATCCTGAGCAGGTGGAGGCACTGCCACTTAATATATTTGGTAACCCAGGCTCCAGTGGCGGAGGCTCAACTCTCTGTGAGCCTACAGGTAACGCCAGCACCAGTAGTCCCATCATGCGAGGGGGAAAAAGGGCTACACCTATATAATTTAGGCCACGAGAACATGTTATTCGATATACTATACATTTAGACTTTGTTAATAAATTGATTAACCTTTGTCACTTTACCAGACTGATTCAAAAGCTGTTTCTGGTCCATATATTTACATAGAAGGACACAGAGGGACTGCACTGCCATGAACAGAGTATAACATGGCCCCAACCAGAGTAAATAATCCTAGGGTGCAGTTTTTGGGGCAATGATGTAAACAAGAAAGAAGCCTACGGCTAGGTCCCCGGTGGTGACGGGGATGCGTGTGGGTGCGCCGCACATCAGTCACTAACTTCAATTAGGCAGGGCCCAGTGTCTTCTTGCATGTGGGCTCACACAGTGCGGTGGCGCATCAGCCAGCAGGGGAGACAACACGGTTGTGCGGTCTCGTGGTGCGCTGGGAGCCAATACGAGGGCAGATAGCTTGGACCAATGGGACCGTAGTGCTTTTAGCTGCTCGGCTGTGCCCCCCCCCCCCTCCATTTTCACCACGCCCCCCGTGCATCCCATCGCTCCCTACAGACCGCAGATCGCGGTTTTAAGCTGTACACGCGCCGCCAGGACGCTAGGCACGTGTGCAGCAGCCAACACCGTGGACTTAGCCTTACAAACTAGGCAAATAAACTCCCACTAAAGACAAGGGCACTCGGGAAAATACCAATGCAGATTTATTGGACACAACAATGGACACAAAGAATATAAAAATAATAAAAAACAGAGAAATGACCATCAGGTAAAACACACACGAGAATGTGCATAGGGAGACATAGCCTCATCTGAATGAGGAAAATGTGGAGACCATTTATCACAGTGATCCCCTCACCATAAATATGAGTGTGAACCCTGGCACAAAAGTGCAAATAGTGTGGGAAGCAGAGTGTACCCACACTGGGGAAGAGCAAAAAAGCAGCAGGCTAACAAAGTGAGTGCCTCATTGCTTTAGAGGATGTCATAATGCCACGTGGCATAGGTGGGCTGATGTGTTATTTCTTCAGTATCTCCCATTTTTCTCAGTATTGTGCATGCTCTGCCTCTTTTAGACATGCCACGTAGGTAATCTAGCTGCCTGCCTGTATGCTGCAGTATGTTGCTGCAAAATATGGTAATATAACTTCTTCTCCCCGCCGTGTCCCATTCATGTGGGAATTCCTTCAGATCTGTGGTGCCCTTTAGGCTGCGGCCCCGCTAGCGCTGACCGCGCTGAGCGTGCAGTGCTTGCCACTTTTAGTTACATAAATGTATATGTGCAAGTCCCTGCTCACGCGGTGCGCTCGTGCGCGGGCACCTACGCTCACTCAAGCTTGGCGCTTGAGTAAACAAAAAATGTTTACTTTCTAGCGCGCTCAATTTGCCCCCGCGCGCGCTTGCAAAATAGCCAGGACACCCGGCGTTCATGCTTGGAGAGCTGGTGACGTCACGCTCTCAAGCATGAGCGCAGTCAGCGGGGACAGAGCCTTAGATGCATCTGTTCTGTTTTTTTCAATTTGACTACATATGTATCTTTGTATGCCTAATAGACACCTTTTCTAATTGTTATATAGGTCTTTATGGGATATGTCCCTTCATCATAAGTACCTATAGCGTTAACTTTATGGCAATATTGACCCATCCTGTCTCTGAGCTGGGATTAATCCTGCAGGATTGGATTCTTTATATAATGCATCTCTGTATGCCTAACAGATAACTTAAAAAAAAAAAGATTTTTCATATAGGTCTCTATGTGATGTGCCCCTCTACCAAAAGTCCCTATAGGGTTAACTTCTGTGGCAGTATTGATATACTCTTAGCTGTGATTTAAACTGCAGTATTTTATATTTGATTCTTCTCAGTAGGGTCTGAGCTATGGCTATTTATCTTTATAGCTTTATAGCAAATGTTGCTGTAATGTAGCTAGTACTGTGCAATTGTCTGCAACTTCCCAACTGAGTCCATAGAGACTGCAGCCGTGCGGAGGCGCGCGGAGGCTGAGGGAAAGCGGGTGCCGTCCGGGGGCGTGTCTATGGGCGGGCCAGTGACGTCACGGAGCTGGTTCGCCCTCATTGGGCGAACCGCTCACGTGACCGCCTTCCGCTCCCCTCAGCACTGAAACTTAAATTTTTCTGTCTGCTACGCCGCCCTCTTTGATAAAGTCCCTACAAGGGACGAAACGCGTCAGAGAACTAGGTGTCTCTGTGATGTCCAGCAACATGTCCAAATAAAGCTGTTTTAACCTTCATTCTGTGGCTGAGATCCTGATTTTGCAGTGCCCGCCTACAAACTTACCTTCTGCTGCTACGCCGCTAAAGCCGCTCTCATTGCGGCTGCAGGGGCTCACTGACAAGCGTGAGCGCGGCTCAGCGCGGGTCAGTGGCTAAGCGCTGACCATGCAGCGGCCTTAGCTTACTGTTCTCCCACTCCTGCTCATCAGCAGACAAATGGAAGCAAATGTTTGTTTTTTGCATCCTGAGAACCTCCTATGAAATCACTGCATGCAACTACTTAACACAAGCACTATGCAACATCAGACACCTCCCTGACGAAGCCCTCTGGCGCAGCATGCGTTGGGTGATGTCATCAGCAGGTGTATCATCTGTGGAGACCCTCGCAATCTCACTACTACACGCACAGCTGCTACACTACCGAGAGAGGCACATCTCTATTTCAGCAACATACTTTGGAAAGAACTTCGGCCCTACCATACCGTAATCACAGATTGACTGGTTTTGCGGATATCGGCTTGTTGCCATCTTACAGCAAACAGGACAGGTGTTTTACACCATGCTGGTCTCATGTCTATTTAACCCTGAGCAATGCTAACCTGAGTCATTGTGGCTTCACAGTTCTCTCTTCCTCTGTGTTATTGTGTCTGTACTTTGTTGCATATTCTGTGCATTAGGCCAGGGGTGCGCCAACTCTTTCCCCTGCGCCCACCTGCCTGCTCTCCCCCACCTTGTCTCGGGAATGAAATGACACAACGGGGTCATGTGACGTCTCCCGAAGCCGAGGTAAGAGAACTTACAGAGGCCTCGCGCAGACCCCCGGCATTTAATTTAAATGCTTTGGGAAAGAGCACAGGACCTTTGTAAGCACCGCGCTCCCCCCATGAAATCTCACGACCCCCAGTTTGCGAACCCCGGCATTAGGCTATATTTGCTGGTGCTATAGTAGGTTTTTGTATCACTTCTAGTGACTTTGTTATCCCGCTGCTTTCTTGCTCTTCCCCAGTGTGGGTACCCTCTACTTCCCACACTATTTGCACTTTTGTACCAGGGTACACACTCATATTTATCGCGGGGGGGTCACACTGCTTGCCGCTTGTGATGAATGGTCTCCACATTTCCCCCATTCATTCAGATAAGGCTATGGGGGTTATGCACAAAGCAGTGATAAGTTGTTTTCTGGGATCTATGCACAAAGCAGTGATAAGTGCTTTTAAGTGATATAACTGCCTTTATAGCGTGATACTGCCTGTTGTGAGATTCACAAAGCAGTGATAACAGTGCAGTATCGTGCTATATGGCATTTTTTGGCATTTTTTCCCCACTTAAAAGCACTTATCACTGCTTTGTGAATCTCACAGCAGGCAATATCACGCTATAATGGCTTTTTATCTCACTTAAAAGGACTCACTGTTCACTGCTTAGTGCATAACCCCCTATGTCTCTATATGCACATTCTCTGGTGTCTTTTGCCTGCTGCTTTTTCCTCTGTTTTTAATTGTTTTTATATTCTTTGTTACCATAGTTGAGTCCAATACTGTAAATATGCATTGATATTTTCACTTTGCCCCTGAGTGCCCTTGTCTTTAGTGGGAGTTTTTTTGCCCATTCTGTTAGACTTCTTTCTTGTTTACTCCATATATTTACATATGTTTATATTTACATAAGTAGGCATTTACTATATTTAATATTTCCAATAACTAATTGTCCCTTCTTTCTGAGCCTCTTTCCTTAGACTGGGACTTAATATCTTCTTTAGCATGTTACACTTCTTAAATACAACTTCTTGTCTATTCTTCATTACACTGACTAAAATAGAATATTCATATAGAATTTGCCAGCGTTTCTTTAGTGCTTTTTGAATCTTAAAATACACAGGATTAAATTGTGTGATAAAGACAGGTTGTCATTATTAAAACTTATTTTCTTCTTCCAAGCATTATTTATATCCAATACCCGATCTTGATCTACTACCTTAACTTTCTCCAATGCCCTATCCAACAATTCATTTTTATAACATTTCTGTTCACATTTCACCTTCAGATCTTTAGCTTGAAGACAAAAATTATCTTTTTGACAATTATTTCTTTTTACCATTAAAAATTGCTCATAAGGGATATTATCTGACCATTTATTACAGGGATTACTCTTCTGATCCAGGTATGTGTTGGCATCAAGTAACAACAAAACATACAAAGCGCACAACACTCATCGTGAAAAATGCAATAAACAGTGTTTATATATAAGGTGTTTCAAGGTTATGCGTACATCATGAATGATTTAATCAGGCATTGAGAGCCACACTGTGGCAGTTACCAACAGATGCAACCAGGAACCGCCGAGATTTCACTCCCCCTTCCACGAACTCAGGTCAGATGAAAATCAGACACACTAACGGATCATTGATGTCTCTGCCACAGTCTCAATGTCCAGTATATGGCGTCAGTACGCCCGGTGGATCCTGGGGTGTAGTTCTCTTCTTCCCGCAGATATCATACAGGTTCCCTGCTGCAAACCTCACTGCACATCCGCATAGGTCGAGCAGCGTGGCGGCGTAGACTCGTGGTCCCGTCTGTGACGTCAGAGCGCCCGATGAGGCTCACAGAGTGTTCAAATCTACTCTGTGTAGCGGCGTTTGCCAGTCCTCCTTCAGACCTCACTGCACAGCCGCAGAGGCCAACAACGTCACAGCATGTGTGCCGAGGAATGGAAATCAACTCGGTATTCCAAATAAACTGAGAGACTTTACAACAATAAAATACACCTTGCAATTCAAAATAATAAAAGAATATAGGTTGAATGGTATCTCCCCAATGCGTTTCGTAGCTCAAAGGGCCACTTCTTCAGGGAATAAAGACTCATGATCACTAGATCAGAGTATATACCATTCAAAACCATATGATTGGTTAATAGCTCAACAGTATCAGCAAATCACTATTCACTGCACTAATGCAGCACAGCTGAAACATCAGGGCTACATAAAAACATTTTATTTCAAATATTATGTAGTCAAATTACCTGCTTATTTAAAGGATACGTCATCAGTGCTCCAGATTTTTGCTGGTTTTGAATGGAAACAGTCATATAAGTGGTTAACCTGTGATGTACAGGCGTTATATACCCACATCCTACACGACAAGGGTCTGTCGGCATTAAGGTCGGTCCTGGAGGAGGATAGTTCACTACATCCCCTAAATGTAGAATTCATATTAAAAGCAATCGAATTCATACTAACACATAATTATTTTCTCTTCCTGTCCCAGTTTTTCTTGCAGGTTTGCGGAACTGCAATGGGGACTAGATTTGCCCCCAGTTTCGCGAACCTGTATATGGGAGACTGGGAGAGGAAGAGAATTTGGACCAACAATCCTTACAGTAGGAACGTTGTCATATGGAGGCGCTTTATCGACGACATCTTGTGCGTGTGGGATGGCAGTGATCAAGAACTGATAAACTTCATGGGTTACCTTAATGATAACGATATGAACTTGATTTTCAGTCATATTTCCAATGAGAGATCTATTAATTTTCTTGACCTTAATTTAACAGCCACCAATACTGGGGAAGTAACCACAAAGGTATTCTTCAAAGAAGTGGACAATAATAATCTGTTCATGGCCTCTAGTAATCATAAAAAATCATGGATTTCTAATATTCCTAGGGGCCAATTTTTTCGAATTAAGAGAAATTGTAGTTCCACTGATGACTTTGAAGAACAGGCTAACTTACTTATCCTTAAATTTTTGGAAAGGGGGTATCCTGAAAAAGACCTTTTAAAGGATCTGGAAAAGGTGAGGGGAATGGATAGAGACCTTATGATACAACCTAAGGTAAACAAAAGTACCTATTGAAACAACAGGGTCCCTTGAGATTCCATTTGTGACTACCTTCAATTCCGCTAATGTGAAAATTGAAGAAATATTCAAGAAACATTGGGCAATATTAAATAGGGATGTGTTTTTAGGGGGCCACGTCCCACTGACACCAAAATTCATCTATAGGAGAGCAAAGAACTTTAAAAATACTTTGGCTCCTAGTGATATTTTTCCTCCTATTCATAGTAGGGATAGGTTATGGCTGAATAAATCTGTAGGTAATTATGCATGTGGTAATTGTTCCATTTGCAAATACCTCCATAAAGAGAGGAAAACCTTTAAATCATCAGTTAATCATGAGGAGTTCAAAATTGAAGAATTTGTAAATTGCAATACTACTTATGTGGTTTACTTGATTGAATGTCCATGTAATATCCAATATGTTGGTCGCACTAAAAGGTGTCTAAAAGTGCGAATCTAAGAACACATCAGGAACATTAAAAATGGCTATGAGAAACATAGTCTGTCTCGGCATTTCTCTGTATACCATAAAAAAGACCCATCCTCCCTTAGATTTAAGGGTATACATACTGTCCCTATAGGGAGGAGAGGTGGAGACAGAATTAAAAACCTTTCCATGCAAGAAACATTCTGGATTTATAAACTAGAATCCCTAAAGGGTTAAATGAGGATGAATGAGGATAAATGAGGATAAATGAGGGTTAAATGAGGATGTGGATATATGGTCCCTGTATTAATTCTGTCAACAAGTGTTGGTAAATGTTTATGACTGTCTGCTTCGAAACTAATTTTTGTTTCTTTCTTTCAGAATTAATATTAATTTAATCTTTGCCATTTGTCATTTATTTGATTTTATGTCATATTTAGTCATTTGTTTTATATATATTTGAAATAAAATGTTTTTATGTAGCCCTGATGTTTCAGCTGTGCTGCATTAGTGCAGTGAATAGTGATTTGCTGATACTGTTGAGTTATTAACCAATCATATGGTTTTGAATGGTATATATTCTGATCTAGTGATCATGAGTCTTTAGTCCCTGAAGAAGTGGCCCTTTGAGCTACGAAACGCGTTGGAGAGATACCATTCAACCTATATTCTTTTATTATTTTGAATTCCAAGGTGTATTTTATTGTTGTTAAGTCTCTCGGTTTATTTGGAATACCGAGTTGATTTCCATTCCTCGGCACACATGCTGTGACGTTGTTGGCCTCTGTGGCTGTGCAGTGAGGTCTGAAGGAGGACTGGCAAACGCCGCTACACAGAGCTCGACCTATGCGGATGTGCAGTGAGGTTTGCAGCAGGGAACCTGTATGATATCTGCGGGATAAAGAGAACTACACCCCAGGATCCACCGGGCGTACTGACGCCATATACTGGACATTGAGACTGTGGCAGAGACATCAATGATCCGGTAGTGTGTCTGATTTTCATCTGACCTGAGTTCGTGGAAGGGGGAGTGAAATCTCGGCGGTTCCTGATTGCAGCTGTTGGTAACTGCCACAGTGTGGCTCTCAATTCCTGATTAAATCATTCATGATGTACGCATAACCTTGAAACACCTTATATATAAACACTGTTTATTACATTTTTCACGATGAGTGCTGTGCGCTTTGTTTGTTTTGTTGTTACTAGATTCTAGGGTCTTGGGCTGCCCTTTTCCATAGCAGCAGACGCTCATCTACATTGGTATTTATTTATTTACTTAATGCACTTTAATCACGTGGTTGGGTGTATTTGATTTAATTATTATCACAATAACACTTTTTATTAAGTTAGAGTTCTTGTGCGCACTTATCTGTTTTTTCTATGTGTTGGCATCAACCTCTTTGAAAGGAGTACACGTACGAACCTTGCACGGGGACCTCTCAGCCCAGAGAATCATGGACTTGTTGATACAAATCTACAGCCTAGAAGAGTGTGGCGGTGAAGGGTTAACCAGGCCAATAATTAAGGTATTATGCCCGGCTGGTTAACCCTAAACCTTGTTGCGACTGAAGGGGTTAAATTGTATGGTCACCATAATGCCATGTTTTCCCCTACACTATCACATAGGATATGAGATGGAAAGCAGGAGACGCCATTATAACACAGGAATTGTGTCATGTATTTGTGAGGCCTCAATAGCTGTCAGTTCCTGCCATACGATAGTCGAGTAGAAGAATATAATAGGGAGGAACTAGTAGGACAGCACAGGACAGTACAGAGATATAGGAAGAGGAGAGAAAGAAACGAGAGAGAGAAAGAAACGAGAGAGAGAAAGAAACGAGAGAGAGAGAAAGAAACGAGAGAGAGAGAAAGAAACGAGAGAGAGAGAGCGAGAGAGAGAGAGAGAGAGAGAGATGAGAGAGGAGAGAAAAGAGAGAGAATAAAAAGAGAAGTGTATGCATCAGGAGACCTCCTATGCTTTCAGGCATGAAACGTGAATACCTACTAAACAAATCTAAGTGCTATCACTTCATAATGACTCCTATATTGACATTACAACGTATTGTGCAGAACGTACTTTCAGAGTCTGGTAAAATCCACTTCAGCACACAAAACACGCTGCTTAAGGGTGGGCTCATCTTCAGTGGGGTATAGATGGATAAGGAGAACTGCAGAAAAGCAGTAAGTGACACCTTCAGCTTCACCTTACATCACTCACCATTTATTTCTCATCATTGTGAATAATGATATGGTGCATAACATGAAAACATGGGTGTAATAAGAAAAGTAAAGGATGCTGAGTTGCAAAGATGAGTTAAACTATAACTGAGCATTTACTACAGTAGCTACTGTAGATGTTCAGCTTGTGTGTTTGACCTACAATGTAATGCATAGAATTCTTTAGCACAAATCTCCTATAATGGTTGTGAAATTATAGCTATTTTTGCTCTACATAAACATAGATTGAGCGCAGAGGCAGAGGGAATTACTTGCCCACAGAAATCACAAACACGGGAAAATATCCTCACTGGCACAATCCTCTTCTTGGGAAACTATCTAAGCCAGAGCTGGACAAGAGGCCAAAACAAGCCAGTGAAGAGCCTTTAAACGTTCTGCTCCTGCTAATCTCATTGCATTTGAACCTAAAGGGATCAGTCCCCACCTCACACTACTAACGAAATACACCCTGCAATAGCCCAAAATGCCAGTCTACTACAATCCCTGGGCAGTCACGGCTAACATAAGACTGTGCTCCTGTCGGTGAAATCTGGGAATTCTGCTGGCAGAAGAAGTCATTGCTTGCTACTAATGTTAAATAAAAAACTGTTTCTTCACACAAAAGCCCCATGCACACTTATTGTCTGAGAACTACACCTCACCCAGCCCGGACTAAACTCCCAGATCTCCTGGGAGCGCTGGGACAATGCGGCAGAGGGAGGCCCTGCTGGCCACATAAGGAAGTGGTGCCTCGCTGACCGGTAGGGCCTCCCCCCATCCCCCCATTTTACAACATGTAGGGCCGGCCTATACCCCTCTCCTGTCCCCCCTCCCGCTCAAAAACCTTCAGTAGCAGCCTGATGTCTGATGTCTACCTCTGAGATTGCCCGTGACCGACCTGCATATTACAGAGAGGTGCTCAGGAACAATATAGACATTTTTAAATGTACTGAGAACAAGGAGAGTAAATGAGGTTATTACTTGCTGAATTATACCAAAAAATAAATGTTATAAAATATGAATATTTAGAAATAAAGTAACAAATAGCTCAGAGATCATAGACATTAATAGCATGTGCTCTGATCGGCCTACGTATTT
Organism: Ascaphus truei; assembly: GCA_036426205.1. Classification (NCBI taxonomy): domain Eukaryota; kingdom Metazoa; phylum Chordata; class Amphibia; order Anura; family Ascaphidae; genus Ascaphus; species Ascaphus truei. The sequence continues at coordinate 10,055,105 of CM071570.1, forward strand.
CAAGCATCTAGGTGCTCTTCCTCAGGGTTGACATAAGCGTATACCGTTATCAATATTATGTAGCCTTATCTTTAAATTACTTCTCTTATATCATAATTGCACATACAGATGGGGCCACATTTATTTAATATTTGGGCACAAGGAAACTGCAGCTGAAGGGAGCCTGACCTGCAGTCCGATCGCAGCTTCCCCACGGCCAAAAAATCAGTACACTGATTTACCATCAGGATTAACACAGCAGGGACCTTCTCTGTGTTATTCCTACCGGGCAGCACCAGTTTGGAAGAGCTGCGCAGTGAGAGCAGACAGAATCTGTCCCTCTCCCTGCGCATCCCTAACAGGCGATTGCGCTGTTTTTATTTTTTATTACATAGGATTGAAGCAGGAGGTCTGGGGAGATTAACAGAATTAATTTCAGGTCAGGGGGCTTCCTGCTTCCCTAAGTACAGACTCCGTATCGGGTGCCGGTATCTCTTGCAAGTCTAAATTTACTGCCAAGGTAATCAGGGGGTTAACCCATCCTGCTACCCATGCAAGAGGCCTAATCACCCACCCTGGGGAAACTACCCCCTTCATCAAACACCTCTACCCCCTAACCCTGCCCCCCCTCCCCCACCACCACCACCACCACACAGTAATGGACAAAAGCCCTATTCGCCAAAACTAGTTAATAACATTTTTGCCCATTCAAATACTGTATACAGTACAGTACTGCATATTACAGTCAAATAAAATACAAAATGAATGTACAATACAATCAAAACAAACACTAGCCATTTAAATTCATTGATTGTCACTGCGGTTATCTAGCCACTTTGGCAACCAATGGGCACCCTAAAAAAAACAATTACAAAACAATAAACATTATAGTAAAAACAAACACTAGCCAGATCCATTGATTGTCACAGTGGTTATCTGCAGTATACACCAGTGTTTCCCAACCGGGGTTCTGTGGCACCCTGGAGTTCCGTGAGAGGATCAAAAGGGTGCCGCAGGATTTCAAAGACCTTTCTGTAACATACGTGCTCACCACAAACCTGGACCGGACCGCGGGGCTGAGGTGGGGATAGATATACACCGACCTTAGACCACGAAGCCTGATCCGGGTTGCGAATTCCGTGGTCGTACGTAGCAGGGTCGGGACTGGAGAAGGCAGGATAATCCGTGGACAAGCCGTGGTCAGGATAGGAGAAGGCTGGGTAAACGATAACCATGCTGGGGTTCGGCAACAGGACTCTTGAGCGAAGGTGCTCCAATGAAGACAGGAACAGGAACGGGGGATCCAGTGCGACAGCACAAAACAGCACCCCCTAGCCGGGTACAGCTGTGAGTAGTGGAGACCACTGGGAGCAGGAGATTGCAGCAGGTATCAGGAACAACGATGTAGGCCTCTGTAATGGAGAGTATGCAGCAGGTAACAGGAAGCACCGATGCAGGCCTCTGCAGGAGAGATAGGGGATACAGTACATCAGCACAAACAGCACCCCCTAGCTGGGTACAACTGTGAGTAGCGGACGCCTCTGGAAGCAGGAGATTGCAGCAGGTATCAGGAACAACGATGCAGGCCTCTGCAATGGAGAGTATGCAGCAGGAAACAGGAAGCACCGATGCAGGCCTCTGCAGGACTGGAAGCAGGGCACAGGTACTGCAGACAGGACAAGAAACACTGAGGCTTCAGTGTAACTGTGGCCGCGTGGTGGGGTCTGCCAGTAACTGAGAACTATGACAAGAAGGCCAGGCAGGCCAAACACAGAATGTGGCAAACACAGTTCCTAAAGAAAGTCTATGTCCAGCCACTTCCTGGTGGGCGGGACAGGAGTTAAATAGAACAGACAGCCAATGAGACAGAGCTGCATAGGAGGCAGCAAGAAGCAGGCTGCAGTCTAATTGCAGAAGCAGATGATTCTTGATAGAAGCTGCAAGGTTCTGTAAGGACAAGGTTTCAGCAAAACCCAGGAACGGATTCCTTACACTTTCAGAGCCGGGAGAGAGCAGTTTCCTCTATCCTGATTGGCTGCATTACAAAGCAGCAGCCAATCAGGAGAAGGTGTCAGGAGCCTGCAGGGTGTGGCCAACCAGAGGAGAAGAAAGCAGCATGGACAGTAGAAGTGAGGCTTTGTGTCTCTGTCCTGTGTGTATTTGTTCTGTCATGTGCGTGTGTGTTTGTTTCTGTGACTGTCCTGTTGTGTGTGTGTTTGTTTCTGTGACTGTCCCGTTGTGTGTGTGTTTTTATGTGACTATCCTGTTGTGTGTGTGTTTTTATGTAACTATCCTGTTGTGTATGTGTGTGTGTGTGTGTGTATGTGTGTGTTTTCTGTGACTCCGTGCCCCCCTGACTCCAGTGACTCCCTACCCCTCTGATTCCTCTGCCGCCTCTGACTCCTGCCCCATTCTGACTCATGAGTCCCCTGCCCTCTCAGACTGCCCTGCCCCCTCTGACTCCCTGCCCCCTTCTGACTCCTGTGTCTCCCCTGCCCCCCCTGACTCCTGTGACTCCCTGCACCCTCTGACTGCTGTGACTCCCTGCCCCCCTTACCTCCCTGTCCCCTCTGACTCCCGTGACTCCCTGTCCCTTCTGACTCCTGTGACTCACTGCCCTCTCTGACTCTCTGCCCACTTTTACTGTCTGTCCCCTGTGACTCTCTCTGGCATTTTTTCCTGTGAAAGTTTCTGTCCTGTGTTTTCCGTGACCCTGTCCTGTTGTGGGGGTGCCTCAGCAACTGAGCACTGTGATTAAGGGTGTCCCGAGAGAAAAAAGGTTGAAAACTACTGGTATACACAGTCAATTAGCATAGCACGTAACATTATAATAGCACATAGCAAATAAAAACAAATACCACTACAACAACCAATATTGATTAACAACAATACTTAAACGTATCTAATTCACTAAAGGAGAGCATATTTAAGGGGTTAATCCCAGCTAGGGTTAGGGTAATGGTTAGGGTTGGTGGCATTTAAGGGGTTAATCCCAGTTAGTGTTTGTGGCATTCAAAGCAGGCTCGCTTCATCCCTCTTCGAGGACTACCATCGGCTGCCAAATTATCCGAAACCTTCGCCAAGACTTCACGTAACACCCCTAACTATAGTGTCGGATTGGGGGTCTCAATTTGTGTCTAAGTTTTAGAGAGCCTTCTGTAAAAAAAACTGGGTATCAAATTACAGTTCTCCTCTGGCTATCACCCACAAACCAATGGGCAAACCGAGCGAACCAATCAGTCACTTGAACAATATATTCGCTGCTTCGTCTTTGATGCACAGGATAACTGGGCAGAACTTCTTCCTTGGGCAGAATTTGCGCACAACAATTCTCGCAACAAGTCCACTCAACAGTCTCCCTTCTTTATTAATTATGGATTTCACCCCGCCTTTTTTCCATCTCCTGTCCCCAACTCTGGGGTTCCTGCAGTGGAGGACAGGGTCCGACTTCTTCAGCAGTCCTGGGAGAAGATCCAAAACAACCTAAGACAGGCTGCTCTTCTCCACAGTAATCAAGCTGATCGTCACCGCCGCGGTACTCCTATTTATCTTCCTCGCCAAAAAGTCTGGCTCTCCACGAAGAATATTCGGCTCAAAGTTCCCTCTCATAAACTGGCACCGAGATTCATCGGACCATTCTCAATTCTGGAGAAAATTAATCCAGTGGTCTACCGGCGGAAACTTCCTCCAACCATTAAAATCCCCTTGGCTTTTCACATTTCGTTCCTGAAACCCTTTCTACCTGACAAATCCATTACACGCAGGAACATTTCTCATCGTCCAATTCTAGTGGAGGGTCAAGAGGAGTTCGAGGTCCAGGCTATCATCAATTCAAGGATATCCAGGGGAAAGCTACAGTACTTGGTACACTGGAAGGGTTTTGGTCTAGAAGAACGGGAGTGGATATGCCGGGATCAAGTACATGCCTCTAGACTTATCCGGGAGTTTCACTGCAAGTACCCCTCTAAGCCATCCTTGGGTCGCCCGGTGGTCTCCCCTCAAGGGGGCGGTACTGTCAGGACCACACAGTCCATACCCGCACCTCCCTACCTGCCGGTGCCAGCGTCCCGTCATGGCGGCTCTCGCGGCCGCTCTCTCCGCTCCTCCGTCGGCCCGCATCCCATCGGCGCGCTATCTCCGCCTTCCGGGAGCATGCGGCGGGTCCCGTCCTCGCGTGCACCTCGGCAGGTCACGCTCCAACCCCGGCACGCGCACGGCACGCGCATACACGATTTAAAAGGACCAGCACCTGCAATAATGCCTGGACTCACTTCAGATGGGATACACCTGAGCTTCACCATGCCTCAGCCTATCACAGGTCTACCTATGTCTGAGGTCTCCTCCATTCTCTCCCTGATTGGTACTCCTCTGTATATTAACCTCATTCACCCTTTGGTCGTCGCTGAGCATAGCCCTTCTATGCACCGTGCTCACTTGCAGCCTGAGTACCTGTTCTCGTTATCTCGCTTACCTGTTGTGACCCTGCTTGTACCGACCTGTCTCTTCTTGTATCCCTGAACCTTGGCTTGGCTAAACGGACTTCTACGCTCTCCAATCCTCGACTACGGCTTACGAATACCGACTACTCTACGCTCTCCTATCCTCGACTACGACTTACGAATACCGACTACTCTACGCTCTCCTACCCTCGACTACGACTTACGAATACCGACTACGACTTACGAATACCGACTACTCTATGCTCTCCTACCCTCGACTACGGCTTACGGATCTCAACTACTCTACGCTCTCTAATCCCGGACAATAGGCAAGTACCCGTACCCTCTCCACTCTCCTATCCTGACCCTGCTACATTCACGACTCTGAAATCTGGACCCACCCCGTGGCTTAGGGCGGTGGTTATATATATTCCCCACCTCGGCCCCGCGGTTCAGTCCAGGTTGCAGTGAGAAACCGTGACACCTGCCCCCTCTGACTCCCCTGCCCCCTCTGACTCCTGTGACTCCCCTGCCCCCTCCGACTCCTGTGACTCCCCTGCCCCCTCTGACTCCTGTGACTCCCCTGCCCCCTCTGACTCCTGTGACTCCCCTGCCCCCTTCTGACTCCTGTGACCTCCTGACCCCTCACTCCCTTCCCCCTGTGACTCCCTGCACCCTCTGACTTCTGTGACTCCCTGCCCCTCTAACTCCTGTGACTCCCTCCCCCATCTGACTCCTGTGACTCCCCTGCCCCCTCTAACTCCTGTGACTCCCTGACCCCTCTTGCCTCTGCTGTCTGTCCCCAGTGACTCCCTGTTCCATCTGACTCTTGTGACTCCTGCCCCTCTGACTCTTGTTACTCCCCTGCCCCCTCTGACTCTTTGACTCCCTGACCCCCCTGACTCCTGTGACTCCCTGATCCCTCTTGCTGTCTGTCCCATTGACTCCTTCTTTCCCTCTGACTCTTGTGATCCTGCCCCCCTGACTCCTGGACTCCCTGACCCCTCTTGCTGTCTTCCCAGTGACTCTCTCTGGCTTCTTTTCCTGTGACAGTCTCTCTGTCCTGTGTTTCTCCGTACACTGTCCTGTTGTGGGGTGCCTCAGCAACTGAGGCACTGTGATTAAGGGTGTCCAGAGAGAAAAAATTGAAAACTACTGGTATACACAGTCACTTAGCAGCACGTAACATTATAATAGCACATACATAAAAAAAATACCACTACAACAACCAATATTGATTAACAACATACTTAAACGTATGTAATTCACTAAAGGAGAGCTATTATGGGGTTAATCCCAGCTAGGTTTAGTGTAATGGTTAGGGTTGGTGGCATTTAAGGGGTTAATCCCAGTTAGTATTTGTGGCATTTAAGGGGCTGATGGCATTTAAGGGTTCATCATACCTAGGTTGGGGTTAATGCGATGTTTTGTTTACCCTGCCAACTGGATTAATGACCCGAGCAAAGGACTCTGAAACCACAGCTGCAATCATTCTGAACCCTTCAGCCTACATCTGCGTTGCCCCAAAGGCAGACAGCCTTTGGCACAGCCAAAGTGAAGCCAGCAGTGGGAGCCGTTTGCTGCCGTTCGCTGATTTTGGTAATCTTTCAGCTGCTTTATTGCAATCTGAAACACATCGCCCTCTCATCCCCTGCACCCAATGTTTCAATTTACACCCTGCCTTATAGATTGGAAGCTCCTTGTGGCAGAGCCTCAACTAACAACACATTGCAGGCCTATCCTGCCCTTCTAACACACATATTGCAGGCCTGTCCTGCCTCTCCTAACACATTTTAATCTTGCCTGTAACTGTTAAATAAGCCCAAAATCATATATTATCTCTAACTGCCCGGAATGTCTAAAATGGAATGTAAAAACCTCTGTTCATTTAATGTAACCATGTATTGTTATCATAACTCTGTGCCCAGGCAGGACAACTTGAACGAGAGGTAACCCTCAATGTATTACTTCCGGTAAATGATTTTATAAATAACATATAACAACGTACAATATCGTATGTTATATTGTAAAAAAATAAATAAATAAAAGGCATAATGCAATCGCTTTGTAGGATACCACTAAAAATAATATTTTTTAAAAGAAAATAATTACATTCCAAGCAACATAAATATCCTACTGCATTATCACAAGCAGGGTTTAAAATGGACATGTTCATTGATGCTATCGGGTTCCACAGAGTCAAGTTCCACAATCCAATGAGTTTCCCGTGTGCTATTGTTTAAATTTATTGCCACCTCATTTTTATCTATCTAACTTTCTACAAAGCTATTACTCTTACATGTCTTCACTACTATGATTACATGCCTTGAAGTGCTTTTGCCATATGATTATTAAAAATTGCCTTTCCTAAGTGCCAGTTTATGTTCTGCCTCCCGTCTCAAAGTCCCTTTTGTCATGCCCATATATCCTTGTCACATGGGTATCAGAGGCATAAAATACTCTTTGTGTTTGCTATAAAATCATTTGTTACATTCTTTCCCATTGTCTGCGTTTTTACATGTTCTTGTATTTGACCATAATGACAGCGCTGACAATGAACACATTTGTAATTACCTGTGCGAGTAATTGTACGTGGCATTCATCTTTTCTGGACACCTTTCATTTTTAACATTTTTCAAACCAAAATATTTTTTTACACTTGTCTGCCTTTTATAACCACTTTCGACGATTTCCAAACGAGAAGCAAACCTGGAATGCAAAGTAAGTATACATATGTCTTTAGTTCTTTCTCTACAACTTTTATTATTTTTTACTGTAGGCAGTTATATTATAGTGTGTTAATAATAAATCTGAGTAAGGTTGTTTCCTTACTCCCATCTCTCATAAACGTCTTTCTCATCAAAAAACTTATTTTATTGATATGTGAGTGGTTGAGGATAGCCTCTTTTTATAAATCTTTCTTCTCCATATTGATGTACAGTACTGATCTGTTTGGAGCATTTGACTCATAAAATGACTCTCAGGAATATTTATGGAAACAAGATTATCATTAAACTGGATGCATGAAAAAATATGATTGCAATCTTCTCTTTCCTCAAAATGTTTAGATGTCATTGTGAATACACGGGATCATTACATCCGGAAATCAGCTTTATTACGTGTTATGTTCACTTGTTGATATTATAGTTTAGATAAAAGGTGTGTGTGGGGGTACTTTCACTTAAGTTAGGGTACAATATTGATAATGCTCTACGCATACGTTAGCCCTAAGGAAAGTGTGTAGATACTTGAAATGCGTCGGCTGAGGAGAGCACGTGGTGTCAGCTTCAGCTATCTCTGAACTGTTTATTTATTTTTGTAATTTTTCATTTTAAATATTTTGGTGTTATTCAGCAAAGTTAGAACCTCTTTACTTTCCGTATTCTCTGTATGTTTTAAAATGTCTATATTTTTCCAGAGCACCTCTCTGGTATATTCAAGTGAGTCCTGGACAATCTCGGAACCACAACTTCTACAGAAGGTATAGACAGGGCTACTACCTAATAGGTACTCCTGTGGACATGAACAGCATCCACTCCTAAACACGAGGACTGACGCCACACTTGGGTAATCACTACCTGATTTGCATGAGAGATACCTCACCCCCAAACAACAGAGACTGATCCTACATATACAAGAGAAGTATTCTGATTCTTTACTCACTTGCTCTGCACGGGATTATCTTCACAACATTGCTCACCCAGTCCTTGTACTGTCAAGTGTCCCCTGTGGGAGTTTTAAAATGTTTTTTTTTGTAGGTTTTGGTTAATTTTCTTTAAATTATATAACATGCCTAACACTGGTTGAACAATGTTTAGCTATATTTATTTACTGTTTTTAGTGCACTACAAAATTACGCTCTCAGTATCACTACATTTATTAATTTTTCTTGTTTTGGATTTTTTGTGCTGTGCCATTTTGATTATTTTTCATATTTATTAGATGTGTGTGTGTGTGTGTGTATTTTGTGGCAGATGGCCTCGCAGCAGTGTCAGTATGACTCTTAGACAGTGGTTTTAAGCTGTAACTGCAGTGGTTTTTTCTTACAACAACAACAAACATAAGGCACCATGTCCCTTTCAGAAAACCAACCATAAAATAAAACTATACTCCCATGTGGGACTGACTACACATCAGGTCCTATCTAGTGGCTGGACAGCTAAGCCAGTTACCAGCCCCAAAACTAAACAATTATTCACCATGTCTGTAATGAAAATATATAGTCCTTATCTGACCTTGTTGGGAATCCCTCCCAGGTCTTCAGTTAGATCCCTCAGCAGGATTGGAATGCCGGTTCCTAGTATATCTGCTCCAGCTAGCAGCCTGTTACCCTTGCCGCAATCCTCTGTCTGGGGGTCCCAGGAGACCCTGCGTTCTGCAAGCCTGGGGAATAGAGCAACCAGGTCCTTCCTGGTTTAGAAAAGTCTCTCTTCCCCTCTCTCTGGGGAAAAAACAATCTCTTTTCACTGGCAACCTTCTGCCTTTAAACCTCCTGTTCATTTTTCCAGATTGATCATAATAGTGCAAGCCTCGTTCCAACCAGAGCGAAAGTGACTCTGTCACAAATATATGTATATAACACTTTTGTAAAACTTATTTGTGAGTACTCTCCAGTAAAATTTACTAGTTTTAAAACGCCATATATAAGTAGCATTACTGAAGTAGAAAAACCTCACCACGTTTTCCTAACCGTTGACTACTATTTTTAAACTTACAGTACAGCTGTGAGAACATTGGCATTGATTTCTTTTAGAAAATCTGAGGGCAGAAAAAATAAGCAAGTCCATGGTAAATTATCTAGGTGGTGAATGGTTGTGTTAGAATAAGAAAGCTGCACATGTACAGTACAGTAACCTGGTGACCAACTGGTCATACTACATACAAAACTTTTTCCAGAGGTGGCACTCTCCGTCCTCAAGGTCCACCGACAGGTCAGATATTAGGGATTCCCGCTTCAGCACAGGTGGCTCAATGACTGAGCCCTGATTGAGCTACCTGTGCTAAGCAGGTTATCCTTAAAACCGACCTGTTGGTAGCCCTCAAGTACCGCAGTTGACCCACCCTTGGCTCTACCCACTGTGTTGCAAACCAAAGATCTAATAGGATCAAAGGTGCCCTAACAGAACGGAAAATAGCCTACAAAGAAGGACGAATGCATTGTACATCAATACGACGAGCCCCCCACTTTCGGCAAAAGGGTTGACGGCTTTTTCTACAACACAAATGTTTATATTTTAAAAAGCATGTATTAGAAAACAAGCCACTTTGATGTCGGCTTTAACCCTCAAGTAAGATTTATGAAGGAAAAAAGAAACCCATCATTTCTGCCACTATAAGTGGGAAGTAAACCGAGATAGAGCGCTGCTCTCATTACAAACGCTGTTTCCCCTCCCAGGCTCTGTGCTAGCTGATAACAGAATCATTGCCTAATAGAGCACAGTAATGCATAATATCAATGGTGTGGCTCATTAAAAAGCACGCATACATATGCAACTGCTATGCTAGGCACGCCAAGCTGCTATTTTGTGATGACAATATCATCATGAATCCATGAACGGTGTGGGATTACATACTGAAGTTAATGCTCCATCTGGAACTGTGAGGAATTCACAGAGACCAAACAAATTGGGAAAGCATGAAAAATGCTGAAATGAATGTATTTTCTATACATACTACATACTCTGTATTTATATAATTGAAAGGATTGGGCACTATAGGTACTTTACAAAAATAACATATGTTCGCTTGATGCGAGTATCGGAACATACATTCGCTTGAGTGAGTCAGAACAAACGATTTCGCTTGATGTGAGTATCAGAAATCCGATTTTGCTTGATGCGAGTATCAGGAACATACGATTTTGCTGAGTGCGAGTATCAGGAACATACTACGATTTCCTTGATGCGAGTATCATGAACTACGATTTTCGCTTGATTGAGTATCAGGAACATACGATTTCGCTGATGCCCTATCATAGACAATATGATTTCACTTGATGCGAGTATCGGAACATACGTTTCGCTTGAGCCAGTATCAAAACAGACGTTTCACTTGATGGTGATTATCGGGAACATACGATTTCTCGCTTGATGCGAGTATCAAGAACATACGATTTCACTTGATGCGATATCGAACTCACGAGTTCACTTGTTGATATCGGAACATACTATTCGCTGATGCGAGTATCCGGAACATACGAGTTCACTTGAATGCGAGTATATCAGGAACAATACGATTTCACTTGATGCGAGTATCGGGAACATACGATTTCACTTGATGCAGTATCAGAACATACGATTTACTTGATGCAAGTATCAGCAACATACGATTTTGATTGATGTAACGGAACATACGAGTTCACTTGATGTGAGTATCGGGCACCATACGATTTCACTTGATGCGGTATCGGGAACATACGATTTCGCTTGATGTGAGTATCGGGACATACAGTTCAACTTCACTTGATGCGAGTATCAGGAACATACGATTTCACTTGATGTGAGTATCGGGAACTACGATTTCACTTGATGTGAGTATCGGAACATACGATTTCACTTGATGTGAGTATCAGGATACAATACGATTTCACTTGATGGCGAGTACGGGAACATACGATTTCAACTTGATGTGAGTATCGGGAACATACGATTTCACTTGATGCGAGTATCAGGAACATACGATTCACTTGATCGAGTATCGGGAACATACGATTTCGCTTGTGCGAGTATTCAGACATACGATTTCACTTGATGCGAGTCAGAACATACGATTTTCACTTGATGTGAGTTCGGAACATACGATTCGTTATGGGTATCAGGACATACGATTCACTTGATGCGAGTATCAGGAAATCCGATTTCACTTGACGAGTACGAACATACGATTTCACTTGATGCAGTAGATGCGGAACATACGATTCACTGATGCGAGTATCGGAACATAATACGATTTCACTTGATGCGAGTACAGGAACATAACGATTTCACTGATGCGAGTATCGTGAACATCAGATTCACTTGATGCGAGTATCGGGAACATACGATTTCACTTGATGCTATACGGAACATACAGATTTCCGCTTGATGTGAGTAATCGTAACATACGATTCACTTGATGTGAGTATCCGGAACATAACGATGTATCAACTTGAATATGCGAGATCGGGAACATACATTTTCACTTGATGCGAGTATCGGGAACACTACGATTTCACTTGATGCGATATCGGGACATACATTTCGCTTGATGTGAGTATCAGGAACAACGATTTCCCTGATGCGGTATCAGGAACATACGATTTCGCTTGATGTTGAGTATCAGGAAATTACGATTTCCTTGATGCGTAGTAATCAGGAACAATAGTTTCCCTGGATGTGAGTACCCAGGAACATACGATTTCGCTTGATGCCATATAAGAACATAACGAGTTCACTGATTTGAGTACTCGGACATACGAGTTCACTTGATTTGAGTATCTGGAAAAATACGATTTCACTTGATCGAGTATCCGGACATACGAGTTCACACTTGATGTGAGTATCGGGAACATACGATTTCGCTTGATGCGATTATCAGGAACATACGATTTCACTTGATGCAAGTACAGGAACATACGATTTGATTGATTACAGGAACATACAATGATTTCATTGGATACGAGTATGGGAAAAACATTCCTTGGATGCGATGATTATGAGGAACATACTATCTTCCGATGGATGTGAGTACCAGGAACATACGGGTTCACTTGATGTGAGAATCAGGAACATACCGATTTCACTTTGAGAGTAATCCGGAACTTAACGATTTTCGCTTGTGAGACGCGTATGGGGGAAAATACGATTTTGCTTGATGCGAGTATCAGGAACATACGATTTTCACTTGATACGAGTATCCGGTAACATACGAGTTTCACTTGATGTGAGCTATCACGGAACATACGATTTCCCTGGGATGCGAGTACCCAGAACATACGATTTTGCTTGATGCGAGCATCCGGACCATACGCATTTCCCTGGTGTGATATCTACGAACATACGATTTCGCTTGATACGAGTATGGTGAACATAACGATATTCACTTGATGCGAGTATCCGGAACTTTACGATTTCGCTTGATACAAGTATGGGAACATCTATACCATAATTCAAAGTTTTTCCGTTTGTTTGTATGTCAGAATCATCGATATCTCACAAACGGCACCACGTAGCACAACAAAACTTTCACTGTACATTTGCTGGCGGATTTGTAGGTCAACGCAACTATTTTGAGCTTCCAATGTGACTCCCACCTCCCAAATTAATGGACATTCCTAATGTCCAGCAAATCTCATGCAGGAGCAGGGGGGCGTGCTACTGAGGGAGGGGAGTGTCAGTGGCTTTGGTGCTGTGGTGTCTGAAGTGAGATGTTGCAGGGAGTATGTACTGGAGGGGGGAGAAAACAGAGTTGGGTGGGAGAAAACGGAGTGAATGAGGTGGGGGAAGAAAATGGAGTTAGTGGAGGAGAAAACGAAGTGATGGGGGGTGAGAAACAGAGTGAGGGAGGATGGGGGAGAAAACAAGTGAGGGAGGGGAGAGAAAAAAAACAGGATGTAGGGAGGGGGGGAGAAAGAGTGAGGGATGGGGGGAGAAAACACAGTGCGGGAGGGAGTGGGGAGAAAACAGAGGGAGGGAGGTGGGATGGGAACGTGAGTGAGGGGGGGACCGAATGGAGTGGACATTGAGGGGGATGGTTAGGGAGGGATGAGGGAACCGGAATGGGGAGGAGTGAGGGTGGGTAACCGGAGTGAGGGGAGGGAGTAAGGGGGGGAACCTGGAGTGAGGGGGTAAAACACAGAGTGGGAGGGGGAGAAAGGAGAAAGGGTATAGAGAGGGTAATCGAGAGAAAGGAGAAGGGAAAGGGAGAGCGAGGAAGGGAGAGAGATGGGAAAAGCTTCTAGAGAGGGTGTCAGTGAGATCGAACGGTTGGTGTTTTCCGGTCTCTTTGTGTTTCCGCTTTTCATGTGCGCTCATTAGCAGACTATGAGAAATAGGGGGGGGTATAGAAGAGGAGGAGCATTGGGGTGAGGTCGTTTGTAAGAGGAAAACGGAGACACAGAGAGACAACCCACACACACACACACACACACATACAGACACAGAGACAGCAGCCCCCTCCCCTAATAGCGCCCCCCCCTCCCCCCTCACGCCCTAAAAAATAGCCAACAAGCCGATCGCTCATGCTTGGCAGCTTTGACTTCACCGCTCTCAGCATGACCGAGCTCTGGGCAGCATGGCCGCAGCCTAAAGCGCGCGGGTGAGGTGTGCCGGCAGCGGGGAGGAGATGTGCCGGCAAGCGGGAGAGATGTCCCACGGAGGTGGGCGGGGAGATACATTCCCCGGCTAAGCCCGGATACAAAAAGCTAGTACGACTACAAATAAGCCTTAGGGCCACGTCCATAGGAGGACAGCCGAATTAGCCGTGCAGCGTCAACGCACGGCGCCCGCTGGCTCGCCTGCATGTGCATGAAAAATCGCACGGATTCGGGCAGCACCCTCAGCGTTAGCGCCGCTCCAAACTGCTCCCCCCTCTATGGACGCAAGCCTAATGCTTCCGAGGACTGCTCGGCGGAGGCGTGCGTGTGCACGCGATCACAATGCCCTTAAGGCACTGATCGCATCCATGGACCGCGCATGCGTAGCGCGAGCGTGCGCGATGGATCAGTTAAACATTTGATTCCATGGCACGACGATCCGGGTCACGTGAGGCGGTCGCCCAATGAGGCCAACCACCTCTGTGATGTCCATGACCACGCCCCAAGACATTGCCCCCCTCATCACCTGTCCAGAAAGCCAAACGCTTTCCGCTAAACGCGGGTGACATCACGTGCGTCGCCTCCGTCGGTCTTCGGGAGCATGACGCAGCCTTACTGCCGGCGCGTGCACAGTTGAAAGCCACATTGTTTTTGGTTCTTAGAGGAGCGGGGACATGCGCCGGGTCACATCTGCCCTTCCATTGTCTGCGCCCGACCTTATCGCTTCGCGGGAAGACAAAATCTTGTCTTGCCTTCCGCGTACGCGTCATCTGCTTTTGGCACGCACCACAACCACACGGCCCAACCTGCCCCTATATAGAGCTGTGCTGTGTGGCGCTGCGCGCCTACCCCGCACGCCGCAGCCTACACTGGGTACTCAGCCTTAGTAATGAAAGCAGAAGTACCACCTACTAGAACTTCAAAGAACTACTGCGCGCTGCCCAAGGCTTAGCGCAGGGGTTGCCCAACTCCCAGTCCCCAAGACCCCATAACAGGTCAGGTTTAAGGATTTAGGCAGTAATGTACTGTTATAAAAGTAGCTTTTAAGTTATGCAGAGACAACACCTCTTGGAGGTTGCTTGTTTACCACCAGTGTTGTCTGCCCAACAATAAAAGCTAATTTTAACAGTACATAACTGCCTAAACCCCAGATTTTTTGGAACTGCGGTGCTCCGTTTTTTTCCTGCTTTTCGGGATCTCCTTTCGTATCCCTGCTTAAAAAGCACAGGTGGCTCAATCAGTGAACATGAGAAAAACAACTGCAAGCTCCAGGATCCACTGTGATCACTGTAATATATAAATTCACTAATGCAACACCAAGAATAAAGGGTGATAGGCACTATATAAGAGAGATATATAGGGGGTAACTACAGGGTAAGTGTCCCAATTACCGACCGAGTAACCCCTTGAGAGGGGTGATAATCTCTCCCCGCAGGTCATCTGCAGCTCACACCTCTTAACCCATGTCCCATTGAATTATGTCTCCGGTGTGTGGAGTAAGCAAAGATACTCACTAGGTATTCACCGTTCCCGTTACTCAGGTCAGGCAAAAAACACAAAAGCACTTAAAAAAAAAAAAAAGGATCAAACAGCGCCGATCCCTTGAGAGAGCAGAACTCACCAGCCAAAGTTAGATAAAATACTTTTATTTAAACTACATAATGAAGGTTGAACATCCACTAAACAAAAAGCTCCTCCTCCAAGCTCTGGAGCAGGAGTTTTTTTTTTTGTTTGTGGCTGTTCAACTTTTTTTATTCGTTTAAATAAAAGTTTTTTATCTAACTTTGGGCTGGTGATTGCTGCCTCTTCAAGGATCTGCCGCGCTGATCTGATCTTTTTTTTTTTAAATTGGCTTAATCAGTGCTCAGTCGAAGACCCACCTGTGCTGAAGATGGGATATCCTAAACACCTGACCTCGTGGGGTCCTCGAGGACTGGACTTCTGAACCCATGGCTTAGTGTTGTAGCTATCACTGGTCATATACAGTATGAATCACATACATATACTGTAGGTGACTGGAGAGGAAAAATAATCGCCTCCCAGCATTGCAGGTTACTGGATGGCATGCCACAAGGCCTTCTTTAGACCAACACTCAAATGTAATTAACACTGGTTTCCAGGGCCCAAGAGGACCACTGTTGCTTCTTCTAAGTAGTGATCCTGCGTGGATTTGGGAAATTACCCTTTTTTAAAGTTGCTATTTTACTTGCTAATGCCGTGATATTTACATGTACAATTTATATTCAAATTAAACAGATTTTTGCGAACGTACTTTACTACTGCAGCTTACACGGCTTTTGTTGATGATGTTACATTGAGTGCTGATGCAACATATTTGTTGTCAGATTTTGTTCCTGCACCTCCGGTGAAGCTGTGGGATTTCAGCACCAAAGAACTACATTTCCAAAGTGGTGCATCATCTAAAAACCTTTTTTGTAAGGACACAAGGCCTTAGCCATGATTGCCAAAGGGAAGCTTCTAGACATTAATTACGCGCGCGCATGTTGGTGGGGTTGTGGCTTTTAAGCGCGCTCCAAAGAATAAAATATAAAATGTTTTCATATTACCATTAAAGAAAAAGCATGCCTTCATTACAACGTTCTGTCACTCAGAATTTGTTTCCACAATTTAAGGAGCAGTTTACTCAATTTAAGTCAGTAGTTTTTCATCCCTAGCTGGTTTTATTTAGTGCTGTGGTTTCTAAACTTTTTTTTTGGTAAGAAACCCTATAATTAATTATTTAATATTCTGCAGAAACAACTCTCCAATAGCCCGTCTGTGATCATATGCATTATAAGGAACCCAACCCTCTCTAATAGCGCGTCGCGATCGATGTATTGTACGGAACCCCAACCCTCTCTATAGCGCGTCTCAGATCAGATGCATTGTCGGAACACCCCAACCTCACTATAGCCGCGTCTTAGATCAGATGCATTGTAATACACACCAACCCACCCTGCTCTAATAGCGGCTTGAATCAGATGCATTGTAGGAACCCCAACCCTCTCTAATAGCGAGTGAGAATCAGATGCATTTAAGGAACCCCCCACCTTTTCTAAATAGCGCGTCTGAGAGACAATTCAAGTAATTACCCCTACACCTCTCTAAATCCACTTGGTCGTGAGGATTCGGATGCATTAGTAAATATTTGCTATGACCTGAACATTGCGCGCACAACCTATTAGGGATCACGCGGTACCCTGGGTTTAAAACCCGATTAGAGAAGAAAAGGAAACCTCCAAAGTTCAGTCCTTCTCAGTTCCCCCTCCGCGCAGAGAGAACAGTCTGAACATCCTGCACTTTTGCAATGTATGAAACACATGTTCAGGGCATCGTTACAAAAGTAAATTTATAATTCGTGAATAACTATTATGAGCTCTGAAATTTTTATTATGTTCTTATTTAGCATTTCTGATACAGCAGTTTTTCATCAAATTCACACTTTTCACAGTGATGTTATCTTTATATTAGCTTTACAAATTCTTTTGCAATCACAAATATTTGTAATGTATTTGATATCTTACTTTGTTGTTCACAAGTCATGAAAACATATCATGTTGACTTCAGCTATCAAAATGGCATTTTCTCAATGACCAATCAAAAAAAAAAGAGCGCCGATTTATGGGGGTGAGTATAGAATAACCACCTTATGTCTAAGAGAAAACTATGACGCATTTGTTCAGTTCTAATTTACTGGCCAATTGTCTTGTACACCTTTTCTTCTCTTCATTTTCTTCTTGCGGGGCGTTTGATGAAGACAGGAGGACCCCTCAACTCCATGCTAATCCGGAGAAATGTGGAGCCCATAGCTCCTTCGAGCCCGTTGGCGCTCACCTGGCATCACGCAGAATCGCCATGCCGGACATGGGCTCACTCAATACACATCGTTGCCCAGAACCTGTGCTGCCACTGTACGTTCCCCTCCTACATTCTCCTGGGGCTTCCATTTTCCACCTGCGCCAGGCTCCCCAAGGTGATGTATTCACCTCGGATCCTACAAATAAAAATAAATACATAAAAGCGTTCAAAACAGGAACCCTCTTCCCAAAACGTCTGTCAAACGCTCAGGAATAACACGACGCTAAGGACCCCACCTTCTTACGACTCTAATTTAATATGCTTTAAAGACAACTTTCCTTTCTGTTCCTGAAATAGTAAACCCCATAACTATTTGAACACGCACAGATCTCCATCACACGGAAACTCTTTCTTCATATCATATTAAAAGGAGCTTTAGAATTTTATTTAATCCGAAGGGCCCGTTCAGGACGTTTTCAGCCGAAAGTACTAAAAACTTCAACAGAAGACTTTGGAACCCAAAAACCGGCCAGCTTGATGGCTGCTTGCTATATGCAATTTCCCCCCTTGGTCGCCAGTTTCCAATATGTCTGTAAAGGCTTATACTTCATTTGATCCATCTATAAAAGTTCCCTCATAATCTCTGCTCATTTGGTAAACATATGTGATGTGGGACAATGGGTGGGATATTTTCCTTCGATAGGTATCATTTTTTTGTGCCGTGTCCTGTTGCTGAACAAAAACTTGGAGTATCTTTACCCTCTCTCCACCTCCCTAATACGCAGTCACAAAACAGTTGTTTATCTTTCATCTAAAAGTGGATTTAACCCTTTAGCAGATGGACCACAATGCTCCGCCGACAATACACGTTTGATGAATCCATAGCCATTCACAAGGGAGTTGGCGTTTGTATAAATTAATATTGCTCGTGGGTATCAAGACATTCAACACGACTAAATTTTCGAAAACCCTTCAGGGTATTTTAACTTTGAAACAACATGCAAAACAGAATTAATGATCCCATAACCTCCCCCTTGTATTGTACACGCCAACAACTATCTACCAGAGACAGTGGCCTCTAATAAAGAGAGAACCACTGTGGGGAGGAGTTATAAGCCGAAGGGCGAATCGCGACATGCCATCTGGCAGAATGTCTGTAATGACTTGCCAATAAATTCTACATCAGAGTGGCCAACCCCGTGCTCAAGGCTCACCAACAAGTCAGGTTTCAAAAGGATATCCCTGCTCAGCACAGGTTGCTCGTTCCAGTTTTTGAACGGACTAGTTGGCCACTCCTTTTCTCCATCATCTACAGCGCAGCAGCTTTGGCAGTAATGATGGAAGTATTAACTGGGTCCCCCATGTTGTCGGGTGGTCCTGGATTGATGAGCCACGGCCTTGGCGGGCGGGAAAAACTGCGGTGTAGGAAGGAGCACACATGCTCCATAGTCTCGTCAAAAATTCTTTGAACATTTATATTTCTCCAGACAAAAACGAGTAGCAGAACATAACACACTATTTCACTTAAGCAAAAAACATCAAATATAATAAATATATAGATTTATTTGATTGCATTCTAAATGAACCTATGCCATCCCTAGACATTCAAATAGTTTCTGCGCTTTATTTTTGCAGAGAAATCACCAAACGTCACTCAAGGGGGGAGGGGTCCCCTGACGAATGGGTGTCGACCGACCCCTGAACGTTGTAGTTTATTCTCCTACAAAACAATATAGAGAGAACTATTTGAAATGTCTTGGTGACACCCATGGTAGTCATTTGCTAGAGTGGCAAAACCAACTAAGACTTTATTTCTTACATTAAATTGGTGATGGTACAGACTCCCCAGTTTTCGGCTTGAACTCAGCACCGAATGTCTAAAAGCAGATGCGCCATTTACTCCCTGTTCCCTCTGACTCTTGTGACTCCCTGCCCCCTCTGACTCTTGTGACTCCCTGCCCCCTCTGACTCCTGTGACTCCCTGACCCCTCTGACTCCTGTGACTCCCTGATCCCTCTTGCTGTCTGTCCCCAGTGACTCCCTGTTCCCTCTACTCTTGTGACTCCCTGCCCCCTCTGACTCCTGTGACTCCCTGACCCCTCTTGCTGTCTGTCCCCAGTGACTCTCTCTGGCTCTTTTTCCTGTGACAGTCTCTCTGTCCTGTGTTTTCCGTGACACTGTCCTGTTGTGGGGGTGCCTCAGCAACTGAGCACTGTGATTAAGGGTGTCCAGAGAGAAAAAAGGTTGAAAACTACTGGTATACACAGTCACTTAGCATAGCACGTAACATTATAATAGCACATAGCAAATAAAAACAAATACCACTACAACAACCAATATTGATTAACAACAATACTTAAACGTATGTAATTCACTAAAGGAGAGCATATTTAAGGGGTTAATCCCAGCTAGGGTTAGTGTAATGGTTAGGGTTGGTGGCATTTAAGGGGTTAATCCCAGTTAGTATTTGTGGCATTTAAGGGGCTGATGGCATTTAAGGGGTTCATCATACCTAGGGTTAGGGTTAATGCGATGTGTTTTGTTTACCCTGCCAACTGGAATGTTAATGACCCAGGAGGACAAAGGACTCTGAAACCACAGCTGCAATCATTCTGAACCCCTTCAGCCTACATCTGCGTTGCCCCAAAGGCAGACAGCCTTTGGCACAGCCAAAGTGAAGCCAGCAAGTGGGAGCCGTTTGCTGCCGTTCGCTGATATTTGGTAATCTTTCAGCTGCTTTATTGCAATCTGAAACACATCAGCCCTCTCATCCCCTGCACCCAATGTTTCAATTTACCCTGCCTTATAGATTGGAAGCTCCTTGTGGCAGAGCCTCAACTAACAACACATTGCAGGCCTATCCTGCCTCTTCTAACACAGCATATTGCAGGCCTGTCCTGCCTCTCCTAACACCATTTTAATCTTGCCTGTAACTGTTAAATAAGCCCAAAATCATATATTATCTCTAACTGCCCAGGAAATGTCTTTAAATTGAATGTAAAACCTCTGTTCATTTAATGTAACCATGTATTGTTATCATAACTCTGTGCCCAGGACATACTTGAAAACGAGAGGTAACCCTCAATGTATTACTTCCTGGTAAATGATTTTATAAATAACATATAACAGCAGTACAAATATCGTATGTTATATTGTAAAAAAATAAATAAATAAAAAGGTGCATAATGCAATCGCTTTGTAGGATACCACTAAAAATAATATTTTTTAAAAGAAAATAATTAAACAATTCCAAGCAACAATAAATATCCTACTGCATTATCACAAGCAGGGTTTAAAATGGACATGTTCATTGATGCTATCGGGTTCCACAGAGTCAAGTTCCACAATCCAATGAGTTTCCCGGTGTGCTATTGTTTAAATCTTATTGCCACCTCTTTTATCTATCGTAACTTTCTACAAAGCTATTACTCTTACATTGTCTTCACTACTATGATTACATGCCTTGAAGTGCTTTTGCCATATGATTATTTAAAATTGCCTTTCCTAAGTGCCAGTTTATGTTCTGCCTCCCGTCTCAAAGTCCCCTTTTTGTCATGCCCATATATACCTTGTCACATGGGTATCAGAGGGCATAAAATACTCCTTTTGTGTTGCTATAAAATCATTTGTTACATTCTTTCCCATTGTCTGCGTTTTTACATGTTCTTGTATTGACCATATAATGACAGCGCTGACAATGAACACATTTGTAATTACCTGTGCGAGTAATTGTACGTGGCATTCATCTTTTCTGGACAACCTTTCATTTTTACATTTTTCTAACCAAAATATTTTTTTACATTGTCTGCCTTTTTATAAACCACTTTCGGACGGATTTCCAAACAGGAAGCAAACCTGGAATGCAAAGTAAGTATACAGTATGTCAGTTCTTTTCTACAACTTTTTATTATTTTTTACTGTAGGCAAGTTATATTATAAGTGTGTTATATAATAAATCTGAGTAAGGGTTTCCTTACTCCCATTCTCATAAACGTCTTTCTCATCAAAAACGTATTTTATTGATATGTGAGTGGTTGAGGATAGCCTCTTTTTATAAATCTTTCTTTCGCAGTATTGATGTACAGTACATGATCTGTTTTGGAGCAGTTTGACTCATAAAATGACTCTCAGGAATATTTATGGAAACAAGATTATCATTAAAACTGGATGCATGAAAAAATATGATTGCAATCTTTCTCTTTCCTCAAAATGTTTAGATGTCATTGTGAATACACAGGGATCATTACATCCAGGAAATCAGCTTTATTACTGTGTTTATGTTCACTTGTTGATATTATAGTTTTAGATAAAAGGTGTGTGGGGGGGTACTTTCACTTTAAGTTAAGGGTATACAATATTGATAATGCTCTACGCAATACGTTAGCCCTAAGGAAAAGTGTGTAGATACTTGAAATGCGTCGGCTGAGGAGAGCACGTGGTGTCAGCTTCAGCTATCTCTGAACTGTTTATTTATTTTTGTAATTTTTCATTTTAAATATTTTTGGTGTTATTCAGCAAAGTTAGAACCTCATTTACTTTCCGTATTCTCTGTATGTTTTAAAATGTCTATATTTTTCCAGAGCACCTCTCTGGTATATTCAAGTGAGTCCTGGACAATCTCGGAAGCCACAACTTCTACAGAAGGTATAGACAGGGCTACTACCTAAGTAGGTACTCCTGTGGACATGAACAGCATCCACTCCTAAATGCACTGAGGACTGACGCCACACTTGGGTAATCACTACCTGATGTGCATGAGAGATGACCTGCCACCCCAGAACAACAGAGGACTGATCACTACAGTATACAAGAGAAGTATTCTGATTCTTTACTCACTTGCTCTGCACGGGATTATTCTTCACAACATTGCTCACCCAGTCCTTGTACTGATCAAGTGTCCCCTGTGGGAGTTTTAAAATGTTTTTTTTTGTATGGTTTTGGTGTAATTTTCTTTAAATTATATAACAATGCCTAACACTGGTTGAACAATGTTTAGCTATATATTATTTACTGTTTTTAGTGCACTACAAAAATTAGCTCTCAGTATCACTACATTTATTATATTGTTTCTGTTTTGGGATTTTTTTGTGCTGTGCCATTTTGATTATTTTTCATATTTATTAGATGTGTGTGTGTGTGTGTGTATTTTGTGGCAAGATGGCCTCGCAGCAGTGTCAGTATGACTCTTAGACAGTGGTTTAAGCTGTAACTGCAGTGGTTTATTCTTACAACAACAACAAAACATAAGGCACCATGTCCCTTTCAGAAAACCAAACCATAAAATAAAACTATACTCCCATGTGGGAGACTGACTACACATCAGGTCCTATCTAGCTGGCTGGACAGCTAAGCCAGTTACCAGCCCCAAAACATAAACAATTATTCACATGTCTGTAATGAAAATATATAGTCCTTATCTGACCGTTGTTGGGGAATCCCTCCCAGGGTCTTCAGTTAGATCCCTCAGCAGGATTGGAATGCCGGTTCCTAGTATATCTGCTCCAGCTAGCAGCCTGTTGACCCTTGCAGCAATCCTCTGTCTGGGGGTCCCAGGAGACCCTGCGTTCTGCAAGCCTGGGGAATAAGAGCAACCAGGGTCCTTCCTGGTTTAGAAAAAGTCTCTCTTCCCCTCTCTCTGGGGAAAAACAATCTCTTTTTCACTGGCAACCTTCTGCCTTTTAAACCTCCTGTTCATTTTTCCAGAATTGATCATACATAGTGCAAGCTCGTTCCAACCAGAGCAGAAAGTGACTCTGTCACAAATATATGTATATAACACTTTTGTAAAACTTATTTGTGAGTACTGCTCCCAGTAAAATTTACTAGTTTAAAAACGCCAATATATAAGTAAGCATTACTGAAGTAGAAAAACCTCACGTTTTCCTAAACCGTTTACTACTATTTTTAAACTTACAGTACAGCTGTGAGAACATTGGCATTGAATTTCTTTAGAAAATCTGAGGGCAGAAAAATAAGCAAGTCCATGGTAAATTATCTGAGGTGGTGATAAGGTTGTGTTAGAATAAGAAAGCTGCACATGTACAGTACAGTAACCTGGTGACCACACTGGTCATATCATACAAAACTTTTTCCCAGAGGTGGCCAACTCCAGTCCTCAAGGGCCACCGACAGGTCAGATATTAGGGATATCCCTGCTTCAGCACAGGTGGCTCAATGACTGAGCCACTGATTGAGCTACCTGTGCTGAAGCAGGTTATCCTTAAAACCGGACCTGTTGGTAGCCCTCAAGTACCGCAGTTGACCACCCTTGCTCTACCCACTAGTGTTGCAAAGCCAAAGATCTAATAGGATCAAAGGTGCCCTAACAGAACGGAAAATAGTCCTACAAAGAAGGACGAATGCATTGTACATCAATACGACGAAGCCCCCACTTTCGGCAAAAGGGTTGACGGCTTTTTCTACAACACAAATGTTTATATTTTAAAAAAGCATGTATTAGAAAACAAAGCCACTTTGATGTCGGCTTTACACCTCAAGTAAGATTTATTGAAGGAAAAAAGAAACCCATCATTTCTGCCACTATAAGTGGGAAGTAACAGAAGATAGAGCGCTGCTCTCATTACAAACTGCTGTTCCCCTCCCAGGCTCTGTGCTAGCTGATAACAGAATCATTGCCTATAAGCACAGTAATGCATAATATCATATGGTGTGGCTCATTAAAAAGCACAGCATACATATGCAAACTGCTATGCTAGGCACGCCAAGCTGCTATTTTGTGAATGACAAATATCATCATGAATCCATGAAACGGTGTGGGAATTACATACTGAAGTTAATGCTCCATCTGGAACGTGAGGAATGTCACAGACCAAACAAATTGGGAAAGCATGAAAAATGCTGAAATGAATGTATTTTCTATACATACATACATACTCTGTATTTATATAATGTGAAAGGATTGGGGCACTATAGGTACTTTACAAAAATAACATATACGATTTCGCTTGATGCGAGTATCAGGAACATACGATTTCGCTTGATGTGAGTATCAAGAACAAACGATTTCGCTTGATGTGAGTATCAGGAACATACGATTTTGCTTGATGCGAGTATCAGGAACATACGATTTTGCTTGATGCGAGTATCAGGAACATACGATTTCACTTGATGCGAGTATCAGGAACATACGATTTCGCTTGATGTGAGTATCAGGAACATACGATTTCGCTTGATGCCAGTATCAAGAACATATGATTTCACTTGATGCGAGTATCCGGAACATACGATTTCGCTTGATGCCAGTATCAAGAACATACGATTTCACTTGATGTGAGTATCGGGAACATACGATTTCGCTTGATGCGAGTATCAAGAACATACGATTTCACTTGATGCGAGTATCCGGAACATACGAGTTCACTTGATGTGAGTATCGGGAACATACGATTTCGCTTGATGCGAGTATCCGGAACATACGAGTTCACTTGATGCGAGTATCAGGAACATACGATTTCACTTGATGCGAGTATCGGGAACATACGATTTCACTTGATGCAAGTATCAGGAACATACGATTTCACTTGATGCGAGTATCAGGAACATACGATTTTGATTGATGTAACGGGAACATACGAGTTCACTTGATGTGAGTATCGGGAACATACGATTTCACTTGATGCGAGTATCGGGAACATACGATTTCGCTTGATGTGAGTATCGGGAACATACGAGTTCACTTGATGCGAGTATCAGGAACATACGATTTCACTTGATTGTGATATCGGAACATACGATTTCACTTGATGTGAGTATCGGGATACAATACGATTTCACTTGATGGCGAGTATCGGGAACATACGATTTCACTTGATGTGAGTATCGGGAACATACGATTTCACTTGATGCGAGTATCGGAACATACGATTCACTTGATGTGAGTATGGGAACATACGATTTCCTTGATGCGAGTATCAGGAACATACGATTTCACTTGATGCGAGATCGGAACATACGTTTTTCACTTGATGTGAGTATCGGAACATACGATTTCGCTTATGCGGTATCAGGAACATACGATTTCACTTGATGCGAGTATCAGGAAACATCACGATTTCACTTGAGCGAGTATCGGAACATACGATTTCACTTGATGCTAGTACCTGCAGGAACATACGATTTCACTTGATGCGAGTATCGGAACATAATACGATTTCACTTGATGCGAGTATCAGGAACATACGATTTCACTTGATGCGAGTATCGGAACATCCGATTTCACTTGATGCGAGTATCGGGAACATACGATTTCACTTGATGTATACGGGAACATACAGATTTCCGCTTGATGGTGAGTATCGTACATACGATTCACTTGAGGAGTATCGGAACATAACGATTCACTTGATTGCGAGTATCGGGAACATACGATTTCACTTGATGCGAGTATCGGGAACATACGATTTCACTTGATGCGAGTATCGGGAACATACATTTCGCCTTGATGTGAGTATCAGGAACCTAACTGATTTCCCTTGATGCGAGTATCAGGAACATACGATTTCGCTTGATGTGAGTATCAGGAACATACGATTTCCCTTGATGCGAGTATCAGGAACATACGATTTCCCTGGATGTGAGTACCAGGAACATACGATTTCGCTTGATGCCAGTATCAAGAACATACGAGTTCACTTGATGTGAGTATCGGGAACATACGAGTTCACTTGATGTGAGTATCGGGAACATACGATTTCACTTGATGCGAGTATCCGGAACATACGAGTTCACTTGATGTGAGTATCGGGAACATACGATTTCGCTTGATGCGAGTATCAGGAACATACGATTTCACTTGATGCAAGTATCAGGAACATACGATTTTGATTGATGTAACGGGAACATACGATTTCACTTGATACGAGTATGGGAAACATACAATTTCGCTTGATGCGAGTATTAGGAACATACTATTTCCCTGGATGTGAGTACCAGGAACATACGGGTTCACTTGATGTGAGAATCAGGAACATACGATTTCACTTGATGAGAGTATCCGGAACTTACGATTTCGCTTGATACGAGTATGGGGAAAATACGATTTTGCTTGATGCGAGTATCAGGAACATACGATTTCACTTGATACGAGTATCCGGAACATACGAGTTCACTTGATGTGAGTATCAGGAACATACGATTTCCCTGGATGCGAGTACCAGGAACATACGATTTTGCTTGATGCGAGCATCCGGAACATACGATTTCCCTGGATGTGAGTATCACGAACATACGATTTCGCTTGATACGAGTATGGGGAACATACGATTTCACTTGATGCGAGTATCCGGAACTTACGATTTCGCTTGATACAAGTATGGGGAACATCTATACCATAATTCAAAGTTTTCCG
The DNA here is from genome assembly GCA_036426205.1 of Ascaphus truei. Classification (NCBI taxonomy): domain Eukaryota; kingdom Metazoa; phylum Chordata; class Amphibia; order Anura; family Ascaphidae; genus Ascaphus; species Ascaphus truei. Next base: position 10,081,980 of record CM071570.1, read on the forward strand.
TTTGTTTGTATGTCAGAAGCATCGATATCTCACAAACGGCACCACGTAGCACAACAAAACTTTCACTGTACATTCTGCTGCGGATTTGTAGGTCAACGCAACTATTTTGAGCTTCCAATGTGACTCACCTCCCAAATTATGGACATTCTAATGTCCAGCAAATCTCAGTGCAGGAGCAGGGGGGCGTGGCTACTGAGGGAGGGGGAGTGTCAGTGCTTTGGTGCTGTGTGTGTCTGAAGTGAGATGTGCAGGGGAGATGTACTGGAGGGGGGAGAAAACAGAGTGAGGGGGGGGGAGAAAACGGAGTGAATGAGGTGGGGGAAGAAAATGGAGTGAGTGGAGGAGAAAACGAAGTGAGTGGGGGGGTGAGAAAACAGAGTGAGGGAGGGAGTGGGGGAGAAAACAGAGTGAGGGAGGGGAGAGAAAACAGAGTGAGGGAGGGGGGGAGAAAGAGTGAGGGAGGGGGGGAGAAAACAGAGTGAGGGAGGGAGTGGGGAGAAAACAGAGGGAGGGAGGTGGGAGGGAACGGAGTGAGGGGGGAACAGAATGAGGGGGGAACGGAGTGAGGGGGGAATGGAGTGAGGGAGGGAGTGAGGGAACCGGAATGAGGGGAAGGAGTGAGGGGGGGGGAACCGGAGTGAGGGGAGGGAGTAAGGGGGGGGAACCGGAGTGAGGGGGGGAAAACACAGAGTGGGAGGGGGAGAAAGGAGAGAAGGGGATAGAGAGGGTAAGCGAGAGAAAGGAGAGAGGGAAAGGGAGAAAGGAGAGAGGGAAAGGGAGAGAGTGAGGGGGAAGGGAGAGAGAGAGGGGGAAGGGGGGAGAGAGAGGGGGGGGGGGGGAGGGGTGGGGGGGGGGGGGGAGAGGGGGGGTGAGGGGGGGGGGAGGGGGGGGAGAGAGAGAGCAATGCGGGGGAGAGGGGAGGTTGTAGAGGGAAAACGGAGACACAGAGAGACACACACACACACACACACACACACACATACAGACACAGAGACAGCAGCCCCCTCCCCTAATAGCCCCCCCCCTCCGCCCTAAAAAATAGCAGCACAGCCGATCGCTCATGCTTGGAGAGCTTGTGACGTCACCGCTCTCAAGCATGACCGAGCTCTGGGCAGCATGGCCGCAGCCTAAAGCAGCGCGGGGAGGTGTGCCGGCAGCGGGGAGAGATGTGCCGGCAGCGGGGAGAGATGTACCAGCGGAGGGGGCGGGGAGATACATTCCCCGGGCGAAGCCGGATACAAAAGCTAGTACGACTACAAAATAAGCCTTAGGCCACGTCCATAGGAGGACAAGCCGTAATGAGCCGTGCAGCGTCAACGTCACGGCGCCCGCTGGCTCGCCTGCATGTGCATGAAATCGCACAGGATTCAGCAGGCGAGCCTCAGCGTTAGCGCCGCTCCAAACTGCTCCCCCCTCTATGGACGCAGCCTAATGCTTCCGAGGACTGCGCGGAGGCGTGCGTGTGCACGCGATCACAATGCCTTAAGGCACTGATCGCATCCATGGACCGCGCATGCGTCAGCGCGAGCGGTGCGCGAGGAATCAGTTACATTTGATTCCATGGCACGACGACCGGGTCACGTGAGCGGTTCGACCAATGAGGCCGAACCACCTCTGTGATGTCATGACCACGCCCCAGACATGCCCCCATCGCATCTAGCCTGGCCAGAAAACGCTTCCGCTAAACGCGGGTGACATCACGTGCGCGCCTCCGTGCGGTCTTCGGGAGCATGGACGCAGCCTTACCTGCGGCGCGTGCACAGTTGAAAGCCACATTGTTTTGGTCTGTAGAGGAGCGGGGACATGACGGGTCACATCTGCCCTTCCATTGGCTGCGCTCCGACCACGTGATCGCGTCGCGGGAAGACAAAATTCTTGTCTTGCCTTCCAGCGTACGCGTCATCGTGCTTTGCACGCCCACACACACACGGCCACCTGCCCCATAGAGAGCTGTGCTGTGTGGCGCGCACGCCGTACCGCACGCCGCAGCCTACACTGGGTACTCAGCCTTAGAAGTGAAAGCAGAAGTACCACCTACTAGAACTTCAAAGAGACTGACGCGCTGCCAAGGCTTAGCGCAGGGGTGCCCAACTCCAGTCCCCAAGACCCCATAACAGGTCAGGATTTAAGGATTTAGGCAGTATGTACTGTTAAAAAGTAGCTTTTATTGTTAGGCAGACAACCTCTTGGAGGTTGCTTGTTTACCACCATGTTGTCTGCCCAACAATAAAAGCTAATTTTTAACAGTACATAACTGCCTAAACCCCAGATTTTTTGGAACTGCTGTGCTCCGTTTTTCCCTGTTTCTGGATCTCCTTTCGTATCCCTGCTTAAAAGCACAGGTGGCTCAATCAGTGAACATAGAGAAAAAACAACTGCAAGCTCCAGGATACCACTGTGATACACTGTATATATATGAAATTCACTAATGCAACAACAAGGAATAAAGGGTGATAGGCACTATATAAGAGAGATATATAGGGGGTAACTAACAGGGTAAGTGTCCGCAATTACCGGACCGAAGTAGCCTTGAGATGAGGGTGATAATCTCCCCGGCAGGTCAGCTGCAGCTCACACTCTTAACCCATGTCCAGTTAATGTCTCCGGTGTGGAGTAAGCAAAGATACTCACTAGTATTCACCGTTCCCCGTTACTCATGGTCAGGCAAAAACACAAAAGCACTTAAAAAAAAAAAAAAATCAGAACAGCGGCCGATCCTTGAAGAGGCAGAACTCACCAGCCGAAAGTTAGATAAAAATACTTTTATTTAAACTACATAATTAAGGTTGAACATCCACTAACAAAAAAGCTCCTCCTCCAGAGCTCTGGAGCAGGAGTTTTTTTGTTTGTGGCTGTTCAACCTTTTTTATGTCGTTTAAATAAAAAGTTTTTTTTATCTAACTTGGGCTGGGGAGTTCGGCCTCTTCAAGGATCGGCCGCTGATCTGATCTTTTTTTTTTTTAATTGGCTTAATCAGTGGCTCAGTCGAAGACCCACCTGTGCTGAAGATGGGATATCCTAAAAACCTGACCTCGTGGGGGTCTCGAGGACTGGACTTCTGAACCCATGGCTTAGTGTGTAGTACTATACATGGTCATACAGTATGAATCACATACATACTACTGTAGGTGACTGGAGAGAAAAATAATCGCCTCCCAGCATTGCAGGTTACTGGATGGCAGGCCACAAGGCCTTCGTTAGACCAACACTCAAATGTAATTAACACTGGTGTTCCAGGGCCCAAGGAAAGGACCACTGTTGCTTCTTCTAAGTAGTGATACTGCGTGAATTTGGGAAATTACCCTTTTTTAAAGTTGGCTATTTTACTTGCTAATGCCGTGATATTTACATGTACAATTTATATTCAAATTAAACAAGATTTTTGCGAACGTACTTTACTACTGCAGCTTACACGGCTTTTGTTGATGATGATTACATTGAGTGCTGATGCAACATGATTTGTTGCAGATTTTGTTCCTGCACCTCACGGTGAAGCTGTGGGATTTCAGCACCAAAGAACTACATTTCCAAGAGTGGGTGCATCATCTAAATAACCTTTTTTGTAAGGACACAAGGCCTTAGCATGATTGCCAAAGGGAAGCTTCTAAGACATTAATGAGTCGCGCGCAGGTTGGTGGGGTTGTGCTTTTAAGCTGCGCTCCAAAGAATAAAATATAAAATGTTTTCATATTAACATTAAAGAAAAAGCATGCCTTCATTACAAAGTTCTGTCACTTCAGAATTTGTTCCACAATTTAAGGAAGCAGTTACTCAGATTTAAGTCAGGAAGTTTTTCATCCAGCTGGTTTTATTTAGTGCTGTGGTTTCTAACTTTTTTTTTGGTAAAGAAACCCTATAATTATATTGTGAAATTCTGCAGAAAACTAACTCTCCAATAGCCCGTCTGTGATCAGATGCATTATAAGGAACCCAAACCCTCTCTAATAGCGCGTCGCAGATCAGATGTATTGTAAGGAACCCCAACCCTCTCTAATAGCGCGTCTCAGATCAGATGCATTGTACGGAACCCCAACCTTCACTAATAGCGCGTCTGAGATCAGATGCATTGTAAGGAACACCAACCCTCTCTAATAGCGCGTGAGATCAGATGCATTGTAAGGAACCCCAACCCTCTCTAATAGCGAGTGAGATCAGATGCATTGTAAGGAACCCCAACCTTTTCTAATAGCGCGTCTGAGAGATGCATTGTAAGGAACCCCTACCCTCTCTAATCACACTTCTGAGGTCGGATGCATTGTAAATTCTTCTATGACCTGAAAATTGCGCGAAACCCTTTAGGGATGCACGCGGAACCCTGGTTTTAAAACCACTGATTTAGAGAGAAAAGGAAACCTCCAAAGTCAGTCTTCTCAGTTCCCTCCAGCTGCAAGAGAGAAAAGTCTGACATCCTGCACTTTTGCAATGTAATGAAGCACTGTTCAGGGCATCGTTACAAAGTAAGATTTATAATCGTGAATAACTTTAATGAGCTCTGAAGATTTTATTAATGTTATTATTTAGCATTTCTGATAAGCAGTTTTTCACACTTTTTCACAGTGATGTTTATCTTTAATGAGCTTTACAAATTCTTTTAGCATCAACATATTGTATGTATTTCTGATATGCTTACTTTGTTTTCACAAGTCCATTAAAACATATCATGTTGACTTCACTATCAAAATGGAAGTTTCTCAATGACCAATACAAAAAAAAAGAGCCGATTTATGGGGGTGAAGTAGTAGAATAACAACTTATTCTAAGAGAAAAATATGACGCATTTGTTCAGTTACTGGGCCAATTGTCTTTACATTTTCTTCATTTTCTTCTTGGGGCGTTGATTGAAGACAGGAGAGGACCCCATCATGCTATCCGGAGAATGTGAGCCATAGCTGCCTTCTGAGCCGTTGGCGCTCCCTGGCATAGCAGAATCGCTCATGCCGGACATGGGCTCCTCAAATACATCGTTGCCCAGAACGCTGTGCCCGTGTACGTTCCCCTCCTCATTCTCCTGGGGCTCCATTTTCACCTGCGCCAGGCTCCACAAGGGGGATGTATTCACCTCGGATCCTACAAATAAAAATAAATAAATAAAAAAGCAGTTCAAAACAGACCTCTTCAAAACGGCTGTCAAAACGCTCAGGAAATAACACAGACGCTAAGGACCACCTTCTTACGACTCTAATTAATATGCTTTAAAGCAAGCTTTCCTTGTTCCTGAGAATAGTAAACCCATTCATTTGAACAAAGCACAAGTCTCCAGCACAGGAAACTCTTCTTCATATCATATTAAATAGGAGCTTTAGAATTTTATTTAAGCCGAAGGGCCCGTTCAGGACGTTTTCAGCCGAAAGTTACTAAAAACTTCAACAGGAATTTTGGACCAGAACCGGCTTGAATGGCTGCATTGCCGTATATGCAATTATCCCCTTGGTCGGCCCAGTTTCCAAGATGCTGTAAAGGCTTAGACTTCATTTGATCCATCTATAAAAGTTCCCATCATAATCTCTGCTCAGTTTGTAAACATGGTGAGTGGAGACATGGGTGGGATATTATTTCCTATAGGTACTATTTTTTTGTGCCGTGTCACTGTGCTGAACAAAAACTTGGGAGTATCTTACCCTCTCTCACCTCCCTAATACGCAGTTCACAAAACAGTGTTTTCTTTCATCTAAAAAGGGGATTAACCCTTTAGCAGATTGACCACAATGCCGCCGACATACAAGTTTGATGAATCCACTAGCCATTCAGCAAGGGAGTGGCGTTTTATTTATTTGCTCTGTGGGATAAAGACATATCAAGCACGACTAAATTCTTCTAACCCTCTCAGGGGTATTTTACATTGGAAACAACGATGCAAAACAGAATTAATAGATCCCATACCTCCCTCTTGTAATTGTACAAGCCAACAACTACCAGAGGACATGTGCCTTCTAAATAAAGAGAGAAACACTGTGGGGAGGAGTTATAAGCCAGAAGGGGCAATCGCCACATATCCATCTGGCAAGAATGTCTGTATTGAACTTGCAATAAATTCTACATCAGGAGTGGCCAACCCAGTGCTCAAGGGTCACCAACAAGTCAGGTTTAAAGGATATCCTGCTTCAGCACAGGTTGCTCGGTCAGTTGTTGAGGACGGAGTTGGCCACTCCTTTTCTACATCATCTACAGCGCAGCAGCTTTGGCAGTAATGATGGAAGGTATATAGCTGGGTCCCAGGTTGTCGGGGTGCCTAGGATTGATGCCACGGCCTGGCGGGGGGAAAAACTGCGTGTGTAGGAAGGCCACAGGTCTCATAGGTCTCTCAAAAATGCTTTGAAATTTATATTTCTCCAAGACAGAAAACAGAGTAGAGAACATAACACACTAGATTCACCTAAGCAAAAAAACATCAAATAATAATAAATATATATATATTTATTTGATTGCATTCTAAAATGAAACCTATGCCATCACCTAGACATTTCAAATAGTTCTCGCTTTATTTTTGCAGAGAAAGCACAACGTCACTTCCCCTGACGAAGGGGTTGCGACCCCTGAAACGTTGTGTTTTCTCTACAAAAATAGAGAGAGAACTATTTGAAATGTCTTGGTGACACTCCATGGGATTCATTTTCGAGGGCAACCAACTAAACTTTTATTCTTACTTAAATTGTGATGGTAAAGGACTCCCATCGTGTTGAACAGCACCGAATGCTAAAAGCAAGGCGCCATTTTGTGTAAAGAACACACCATGAGACCCACTTGTACAGTACATTGTGATATACATACATACAAGTCAATTACAGGGCATTCACAACTTCTATATATGAACAAAGGTTCAGTTTATGGGTGCAGGCTGCCTAAATACCATAAGTATTATACAAAAAGCAATGGAGGAGCCGCATAAATCTTGAAAGTATTTCATATACATATATAGACTATATGGGACCGGCACCTTTAAAAGACAGAGGGTACTTATTGGGTGCCGTCATTTTTCAAAAGGTAACTAGAAAGCACGTACCGAGTAGTGTGAATGAGGGGGCATTTTAGGAACAGTATGTGTTACAGGTAGGCTCGCAGGGCAGCGTCTCATCCACATGTCCATATCACAATTAAGTGGAGGGTGAACATGTGGATGAACCTGGGTTGTCACCTCACAAAAGATAACCCGCAGGGTTTCATCTGAGAAAGGTTAAGAAGCACTCCTGATAAAGGGGACATTGCATCTCAAAACATTAGCTAGATTATTCTACATTAACACTGGTAAATAAATGCATTTCTGTGCTGCTCTAATCCAAAAACAGCGGGGGCTTTAGCCCTATGAAATCAAAACTCATCAGCAGAGAAAATGTCATGCAATCAATGAACAGCCAGAGAGCCCTTTGAGCCATTTACTTTGCTCAATTCATTAGCCTATTGGAATGCAAGCGAGGAATATTTTGGAAACCAAAAACATTCTCTGAGCTGATTGAAAAGCAAATTGATTTCAACTACAAAACACTTTAGCAGGCAAATAAGTGGGTTTGCATAGTAACTTCATCTAAGCATCATTTTAGCTTAATAGCATGCTTCATACAGATGGACATGTATGGTGGTTCACATCACATTAAATGATAATAGGGGGAGGGGGGGAGAAGAATATGCATCTCTTACATTATTAGCAAAGACAAGTGAAAGATAAAGCCACTATTACTGCTGGATGTGCTATTATAAAGGGATATAATCTCAAATCCAGATAAATCCTGAGAGAAAGCATCTCAAGTCCCTAAAACATCAAAGTTATCCTTACTGTCAAGTTTGGAGGCTTATTTAAAACCCTCCTCCCAATGAACACGGTATATTGTAAAGTGTGAGTACAGCACATTGAAAGCACTTATCCATGCAACGCCTACTAATATTTCTATGTATCTTGTACAGTTTAGCAAAATAGTTTATTGGATGACGTCGACATCCATTCCAATAATTAATTTGGCATTTCTCTAGTACAGTGTTTAACCTTTTTGGGTTAAGAAACCCTATAATTATATTGGAAATTCTGTGGATCCCAGCCCTCTCTAATAGCCCATCTGCGATCAGATGCTTTGTAACCCCAACCCTCCCTAATAGCACGTCTGAGATCAGATGCATTGTAAGGAACCCCAACCCTCTCTAATAGCGCGTCTAAGATCAGATACATTGCAAGGAACCTCAGCCCTCTTTAATAGCGCATCTGAGATCAGATGCATTGTAAGGAACCCCAACCCTCTTTAAATAGCACGTCTGAGATCAGATGCATTGTAATTAACCCCAAAACTCTAATTGCGCGCTTGAGATCAGATGCATTGTAAGGAACCTCAACCCTCTCTAATTGCGTGCCTGAGATCAGATGCATTGTAAGGAACCTCAACCCTCTCTAATTGCGTGCCTGAGATCAGATGCATTGTAAGGAACCCCAACCCTCTCTAATAGCGCATCTGAGATCAGATGCATTGTAAATTCCTCTGTATTTGACAAAGCATACGTATGAAACGAGTTGGAGGTTCTCTCTGCCTATCCTTGCTATTTCTTTTTATAATCTTGCGATTAACCAAATAAATGATTTTTTAACCTTCCTGAGCGATCCAGCCTTTATCTTTGAATATAGCATTGCACCGCTTTTTCTTCCCGCACGGGATTCTACTTCCGGTATCTGACTGCAAGCTGGGAACACGCTACCTCCGGACACCAAGCAGTATGGTCATGATTGATCGGATGTGATTATATGGTCGTGATTGATCGGATGTGATTATATGGTCTTTATAAACGTCTATTTCCAAGACCTAATTACATATTTTTAAGTCCAACTCCAGGAAGTGTTATCGTTATGTCATGAGGGGGTCTGGATCTACTATTTTTCATAGTATTATGGACTCTTAAGAGCACAGGCATCTGAACCTTGGTTCTTTTTTTAATACACGGAATAGTTTGGGGGGGACAATTCTTAAATACGACTGCAAGTCTCGGGCCGCATCAGTGGGGCGGATGGAAAAACAGAAACTAGTGTACGGCCTGAGTAGGAGACATTATTTATACTGACTAAATCTAACCATCAGTAAAATTGTTACCATTGCCACGCTTACGTTACCAAGTAATTTAATTGGATAAATACCCAATAGAAAGGAGAGGGGGAAAAAAAAAAACATAAGTCATTAAAAACTGTTCCGGGTCATATATTGTGCAATATAATTCCTATAAAAAATGCATCTTTTCTTAATAAATGTAAAAAAAAGAAAATACATTTTAGTATATTTTTATTTTATGAACAAAACCTTTTTAAATTAAAATGATTTTACAAAAAATGAACTAAAACCCGAATTACTGATCTTTCTTCTTCTTCACCAGGGCACAGTATTAGTACCCCTCTCCTGCACACATTTAATGGGCAAGGGGGAGCAGGGGGCTAAAAGGAGGAGGGGTGACGCAGGGGGCTAAAAGGGGGAGGTGTGACGCAGGGGGAGGTGTGACGTAGGGGGCTAAAAGGGGGAGGTGTGACGCAGTGGGTTTAAAAGGGGGAGGGGGTTAAAAGGAGTTGGGGGTTAAAAAGGGGGAGGGGAAGAGGGGGTTAAAAAGGGGCAGGGGAAGAGGGGGTTAAAAGGGGTGGGGAAGAGGGGGTTAAAAGTTTGTGGGAGAGGGGTGTTACCAAAGGTGTGGTGATCTTTTTACAATTTTGTGGGTGACGATGTTTTAAAATTGTTGTGGTAACGGGTATAAAAGGGTGGGCCGCGGGTTCCCCTGTGGTGGTGGCCGCTGGTGTTCCCCGGTTGTGGGCCGCGGTGTTCACCGGTGTGGGATCCTTGCGCCTCGCGTTCTGGGGTCCTCCTCGGACGAGGGTTCCGCTGGGGTGCAAGATTACCAGGAGGAGGATTAAAGCTGCATGAGTCTCTTCCCCCAACGCTACCAGCTCCGCCCGCTGCCAGCTTTGCCCCCAACCGCTGCCAGCCTGAAAGCTGAGCGGGCCGCATGTTTGACCAGCCTGATCTACAACCTGTAGCAATAAGGAATATATACTTCCCATTATTTACTACTTCTTCTTTTTTTTTTTTTTTACTTATTGCATTGCAAAATTCTCCATTCACTTTCAACTAGGAGAAATATCGGCTGTGCTCTACTCTTCTCACCTCAACCTGGATTCTATCAGCAGCAGCAGCACGTCTTCCCTACAAGGAGGTGTTCGTGAGTAATATAACCTTACATTGTTGCCATATATATATTAACAATGAAATTGAGAGTGGTGGGTTCTCTCATTCACCCTCGGTTTTCAGGGAGCACTGGTTATATTTGGTTATGTGGACATACTCACTGATATTCTAATACACCTACCTATGCCTTGGGACTCATCATCATATTGTGAAAAGCTGGGTATTTGAGCATTCTGACAACGCCTTTTTCAACTAGGAGAAATACCCTTAAATGTCTATTTTTGTAGAAGTATGTGTGTGTATTGTTAAGCATTGTGCATGGTTTTATTTTCTGAATTATCCATGCAATAGAAGAAAAATAAAGGACACGGTATAATATTGGTAGTGTAGGACCTGCTGATAGGGTTTACACCTTGACACGTTTGCAGGCTTGACGTGTTTTGGCCTAAAGATTTAACTAAATAAGAAAAACCATACATAAATTAGCAGAATAATTTGACATATAATGTGCATTGGGGCATCTTTGGTTACTGTTGTACATTTGAGGTCCCTTTCCCAGTAGCGCTCCACTTGACACTATTAAGTAAATACACACTAATAACCCTGTGGATTTGGGTTTTGGGCTTGCTAAGATTGCGTATTTGTGATTACACCCCACATCCATATACCGAGAGAGCATTACTGACACTCCCTGTGAGAGCCAGGGCAGGAAACTCCTCTTGTATTCATACTTTCCTCCTTACTAAGAAAGGGCAGGTGGGATGAACATGAAAGCAGGATCGACGCTTCTGCCCCATCCCCCCCGTTACTCAGAATGGACTAGTAAATCCAGGCCGAGTGGAGATAGCACAGCTGGGAACAGCACTACATCATATTTATTGAACCCCTTATGTGCCACAACGTCACACAATGTCTGTCAATTTATGTTATTTGGCACTGGTGCATTTCATTGCTTCCCTAATGGTGCCACCTTTCATTTTACAGGAAGGCTCTAGTAGTGATTTCCCCCCCCCCCCACCCCCCTACTTGGTGCAATTTTGAGCCTGTGTAAGCGCCTTCAGCAGTAATTCAACTTCAGGGTTTCTAGCCTCTCCACATGGCTCACGATAAATTGCAAAGTAAGTGCTGCAGGTCGCTGACCTTAACTCTTTCAATCACCCTAGCAGTACGATGCTTCGCTTCTGTATGTTTTGCAATGTCATATACTGTTCGGACGTCATACAGTTGTATTGGGGAGGGGGCTGCGAGTGCTTTATATTTGAATTTATTGAACATACCGTGTCACTGCTTTTTCTATGGAGAACTGTACTCTCCTTTTTGAAGAGCATAGGATTATTTTTGAGAACTTCTCACTCCATCTATGCTTTTTTTGCAGTGTACAAAATTGGATAAAGCTTCTTAATTGTACGTCCCACATCCCCAAGCTTTTCACTCCACTTGACATCTGGCATGGGACCGCAACCTTTCAAGGCAATATGACTACTTGAATTGTAAGCCATTTCCCAATACGTGGTAAACTTTAGAGCGCTCCAATGAAGTACCTGGCACGTTACAGGCACTGGTTCGATTTTATGGGGAACATCTGTCGGACGATTGAAAACGCAAGTGGAGCGCTCCCACTTCTGTTTTTCGGCTTCCGGGGCCTGCTCGCATTACAGGAACGCTGGAGTGCCAGTCATCCGGTGACACTCTAATGCTGCTAGACCCTGGCACTGTAAAGGTCCCATGGGGCTACCACACTTTAATATGATTCTCTCGCAGCCAATGAGAAACCAGCTTTCATTTCCATTGGACTATAATACAAAGGGAAGAGGTGGGGAGGTTCCTCCAGAGGAGAACACACAACAACTCATGGTGAGTGTTTGGGAGCCCATGGCGTTGCCATAAAGAGGGATATGTATCAAGTGTCGCAAACTGGAACATTGCTCCAAAAACAGGTGCAAATATAGCGTTATTTGGACAGAGTCAATTCCCTCACATTTTTCTCATTACACCAGTGCTTTGGGAAGTGGTTATAGGAAGCGTTAGGGGAGGAGTCAGCACAATATTATAATGACATAGTGTCTCTCATATCCGGGGCAGTTTACAGATGTAGCCAAACTTGCTGTTCCTGGAGCCGCGGGGAAAAAAAAGCAAAATGCTGAGGTGACAGTAAAACCGCGGCTGCCTGTAGGGGGGAGGGGAAGGGGGGGTCTGTAGGTTATCTGCGAAACTAGAGCCACGGGAATAAAACACCTCCTACCTGATGGCTGCGGTGAGGAATCCACTTCCATGTTAGATGAAAACCTGTCGCTCTGAGCCCCCAGGACTCCCACCGGTAATGACTGGTCCCCAGGTGCCAAATCGCCTTCCAGCTCCTCGTTGATGGGGAATGTAATGTCAGTCACGGGCTCCTCTTTAATCTTCACAGGCTTGGAGTCTTCAGACACTCGCTCAGGGTGCACAATCTTCTCATATTCCTCGGACAGCTGCTTGCTGACCTGTTGCAACAGAAACATAGATTACACTAAATAATGCACATTATACTTGCATTTTGTTTCCAGTACAGACATTTAAAGGCCAGAGTGGTTGCTTCAGCATATATAGATAGCCCTTAAATGTCTGCCAAAAAGGCTCAATCAGATATTCCTGGGACACTATAGCATACAATTAAAAACTTTAGGAGACAACCTTTCAAGGTAGGAGAATAATTGTATGGTCCCCCATTGGTTTAATATATGCAGTCTTTATTTTCCTTTATTGAAAACTAATTACTTAAGCTGCTAATCGATTAGTTTTCCCGTGTCCGATCAGCAAAGATCCTGCTTCCCAGGGTTTACTAACTGGCCACCCCTCAGTTTCAATTAAAGCTGCAGTTCAGTCTTTTTTTTTTTTTTTACTTCAATAGTTTCATGTGTGCAATCTCTAATTACCTAAAGAACTGTATAGCTGCAGGTCAATTCGTTCTCCATGTATTGATAGGTCGAAATTTGGTGACATAATTAGTGAAGGGATCTGTTTATATTCTGCTTGTCTGTCAGTGGAAGCTCATGAATATTCATGAGCATTCCTGCACTGACATGTGCTAGAGGGAGGGCAGGGCTGACAAAGGGGTGTGCCAGGGCTTGTGACAGGACATGAAGGGGCAGTGCCTTAGCAAATGGCTGTTAAAATAGAATACAAGAAATTGGTCTTTAAAAGTTGTTTTTTTAAAAACAGAAAATGCTAAAAGTATTTTTTCTTACTACAGAACTGATTTATTAAAAAAAACACACATGCAGGATATTGACTGAACTGCAGCTTTAATCATTCAGCAAGTGCAACTCCGCAGCAACACTATATCCTTATATTACTAAGGTAACATTGCCTATTGTTAAAGTTTGCAGCACAAACTGCTGGAAATATTGGCAACCAATTATCACAAACAGGAAACTTGCAAATATCTTGCACTGCTTGCGAGGTGGGCTAAAACCCTATAGAAATCAAAAGATGATTTAAAACTCATACAAAATGGTACTAGGAGTTGAATAAAATAAAAGATAAGAACAGTCACTATTATCTAAAACTACAGAACTGATTTTTTTTTTTAAACCCATAAGATTTCACGTTTTGCAGCTTTAAACCCCGTCTCATAAATATGTATCATTTTATTTATATAGCGTCAACATTGTACACAGCGCTTCACAACATGACAATACAAGGCAATACAATTACACACACTGGGAATAAGTGCAACAGCTAAACGACTACATAAGGCAAAGGGAGAGTCTTCCCCAAGGAGCTTATAATCTAAGTGTTTGGTCCTTTTCCATCCCTGACATATGGCACCTTGATAAACAAGGAAGCATTACAATTGCCCCAAACAGCGACAGGGACTGGCACAGACAATGTGAATGCCAAATAATACAGGCAAATACCCACAAGTCATTCATCGGATCTCCTCATATGCTGGTGGGACACGGCCATATCCTCGTACGGGACATGCATTTTAGAAGCTCCTGCTAGATTGTCTTACCTGCAGCATGTATGTATGGTAATCCTTAATACGATGCTGCCAGAACTTCTGCAGAGACAAAACGCTACCGATGCCCATCTCATGGAAGACCTGCTCCATGACGTCCGGGAAAGGGGTCTGCCCCAGCCTGGCTTCCCGGTCCACGTCGAACCTCAGCATCTTGGTAAATTTGAGGCAGTACTCGTGAGCGATGTCGGTCAGGGTCTCCAGGACGCTCTCGTTGGCACTGTCAAAGCCAGCATGGGCAAGGATAGTGGCCACGGATTGGTACATAAGCTGGCGGCAGGAAATATAGCTCAGCTCTGTGACGGGTTCCCCCTTTCCCCTAAAGGAAAAAAAGAAATACATTGTTCTTCCACTGTTTAATAACTCAGCTGATCAGATTTTGGAAAGGGGGGAATGGGGGGGCGGGGGGTTAGTTACATTTATCTTGTTAAACATGCTGCTGGAATCAGACATTTGGTTGTGAGCGTCACGCCGCGGCCAAGTCACCACCGCCGTTTGGCCGTTGAGGGGCCCTCTGCCGCTCCACCGCTGGACACTCAGCCGCCAACTGTTTTGCCAAAAAGGTAAGTTAATAAGGGGTTTTAGCGGTTCGGTAGGGGGTTAAGGATAGGGGTTTTAGGGTAGGGGGTTAGGCTTTTAGGGTAGCGTCAGTATTAGGGGTTAAGACTAGGGGCTTTTAGGATAAGGGGCAAGGTTAGGGGCTGACACCTAGGCGGCGCAGCCAGTGGAGAGATGGCCCTGCAGCGAGGCGAGTGGCGGCTAGACACCGGCGGAGACTGTCGCGGCAAAATGGCAGCGACCAAATGTCCTAGACAGTAAGATGAGCAGGGACTACATCTTAACCAGGAACAGCTTAACCCAGCCGTTCCCAAACGTATGGCACCACCGGTGACAAGAGGTGCAGCTTTACTTTGTGAGCTTCTGGAGTTTATTATGCTCCCCCGTCTCACCATGTATTAATTTATATAGTGTCCTTATCCAGGGCGCTGTACATGTTAGTACAGGCACAATCTAGGATATTGATTTTGATCTATGATAACAGAGAATATACAGAAATGGCCTCTGTAAGTATGACTACTCACAGGAAGCTGTGGGGTTATTCAATAAACTGTGACAGTGCCGATCGGGACATTATGGCATTTGCGTTTAATGCTTAAACCCTTGAATCCACAAGCGTACTTGCAGTCTAATCTGTCGAGTCCCCTGTGTCAGGGGTTCTCAATTGGGGGCCGCCATACGTACCCTTCACTCCGTCCATCAGTGTATCTATATAGGTTTCAAAAATATCTGCCATGTGTTTAATAATCAGCCAGAGGTGACAGAAAATTCAAACACTGCAAGAAAGAGCTGCCAGAAGTGAATTGTCAAAGGATTTGGGGACCCCCACTGAAGACTGTGGAGACCACTGTTGAAGCAGGGACCAGTTGTTGAACCTTTGCTCTATTTCAGAGCAGTGCATTTTCACACCTATTTTGCACTTGCACAGCTGAAACATGCTTAGCATTGCGAATACTGCGCTTCTTTACTTACCTTTTGTTTGCCAACAATTCAACCTTCACCTTTTAATAGCATTCCCACAACAAGTCATATATTCCCATCCCTGATTTCCAAGATGGATCCAGAAGACGATGAGAAGATTTGGGGCTAAACATCAATTTCTTGCAGACATAACTGAAAGCAGCAGTCCCGCCATTTTGACTACCCACCCCTTTATATTTTTACAGGATAGGTACCAAGGGGGTTGGTCCTTGGAGATAAACCGTATTATGCTCCAGGCACACTCTTGATCCCAAAATACTTACTGGTGAAGTTTCCGCCATTAACGCCTTGGTTTCTCCTGGGGATTTAAAAGGCCGTCCAATAGTAAGCCGTAACGGACAACGTTGCAGCTTCCTATTGGCTTGTGGGACCGGGCTAGATTTGAACCGCCATTTTGAGACACTGATAACTTCACCGGTAGGTATCCCAGGACCCAGGGAGGTCCCAGAGCTGGGGAAATAAAAAGAACCAACACTAGTTCCCATGCTGTAAACAAACAAACCGCCGGGATTACCATTTCCTTTATGTAACAGATATAAATGCCAATAAACGAATTACAAATACATGATCTTTCACACAAATACAGTGCAGTAGATGCAGCTTTCCTAGTAAAAACGTTGTTAAATTCTACTGATTAACACAGTAGTTGACACTAAGAAAACTGTTGAATCACTGTATACTTTAGTTTAATTGTAAACTAGGAAAGTACAGAACATGGGTCATGTTTTGGCAGGGGTGCTATTAATTGGTATCCCTAAGCAATGTCTCCTTTACCGCATGCAACGTTCAGCTTTGGGGCCCTTCCCATTCCAGAGATAGTCAAGCTTTTAGCGTGCCGGTTAAGGGAACGATCCAATGTGGCCAGTGGAGACACCCAACAGAAAGCTGTGATGTCATACCCTGATGATGTAATGGCTTTCTATTGGATGTCAGAAGTTGTTTTGTCTCCACCTGACAAACATGTCAAAGCTTGATATCTTGGGAACCAAAGTGTCTCTGGGACTACAAACTGCATGGGTAGGCTCTGTGGGATCTCTTGGCTTTAAAAAGAAAAAAAGCTACATATACAAAGATTACTGCTTGCTGCTTTTATAGGTAGCTTTTAAATGAAAAGTGTGAGCTTGGTGAACACTGAATGGAGTTCCAAGGATAGGATTCAGTATGTGAGAATGGCTCCAGGCATGTGGGGCAGAGCAGAGACAACTTCCAGCAGAGTGCAGGAAGAGGGGCATTCCATACAGATCACATTTTCCCAAATAGTGAAGGGAAGTCTTCTGCCATCGTGTCAGTGAGGTACAGCGACATACCTATAGAAATCACTCTCGGGGTCGCTGTGTCTTAGCTGGAATGGCAGCTTGGGAATCTTACAGTCCTGGGGGAGCAGGTCTTCGGGCAGCGCTGGAGAGCTGGGTCGGTGTGGGAGGGGCTCACTCTCCTCCACCTTTATGCCCTCCGGCTGCTGCTGCTGGTTGTGAGCCTGCGCGGTGGCGGTGAGGCTGCGCAGCCTGCGGTTATGTTGGATGAGCTGGATGGTGTGTATAGTCAGGCTGCAGGGCTCAGAAGGAATGTCCAGCATGGTGGTGGGTCTGGGCTTGTTAGCCGAGGGCTGGTGCAGAGGAGGCTCCTGCATCTCCACTGTCCGGAACTCCCTCTGTAGGAGATCAAAAGAGCTCCGGCTGGCCTGGCCAGAGGAGACCGGGATCTCCCCCCAGTAACGCATCATTTTTACGCCGCAACAGCAACGAGCGATGTGTCAGAAGGTCAATTCTGGTTCGTAGGCTGAAGACGGTGATAATCCCCACTCATTTAAGGACTACATATTGGCTCGAACACACTGTATATCATATTAATCTCGTTGTCAACGCGTTCCGTTTACGGATATAGGCGAGTTTCAAGCAAAAGTAACTCTTTACTGCTGCAGAGGTTATCTGCACGGCTTCTTGACCTATGAAAAACAAAAAAGATTTTTTTTTATAATGCCCCAAGAAGAAAAAAAATCAATTTGAAATAAATTTCAGTTACAGTGCAACACGGAAGTGTCCTGATAGTTTACACTTTTCATCATCCATTAGCCAATAAAAGTAATTTAAACCAACGATAAACATTTTTGAGGATGATCACTGCGCCCCATAACTAATTTTACATACTCAATATCGATTTTTCACATTGGTTGAAGTTTTAGCCTAGAGAAAAAACGAAAAATTAAAAAGTAAATCAAAAAGGCATTGATTTACCAGAGGCCTTAATTCTCAATTAATTACTAAGTGCTGACTCCTTGAATGTTCAGACAGCTGTGTATACTGGAGCAGTGCGATATCACACACAGATAAAGACCCATATTTACCAAAATGTGTGATACCTTAAGACAGGGGTGCACAATCTTTTTCCTCAGCGCCCCCCCCCTGCCGACTCTATTCCCCCTCCTCGCGCCCCCCCCCCCCTTACCTTGGCTCCGGCGTTCTGACGTCACGTTGCCATGGCAATGCGGTGTCACGTGACCCACAGCGGCATTTAGCGCCGTCTGCGCCAAGATGAGTAACGATTACAAAGGCCTTCGCCGCTACCCCAGCATTCAATTTAAATGCCTTCGGGAAGTACGCGGGGCCTCTGTAAACCCCGCGCCCCCCGCATAAAATCTCGCGCCCCCCTGTCTTAAGACACCATACAGCATATTCACTGTAATACAGAACAAGGGCCCAGATTTACTGAGTGTGCTGTTCCATAAAACACCATGCTGCCCATTTACTTGAATGGGCAATAGTGTGTCTTCTGACACCAGAAGTTGTCTGCTAGAATTATTATCATCATCATTTATTCGTGAAGCGCCAACATATTCTGTAGTGCGGTACAATGGGGCACAGAGTCATGCATAGTACAAGAAACAAATAGCTGCATACAGCTGAGGACAAACATGCACAAACAGATACAAAGAGGGAGTGAGGGCCCTGCGTGTGAGAGCTTACACTCTACAGGGAGCGAGGGACAATGTTGGGACAAGAAGGTAAGATGGCTTATGCCCCGAGCTCGTCCTGCTTTTTTTTTTATATTAAAAAAAGAAATTAAAAAAACTTCTCTTAATCTGCTGCTTCTGAGGGTACCATGGTAACCATTAGACCACTCTGGGCTCTGGAGAGAGCTTCATTTTAACCAGAACAAAGCATCAGATTACAAAATAAATAAACAAAAGAAGCGAAGATCAGCTCGGACGGCTGCTTTGCAATGTGCAATGTGGCCTCTCGCTCTATGTAGAAGAGTTTCAAAAAGAGGAGTGGGACACGAGTCCCCAGTGGTGGGGCTACAAAAAACATGGTGAATCCAATGTATGATAATGCATATAAGCAAGCACATAAAGACTGTAATTAAGTCCAATGATAGGAAATATAAGGAACCTTGAGTCAATGGGGAGTAATAATAGGTTTGTTCAGCCGGGTGCGCTTGGGATAATGTGGCAGCCTCCTCAACAGGTGTTAACAACGGAGAGTATATAAAGTGAGGGGGAAGGGCAATGCTGGCTCCCGAGTAATCCCTGTGTATGGTGGAGACTCCTCCGGTGGGTAACGGAACACTCCCCCCCCCCCCCCCATTACCCATAGAAACCCCCCCCTGCCGCTCCGTGTATGCGAGACGCCGTGACCACACTGGCTACAGAATGTAAAAAAAAGTCAGCTGTATGCAGCAATTTTCGGTTGTACTTACAATACAACCCCGCCTGGTTCCGTGAGGCATGCTTCAGTCTTGAGGAAAGGTAGAAGGAGAGGAGGTTAAAAAAAGGATTGAGCACAGCAAAGAAAAAAAAATTGAGGGCTGGAGGCAAGTTAAAATATTAAGCAAAGTTATTTAATGGGCATTGCAGCAACGCACAAACAAAAAACGGGGGTCCTCTAACGCCTTTCTCTCCGTGAAGGAGGAGCTTTATCAAAGAGTGTTTTCTTCTTTGCTGTAACTCAATCTTTTTTAAACCTCCCATCCGGCTCTCTCTTCTGTAGCCCTGATTCTACCGGCTGTACCAGCCATCTCTCTGATACTGGAGAGGATTAGAGTCCCATTGGTTTGAATGAAGCCGAACTCCAGGCTGTAACAAGTGACACAGGCAAACAGAACTGTAACCGCAGGCAGCCACTACCAGTCACCAGCAGCTCTAACTTGCTGAAGGTTCGCAGCTTTCACCGATGGGGACAGGAGACAGCTCCCCTCTGCCACTAACAAAATGGTATTCATTAGGCAATGTTCCACTCCGCACAATGGCAAATTTTCCAGGAGACATTATTTTGTTTCGGTCACGTGACGACCGGGTCAGCCAATGAGGACGAACCGGCATCGTGACATCACGGCCACACCTCCCCCCTCCCAAAGGCCACAGATCGCCTCTGGGGCAGGCATGTGCGACGCCGTGCGTTCGCCAACTATAACCACGGCCTTAGGCACAGGACCAGAGCACATGTACCGTGCCGGCTCACGCATCAGACATAACTCTGCATCAGACATAACTCTGCATCAGACATAACTCTGCATCAGACATAACTCTGCATCAGACATAACTCTGCATCAGACATCCCCAGATTCATCTCCAGAGACGCTGCGACAGCATAGAACCCACGTATAATCCCTGGTCTCTGTCCCTCATCCCTCCGGTCTCTGTCCCTCACTCCATTACCTGCACGTCTGACCCCCTCACTCACATTACCAGTCCCCTCACTCACATTACGTGTCCCCTCTCCCCTCACTCACATTACGTGTCCCCTCTCCCCTCACTCACATTACGTGTCCCCTCTCCCCTCACATTACGTGTAACCCCTCACCTCACCTCACATTACGTGTAACCTCTCCCCTCACTCACATTACCTGCCCCCTCACTCACATTACCTGCCCCCCGCCTCACTCCATTCCTCCCCCCCCATCACTCCACAACTACCGGCCCTTCTCGCTCACAATTACCCACTATCCCCTCTCACTCACATTACCCCATTACCTGCCCCCTCACTCACATACCTGCCCCTCACTCACATTACCTGCCCCCCTCACTCACATTACCTGCCCCCCTCACTCACATTACCTGCCCCCCTCACTCACATTACTCTGCCCCCCTCACTCACATCCCTTACCTGCCCCCTCACTCACATTACCTGCCCCCCTCACTCACATACCTGCCCCCTCACTCACATTACCTGCCCCCTCACTCACATAACCTGCCCCCTCCTCACATTCCACTGCCTCCTCACTCACATTACCTGCCCCTCCCTCCCCTCTCCCCCTCACTCACATGTCCTGCCCCTCCCCTCACTCACATTACCTTCCCCCTCTCCCCCTCACTCACATTACCTGCCCCCCTCACTCACATTACCTGCCCCCTCACTCACATTACTGCCCCCCTCTCCCCTCCTCACATTACCTGCCCCCCCCTCCCCTCACTCACATTACCTGCCCCCCTCTCCCCCTCACCACTACCTCCCCCCTCCCCCTCACTCAATTACCTGCCCCCCCCTCTCCCCCACTTACATTACCTGCCCCCCTCTCCTCCCCTCACTTACCTTACCCTGCCCCCTCTCCCCTCCACTACATACCTGCCCCGCCCCTCCCATCACTCACATTACCTGCCCCCTCCCCCCACTCACATTACCTGCCCCCTCTCCCCTCACTCACATTACCTGCCCCTCCTCTCCCATTACATAAGTGCGAAGTTATAGTTAGACTGTAGTTTGACTAGATGTGACTGGTGACTATCTTTCTGCAAACTCTTTTACTCAAGACAACAAACGGTAAGCTATGCAGATCACACTAATGATCCCATGCTTGCTAACCTGCATATTTTAACCCCCCACCCCTTTACAACTTATTTCACTGCAGTCCGCTCTCCCAAAACTGACTGCACATACACTGCACCCTGAATTGGACCTAGCAGTTTGCATGCACTCGCTAAACATTTGAAAGGACACAGGCACACAAGGCCCATGCTGTTTGTCTGCACACACTCACCTTGCTCAAACAGCTCCATGCAGCTCTCTGCCTACCTCTGACATAATGAACCTGCTATGTATCTTAACTTTTTTCTTTCTCCGGCATCATGGGAGGTTCTACTTCCCTCTATCCATTACCATCCATTCAACTCCTCCATCCTGGCCACACCCCAACTCCCCATACACCCTGGACTACTCAAAAGCCTTGCACTATCTACTGAATGTTGTGTGGAGAACTCTAAAAACAGCACAACCCAACCACTGCTCTCACTCTGAATGGCAAACACCACAAATTTACAACTTGCAACACACTACCCACTTTCTACTCGTCGTACTGTTACTCTCTTTAGCAGGTGGACATTGAACCTAAACCAGCCTCTCCCCCATTTTCAGCTCTGTCCCATCCCCTGAATATTCCCACCTTTAAATTCCAAAGGGCAATCTCCTCGCCCCTATTAACATCCGGAGCCTGCTGCCCAAACTGACAACTAAGGGCGTGGTGCCTTATGCATAAACCCCCAAAGCCATCGTTCTTACAGAAGCATGGCTAACCCTACAACCCCCTGTGCAAATCGCCATCCGATACTACTCATTTTTAAGAGAGATAGGTCAAAGAGAGGAGGAGGGGTGTTATTTATATTGGCAGACACCTTACAATTAATAAATATAAAAAATAAATAGTGCGCACTAAATATATACTTAATACAAATTATATCAAATAATCATAAATTGTGATGTCAATTTAAATAAAAACCACCCCACATTCTGAAAATGTAAATAAATAAATACCAATTGTAGATGAGCGTCTGCTGCTGGTGTAAAGGTAGCCCAAGACCCTAGAATCTAAAAAAAACCAACAAGAGCACAACACTCATCGTGAAAATGTATTAACTATTTTATATAAGGTGTTTCAGGTTATGCGTACATCAAGTGATTATCAGCATAGAGCCACGCATAGTGGCAGTTACCAGCGTCTGCAACCAGGACCCATCAGAGCTTCACTCTCCTTTCCCCCACCTACAGGTAGTGAAATAGCACAGATAATTGATGACTCTCTGCCACATTCTCAATGTCCTGTAAATAGCGTCAATAACGCTATGTGGATCCTGGGGAGTGGTTGTCCTTGCCTCGCAAGTATACACAGGTTCCTCTTGCAGACCCCACTGGTGTTTTCCAATCAGTCAGGCAGCGTGACTGCGTGGTCCCGCTGCCCTTCTGTGACGTCAGACCCTGAAGAAGTGGCCTGTTGATCTACGAAACGCCGCGTAGGAGGATACCATTCAACCTATATACTTTTTATTATCATATTCCAAGGTTATTTTATTGTTGTCAACCGGTTTTGCTGAACACCGAGTTGATTTCCTCTTCTGCGCATTGTGCCCGCGCTGTTGCCTGCCTCTGTGGTTGCCAAGTGAGGTTCTGAATTATTACTGGCAACAGCTGTTACTCAAAGCGAGCCGGCGCTCTGACGTCACAGAAGGCCCGCCGGGACCACGCCCCACGCTGCCTCCTGATTGGAAACACAGTGAGGTCTGCAGAGGAACCTGTGTACTACTTGGCGAGCAAAGGACAACCACCCCCAGGATCCACTAAGCGTATTGACGCTAGTTTACAGGACATTGAGACTGTGGCAGAGTCATCAATTATCTGGCATTTCACCTACCTGTATGGAAGGAGATGAAACTCTGGTGGTTCCTGGTTGCAGACGCTGGTAACTGCCACTCTGTGGCTCTATGCTTGCTGATTAATCTACCTTGATTTATACGCATACCTTGAAACACCTATTGTATAACATAGTTTATTACATTTTTCACGATTAAGTGTTGTGCGCTTTGTTTGTTTTTTTGTTACCTTACAATTTACAGCGTTAAATTGCCCCCCAATCCCACCTCTTTGAAATTCTAGTTGGCAAATCTGCCTCCCCTTTTCTAAGCCCATCTTTGGTTGCTGGCATCTACCCCGCCCCCCTAAAGCCCCTCTACAATCCCTGACTGATATCACCCAATTTCTTGGCTCCATTTCCTCTCTGAAATGAGAAAGTGATCTGCTAGTTCTTGGGGATCCAACTTAAATGGCTGGAACCCTAAAACCGCACAAAATACAGATACAACTCAAATCACTTACCCATATCGCAAACTTCCCAACCCACACGGATAACCGAAATCGCATACCATTCCTTGCTAGACTGGAGGTTCTCTCCTCAACCCCAGCAGAATCCAATCCTCTGGCATCCTTCCTGGCATTTTCAGTGACCATGCAATAGTGTAGGTGGTAAGAAAATTAACACCGCCCCATTCAATCCCTAAGTTCTCCTCCCATTAAAACATTTAAAAACTTTAACCCACAAGTTTTCTGGATGACCTTAACCAACTGCCCATGGCACAGAATCTATTTATTCCCGACCCGATTCTCGCTCGACTATTTCCAATCCGAGTTCTTAAAACTCTGCGAACCCAGCTCCCACTACGCAAAATAAGGGTACGGGGGGCCACCTTCCAAGGGTTACACATGACCTTATAGCACTCTACCCAGCTCAGGATACCTTGTGGAAAAGCTACAAAGTAACGCCTGGCACTACCAAGGATCTCAATCACTACAAGATGCATGCGGAACATGTGCCAAGCAAAAAACAAGGCATGCAAACACAACATTCTCTGAGAATCTCCACCCAAACTACATCAGACCCAGCTAACTCTTGGAAGGTCATACACCTACAGAGACTCTCACATCCACCACCAGTTTAAGTTCTTTCAAATCTAGGCTGTCTCCACGTTTTAACCTGTCTGTAGCTGTTACCTTCATACACCTATATATATTTTCTTTAACGTGCATGCAAGGTCCTTGTATATAGTATACCCTGTTCATTTATGTACTGTATTTGTAACCAGTATTATTTGTCTTACTCTGTCTGTGCCCAGGACATACTGGAACACAGGTAACTCTCATATATTACTTCCTGGTAAAAATCTTATAAAATAAATAAATTACCTGCCCCCCACTCCCTTCACTCACACAATACCTGCCCCCTCTTGCCTCATCTTCACAATACCTGCCCCCCCCCTCTCCCTCACCACTTACACTGCCCCCCCCTCTCCCCTCACTCACATTACCTGCCCCCCCTGCTCCCCTCCTCACATTACCTGCCCCCCCTCTCCCCTCACTCACATACCTGCCCCCCCTTTCCCCCTCACTCACATTTACCTGCCCCCCCCTCTCCCTCACTCACATTCCCTGCCCCCCTCTCTCCCTCCACTCATAACTGCCCCCCTCCTCTCCCCCCTCACTCACATACCTGCCCCCCTCTCCCCTCACTCACAATACCTGCCCCCTCTTCTCCCCTCACTCAAATACCTGCCCCCCTCTCCCCTCACTCAACATACCGGCCCCCCTCTCCCCTCACTCACATTACCTGCCCCCCTCTCCCCTCACTCACAATAACCTGCCCCCCTCTCCCCTCACTCACAATACCTGCCCCCCCTCTCCCCTCACTCCAAACTTCCCCCCTTCCCCCCTCTCCCTCACTCACCAATACTGCGCCCCCCCTCTTTCCTCCCTCACTCACATTACCTGCCCCCCCTCTTCCCTCACATTACCTGCCCCTCTTCTCCCCTCACTCACAATACCTGCCCCCCTCTCCCCTCACTCACAATACCTGCCCCCTCTGACCTGCCCCCCTCTCCCTCATCACCAATACGCTGCCCCCCTCTCCCCTCACTCACAATACCTGCCCCTCCTCTCCCCTCACTCACATACATTCCCCCCTCTCCCCTCCACTCACTCATACTGTTCCCCTCCCCCCATCCTCCCCTCACTCAAAATACCTGCCCCCTCCCCTCCCTCCACATATACCTTGCCTGCCCTCTCTTCCTCCGCTCCTCCCGTCCTCCCTCCCCTCACTCCTGCCCCCCTCTCTCCCCTCACTCACAACTCCTTCCCCCGCTCTCCCCTCCTCACAATACCGGCCCCATGCCCCACCACAATACCTCCCCCTCTTCCTCCCACTTACCTACCCCCCCTCGCCCCCATTCCTCCCCGTCACCCCGCACCGCCCCCATTACCTGCCCCCCCTCCCCCTCACTACATTTTACCTACCTGCCCCCCTCTTCCCCTCCATTACCCCTGCCCCCTCTCTCCCCTCACTCACAATACCTGCCCCCCCTCCTCCCCTCACTCACACTACCTGCCCCCCTCTCCCCTCACTCACAATACCTGCCCCCTCTCCCCTCATCACTCCCAATACTCCCACGCCCCCTCCCTCTCACCCAATACCTGCCCCCCCTCTCTACCCTGCCCCTCCTCCCTCCCCCTCTCCCCCCTCCACTCCTCTTCCACCCCTCCGCTCCCCTCCTCACCCTGAAAGTGCCCCCCTCCTCAAAGACAACTAATCAGCAAAAAGCTCGCCCCCCTCACTCAAAGAAACCAGGCCGAAGAGACCCATTCGCCCCCTCAATCCCTGTCCCTCCTCCCTCCCCTTTCCCCCCTCTCCCCATCCCTTCCTGCACCCCCTTCCCACCCGCTCACCAATTACACTGTAACTCCCCGCCCTCTTCCCCACCTCCCTCCCGCTCTCCCCCTCCCCCTTCTCCCCTGCCTCCCCTCCCTTCCCCCAATCCTGCCCCCCCTGCTCCCCCTCCTCCACCCACTCAATATGCCCCTCCCCCCTCTTCCCAGCCCTTCCCCCCTACTCTCTCCTCCCTCCCCCCTCCCCTCCCTTCGCACACCCTTACCCTCTCTCCCCCCCTCCCCTCTCACCCTGCCTCACCCCTATCCCTCCCCCTCTCCCTCCTCCCCCCTCTTCCCCCCTCACATTACCTGCCCCCCTCTCCCTCACTCACATTACACCTGCCCCCATCTCCCCACTCTGCCCCCCTCTTCCACTTACCTGCCCCCTCTTCCCTCACTACTTACCTGCCCCCCTCTCCCCCTTACTTTACCTGCCCCCCTCCTCCCCATCTACTCACATTACCCCTGCCCCCCTCTCCCTCACATTACCTACCTGCCCTCCCCCCCTTTCCTCAATACCTGCCCCCCTTTCCCTCACTACTCCCCCTCTCCCTCACTCCTCATTACCTGCCCCGCCCTACCCTCCCCCTCACACAATACCTGCCCCCCCTCCTCGCCCTCCTCCCATTACCTCCCCCCTCTCCCTCACTCACATAATACCTGCCCCCCCTCCCTCATCCCTCCCCCCACTCACAATACCTGCCCCCTCTCCCCTCACTCACAATACCTTCCCCCCTCTTCCCTCACTCACATTACCTGCCCCCCTCTTCCCTCACTCACATTACCTGCCCCCTCTCCCCCATTTACTTCCATACTGCCCCCCTCTCCCCTCACTCACATTACCTGCCCCCTCTCCCCCATTACCTGCCCCCCTCTCCCCTCACTCACATTACCTTCCCCCCTCTTCCCTCACATTACCTGCCCCCTCCTCTTCACCTCACTATTATCCCTTCCCCCTCTGCGCCCTCAATTACCTCCCCCCTCTTTCACTCACCATTCCCGCCCCCCCCCCTCACTCCTCACATTACCTGTCCCCCCCCTCATCCCTCCTCACATTACTTGCCCCCCTCTCCCCTCACTCACATTACCTCCCCACTCTCCCCTCACTCACATTACCTGCCCCCACTCCCCCCCTCAACTCACCATACCTGACCCCTCACTCCCCTCACTCACATACATTGCCCCCTCTCCCCAACTCCCTACCAGTACCTGCCCCCTCCCCCCTCCTACTCAATACCCACTGCTGCCCCCCTCTCCCTCAGCACCCAACTGCCCCCTCTCCCCTCCTCCAATACTGCCCCCGCTCCGCCTCCTTCACCCATCCTGCCCCCTCTTCCCACAATACCGCCTCCTCCACACTCCCTCACCTTACCTTCCCCCTCTCCCCTTCACTCACATTACCCTTCTGCCCCCTCTCCCCCTCACTCCAGTCCTCCCCCCTCTCCCCTCCGTCCCCTTCCCTTCCCACCCTCCTCCCCTCCCTGTCCCATTCCCTTCCCCCCCTCCCCTCACTCCCCTTCCCCCCGACTTCCCCACTCTCCCCTTCCCTCCCCTTCCCGGGTGCCCCCCTTTCCCCTCCCTCCCCTTCCCCCCCTTCCCACTTTTCCCCTCACGGTCCCACTTCTGCCCCCTCCTCCGCTCTCCTCCCTCCCTTCCCTTCCCACATTCCCCCTCTTGCCCTCACTCACATTACCTGCACGTCTGTTTCCTCTCCAGCTGGGGGGAAGGGGGATGATGGCCCGCGCGCTGGCATTGACGTCACGAAGCCGCGCCGCCATGTGACCGGAAGTGCCTGGCTCGTTGTTCTCAGTGCGTTTCCGGTGGCCGGGAGTGTGTGTGGTTCTGGACGCAGCGTGAGTCCCGCGGTGAGGAGTGTGTGAGTGTCTGGGCGCAGTGTGAGTGTCTGCTCGCGGTGTGAGGACTCTGAGCTGCGCGAAGATCTCGGCCGGCGGTGAAAGTGGCGCTGGATACATGGAGACCGCTGAGCTGGGGCCCGATACCGGGGATGGGCCCTTCGCTGCCGGGGGCCTTCCCGCCGCGGGGCGCGGTGATGAGGAGCCCGCTTCTGCCCGGGAGAGGTCCGGCTGCGATGGCCAGGGGGGGGAATATGCACCCGGGGGCAGGAGGCCAGAGGGGCCCGGGGATGCCGGGACCAGGAGGTCAGAGGGGCCCGGGAATGCAGGGACCAGGAGGTCAGAGGGGCCCGGGGATGCCGGGACCAGGAGGTCAGAGGGGGCCGGGGATGCAGGGGCCAGGAGGCCAGAGGGGCCCGGGGATGCAGGGGCCAGGAGGTCAGAGGGGCCCGGGGATGCAGGGGCCAGGAGGCCAGAGGGGCCTGGGGATTCCAGGGGCAGGAGCCCTGATGGGACTGGGTATGCAGGGGACAGGAGGCCAGAGGGGCCCGGGGATGCCGGGGGCAGGAGGCCAGAGGGGCCCAGGGATGCTGGGGGCAGGAGGCCAGAGGGGCCCGGGGATGCCGGGGGCAGGAGGCCAGAGGGGACCGGGGATGCCGGAGTCAGGAGATCAGAGGGGCATGAGGATGCCGGGGGCAGGAGCCTTGATGGGGCTGGGAATGCAGGGGTCAGGAGGTCAGAGGGGACCAGGGATGCAGGGGGCAGGGTCCCTGATGGGACCCGGGATGCTCGGGGCAGGAGGTCAGAGGGGCCCGGGAATGCAGAGGCCAGGGGCCCTGATGGGACAGGGGATGCCGGGGCCAGGGGCCCTGATGGGACAGGGGATGCCGGGGCCAGGGGCCCTGATGGGACAGGGGATGCCGGGGCCAGGGGCCATGATGGGACCGGGGATGCAGGGGGCAGGAGCCCTGAGGGGACCTGGGATGCTGGGTTCCGGAGGCCAGAGGGGCCCAGGGCTGCTGGGGTCCGGAGGCCAGAGGGGCCCGGGGATGCCGGGAGCAGCATTAATGAGGGGCTCCATGTTACCGGGGTCAATGGCAAGAAGCAATGGACTGCCAGAACCAGTGGCACCCAGGGGACATATGCCTCCCAGCCTGGTGGGGAGAGGAGGTTCTCACCCAGGATCAGTGGCGATGAGGAGCCCCATGCCCCTGGGACAATTTGCTCAGAGGAGCCCGCTTCTTCAAGGGCCAGAGGTGGGCAGGGGCCCCATGCTGCAGGGATCAATGTCATCGAGGAGCGGCTCAATCCAGGGTTCAATGTCGGGGAGAATGCCTCCAGGATCAGTAGGGGGGAGGGGACCCATGACACCTGGGTCCGTCCTCCAGGGGACAGCACCATGGAGGGGCCCAGTGATGCCGGGGATGGAGAGTCCTTTAAGAAACCAGCCTCTCCTGCACTCCCCACAGGGAATGAAGCGACACTGGAGCCAAGAGCCAAACCACCAACCACCTCATCGCACCCTCTTCCCTCATTCTGCGGCCGAGCCCCAAGCCGGGAAGCGACCACGGATGTCAGCCACGGGCTACAATCAGATGCCTACCCATCCCAACCAGCCATTCCATATCGGGAGCCACCCTGGTCTGGCCGGCCAGGGGCCCTATTCAGCCTGGAGATCTTAAAAGACGGTAGCATTGCGTCTACTAAGAGCCTGGATGGCTTGAGCTGGACTCTCTTTGGCAGGCTGCCTGGGTGCCATGTGTCATTAGAGCATCCATCTGTGTCCCGTTACCATGCTGTGCTGCAGTACCGCCAGGTCCCAGGATCTGACCCAGACCAAGAGCCCGGCTTCTATGTTTATGACTTGGGCAGCACCCACGGCACCTTCATAAACAAGCAGAGGATCCAGTCAAAGACCTACTGTCGCTTTCGGGTTGGCCATGTGCTAAAATTCGGGGGCAGTACACGTATCTTCGTATTACAGGTAAGTACCTCCAAACAGCACATTATATACTGTACAAGAGTTGGGTGGGGTGGAAGATAGCTTGGTCCATAAGGTTGCAAGCAGCTAATGCTGTACTGTAAAATACACCAGTGTTAGTGCAACACGTTGCGGGTGCAATACCATCTGCATACATCAGGGGTGGGCAACTCCAGTCCTCAAGAGCCACCAACCGGTTGGGTTTTCAGGATATCCCTGCTTCAGCACAGGGGGCTCATTTGAAGCAGGAGAGACTGCACGCCCCACAGAGACATCTGTCAGTCACTGCGTTGCTCTCCAAGATAATATCCCACAATACCTTGCAATGTGGGGCACGATCTGGGAGAGCAGACTGGTGACAGACAGCTCGGCCTTTTGGGGGTGGGGTGGTTTCCATTACAATGTCAATTGACGCTATGTAAGCTGGGTAACTAGTGATCCAGTAATTGTTTTTTCTTTATTCCACTTGTTGTTCCAGGGCCCAGAGGATGACCAAGAAGCGGAGTCCGAGCTCACCGTTACACAGATCAAGGAAGCTCGCAGGCAGAGGGAGAGTCTGCAGAAGAAGATGCTAGGAGATGACTCTGATGAAGAAGACACCCTGGAGGAAGAGGAGGGCACAAAGGCGCCAACTGGCTCAGGAGAAGATGGCTGTTCTTGGGGAATGGGTAAGAGATGATTAAACCCTTCAGTCATTGCATTTCTACAACACCCTGGCACAGGGGTTCTCAAGGACCTTTCATCTCCCCCCCACACCCCCCCCCCCCCCCAAAATCATATTTTCAGGATATCCCTGCTTCAGCACAGCCATTGATTGAGCCACCTGTGCTGAAACAGGGATAGCCTTAAACCCTGACCTGTTTTTTTTGGGGGGGGGGGGGGGACAGGGCGATAAAGTGGCTTGCCCAAGGTCACAAGGAGCCAACACCAGGATTTGAGCCATGTTCCCCTCGATTCCAACTCCGTATCCATGGTCCGTGTCTTTACTCACTGAGCCACCTTTTCTTTCTCCCACGGCACAGAGATGTGGCAGTGCTGGTGTGTGCTGCTGCGTCTTGTGTTCCCTGATTTCAAACTCCACTATAGAAACTGAACTACTTTTCCTATTTGGTGTCGCAGGAGAGGACGCCGTGGAAGAGGAGACCGATGAAAACCCCATCGCTATGGAATTCCAGGAAGATAAGGAAGCCTTTTACTTGAAGAATCCCAAGCGAGCGCTGCAAGGTTTCTTTGATAGAGAAGGTATGGGGGAGGGGTTGTCACGGCACATAAACTAAGGGGGGTGCTCAACTCCAGTCTTCAAGCTCCCCCCAACAGGTCAGGTCTTGAGGGTATCCCAGCTTTAGCACAGGTGGCTCAACCAGAGGCTCAGTCGAAGACAACTGTGCTAAAGCTGGGATAACCTGACCTGTTGGGGGGTCTTGAGGACTGGAGTTCAGCACCCCTGCACTAAGGCACCTCCGCTTTGATCATTGTATTGTATGTCTTTATTTATATAGCACCATTAATGTACATAGCGCTTCACAGCAGTAATACATGTGGTAATCCAATAAATAACAGATAATATAAATAACAGATCATGGGAATAAGTGCTTTAGACATAAAAGTAACATTAAGGAAGAGGAGTCCCTGCTCCGAGGAGCTTAGAGTCTAATTGGTAGGTAGGGAGAACGTACAGAGACAGTAGGAGGGAGTTCTGGTAAGTGCGTCTGCAGGGGGCCAAGCTTTATGTATCATGTGTTCAGAATATCCACAGTGCTATTCATATGCTTCTTTAAGCAAGTGGGTCTTAAAGGTGGATAGAGAGGGTGCTAGTCGGGTATTGAGGGGAAGGGCATTCCAGAGGTGTGGGGCAGTCAGTGAAAAGGGTTTAAGGCGGGAGAGAGCTTTAGATACAAAGGGGGTAGAAAGAAGACATCCTTGAGAAGAACGCTCTCCCCCGTAAACATTTTCAACTGACTGCCCCACACTCTGGAATTGCCCTTCCCCTCAATACCCGGGATAGCACTCTCTATCCACCTTTAAGACCCACTTGCTTAAAGAAGCATATGAATAGCACTGTGGATATTCTGAAACAGGAACATAAGCTTGGCCCCCTGCAGACGGCACTACCAGAACTCCTCTCTTACTGTCTCTGTACGTGATCCCTAACTACCAATTAGCTCTTAGCTCCTCGGAGCAGGGAGCTCCTCTTCCTTAATGTTTACTTTATGTGTCTAAAAGCACTTATTACATGATTGATTTATATTATCTGTTATTTATTGGATTACCACTGTATTACTGTGTGAAGCGCTATGTACATTTATGGTGCTATATAAATTAAAGACATACAATACAATTGTCAACGAGGGCACAGAGGGGGGTGCTCAACTCCAGTCTCAAGCCCCCCAAACAGGTCTGAGGTTATCCCAGCTTTAGCACAGTGCTCACTAGGCTCGTGAAGACAACTGTGCTAAAGGGGATATCCTGACCTGTTGGGGGGTCTGAGGACTGGAGGTTCAGCAACCTGCACTAAGGCACCTCGCTTTGATCATGTATTGTATGTCTTTATTTATATAGCACCATTAATGTACATAGCGCTTCACAGCAGTAATACATGTGGTAATCCAATAAATAACAGATAATATAAAAACAGATCATGGGATAAAGTGCTTTAGACATAAAAGTAACATTAAGGAAGAGGAGTCCCTGCTCGAGGAGCTTAGAGTCTAATTGGTAGGTAGGGAGAAAGTAAGAGACAGTAGGAGGGAGTTTGGTAAGTGCGTGCAGGGGGCCAAGCTTATGTATCATGTGTTCAGAATATCCACAGTGCTTTCATAGCTTCTTTAAGCAAGTGGGTCTTAAAGGTGGATAGAGAGGGTGCTAGTCGGGGTATTGAGGGGAAGGGCATTCCAGAGGTGTGGGGCAGTCAGTGAAAAGGGTTTAAGGCGGGAGAGAGCTTTAGATACAAAGGGGGTAGAAAGAAGACATTTGAGAAGAACGCAAGAGCTGGATGGTGTCAAAAGAGAATTAGGGCTGAGATGATAGGAGGGGCAGAAGGAGTGATCATTCTGCGAAAGGGCAACGTCCAACATGCACCCGCAGACCGAATGCCGCAGCAGTGAGGATGTAACGTGGGGCTATATGCTGTGTAATAGTGAAGTTCCACTCTGCAACATGTAATGGCATTGTAATAATCTGACAGCGTTCAACCATTAGACACATTTTTTTTCTGCAGGTGTCGCTGTACTATTCACGCTTGGTTAATAATTGAAGATATGTCTAATGTCGCTTTCAAACGTGAAGGCCTAGTCCAGGATGTAGGGTAATTATCCTTGTTGCGCTAAAATCAGTTGTGACCCCCCCCCCCGGATATAATGTCGCGGTGCAGCACTCTCCGGGCCCTTATGGTGTGCGGGGTGCCTCGTTTTAAATCGGGGGTGGGCAACGCCAGTCCTCCGGGCCACCAACGGGTCAGGTTTTCAGGATATCCCTGCTTCTGAAGAGTGAGCCACCCGTGCTGAAGCAGGGATATTCTAAAAACCTGACCTGTTGGTGGCCCCAGAGGCCTGTTGCCACCCCCTATTATAAATACTTGCTTTCTTGAATCTCTCCTATTTTTTTTTTTAGTTCATGCTGCACCTTGCCACTCTGATTGGATAAAAACACAACATTGTTCTTTAATTAGGGCACATACGCCTCCTTTTGTGGCTAAAACATAGTCAAGGCAGGCCTGCACAACTCCAGTTTTCGAGGGCCGCAAACAGGCCAGGCTTTCAGGATATCCCTACTTCAGACACAGCTGACTATTACTAAGCCACTAATTGAGTCAGCTGTGCGAAGTAGGGATAGCCTAAAAAACCTAGCCTGTTTGCGGCCCTCGAGGACTGGAGTTGTGCAGGCCTGGTCTAAGGCCATTCGGTTTTGTAGGGTCATAAGCCTAATCTGAACCTGTTCATGTTGAGTGTATCTATGGCTAGTGTAGTGTGATTCAGGACCTCGTCTAAAACATCAGTTCATTAATTGAATTGATCATATAGCAAACCACTCCTGCTCTAAAAAGGGTAGCCCAAAATTGCTCTTTCCAGAGACTGGTTTTTTAAACCCTGCGGATTAGGTCTTGTGTTCCTTGATTCCTTACTCGTCCAGTAGGCAATTGTTGGTCATAGTAAAGGCGGTCTGTGGATTACATGGTACCTAGATAGCAAGACCCTGTCCAACCACATGGTGATACTCGTAGGCCCAATTACCACAGAGCGCAATAGACTCGCCGGGGAATAAAGTAGAATTTGGACATTTGATATTTGCAACACAGAGTTCGTTGCATTAAGGCGGCGTCATGGATAGTGCTTGCGGCGGGAGGCGCGCTTCCGCTCGGCAATAGCCCCTACAGCCGCAAGAGAGCGGCTTTAGTAGGGGCTCGCCTACGCTTCCACGCCTTGCGGAAGCGTAGGTCTTGGGCAAATTTTACATTTCCCGCTTGCCAGAGCGCAGGCCAGCCCGTGACGTCACTGACCCTCCCCGGACGGCGCGCTGTCTAAGGCCAGGGAAAGCACCCGCTTTTCAGAGCCTCAGCGCGCCTCCGCCCGCCAGAACCATGGCGAGGCCTAAATCTTGCTTGCACGCGTTGCCATTGGGTGGCAACCAGTAAACATTCATTTTTACCTTTAGCATTTTCTTAGTTATATCATGATAAAACAAGTTTCTTGCGTGGGAGGGGCTACTAATCCGAGAATTGGTTCCCCGAATTGCTATAGTCCCCCAACCGGTATTGTATTTACAATGGGAATTCTGCGCATTTGGTTGGAAAGTCCATTAGTCAACACTGATAAACCTAGTAGATTCATTGTGTCTTATATAATTCTTCTTTAATGTAGGTATACCTATCCAAGGGGCTTTCTGGAGAATGGGGAATATGTCCACTTACCCAACATGATTGTTAATACCTGACTGTTGTATACTGTTCGGCAAGCGTTCAATAAACATGTTGTTTTTCCCAGGGGGTTAGGAGTAATTCCCTTCTATATCTGGTGGAGGAATCATGATGTTGGTTAGTGTCATGGACTTGTACTATGATACGAGGTGCATTGCGTGACAATGTGTATTTCAGCTACATATAGAATGATCAAATCCAAAACAATATTAATGTAGCAAAGGATGGGCTATTACTTTTTGTCGTCCGGTGGAAACGCCACTTACTCAAAACCTAGGGAGCATACATTTGTAAACTAAAACAATACAGTAAAATCTGTAAAAAGTTAAAAGTTTGTGTGATGAGGCCTGGTCTGTTGCCAGTGACCTTTATCCCTCGATGGTTAGTGGTCAGGGATTATTTTGCGTCAATACACTAACTTGCAGGTATTCTTGGTGCCGCACAAGCTCACTGAGTGAGTGTATCCAGATGAAAATCTCCGGTACCTATGAGTTGTATTGGTTAGTGAGGGTGATTTGAAACGGACCACCTTTCCACTGGGTTGAAGAGCGTTCTTGCGTAGAAAATGCCATTACCAAGTCACCTTTGCTGAGAGAATACTGCTGTGTTTTCTCCTTGGTGGACTGTACCGCTTGCACCTGAGAGTGGAGACCTTAAATAATTTCATTAGTTTCGCACAATAGACGCTGATTAAATCAATCAGTGAAAGCATGATCATGAAACATTAAAACCTAAGGTACTGCGGTGCGTACACATTGGTCTACCCATTAAAATTTCATGTGTGTTTTTGTTGAATTATACCTTGTGACCTAAGCGATAAGGGGAGTGGCATCTGGACATTGTAATTTAGTATCAGCACAAAATTTTACGTGATTATTTTTTCATTACCCCATTGGTATCAATTTTTTTTTTACCCACTGTCTTAGCATCAGTTATGTAGGACAGGTGTATCACGGAAACCTTATTTTTTTCATATGCAAATCCTATGCCACGTGATCAATATATGACATAAAGGATGATGGCATTTAAAACATTAGCGCTTGAGATCTGTATATATTGTGATTTGACAATAGCTACTACTGGTAAAAATAACATCTGGATCGCTCGAGAGAGGGCTTCTTAAAATGAGAAGCTATAGATGAGGGTTTAAAGTGGGACACATTTGGAGAGAGAAAATAGTTGAAAAGTTATCAAATACATCACATTCAGTAAACTTATAAGGAAAAAAAATAATTCATATGGACTTTGCACTAATTCCCAAATATGTACGCTTTGTGAAGTAGCTGAGTATACTTTTGCCATATTCAGACACAAGAAATTACCCTACTCAATATTTTTCTATTATTAAAAATGTCAAACTTTCACTGCAATACTGGGCGTATAGCCAGTGGTAAATTTCTGGGTGTTCTTGCCAAAGTCCTTGAACGGGCAGATAAAAAATTCTGAATGTTAATTGCTGGATTCTAGCTATAGCTGCTATACAAATTGAGATAGCTTAGGCTAAAAATTGAGCTTTTCCCCAGCCATTACAAATTAAATTGTCCATGGTATCTCAAATAAACATGGGACATTGTCCCTTGACCTATGTATTTAAATAAGTGGCTGTGAGCTTTGACTGGAATTTAAAAAATTCCCAAACATATATTCTAATTAGAACAAATAGAATTGAAATGTGTTACTGGTTACAGACAGACAAGCACAATAAACAAGCATAATTTACACACTTCGCCCCAGCAAACCAAAACTTAAAAAACTAATAAGGGGAAAAAAACAAAACAGAACAGTTATGTCCTGACAAACTTAGTTAAAAAAGTAATTTCCTTTCCCATAGTATAAAAATACGTGCTTTTAAACACTAATTTTGAAGGTACCGAGCTTCTAGTAACTTTTCATGTTGGAATGTGTTCACTGCACATTCTTAAGCTGGAGAAAGGGGGGCTGTTGCGCTTTTCTAATTCTTTCTCTCTCGTGGACATGAGGGAGAGGAAAGAATATCTCCTGGTTTCAAAAAATGATCCGTCTGGCAGAACGAATCACTTTATATTATACCAGTAACCGGGGCTGATTTATAAAAAATGGTAAAGATCAAATGTCTTCCTTATATGCTCATCTTTGGTCCTCCCTCTCAATCTCCTACGGACACTTAAACTCTCCTTTGTCCAGTGTTGATCACTTCGTATTATAATGGGGTACACCTTTTAAAAAATGTAAACTTCATTGGAGGCAAGTTAATTTATCTTATTTTTGTAAGCACCTGCAAGTTCTGGATGGTGATTGTGATATCATATATCAGCCGGCATTCCCTGATTCAACTCTCACACGGGATTCATTCCAGGTACAATCCATGAGGGTGGTCAGGTCCATATTTACCGCTCTTGTCAAGGGCGCAACAATTTAATTGACGGCACTGAGATTGGTTTGTATCAGGAATGTCTTAATACCACTTGATTATAAGGCATTCCCCACTGGATATCTCAATCTGGCGTGGAAGATCCGTTCTCTTAACTCAACATTGCACAGTGTGTCCTCGTATCATATTTTTGTCTGCCGACACAAACCTCTCGGCAACCCCTTGGCGAGTGAGGACTTTGGTCCCCCATGTCTCCTGTTACAATAATCAACGCAATTGATTTATGTACAATCCTGCGTTACAATAATCAAAAACAATTGATATGTACAATTTCTTGTTATTTATTTTAAACAGAGATTTAATATATATCAAGAATGTCGTGAAAACACAGATGTCAGTCAGAGGACCGTCCCATAACCATATTTTCTCTAAACTACCAAAAATAAAAAAAAATTACTTTAGCGGGTCCAAACCAGTCTTGATATACCTTATACCTCTATAAATGGATACGAAACTCCTAATAAATTAATCAAACTCCACTTGATAATGCAGTCAACTCAGATAGGTCACCTTCTAGATAGTTTCTCTCCTAATCACTCAAATATTTAAAACACTAGGCTTTTTTTTTTTTTAGAAAAAGAAGCCCTTACCTAATTCTCTGAGACATCTTAGGTTTTAAGTGATTGTGGGAGTCAATCTTTTCGGGGTTTCTGGTTCCGATTTGTGTAAGATCCCGGACCAATGAGCCCCATCTGTGAAAGGTGAAAAATATTTCAACACAGGTTCAGAAATAACGAGTGAGTGTTATTACACTTGGATGAGACAGCTTAGGCGAAAAGCTGTCTGCCAGATATACGGTATACAGTAATGTTATACCCCTAATACTGAAGCTCACACACCCCTTTAAGGGGTGACTTGTCGAATCATAGAACAAGCTAAAGTTATATGAAAACAAAGTGCAATTGAAAAAAAAAAAAACGTTAAAAATCGTAGAAGCTCAGTAACCTTTCCCCACATACGCATCTGGGGCCTTCTTGTGTTGTGCATTCTTTCATTTTCAAAACATTTTTATTGTTTTCTGACAGGGGTACATTCACATCACATGGGTGTTATTAGACAGTAAACTTAATTAACATATACATTTAAAAGTGAACAACCCGAGATCTCAAGGTTGATTGATCGAGAAGAGGCGATCTGCCACCTTAGTATTTTGTAACCTCCTATGCATTTAGATTCTACTATGTAGATTCCCGTCCGGGAGAATTATAACAGTTTTAGGAGGATCTTAGATCAAACCCCTATATTAGTACTGTAAAGGATAGGCAGAGAGAGAGAGGGGGAGAAAGAGAGAAGAAACAGAAAAGAGGGGGAGAGAGAGGGGATAGGAACGGGGAGAGCTAAGGGAATAGTAGGGGTTGTAGTTGCCTCCCCTCCACCTTGTCAAAAGACCCTGAGTAGACATTGAACTCCCCATTAGAGGGGTTAGTGGTCTAATGCAGAGTCCAATGAAGCAGCCATATCTTCATTTTAATCTCTTTTAATTATAAGGCCACGGTCCCAAACTTTCTAATATTGTACTATTCTGTTTCAGGAGCGCCGATCAGGTATTCCATAAGCTTGAACTCGCTTACCTTGCGAAGGACCATTTGTGCTTAGAAGGTGGGTTAATCTTTTTCCAATTAGCTGCTATGAGCAGCGAGCCGCATCAGAATGAACGAGGCCAGTTTTTTAAGGGACAGAGATATTCTCGATGGTTTCGCGAGTAGGCATATAGGGGGTCCATCCGGACCTCAACTCCTACGTTCCTCAACATAGGCATATCATATTCCAGAAAGAAGTCGGAGTCTTTGAGCATGTCCACCATTCTTTTGTTCATATCGTTTGTGCATTTTTAAGGGGGGTGGGTGAATGTGCGAATGTGATTTTATCTTCTGGTCCACATAGTACTATTTCATGCTTATGCTCCCTCTTTTGCACTGGCCAGGACTGGTTTCAGTAAAAAATTGCTTAGAGCAAAACCTCTTTCAAACCCGAGCTGTGCTTTCATGCAGACAAACATCAAAATGGATGACACAGACTAGGGACGAAAACAGGCAAAAAAAAGGCTGCTTAGATCCTAGTGCTGGTTACTTGAGACCCCCCCCCCCATGCCACTCTCACTTTTAGGTGGTGATTGCGTGGTAACAGAAGTGGGTACCCTTCCCTTGTTCAAGGGCCTGCCGCACCCAGCCATCAAGTGTGAGATTGTGGAGACGGGGATGGGGCTCGTGCTGTGGTTTTCTGGCACTGGTAGGGTTTAAAAGTCGCTGTTTATCGTGTGAGAACAGTTTGCGTTTCTCTAGCCACAGAATTCAAGCCCATGGCTTCTTGTATTATATGTCTGATGTCATAATTACTTTGCAAACAAAGAAGAACATTGCTTGAGCTTTGAGGTCTGTCAAATAGTCATATCGCCAGAAAGCATGACATTAAGCTTGTAAATTGTTCATCATGGAAGTGTGAACCGTTTAAAAAGAGCTTATGTGTAGGCCACTTTAAGTAAAGGATTCCCTGATTCATTCAAAGATTGTGATCCGCGTCGTGCGTGCGTGCGTGCGTGTGGATACCCCTTCCCCACCCATGTATTTGCAGCCGAATCGAGAGATGGAGATTTGTTGAGAAGTGATGGATGGACAATTGTTTCGGAAATCGTACATAAATCCAAAAGTTGTAGTGTGTGCCCCGTGGTTAAAGCTGCCTCCTCTCTTCCTCGTTCGCAGGAGAGGAGCTGGAATTCGAATTATGAAGGACCGTGGACGGGGCTCATGGCTCTGCAGGGCGAAGTACGTAATACGCGGTGTATCTTGTACGTCATCCCATACACCAGAAAGGGTCTGCCGCACCACATATACACACACACACACACACACACATATATATAATATATATATATTATAATATATATATATTCATATATAATATATATATATATGCAAATAACTGTATGCTCATCTGCATGTCTTAGGCAGGTCTGCAACCCCGCTTTCCCCATTATCACCCAGCATACAGCACTTCCACTGTGACGCAAGGATTCTGGGAAATGACACAGTTGCACTTTTGCCTCAATAACCATTTAACATGGTTCCCTATAGGCTTAAGCTTGCTGATGGTCACAGCTTTGAGAACCAGCCAGGTTTATTGAGTTATTGGTTATTGAGGCAAAAAGTGACAGTGTGTGCTCTTGCATGTCATTCCCAGAATCCCTTGCTGCCAGTGGAAGGCTGCGTGCGGGGGTGATATGGGGAAAGGCGGGGTTGAGACTGCCTAGACATGCGAAGATGAAGCATACAGTAACTTATATTTGCATATTTGCTTTCCTGTGAGAAGGGTTTTTGTCACGTTTTTTTACTCACCATAAACTTAAACTCAGTATTATGGTTTCAGCCTATCCATAGCCTCTCTGTCATTCCCAGTAAAATCCAACCCAACTGATTAAGACGCCATCAAGGCGGAAAACAGCTGTCTGTGGGTTTCGTTCTTCCACAACGGACGGAATCCTTTCTAGCTGTGGACAAGCCGTCTCCAAAAGGGGAGGCGGACGGTGATCGGGTGGGCGGTCGGGTTGCGACTCCGGTTTTTTGGAAGAGATCCGGCGCGGTGGGCGTGCAGGGGGAGTAGCTGGATGGAAGGCGGATGGCTAGGTAAGAGTGGAACTGTTTGCGCGTGATGGTGTTGGGGGCGAAAGGGGGGGGGGGTAAGGGGAGCGGGGGGAGGGAGGAGGAGGGACGGCGTGTGAAGGGAAGAATGGTGCGCAGTATAGGGTAGTTAACGAAAAGGGGAAGACGTTTCTGAGGTGGGCCAGGTTTCAGGCGGTCTATCAAGGTTATGTCCTCGGTCCGTCATATCCCTTTGCCTCACCTTCTAGCCCCCCCGTGGCTCTTGTCGCGTGGCGACCGGCGATCTGCTTGCGCTAGACCTCTCTGTATGCTCTCCTCCGGTGCTTCTCCGGAGGTCCCACGTCCGTTTGCTGGGGTGGTTTTAGTCTGCGCGCATAGTTTTTAAGCCATCTCGGCCTGAACTCCGGTCTAATCTTATTCGTTCCTTGCCGTCCCCTTTCGCGAGTGGCGGGGTTATCTGCAGTTGTTTGTTCGCAGTACCGCCCGGGCCCCCCGGCCCCGCCCACGGACGCCTCCCTCCCTAACCTCTTGTGCTTGTTGCGTTGCTAAGACCGGAGTGTTGTTCTTTCTTGCCCGCGTCTCCAATCCCCAGACTCTTCCCAGAGCTACCATTCTCCTCGGTCTCTGGTCTTCCGATTCTTACCGTCGCTGTGTGTACATCTACCTCTCTCGTGGGTTCCCTGTCTTTTGAGGACCCTTTCCGTTAGTGGTGCAGACCCGAGACTTGTCCTCCGTCCTCTCGATGTGGACAAGTTACTTCATCGGAGGAACTCGCCTTCCTCTTGTGCGTTGGGCGGTTGGTTCATTGCACAACATCCTAGGGTGCGTGGGCCTTGGCGCATTGGGGACAGTTGTTCGCTGCGGGCCATGGGACCCGGTTGTGGTGATGTTTGGGTTGTTTAACTGGATTGCCTTTTATAGGGGTGTGGTTTGCCACAAGGGGCTGCGGTTTACCTTTTCACACTCCGGGCGAGGCGCCTAGTAATAACTGACCAGACGGGTCACGGGTCTCCATCTCCCTCCCCTCCCAGCGGGCTTAGGTTGACACCTGTCGTGAATGCTAGACCCTCCTGCCGCACCTACTTGGCACTCGCCGGTTGTCCAGGCGCTACTACGGGGGGTTGGAGGTGGGCTCCT
The DNA here is from genome assembly GCA_036426205.1 of Ascaphus truei. Classification (NCBI taxonomy): domain Eukaryota; kingdom Metazoa; phylum Chordata; class Amphibia; order Anura; family Ascaphidae; genus Ascaphus; species Ascaphus truei. The sequence goes on from CM071570.1 coordinate 10,124,001, forward strand.
CTCCCCTCGGCACCGCCTGATCTACGCCGCCAGCATTCGGGGCTCAGCGGGCACGTCAGTTTTTGCCTGGCCCAGCGACGCCGGCGGGGATGGCTCCCTAGTGTGCTCTCTCTTATAAGGGGGTGCGAACCTCCCGTGCGGATGCGGTGCGTAGCGGTGTGGTGTGGTATGTGGTCGACATGCGGCTGGACAGTGGTACTGAACAACAAAAATGTAGTGGATGTCATGTGTCAGTACTGGATTTATTGTGGTTTGTATGTGGATGGGCACTGGGCGGAACGGCGCCTGTTTGTTTTTGTTGCGATTTTCATGCAGAATTGGGTTTGTTATGATGTTTTGTGGTGCTAGTGCTGAATATGATTGTGTGTATGTATACTTCATCCGGTCTTTCGGCTACGTAGGCCCCAATGGACGCTAGTTCGGTTATGCGCGCGTTGGTCGTCGAGTTCCGAGGCGGCGGGCAAGCGTCCGTGACACCGGTGTTGCATCTCCTCACGGTTTCGTTAAGGGTGCGCCGCAGGCCCAGCGACGTACTGCGGCTCTTTAGCTCCGCCACCGGTTGTTTCCCACGCCCTTTAGGTTGGGCCGCCAGGTCCGGGGCAGGGCTCTCGCGACCCTTGAGGGGGCTCCCGGGGACGCTACGGGGACGCGGATGGCTTGTGGTGGGACCTATCCTACGCGGAGCGGGGGGTGGTCTCTCCCCCTGCGTTGGGTCCGTGCTCCTGAGAATATCATTTGTCACTCTTTCGGCGGCTGGTCGGGATTCTTTCAGTCTGCGTGTATCGGCGGCTTCTTCTACTCCCCATCGCGGGGCGCTTGGGGGGTTGACTGGGGCTCTAGGGTGCTCTTTCTGTGGCGTGGTTCGTGGAGACCGACTTACTGATTGGGGTGGGTGGTGGAGGATCGGTGGTGGTTCGTGGCCTTGTGGGCCTGTGGTCACTCTGTTCCCGCTGGTTGGTGTGTAGTTTGCTTTGCTGTATTGTGGTTGGTGTGGTGTGTGGTTCTGGGATGACTTCACTTAAACATTGGCTGTGCTCAAAGCTGTGACCATGCAGCAAACTTTTTTAAAAAGCCTATAGGGAACCATGTTTAAACATGGTTATTTGAGGAAAAAAGTGGGGAGCACGTGGGTGCTCATTTGCATGTCATTCCAGAATCCTTGCCTGCAGGGAAGTGCTGGGTCTGCTGGTTGATAATGGGGAAAGGCGGGGTTGCAGACCTGCATAGGACAGTGCAGATGAGCATAGCCAGTTATATTTGGCATATTTGATTCTGTGGAGGGTTTTGGCACTTTTTGACTCACATAACTGAGATCCGTATTATTGTTTTATATATATAATATATAATTATATATATTGAAATGGAAATTTTAAGTATGTTCATTTGCATTGTCGTAGACAGGTCTGGCAACCCGCCTTTCACCATTTATCACACAAGCGCTTCACCTGCCGCAGGATTCTGGGAAATGAAATTGACAATGAGCACCTTTTCTCCCCGCTTTGCCAAAACCATATACATGGTCCCCTATACGTTATGCTTGCTGCATGGTCACAGCTTTGAGCACCGCCTGTGTTAAGATTACATAGCAGAAGCCCCATCCAAAAGAAGCTGTTCGACCTTAATTGGTCTCCTCAGTGTTGGGTGGTTTATACTGGGCTTTGCAAATGAAGCAGGGATACGTTTTGCCACCTCTTAGTTAAGTTATGGTGGGTTAACAAAAGTGACAAAAACTACCATAGTTCAAGCATATAGCCCCCCAATAGAAATATACCTGTAGCTCATTTTGAATGTCATTCCCATAATCCCTTGCTGCAGTGGAAGCTCTGTGCTGATGGGTGATAATGGTGAAATGATGTGTGAAAAGCGGAGTGTTGAAGACCAGTGGTTGTCTAAGACATGCAAATGAGAACATACAGAATATTTCCATTGCTTATGCTTGTACTGGGGAGGGTTTATTATCACGGACTACTTGCGTTGATCAATGGTGAAATGGAATATGTTCGTATTGCAGTTCAAATCCTTTTCTCCACGTGTGTTCCAAACACATTTTCTGTTCCATCTCACTATGCTGTACTTTTTGACATGGCCTTCGGTCTCAGTCCTAATCCCCCAACGAGATCGACTGTGGGTACTTTTTTTCTCCAGACAATCGTGTGTGTGTGTTGTATAATATAAAATACTATATATAGATATATATATCTATCTCTATATATAATACTTATATTATATATATAGCTACTTATCTATCGGTAGTGCTAGATGTTCACCACAAAGTAAATGTGTCCTGTGAAAGCGTTAACATTCCTGTTTCTGGGGATGGCGTGGGTAGGTATACCGCCGTGAACGGACCTTCAGGGAACCAACTGTGGCAGAGGCCATCCATTCTGGGCAATAAGCAGAGGGGACAACCAGCCTAGTTTCCAGTGCGCACCTAAGGCGCCTGATCGAATGCGGATAGCAGAGGCATTGACTGCACGGCAGGAGGAAGCAGGTCAGTGCCCGGTCTTGCAAAAAATAACTCAGAGAAGGAAAGGTGCATGCAAACTCAGGGATCACTCTATAGATAGGCGCTATCAAAATTGGGAAAATAGCTACGCGAAGCTTTCCTCCCCAAAGGATGTCTCTCTCCATTGTTCCAATATATTTCCTAAGAGAGAAAAACCCATACCAATCAAGATGGAGTGTATATTGTAACGGGAGCGGTGCCGCGCCATATGGGTCCAAGGTGAAATAAGGCAGTGACATGTACATGATATAAGTCCTGGTGAAGTGACGCCTTTTTAAATTAAAAACCAATCTGTGAAGTTATTTCGAGGGGTTTTTTGAAATGTTCAGTGGAAAGTTTGTAAAGTAAAGTTGATTACTTGAGAGCTGTAGTAGCTTCTATCCATTAATTTATGTTTGTATTCTTTGGTTACTTCCGATCACTCTTCGGCAAGTAAGGGTACGCCATATTAAATCGGTTTTTTTAAACCTGGGGTGGCCAACTCCAGTCATCAAGGGCCACCAACAGGTCAGGTTTAGGGGAGCTTCCCATGCAAACAGGAAACAGGTTGGGCTGTCTTGACTGATACCCCTGTGCTGAAGCAGGAATGTCCTTAAAAACCGACTGCTGGTGGCCCTTTGAGCACTGGAGTTGGCCACACCTAGTTTTACAGTTCATGGCGATAGAAGAAACCAGAGATAAACAATAACCTCCTGACTGCCTTCAAAATGTTTACTGAAACCACTGGTCATCCGCAATGTAAAATAGGAATGCAGCGACCAGCTGTCAAATTGGTAAAACAATCGGATAAATATAGAGACCACTTTTAGAATAGAGGCCCAGAAAGCATCATATAGTAAGTAAACATTTCGAGAAAACACTCCCTGAATGAGATTGTCTGGTTGCATCAGATTGTAAGAGGGAGTGTGATGATATGTAAGTGGGATTTACCGAGAAGGAAGCTTCTTTCTTTAAGAAGCGCAAACACCCCCTTCGTGGCAAGCCTGATTGACCCTCCTCTGGGCAAGATAAGGGGTTAAATACGGGAGAATAAACCCTTGAGAAAAACACACACGGGAATGAGTTTCTGAAGATTATGCCACTTAGTTACGCAAAAATTTTTGAAAAAAATCCAGGACTAAGAGGGGATAGTGACAAATAATGCAGAAAAGAATAGAGACCGTCTTGGGCAAGATTGTAGAGCATTATATTCATCTCCTTGTGTCCCGCAAAAAGAGAGCAAGAAATGGGAAGGACGAAGACTTTCTACGGGACAGCTGATGACGGACACCTTCCTGGGTACCGCCGGGGCTTGGTGAAAAGAAGCGGATCAAACCGCCCATGAAGGAAAGAAAGCAAAGGCCGGGAAGGAGAATAAAAATCGAGAACCACAAAACCGGAAAATCACGGGACTCCCTTGGTGAGTGAAATCTGGACGCGGTCAGGTTAGTATAGTGGCTAAGTGCTGACCTTGAGTGGTTGGGGCTTTGCCACGGACTTGACACTGAAAGGACGTGTCAGCACGCTATGAAACGGTCTCCCGAGTGCAGGAATGTAAGAGTTCGGGTTCGTCGTGAATGTTGTAGCCGCCCTCTTCTCCAGGTAACACTGAGGGAGACGGGACGGCGTGTGGAGTAGAGGCCCATGTCACATATGTAGGCTAGCTAATTTATTTGTACTTTTTAAAGACAGGCGTGGTCCTAGTATCCGGCGTTTCACTGGCTACTTGAAAAAGGACGGACGGCATATCCGACCATTATGTGAGCGTTTTCCGACGCTCAAATGCACTGATTAATGGGACTCGCTTTACGAAACTTGAACATCAAACACTACTTTCCGGAACGGATCTCCGGTGGTAACATGTGGACCGCCTGGATATCGCCTCTCCGTGCTTTTGTCGCTCTGCGCTTTCTCCACCTCGATTTCTTCAACTTTCTCTCCCCCCTTTGTCTTCCGCACGCTCTCCATATCGCCTCGACGCCGTTAGAAGGGCTTTTTGCGTTCGCTCTGTCTCTTTCTCTTCCTTTCCTTTCTCTTTCCCCCTCATACACTCCCCCCCTCAAGATCTTGGGCGGCTTCGTTTGAATGATTTTAGTAGCTGGTTTAAACTTTCTGGGCGTCACTGCTTGACTCTTGGTGTACCGGATTGTCGGGAGTTGGAGATAAAACTTGTTTGAACGCACGCCAGAAAAACCGTTGCCAATTGTTGACAGTTTACATTTCTTAAAATACAGATCTACTTTCTGATCTGGGTAAATATACAAAAAAAGGTCTGGAGAAGAAAGGGTTGTATAAAAAGAATAACAACATTTTAGAAATACTAACACTATATTTCCCTAGAGTCACGCTTGTTAGAATAATTGTTGAAAAAGGGAGCTTTCCGAAATATGCTGCAATAGCTGCAAACGTCTCAAAAGGTAATTCAGAAGCAATAGGGGTTATTACAACAGAATGTACGGAGGACAAAGACTGACCCGGGACTGCGTACCCGTTTAGAGCAGAGGGTTTCCACGCCTTTTTGGGTTTAAGAAACCTGTTAATTATATTAGTGACAATCCTTGAAGAACCCGAACCCGCTCTAATAGCGCGTGGCTACCTTGTGAGGATCAGTATGACTTGTAAGGAACCCCCAGCATCCTCTCATAATAGAGCATCTGAGTCAGGTGCATTTGTAGGAAACCCCAAAACCCCCTCAATAGTGTGTTGTCTGAAATCAGAGCTTGTAAGAAACCCAACCGCCTCTAATAGTGTGTGTCTGAGATCAGATGCATGTAAGGAACCCAACCCCCCTAATAGTGTGTGTCTGAAGATCAGAGCAATTCGTTAAGAAACCAACCGCCTCAATAGTGTGTGTCTGAGATCAGATGCATTGTAAGAAAAACCCCACCCTCTATATTAGTGTGTGTCTGCTGAACTGAAAATCAGATGCCATTGTAAGAAACCCAACCCTCTCTAATAGCGCCGAGATCAGGAGCATTGAAGGAACCCAGCCCTCTCTAATAGAGCATCTGAGATCAGGTGCATTGTAAGGAACCCCAACCCACTCTAAGAGTGTGGGTCTGAGATCAGATACATTGTAAGGATATCCTAAAACACTGACTGGTTGGTTGCGTCCTTGAACACTGGTGTGTTGCCCACCCCTGGTTTAGAGCATCCTTTTTGTGATATGAAAGGCATTGCGGTTTCATGTCTGTGGCATAGAAGCCTCAATCCCACCATGTAGATTGACTGCTCTTTGTTTCACCAGGTGAGGCAGAGACTTCCGCTCAGGATTCCTTGGTGCCTTCCTGACAGAAATCAAATCGAGCAGCTCATGGATGGGCTTTAGATACAAAGGGGGTAGAAAGAAGACATCCTTGAGAAGAACGCAAGAGTCTGGATGGTGCATAACGAGAAATTAGGGCTGAGATGTAAGGAGGGGCAGAAGAGTGATCATTCTGCGAAAGGGCAACGTCCAACATTGCACCCGCAGACCGAATGCCGCAATGCAGTGAGGAGGTAACGTGGGGCTATTGCTGTGTAATAGTGAAGTCTCACTCTGCAACATGTACTGGCATTGTAATAATCTGACAGCGTTCAACCATTAGACACATTTTTTTTCTGCAGGTGTCGCTGTACATATTCACGCTTGGTTAATAATTGAAGATATGTCTAATGTCGCTTTCAAACCGTGAAGGCCTAGTCCAGGATGTAGTGTAATTATCCTTGTTGCGCTAAAATCAGTTGTGACCCCCCCCCCCCGATATTAACTTGTCGCGGTGCAGCACTCTCCGGGCCATTATGGTGTGCGGGGTGCCTCGTTTTAAATCGGGGGTGGGCAACGCCAGTCCTCCGGGGCCACCAACGGGTCAGGTTTTCAGGATATCCCTGCTTCTGAAGAGTGAGCCACCCGTGCTGAAGCAGGGATATTCTAAAAACCTGACCTGTTGGTGGCCCCAGAGGCCTGTTGCCCACCCCTATTATAAATACTTGCTTTCTTGAATCTCTCCTATTTTTTTTTCTAGTTCATGCTGCACCTTGCCACTCTGATCTTGGATAAAAACACAACATTGTTCTTTAATTAGGGCACATACGCCTCCTTTTGTGGCTAAAACATAGTCTAAGGCAGGCCTGCACAACTCCAGTTTTCGAGGGCCGCAAACAGGCCAGGCTTTCAGGATATCCCTACTTCAGCACAGCTGACTATTACTAAGCCACTAATTGAGTCAGCTGTGCTGAAGTAGGGATAGCCTAAAAACCTAGCCTGTTTGCGGCCCTCGAGGACTGGAGTTGTGCAGGCCTGGTCTAAGGCCATTCGGTTTTGTAGGGTCATAAGCCTAATCTGAACCTGTTCATGGTTGAGTGTATCTATGGCTAGTGTAGTGTGATTCAGGACCTCGTCTAAAACATCAGTTCATTAATTGAATTGATCATATAGCAAACCCACTCCTGCTCTAAAAAGGGTAGCCCAAAATTGCTCTTTCCAGAGACTGGTTTTTAAACCCTGCGGATTAGGTCTTGTGTTCCTTTGATTCCTTACTCGTCCAGTAGGCAATTGTTTGGTCATAGTAAAGGCGGATACAATGGTACCTAGATAGCAAGACCCTGTCCAACCACATGGTGATACTCTGTAGGCCCAATTACCACAGAGCCAATAGACTCCGCGGGGTAAAGTAGAATTTGTACATTTGATATTTGCAAACACAGAGTTCGTTGCATTAAGGCGGCGTCCATGGATAGTGCTTGCGGGCGGAGGCGCGCTTCCGCTCGGCACTGAGCCCCTACAGCCGCAATGAGAGCGGCTTTAGTAGGGGCTCGCCTACGCTTCCACGCGCTTGCGGAAGCGTAGGTCTTGGGCAAATTTTACATTTTCCCGCTTGCCAGAGCGCAGGCCAGCTCCGTGACGTCACTGACACGCCCCCGGACGGCGCGCTGTCTAAGGCCAGGGAAAGCACCCGCTTTCCCTGAGCCTCAGCGCGCCTCCGCCCGCCAGAACCATGGCCGAGGCCTAAATCTTGCTTGCACGCGTTGCCATTGGGTGGCACCCAGTAAACATTCATTTTTACCTTTAGCATTTTTCTTAGTTATATTCATGATAAAACAAGTTTCTTGCGTGGGAGGGGCTACTAATCCGACGAATTGGTTCCCCGAATTTGCCTTATCCATAGCCCCCCAACCGGTATTGTATTTAACAATGGAATTCTGCGCATTTGGTTGGAAAAATGTCCATTAGTCAACACTGCTAAACCAGTAGATTCATTGTGTCTATATAATAATTCTTCTTTAATGTATGGTATACCTATCCAAGGGGCTTTCTGAGAATGGGGAATATGTCCACTTACCCAACATGATTCGTTAATACCTGACCTGTTGTATACTGTTCGGCAAGCGTCAATAAACATGTTGTCTTTCTCCCAGGGGGTTAGGTGTAATTCCCTTCTATATCTGGTGGAGGTAACATTGTATGGTTTAGTGTCATGGACTTTAGTACTATTGATACGAGGTGCATTGCGTGACAATGTGTATTTCAGCTACATATAGAATGATCAAAATCCCAAACAATATTAATGTAGCAAAGGATGGCTATTACTTTTTTGTCGTCCCGGTGGAAACGCCACTTACTCAAACCTAGTGGAGCATACATTTGTAACTAAAATACAGTAAAATCTGTAAAAAGTTAAAAGTTTGTGTGATGAGGCCTGGTCTGTTGCCAGTGACCTTTATCCCTCGATGGTTAGTGGTCAGGGATTATTTTGCCCGTCAATACACTAACTTGCAGGTATTCTTGGTGCAGCACAAGCTTCACATGAGTGACGTGTATCCAGGATGAAAATTCTGGTACCTATGCAGTTGTATTGGTAGTGAGGAGTATTTGAAACGGACCACCTTTCCACCTGGGTTGAAGAGCGTTCTTGCGTAGAAAATGCCATTACCAAGTCACCTTTGCTGAGAGAATACTGCTGTGTTTTCTCCTTGGTGGACTGTACCGCTTGCACCTGAGAGTGGAGAGACTTAAATAATTTCATTAGTTTCGCACAATAGACGCTGATTAAATCATCAGTGAAAGCATGATCATGCAACATTAAACCTAAGGTACTTGCGGTACACATTGGTCTACCCATTAAAATTTCATGTGTGGTTAATTTTGGATTTACCTTGTGACATAAGCGATAAGGGGAGTGCATCTGGACATTGTAATTTAGTATCAGCACAAATTTTACTGATTATATTTTTCATTACCCCATTGGTATCAATTTTTGTTTTTACCACTGTCTTAGCATCCGTATGTAGACAGGTGTATCACGGAAACCTTATTTTTTTCATATGCAAATCCTATGCCACGTGATCAATATATGACATAAAGGATGATGGCATTTAAAACATTAGCAGCTTGAGATCTGTATATATTGTGATTTTGACAATAGCTACTACTGGTAAAAATAACATCTGGATCGCTCAGAGAGGGCTTCTTTAAAATGAGAAGCTATAGATGAGGGTTTAAAGTGGGACACATTTGGAGAGAAAATAGTGAAAAGTTATCAAATACATCACATTCAGTTAACTTTATAGGAAAAAATAATTTCATATAGGACTTTGCACTAATTCCCTAATATTGTACGCTTTGTGAAGTACTGAGTATACTTTTGCCACTATTCAGACACAGAAATACCTACTCAATATTTTTCTATTATTAAAAAATGTCAAACTTTCACTGCAATACTGGGCGTATAGCCAGGTAAATTTTCTGGGTGTTCTGCCAAATGTCCTTGAACGGAGCAGATAAAAAATTCTGAATGTTAATTGCTGGATTCTAGCATATACTGACTGCTATACAAATTGAGATAGCTTAGAGCTAACAATTGAGCTTTTCCCACAGCCCATTACAAATTAAATTGTCCATGGTATCTCAAATAAAACAATGGGACATTGTCCCTTGACCTATTATTTAAATAATGTGCTTGTGAGCTTTTACTGGAATTTAAATAAATTCCCAAACATATATTCTAATTAGAACAAATAGAATTGAAATGTGTTTACTGGTTACAGACAGACAAAGCACAATAAACAAGCATAATTTCACACTTCGCCCCAGCAAACCAACTTTACAAAAATAATAAGGGGAAAAAAACAAAACAGAACAGTTTGATCCTGCAAACTTAGTTAAAAAATGTAATTCTCTTTTCCCATAGTATAACTAAGCTGCTTTTAAACCTAATTTGAAGGTACCGAGCTTCTAGTTAACTTTTCATGTCTGGAATGTGTTCACTGCACATTCTTTAAGCTGGAGAAAGGGGGGCTGTTTGGCCTGCTTTTCTAATTCTTTCTCTCTCGTGGACATTTGAGGAGAAGGAAAAGAATATCTCCTGGTTTCAAAAACTGATCCGTCTGGCCAGAACGAATACACTTTTATATTATACCAGTAACCGGGCTGATTTATAAAAAATGGTAAAGATCAAATGATCTTTCCTTATATGCTCATACTTTTGTCCTCCTTTCTCAATCTCCTACGGACACTTAAACTCTCCTTTGTCCAGTGTTGATCACTTCGTATTATAATGGGTGTACACCTTTTAAAAATGTAAACTTCATTGTGAGCAATTAATTATATTCTTATTTTTGTAAGCACCTGCAAGTTCCTGGATGGTGATTTGTATACATATAATCAGCCGGCATTCCCATGATTCAACTCTCACACGGGATTCATTCAGGTACAATTCATGAGGGTGTTCAGGTCCATATTTACAGCTCTTGTCAAGGGCGCAACAATTTAATTGACGGCACTGAGACTTGAGTTTGTATCAGGACATGTCTTAATACCACTTATTATAAGGCATTCCCCACTGAGATTCTCAATCTTGGCGTGGAAGATCCGTCTCTTAACTAAACATTTGCACAGTTGTCCTCTGTATCCATATTTTTGTCTGCCGACACATAACCTCTAACGGCAACCCCCTTGGCCGGATGAGGACTTTGGTCCCCCATTGTTCTCCTGTTACAATAATCAACGCCAATTGATTATGTACAATCCTGCGTTACAATAATCAAAAACAATTGATTATGTACAATTTCTTTGTTATTGATTTAAACAGAGTAAATATATAATCAAGGACATGTCGTGAAACACAGATGTCAGTCAGAGGACCGTCCCATAACCATATTTTCTCATCATAACTACCAAAAAATAAAAAAATTACTTTAGCGGGTCCAAACCAGTCTTGATATACCTTATACCTCTATAAATGGATACAGAAACTCCTAATAAATTAATAAACTCACTTGATAATGCAGTCACTCAGATAGGTCACCCTTCTAGATAGTTCTCTCCCTAATCACTCAAAATATTTAAACACTAGGCTTTTTTTTATTTTTAGAAAAGAAGCCCTTACCTTAATTCATGAGACATCTTAGGTTTAAGTGATTGTGGAGTCCAATCTTTTCGGGTTTCCTGGTTCCGATGTGTTAAGATCCCGGACAATGAGCCCCCATCTGTGAAAGGTGAAAAATATTTCAACACAGGTTCAGAAATAACGAGTGAGTTTATTACACTTGGATGGAGACAGCTTAGGCAAAGCTGTCTGCCAGATATACGGTATACAGTATATTTATACCCTAATACTGAAGCTCACACCCCCTTTAAGGGGTGACTTGTACATCATAGAAAATAGCTAAAGTTTATATGAAAAACAAGTGAATATGAAAAAAAACAGCTAAAAATCGTTAAGCAAGCTCAGTAACCTTTCCCCCACATACGCATCTGGGGCCTTCTGTGTTTGTGCATTCTTTCATTTCAAACATTTTTATTGTTTTCTGACAGGGGTACATTCACATCACATGGTTGTTTATAGACAGTAAACTTAATTAACATATACATTTAAAAGTGAACAACCCGAAGCATCTCAAGGTTGATTGATCGAGAAGAGGCGATCTGCCCCTAGTATTTTGTAACCTCCTATGCATTTAGATTCTACTATGTAGATCCCGTCCGGGAGAATTAACAGTTTTAGGAGGATCTTAGATCAAACCCCTTATATTAGTACTGTAAAGGATAGGCAGAGAGAGAGAGGGGGAGAAGAGAGAAGAACAGAAGAAGGGGGGAGAGAGGGGATAGGAACGGGGAGAGCTAAGGGAAGGGGTGTAGTTGTCCTCCCCTCCACCTTGTCAAAAGACCCTGAGTAGACATGAACTCCCCCTTAGAGGGGTTAGTGGTCTAATGCAGAGTCCAACTGAAGCATCCATATCTCATTTTTAATCTCTTTAATTATAAGGCCACTGTGCCCAAACTTTCTCATATTGTACTATATTCTGTTTCAGGAGCGCCGATAGGTATTCCATAAGCTTGACCTCGCTTACCTTGCGAAGGACCATTTGCTTAGAAGGGGGTTTAATCTTTTTCCAATTAGCTGCTATTGAGCAGCGAGCCGCAGTCAGAATGAACGAGGCCAGTTTTTTAAGAGGGACAGAGATATCTTCGATGGGTTTCGCGAGTAGGCATATCAGCGGGTCCATCCGGACCTCAACTCCTACCGTCTCCTCAACCAATGAGCATATCATATTCCAGAAAGTCTGGATCTTTGGGCATGTCCACCATTCTTTTGTTTCATTCGTTTGTGCATTCTTTAAGGGGGGTGAATGTGCGAAGTGATTTCTATCTCTGGTCCCACCTAGTACTATTTCAAGGCTGTATGCTCCCTTCTTTTGCAGCTGGCCAGGACTGGTTTCAGTAAAAATTGCTTAGAGCAAAACCTCTTTCAAACCCGAGCTGTGCTTTCATGCAGACAAACATCAAAATGGATGACACAGACAGGGACAAGAACAGGCAAACAAAATGGCTGCTTAGATCCTAGTGCTGTTTACTTGAGACCCCCCCCCCCCATGCCACTCTCACTTTCTAGGTGGTGATTGCCGTGGTAACAGAAGTGGAGTACCCTTCCCTTCTGTTCACGGCCTGCCGCACCCAGCCATCACGTTGTTGAGATTGTGGGAGACGGATGGGGCTCGTGCTGCTGGTTTTCTGGCACTGGTAGGGTTAAAGTCGCTGTTTTATCGTGTGAGAATCAGTTTGCGTTTCTCTAGCCACAGAATTCAAGCCCATGGGCTACTTGTATTTATCTGTCTGATGTCATAATTACTTTGCAAACAAAGAACAATTTGCTTGAGCCTTTGAGGTCTGTCAAATAGTCATATCGCCAGAAGACATGACATAAAGCTTGTAAATTGTTCATCATGGAAGTGTGAACCGTTTAAAAACAGCTTATGTGTAGGCCATTTAAGTAAAGGATAATCCTGCATGCATTTCAAAGATTGTGATCCGCGTGCGTGCGTGCGTGCGTGCGTGTGGATCCCCCTTCCCCCCCCCATGTATTTGCACGCGAATCGAGAGATGGAGATTTGTTGAGAAGTGATCGGGATGGACAAGTGTTCGGAAATCGTACATAAATCCAAAAGTTATAGTGTGTGCCCGCGTGGTTAAAGCTGCCTCTCTCTTCCTCGTTCGCAGGAGAGGAGCTGGAATTCGAATATGAAGACCGTGGACGGGGCTCATGGCTCTGCAGGGCGAAGTACGTAATACGCGGTGTATCCTTGTACTGTCATCCCATACACTACAGAAAGGGTCTGCCGCACACATATACACACACACACACACACACACATATATATATATTATGCAAATTAACTGGATGCTCTGCATGTCTTAGGCAGGTCTGCAACCCCGCCTTTCCCCATTATCACCCAGCATACAGCACTTCCACTGCAGCAAGGGATTCTGGGAAGTGCAAATGACACAGTGTCACTTTTGCCTCAATAACCATTTTAACATGGTTCCCTATAGGCTTAAGCTTGCTGCATGGTCACAGCCTTTGAGACAGCCAGGTTATGTTATTGAGGCAAAAAGTGACACTGTGTGCTCATTTGCATGTCATTTCCCAGAATCCCTTGCTGCAGTGGAAGTGCTGTATGCTGGGTGATAATGGGGAAAGGCGGGGTTGCAGACCTGCCTAAGACATGCAGATGAGCATACAGTTATATTTGCATATTTGCTTTCCTGTGGAGGGTTTTTGTCACTTTTTTTACTCACCATAACTTAACTCAGTATTATGGTTTAGCCTATCCCATAGCCTCTCTTGCATTCCCAGTAAAATCAACCCCACACTGATGAGACCCATCAAGGTCGAAACAGCTGTCTGTGGGTGGTTTTCTGGGTATGCACCTTAACCCTGGCTGTGCTCAAAGCTGTGACCATGCAGCAAACTTAAGCCTATAGGGAACCATGTTAAAAATGGTTATTGAGGCAAAAAGTGACACTGTGTGCTCATTTGCATGTCATTTCCCAGAATCCCTTGCTGCAGTGGAAGTGCTGTATGCTGGTTGATAATGGGGAAAGGCGGGGTTGCAGACCTGCCTAAGACATGCAGATGAGCATACAGTTATATTTGCATATTTGCTTCCTGTGGAGGGTTTTTGTCACTTTTTTTACTCACCATAACTTAGCTCAGTATTATGTTTTATATATATATATATATATATATATATATTGAAATGGAAATATTACTGTATGCTCATTTGCATGTCGTAGACAGGTCTGCAACCCCGCCTTTCACCATTATCACACAGCGCTTTCACTGCAGCAAGGGATTCTGGGAAATGACATGCCAATGAGCACCTTTTGCTTCAAAACCATATAACATGGTCCCCTATAAGTTTATGCTTGCTGCATGGTCACAGCTTTGAGCACAGCCTGGGTTAAGATACATAGCCAGTAAGCCCATCCACAGACAGCCTGTTTCGACCTTAATTGGTCTCCTCAGTGTGGGGTTGGTTATACTGGCTTTGCAAAATGAAGCAGGGATACGTTTTGCCACTCTTAGTTAAGTTATGGTGGGTTAAAAAAGTGACAAAAACCCTCCATAGTCAAGCATATAGCAAATAGAAATATTACTGTATGCTCATTTGAATGTCATTTCCCATAATCCCTTGCTGCAGTGGAAGCGCTGTGTGCTGGGTGATAATGGTGAAAAGCAGGGTTGAAGACCTGTCTAAGACATGCAAATGAGCATACAGTAATATTTCCATTTGCTATATGCTTTACTGTGGAGGGTTTTTATCACAGGACTTCTTTGATAAATGGTGAATGGGAATATGTATGTATTGCAGTTCAAATCCTCTCTTCTCCACGTTGTTCCAACACATTTTCTGTTTCCATCCTCACTATCGTACTTTTTGACCTGGCCTTGGTCTCTATCCCTAACCCCCACACGGGATCCACTGTGGGTACTTTTTCTTCTCCGCAATGTGTGTGTGTGTATATATAATATATATATATATATATATATATCTATCTATATATATATCTATATATATATATCTATATATCTATCGGTCGTGCTGATGTTCACCACAAAGTAAATGTGTCCTGTGAAAGCGTTAACATTCCTGTTTCTGGGGTGGGTAGGTTACCTGCAGACGACTCTTCAGGGAACCAACTGGTGGCAGAGGCCATCCATTCTGGGAAGAAGAGGGACACCATGGTTCAGTGCGCTCTAGAAGCCTGTCGAATGCTGGATAGCAGAGGCTTGCTGCGGCAGGAAGCAGGTCAGTGCCTGTATTGCCAATACTTAGAGCAGGAATGTTGCATGCAAACTCCAGGGATCTCTATAGAGTGCGTATCAATTGGGAGAATAGCTACGCGAAGTTTCCTCCACAAAGATGTCTCTCTCCATGTTCCATATATTTCCTAAGAGAAACCAATACCAATCAGTGAGTGTATATTGTAACTGAGCGGTGCCGTCCCATATGGGTCCAAGGTGAAATAATGGCAGTGACATGTCCATGAATAAGTCCTGGTGAATTGACGCCTTAAAACCAATTCTGTGAAGTTATTTCGAGGGCTTTTTGACAATTGTCTTGGAAATGTTTGTAAACGTAAGTTGATACTTGAGAGCTGTAGTTCTTCTATCCATTACTTCTGGTTTCGTATTTCTTGGTACTTCCGATTCATCTTCGGCAAGTAAGGGTCGTCCATAAATCGGTTTAAACCTGGGGTGGCCAACTCCAGTCATCAAGGGCCACCAACAGGTCAGGTATTGGGGATATCCCTGCAACAGCACAGGTGGCTGTCTTCGACTGAACCACCTGTGCTGAAGCAGGAATGTCCTTAAAACCTGACCTGCTGGTGGCCCTTGAGCACTGGAGTTGGCCACCCCTAGTTTACAGTATCATGGCGATAGAAGAAACCAGATAAACAATAACCCTCCTACTGCCTTCAAAATGTTTACTGAACCGGTCACCGCAATGTAAAATAGGAATGCAGCGCCCAGCTGTCAAATTGGTAAAACAATAGGAAATATAGAGACCACTTTTATAATAGAGGCAGAAAGCATCATATAGTAAGTAAACATTTCGAGAAAACACTCCCTTAATGAGATTGTCTGGTTGCATCAGGATTGTAAGCGGGATGTGATGATATGTAATGGGATTTTACCGAGAAGCTTCTTTCTAAAGCAAAACCCCCTTCGTGCAATGCCTTATTGCCCCCTCTGGCAGCTAAGGGGTTAAATACGAGGAGAAATAACCCTTTGAGAAAACACACACGGGCAATGAGTTTCTGAAGATTATGCCACTTAGTTACGCAAATTTTTAAAAAAAATCCAGACTTAAGAGGGGAAGTGACAAATAATGCAGAATAGAGACCGTCTTGGGCAAGATTGTAAGCATCTATCACTCCTAGTGTCCCGCAAAAAGAGAGCCAAGAAATGGGAGGACGAAGACTTCTACGACAGCGATGACGACACCTTCCTTGACCGCACGGGCTTGGTGGAAAAGAAGCGGATCAACCGCATGAAGAAAGCCGGGAAAATCGAGAACAAACCGGAAACCTACGACTCCCTGGTGAGTGAACTGAGCGGTCAGGTTAGTGGCTAAGTGCTGCCTTGAGTGGTTGGGGGCTGCCACGGACTTGACACTAAGGACGTGTACAGCACGCTATGAAACGGTCTCCCGAGTGCAGAAGAAGATTTCGGTCGCGTGAATGTAGCCGCCCTCTTCTCCAGCACGAGGGAGACGGGTTCACGGCGTGTGGAGTAGAGGCCCATGTCACATGCTGCTAGCTAATTTATTTGTACTTTTTAAATACAGGCGGTCCTCGCTATCCGTCGTTTCACTGTACGCCGGACGGCATATCCGACAATTATGTGAGGCCGTTTTCCGACGCTCACTGCCACTGATTAATGTGACTCGCTTTACGACACTTGCACCATCCAACACTACTTTCCGGAACGGATTCCGGTTGGTAACTGTGGACCGCCTGTATATCGCCTTGTACCGATTGTCGGGCGTGTAAAACTTGTTTTGAACGCACGCCGAAACCGTTGCAATTGTTGGACAGTTTACATTTCTTAAAATACATTCTACTTTTCTGATCTTAAATATAAAAAAAAGGTCTGGAGAAGAAAGGTGTTTATAAAAGACTAACAACATTTTCTAACACTTATTTCCTAGGTCACGAAGTTAGATATTGTTGAAAAGGAGCTTTCCGAAATAGCTGCAAAGCTGCAAACGTCTCAAAAAGGTAATTCAGAGCAAAGGTATTACAACAGAAATGTACGCGGACCAAGCTGTCCGACTGGTACGTTAGAGCAGAGGGTTTCCAGCCTTTTTGTGGTTAAGGAACCCTTTCATTATATTGTGAAATCCTGAAGAACCCGAACCCTCTCTAATAGCGCGTGTGAGATCAGATGCATTGTAAGGAACCCCAGCCCTCTCTAATAGAGCATCTGAGATCAGGTGCATTGTAAGGAACCCCAACCCCCTCTAATAGTGTGTGTCTGAAATCAGATGCATTGTAAGAAACCCAACCGCCTCTAATAGTGTGTGTCTGAGATCAGATGCATTGTAAGGAACCCCAACCCCCTCTAATAGTGTGTGTCTGAAATCAGATGCATTGTAAGAAACCCAACCCTCTCTAATAGCGTCCGAGATCAGGTGCATTGAAAGGAACCCCAGCCCTCTCTAATAGAGCATCTGAGATCAGGTGCATTGTAAGGAACCCCAACCCCCTCTAATAGTGTGTGTCTGAGATCAGATACATTGTAAGGAATATCCTTAAAACCTGACTTGTTGGTGGTCCTTGAACACTGGTGTTGCCCACCCCTGGTTTAGAGCCTCCTTTTTGTGATAAGGCATTTCGGTTTCATGTCTGTGGCATAGAAGCCTCCATCCCCCCATGTAGATTACTGCTCTTTGTTTCCCAGGTGAGGCAGAGACTTCCGCTCAGGATTCCTTGGATGCCTTCATGACAGAAATCAAATCGAGCAGCTCACTGGATGGGGTGACCCGCAGTAAGCTGCACCTGCAGTCCTTCGAGCTGAAGAAGGAGCAGCAGCGGCTGAAAGCACTGATAAAGATTGTACAGCCCACCAAGCTGCCAGAGCTCATCTCCGAGTAAGACAATACCAGCACAGTTCTCCTTAAGCACTGAAACCCAAGCAGTCTTGTGGGTTCCCCAGATAAATCGTCAATGTACTTGCCCACTATTACTTGTTAAACCATTTCTGAAAGGTTACAAAGGTCAGGAGGTGTCTGTATAGCACCATCTATAAATAATGCACCTGTCAGTTTCTACTAAAGCTTTCTGAGCACACCGGCAATAGATGGACTGACGCCTCACACACCACACTGTAGTGTGTGTGTTGTGTGTGTGTGTGTGTGTGTGTGTGTGTGTGTGTGTGTTATATCTCGTGGGAGAGAGTCATTGCAGCGAAAGGGATATTTAGGAGCAGAAGGGAACTGCCAATAATTTTGACGTCCTCTAACGTGCATGTGGCTGTTTTTTGCCCCAGACTCAACTGTTGTTGCTGACATTGTGGGAGTGGCCCCCTCTCTGCTAGTGTTACATCTGTTGGCCTACGTGATGTTTTGTTGTTGAGTTAGTGGAACGGGAGCTTTATACTGTCCCCATATAGATGTTCATGCCATGAACACCCAGGCAGCAAGTGGAAAGGGAAAATGTAATGTTAATGAAAATTAGCAACTGAAGTCTTCAGAAAGTAGAGCAGTGAGTGCAAAGCATTTCCAAACTCTCCCCCTCTCCCTCTCCCTTTTTAGGCAGTTGATTCTGCAGTATTTTTTATGTTTCTTTTTTCCTTTTTCAGTCAAGCTTCACAGAAGGCGAAGAAGCTGACGTTACCGATGTTCGGAGCAATGAAAGGAGGAAGCAAATTTAAACTGAAAACTGGAACAGTTGGTGTAAGCCTTCGTTTTATCACTGGTACCGCTTGCGGTCTGCTCGTCACGTCGGTGATTGCAGTTGAAGAAGAAAGTGCTCACCTCAAACAAAATATTTTAAAAACACGGACCTAGCACTTCATGAAACCGTCAAATTATCAAATCGCTTACTTACACCTAACGCTAACTGTGAGCCGGCTTTCAGCTGTAGCATGAGGTGTAAACCGAAGATATGTCTCTCTTTACAGTTTAAGTACGTATGTGCAGGAATCCTAGTACATATGTACTTAAAAAAATAAAATGTAAACCCGTAAATACCTTTTTGCTTTGGCTACAACTAAAAGCCAGCTCGCAGGTCACAGAGTTAGGTGCGTTTGGGAAATGACCGGTTTCATGAAGTGCTAAGTCAACGTTTCTGACTTTTAGTGTACAGTAAATAAAAATACCACGTTGTGAGCACATTCGCGCCTCGGACAGGTGTGCAGCGCCGCCTTTCTCCATTATCTCTTGGCATACAGCGCTGCCACTGCAGCCAGGGATTCTGGGTAATGGCATGCAAATGAGCACTCCGTGTCACCTTTTTGCTTTGTCAATTTTAACATGGACCCCTATAAGTTTATGCCTGTTGTATTAGACGGCTTTTCAGCACAGCGTGGGTTAAAGAAGTGCATAGCCAGTAAATTTACAAAGACCACCACTACTTCGACTTTTTGGGTCTGTGAGGCTGGTTATACTGGCTTTGCAATATGAAGCTGGAATATGTTTCAACCACACATTTATATAAGTTGTGGTGGGTAGAAAAAGTGACAAAAACCCTCTGCCGTGCAGTGTACAGCAAATAACAATATCCCTTGTGAGCACATTCACATGTCTCAGACAGATCTGCAGCGCTGCTTTTTCCCATTATCTCTTGGCATACAATGCTTGCACTGCAGCCGGGGATTCTGGGAAATGACATGCAGATAAAAACTCGGTGTCACCTTTTGCTTCATGTCCATTGGCTTTATTTACAAATACATAGATACATCACTGGTCAGCTCATACTTTTCCAAGTAGTTTTTTTTGTGTGTATTTCATCTGTTGGGCAAGTCACTGTTGCCACACACACCTATCCTGCCCTGCTCCTTTCCCCACAGAAACTGCCTCCCAAGCGTATTGACCTTCCAGCCAGCTTCTTTGATATGAAAGAGGGGAGTAATGAGCCGGAGGAGGAAGAGGAGGAGGAGCGGGAGGAAGAAATGCAGGTGGAAAACACCAGAGAGAGCAACTTTGTGCAGAATCCAGAGCACAGGTTGGCAGGGGACAAAGAAGCTGAGGACAGGGCCACCCCAGATGATGGCAACCACCCCCAGTCCAGCCATGGTAAAATTACTGCGTGTGGCCAGTCATTTATTCCATGGGTCACTGTAAATATGGTGGTTTATGTGTAAAATGTCATCAAATTGAGGGGAGGAAAGAGGAACTTGCACAAATAAAACGCAATTTCAAATGGGGCGCTAATGCCTATAGCCGGGAGCTCCCCAGCATTGCCAAAAGAAGCACAATGTAAATACAAAGGCACACTGCTCACCCGAGGACCAAAACGTCATTATAGTGAAACAAAATAACACAGAATACACATTAAAAAAACACAAATACAAACTGTGCCGCTTTACCCGAGGCAAAGGCAGGATGGGACGGGGGTGGAGCTCGAGGCCGGGTGTAGTTGTCAGTGGCATACAAATACAAATTATGTGTACTAAGGATTGCGCGTACGTACCACCTGTGTGCACCAGAAATCCGTCTCCATTGTCCAGCAACCTTGCTATGAAAGATGTGAGGAGACGCAAACCGTGCGTGGTGTATTTATGACTGACGCTCGCCATACAAAGCAGAATAAAACGCTCTGCACGTGTATAGGACATGCCAAGAAATGCCGCAAAGGATTTTGGGGGATAAATAAATATTCTTAATTTCAATTCAATTTTCAGAAACAATTTATTTGTACATGGCCCCCTTTGTAAAACCCCTTTGTGCGTTTGCTATTGCAGTAAGGGGCTATCATTTTGTATTGTAGACTCTGCTGAGCTGCAATAAAAGTAATTAAGTAATGACCCCAAATCTACATTATATGCACTTTTTGAGATGCCTAGCAAAAAATCATTTCCCAACACAATATCTTAGATCATGACATCTCGCCCATATACTGTGCTGTACCCCCATATACTGTGCTGTACCCCCATATACTGTGCTGTACCCCCATATACTGTGCCCCTACTATGAGTGTTTCATTAAAGTCCGCTTGGAAATGCAAGGTTTGTATCGGGGTCCACTTTGCCTCCCTTCCATCTGCTTTAGAAATGAATTATACAATGGCGTTATACATATTCAAATATATGCAATTCATAAGGTTTGAATGTGTAAACGTACAGTTTTTGACAGTTGGAGAAAACTTGGACCATTTAAAAAAAAAATGTTTTAGAACGGGGGTGCGCAAACTGGAATTTATTTTTGTGGGTGGGGTAAGGGGGCGTGGCAGGATAGCGGCCCTGCGCTCTTCCCCAATGCTCTTAAATTAAATGCTGGGGGACCGCACGAGGCCTCTGTAACACACTTGCATTGATTCAGCCGGCTTCGGGCGACGTGTCGACATGGCAACGCGGCATCAAAAGACGCCGCGGGGTCGTGTGACATCACATGGCCCGCGGCGTCATTTGACGGCCGTGTCCAAAGGTAGGGGGGGGGGAGAGCAGACAGGGGCACAGCACCAAACGTTTGCGCACCCCTGTTTTAGAGTAACGCCCATAGACCAACTCCAGTCCTTCAGCATAGGTGGCTGAATGACTGAGCCATCTGCTGAAGCAGGGATATCCTGAAAACCTGACCTGTTGGTGGCCCTTGAGGACAGTTGTTGCCCACCCCTGCCATTGACACTATACTTGTGTATTCATTTATTCTACGTTTCTTATTTGTAACAAGAGGCTATAAACGTGCTGTGTTTTCTTACAATGAATGCTTGTAAATGTGTGTATCTGTTGTGGAATGGTCAGCCCATGGGTGTTACCGCTCGGATAGGTTGGCTACGGATGCTAAGTTAGTGACTGGAGAAGCTTCACCTTGAGCAGGTCATGCTTTGTGCTAGTTACAAGCAGGGTTGCCACCTTCTACTGAAGGCCAACCCGGAGAAAAATGTTAAAAAAAATTATCTTACCTGGTGTCTCCCGGCATCCTCCTGCAACTCCCCCTCCAACTGCAGTGAACTTGGCTGGGTGTCGCCAAGTGTGCATGTAACAACACACATTTGTTCAGGAGACTATAATAACAACTTTATTTCATATAACTCTTTTCTCCCAGTGGGGCTCAAAGCGCGTGACAATGACAGTGTAGTGCGCGGTACGTAGCACACATGAATTTTTACACACAGTCCCTGCCCAGATGAGCTTACAATCTATGGGTGGGGTTTTGGTGCCTGAGACACAGGGAGATAGTGACTTGTCCAAGGTCACAAGGAGCGGACACCGGGAATTAAACCAGCCTGTGTCTTTACTCACTGAGCTACACCTCATATAGACCAAATAATATGTAGGGTGCATATTGATGGTAACCCATCCGCTGTGGGCAGCAAAGTAGTTTATGGATTTGTAAAGTCCATTAAGAAGCACCTGCAATGTAAACGCTGCACTGGTTCTTACCTTTTTGCGAGCTAGCAACGTGTTAAGACAAATTGAATGCGAGTAAGTGCATTGGTAGAGGAAACAATTGCCAGTTTCAATAGATTTCAAACATTGTAAACTTTGTACAACGTGTGTTTGGTTTTTCTTGCAGAGGCTGATGTGCAGGAAAAGTTGAGCTTTGTAGGACTACAGACAAATCCCCAGGTTTCAGACGCCAGTTGTCACAAGCAAGAGCTCACTGAGAGCAAATCCCCAGGTGTGCATCATGCATCCATTGTTCTGTGCCATAAAGTACGTGTCACTATAGCAACTTGTAGGCATTGTGTTTGACTTCCCCCCCCCCCCATCCCCCCCTAACAATTGTTTGGCTCATCAAGAAGAAATATGGTTGGACATTGTGAGAATGAATAACTAGGTTGGTTGGGCACAATAGTCTTGTTATATGATATGCAGGGCTCAGCAAATGCACTCGCCCACTCGCCTTGGGCGAGTGCATTTTAGCAGCTGGCAAGGCAGCGGGGCTCTTATCTCTCACTTTCTATTTTTTCAATCTTCCGTTTTCCAGGAAGTGGAGACACTGACTACATCCGGGTCACAGCTTTATGTCCTTCTGCACATGCTCACACTAAGAGGATCATGGGAATTGTAGTTTTGATAGACATACTTTGTAGATCAGAAACAAGACCGTAACATGTCCCAAAAACTGTGCTAGGGAAAGATAGTTTCTTCTGCATGTAGATGTGTATACTCCTCTTGGTCCTTTATTATGTTTCAGTAAAACTGCTTCAGTTCCTCCCTTTTGGCCAATGTTGATATGAAGGAGGTAACCTGGATATGACATTACCCCTGAGGCTGTAATACAACTAAAGTACTGCACATTTATACATACACCTGTTCCCTCCGTGTCTCTTTCACACGGGGCAGGGCTGCTGGTTTGGTTTTTGAAATGCAGATTGTCCTGATTTTATCATTTTATTTTATTTTCCAAGTTAATAACAAGCCCACAGAGCCCCTCAGAGGTCTGCCACTGAGCAGAGCTGCTGTGTGTTTAATCAGAACCTTGCATTCTGCCTGCCCCAAATACCACACTCGCACCGTGTTTGTGGGGGTGTAATAAAGGGGCAATAACATATCAGGAAGAAAATCATTAAATATATCATTAGCTATTAAAAAGCATATTTTGTTATCAGTTCTTGTTAGGTATTTATGCCATTTATAAAAAAAAATTGGTGGCCGGGGGCGTGTGCTTTTTATTTTATTTTTTTTGGCGAGTAGCATTTCTTCTAATTTGTCAAGCCTGATAATATGTATATATCTATTCCTTGTTATAGAAACTAAAAAGGTTCCAGAGAAGAAGAAGCGTATGTACGGCCCAAGCAGAGTAAGTAACCAAGTGTTGATGCAATGTTTGGGTGTCGGTTTACTAGCTTGCATGTGTAATCTTTGCTTTAACCCCTTCACTGCCAGCGGACGCTGCCATGCATTGGGCCATGGTTTAGGTGCTGGTAACTTGGTAATGGTGGATCTTCTCATATTTCCATGTATACATTCTATTAATCATTCTGCAGTGCCAGCGAACAAAGTTGGTGAATCTTTCCATCACAGCACATACACCACATACACCAGGAGTGACCAACTCTAGTCCTCAAGGGCCACCAACAGGTCAGGTTTTAAGTGTATCCCTGTTTCAGCACAGGTGGCTCAGTCGAGGACTGACTGTGAAATAATGCTGTGTGTGTGTGTGTGTGTGTGTGTGTGTGTGTGTGTGTGTGTGTGTGTGTTCTCAGAGGCAGATCCATCTCCAGTTACAGGTTGTAGCAGCCAATTACAGTGCACACAATGGTCTTTGTTGGTTCATAGTCTGTATACACTACTGCTTCCAGACTTTTGTCAGATCCCAGTGGCTCACCTGATGAAAATATTGAGTCTGGTGCTTCTGAAACACTAAGCACTGTGTTGGTGTATGTGCTTTGTGAAGGAAAATTGCCCCGCAGATATTGCATGAAGGCTTGTCCTGACGGTGCAAAATGATTGCATCTGATGAGACTCCTTCTCGAATGAGGTTTTTTTTTCATGGTTGAATTCTCCTGTCATGGAAACATTTGAGTCTGCTAGAATGGAAACTACCACAAGCATTCCATATAGTGGAAGAAATACATAAGACGGTGTTATATTGGTACTGTAGTACCTCCTGAAATGGGTTTACCATGACCAGCTCTGCATATCGCAGGGAAATCTAATATCTCTGTGTCTGTCTTAAGCAGTCACAAAATCCATCCAGGAGATTGGTCTCTAAAGATAGTTATTCCACGGCACAGTCTCTAGATGGGGGTTACCTGCTTTAGACCTCATGGCAACAACGGCAAATGCAAATCTCTCAATTTTTTCCTCCCCAAATTTTTACCAGAAGGAGACGTATACTGAAGCGATTTCCCACTGGTGTATGTTTTCCACTCTGCCCATCATTCAGAAAGTTGGAAAAAAGATCAGGTTGAGAAAACTGGAGGCTATCATATCCCATTTTGGCCAAGAATACTATGGTTTGCGGACTTTATGAAAAATGGCCATAAATGCCCCATGGAAACTACATCTACTACCGGACCTAGTTACACAGGGCCTAATAAAGCATCTCAATCCGTCTTTTTTATATTTGATTGCAAGGAGATTGAGAGGCGATATAACTAATTGTGGTCTGAGTTTTTCCCACTGATGTAACACAAGGCCAGGATCCAGAAAATGTCAGTTTTCCAGGTTTAAGTTACAGCCCTGGGCTTGTTTTTTAATATCCCGTTATCAAGTGAGGTGGATATTGTTTGTTTCCTCCAAAGCAATAGAGAAGTTGTGGTTTAGAATTCGCCCTCCAGCACTTGTCTGGGATTTGAACATTGTCCTGGAAGCTTTATCGTCCGCTCCATTTGAACCCTTGCATCAGCTTTCGGATAAGTTGCTTACTTTTGAAGGCTGTATTCTTGACAGCTATCACTTCAGCTAGAAGGATTAGGGAGTTGCAAGCCTTGGTCTGTAGGGCACCATATTTCATAGTTCACCAGTATAAAAGTGTCGGTGTACCGTCCAAATGTACTTTCTAGTGTTCACATGAACAAAGACATAATCCCTTCTTTTTGCCCAAACCCCCAATAGAGAAAAATTAGTGTTTTTATTGTGAGCTTTGTCTCATGTTTTTGAATCCCTGAATTACAGAAAATCAGACTTTTTGTACTTTTCTTTGGGAGCAGAAGATGTATTAATTAATAATAATAACTTTATTTCATATAGCGCTTTTCTCCCAATGTCGCACTCCCTGCCCCGTTTTCATTTCTTCACCCATGTGAAGATGTCAGACTTTTGTTAGCTCTGAACCCATTTTTTTTTTCTTTTACCCAGCATACATCTCTTCATAATTTAAGTTGCCTGAAGCTTCTGAATTTGCATTTAAGGTTTCACAACCATACAATAACCACAGGCAGGATACACTGATCAAATACTTTCCTTTTTGAGGAACAGTGGTGAAAGGTTCCATTGCAAGATTGTTCCAAATGCACTTCATTCTCCTGTTGATTTTATTCGGAACGTTCCAATCTGTTCTATTAGATTTATTTACATGTTTGTAGAGTTATTGAACTTCCCTGTGGTCTTGCTGATGGAGGCCCACCTTCTTACTTTGGCTTGTTCTCTGATTTGTATACGTACGGGTATAATATTAATGTCTCTCTCTGTCTCTCTCTCATATCCACAAATGTCCAGAATAACACTGGCCTCTGATACATAATGAGCAGATATGCACACAGATTGCTGGAAAATAAATCACACATTTCATAATGTGTTTCCGTAAAGGAAACGCACATTAACCTATCAAATGATTTGAAAAACCTTCTCATATTTCAAGTTTTAGACTCATTACTGATATCAGCACATTATTAACGTAACAACATTTCTTCACCTAAAGCCTTTATGATATGAAATGGATGTATTGATCCTTGTCCAGCATTGCAGCTTTTTATTCTTTTGATTTCTAAGCACCCAATTCCTAATTGTAGAGAACAAACCCAATGATTTCTATAAACTTTGCAACCTCTGCTGTGCGCATCATGGACCATTGCTATAATGCCCGATCATTTATATTTTAAGAGTGCACATGCAGACAAAGAAAAAAACTCGGGATTCAGAAACTAAGGAAGTTGGTGTGTGTACCACTATTATTTTTATGACGAGTTAATGCTGAGAAATAAGACCTAAACCTGGTTAGAAAAATTGCAGATATTAATCTTATGGGTTTTTTTTCCAGCCTCCTCGAAGTGTCCCCTCTACACAATATCCAGAGGATGACCCAGATTACTGTGTGTGGACACCACCTTCAGGTAACGTTACTTCCTCTTTCCCTACTAACCAGCAAACAATGATGCCAGGGTGTCTTAGCGATTGACTAGAGTCTCAGGACTGATCTGGCCTAGAACTGGTTAGCAGTCTTGAATATATTGATTTTTCTTTTGTGTACCTCGGCCTCATCTCCCAAAATGCTGTTGTCTTGATATAGGTTTGTAGTTGTATTAAATCTCGTTTTGGTTCTTGTGAGTGGATGTTTGAAAGATACAATTTACATGTCAAACTCTGTCATTTGTACGTTAATCAAATTTGCATTGCCAGCATGTTTAAATAAAACTGAGAAGCCTGAGGAATTAAGCAGCAATGTAATATTGCCTTAAATACACCACCCACTCTAGGTACATTGTTGAAGTCTTTGTTACCTGCAGTACTCTTACCCATAATAAACCAGAGGTTACTAGTTTGCGCATTACACGGGCAGACATACGTGTGTACGTTTTGTCATACTCGTCCTTAAGTAGCACATTGTTTTTTGCAGGTACTTATGAGCAGAAAACACAGCTGGTATTATTGAAGTTGTTGGACGCTATATTATGTTATTTTTTATAAAGACACTGTGCCCATTAAAAATGAACGTTGGTTTTGTAACAATTAACTAAGCTCATTCCCTAAATTATCATTTGTCCCCATACAAAGAGGCGTAGAAATTCTTCTATTCCAAATGCAGTATTGGCCACGATTACCCAACTGACCTCTGTATCCTTTGTCTCCAGGTCAAACCGGTGATGGGAAGACTCATCTAAATGACAAATATGGCTACTGATCTCAGATGTACAGTGTTTTTTATAACCTTCCTTTGTAAAAGAACAAGCAAATAGCTCAGATTCTCTTGGGATTTGGTTTCCTAAATCCTCTAGTGGCGTATCAAAGATTGGCTGTGCTCTGCAAGTGGTGTAACCATCGGATTTGCTTTACAGAAACTACGTCACACAGTTTCTTGTTACCACACAGCTATATGCGAGCCACTGGTGTTTATAAATGCCCAAATACGTTCTCTTGGTGTGTAACATAAGGCACAAAGGTATTTTCCCTGTGACGGGCTGGATGCGTAAACTATGTTGTGACTTAAAACACCGAAGTCCTGTCCTCTCTGACAGATGTTGGTGCACAAAATGTTTATGCAATATGAATTGTCCTTAATCGGCATGCTAAGATCTTACTGGCTTGCTTGAGAAAATAAAATTAAATCTGTATATAAAGTGAAAAATACAGCAATTTTGAAAAGAAGTGTTTATTTTAGGGCATTTGTTTCTCCTGCCAGTTTGTTCTCCATGCCTTTCCCTCCTCTGTCCCCTATTAGCCTTTCCCATGGCCAGCATTGTTCTGCAGTTCCAATGGGAAGAGAAGATCAGACAAGACACTCTTGGACTCTGCCGAAGAGAGAAGACCCCCACCCCACAGAGTCCTCTTCCCTACCTTACCTAGACCATATGTAACACTAGTAGGGCTGCTTTGCTGAGCCGCTGTAAACAGCTACACGTTTTTGAGTTGAAAATCAGTTTTATTGGAATCATGATCTTTGTTATTGGGGGCTTTTAAAAACCGCTTGTACTTTATTTCCCCAAAGATCCCCGTCATTTGGACTGTCCTTTGTGTGAATATTACAAAGCTTCCCACGAGGCTTGCTTTACTTATGTGAAATCTTTTGTGGTTTTTTGTTTTTTTTAATTTTTTCCTCCTTGTACAACTCTGAAACTGTAAACTTTTTATTTTGTAGTTTTTATTTCTAAAATAAATAAAAATCTTGATTAAAGTTGATGTTCAGCCAATGTGTTTATTTTGAATGCATGGGCATGGTCTCCAGAATTGGGAATGACTTCTTACATACTGCACCTTCTACATTAGGGTGGTTAGAATGCGGTGAGAACCCGATGGACAAGCAGATTCTATCTGAATGCAAGCTGCAGTATCGACAACTCCATAAGAACAGTATTTATTTATAAAATGTTTTACCAAGAAGTAATACATTGAGTTACCTCTCGTTTTCAAGTACCGGTATGTCCTGGGCACAGTTATGATGACAAAAACATAGTTCTATTAAGTGAACAGGGTTATACATTATATACAAGACATTGCATGCACAGTTAAAGATAATATATATTATTGGCGTATGGAACAGTTACAGACCAGATTAAAATGGGAAACCGCTTTACTTTTGAAAGAAATTAGACTGGTGTCGGCTTTGAGTCTCCGGTAGATTGTTTCAGTTGTGAGGTGCACGGTAAGAGGAGGAGCGACCGGATACTTTGCTGAACCTTGGGACCATGAACAGTTTTGGAGTCAGATCTTGGATAAGTGCTGCGTGTGGTAGGGGTGAGGAGCTTGTTCAGATAAGCAGGTAGCTTGTGCAGAAAGTATTTGAAGGCAATGCAGGAAAGATTAACTTTGCGCCTACACTCAAGTGATGAATCTAATTCTTTGAGCATTTCGCAGTGATGTGTATTGTAGCTGAATTGTAGGACAAAGCGGCATATTGAGTTGTAGAGGGTATCAAGTTTGCCACGGTGAGTTTGGGGTGCCGTGCCATATACTATGTCCCCATAGTCTATAATTGGCATCAGCATCTGCTGTGCAATGCGCTTTCTGACCAGCAGACTTAGGGAGGATTTGTTCCTATATAATACACCTAGTTTGGCATAGTATCCTCCTTAATGATATGACATGGTTGTTGATGGCTAGAAGGCTGGAATATATTGTTGATAACCTTCCAGAAGTTAGCTCTATTTTATGGATTCTGATGAAGATTGTCAAAGTAATATTGTGTTTTTGTGTGCATTGTTTGCCTCGTGCACATATTCCGCAGGCATCTAGTTATTTAGATCTTTGGTAGTGGCAGTTACTTTGTAGCTTTTCCACAACCCATCCCTAAGTTGGTAGAGCGATATAAGGTTGGTTGTTACCCACGGAAGGTGAGCCCCCCCCCCCGTACTCTTACTCTGCGTAGTGGAGCATGGGTATCACCGAGGTTTAAGAACTCTGATTGGAAATAGTCGAGTGCAGAATCACGGTCGGGGATGAAGTCGATTCTGAACCAAGTGCAGTTGGTAAGGTCAGACAGAAACTGTTGTGGGGTCAAGTTTCTAAATGTTCTAGTGAGGAGAACTTTAGGGCTTGATTGGGGTGATCTGATTTTCCTTACACAGTACACTATTGCATGGTTACTGAAAATGTCAGGTAGGATGCCAGAGGATTGGATTCTGCTGGGACTAGAGGATAGGATCGAGTCTAGCAAGGAATGATTTCAGGTTTATCTGTGTGGGTTGGGAAATTAGTTGCGTTAGGTTAAGTGACTTGAGTTGTATCTGGATTTTCTTGTTTTTAGTGTCGAGCCAATTGTAGTTGAAATGCCCCATAACTAGCAGGTCACTTTTCTCATTCTGAGAAGAAATTGAGCCAAGAAACAGGGTGATATCAGTCAGGGATTGTAGGGGGGCAGTAGATGCCAGCGATAAGAACGGGCTTAGAAAAGGGGAGGCAGATTTTGCCAACTATGATTTCAAAAGAGGGTGGGCTTGGGGGACAATTTAGGAGTGTAAATTGTAAGGTGTCTGCAATATAAAATAATACCCCTCCTCCTGTCTTTGGCCTGTCTTTTATAGAAATGGAGTATCCCTAAATGGTGATAGTTGCATTGAGGATTTTAGGAGTTAGCCATGTTTCTGTGATAATGATGGCTTTGGGTTTATGCATAAGGCACCATGCCCTTAGTTCACCAAGTTTGGGCAGCAGGCTCCGGATATTTATATGGGCGACAGATAACCCTTTTTGGAATTTGAAAGGGGTATTCTCAGTGGTATGGGACAGAGTTGAAAGGGTAGGGCCTGGGTTACGTTCAATATCACCTGCTAAAGAGAGTAACAGTATAAATAGAAATTTGAGTAGTTGTTTGCAAGTTGTAAATTTGTAATGTTTGCCATTAGAGTGTGCGGTGGTTGCTGTGCTGTTTTTCAGAGTTCTCCACCAACATTCAGTAGATAGTATAGGGCTTTTGAGTAATCCAGGGTGTATAATGATATTTGGTGTGGACCAGGAGGGAGGTGTTTGTAGTGGATAGATAGTTACATTTCCATGAGGCCACAAGAAAGAACAGAGTTGAAATAAGCAGCAAATTCTTGATCAGAAAGGTAGGTAATTTTGCATGAAGCTGTTGTGAGCCAAGTGAGTGTGTGCAGAGGAAAAAACAGATTCATTTTCCTTGCCAAAATGAATTGCTGCATTTCTAATGCTAAGGTCTGTTCTGGGTTTGCAGAGGGATTTTTTTGGGGAGGGAGATGGGAGAGGCAGTTGTGTGCAGTCTAGTGATGGGAGAGGCTGCAGTAAATAAAGTGTATAGGGGGTTGGGGGGGGGGGGGGAATTGTGCAGGTTAACAAGCATGGGATAATAGTGGGTCAAATAAGCTCACTGTTTGTTTCCTTATGTAGATGAGTTTGCAGAAAGATCCAGTCTCCAGTCCACCTCTAGTCCAACAGTAGTGGTCAGGCTGCGGTAGAGGCAATTCTATTAGACCCGGAGAAGGGATATCCCTCTCCCACAACTTGAAGTCCCCGTTCCTCTAACAGGCGCTATCTTAAAGGGCACGTTCCAAACTGGAAACAACAAACGGTGACAACACACATCTTAATACACAGGACTATACACAAACCTATTTACAGGACTCGTAGTGAGGACCCTAGTCAGAACACTGAAGAATCTACTTCTAGAACAACGGATGGGACTAGACATACCCTTTGCACATCTTTATCATGATATCACTGGCTACAGGGTAGAAAGGGTGAACACTGAGTGATCCCACCCAGTTAACCACTTAAGACATTTGATTAACCCCCTTTACCGAACTAGTAATTGTATTACTGACTTTCTACTCTCTGCTATTATACCAGTTGTTTTAACACTGTTACATTGCATCTGTGCTGTGCTAAGTGTTTGGTATACCATCTACTCTGCTAGTATACCAGGCAAACATTTCCAGTTTCTTTTATGAATTGTATTCTCAGAGTCAGGAAAAAGCAGCAGAATGTGCTTGTTTCTGCTGTTAATAATGGCCTTGGGAAGGGGAGATGCAGATGGGGCCTGGAGGAAGGTTTGCACCATATTTCAATGTACATTTATTGAGTACTTATTCAAAGGATAAGGCCCTCCTTGGTGCTGACTGGCACTACTAGAGTAGAAAAACATGGGTGTTTCTTTTCTATCTTTTTAAACTTCATTTTTTCAGTTATGTTCTCTAATTGTTATTTTATTCTTATTTTAAGTAATTTTTCATACTGTGGATTTTTTTTTAACATTTTTTTTTTTAAATGATTGCCATCATTTTGTTAAAAGCCAAAACCAAACAAATAGAGTTTGCAGAAAACAAAATCCAAACCAAAAGCTCCTATACCGAAAAATGTAAAAATGCAAAGGTTGTCCAGAAAGGATGAATGCCATGTACAATTACTCGCACGGATAATTAGAAATATGTTCATCGTCAGCGCTGTAATTATATGGTCAATACAAGAACATGTAAAAACGCAGACAATGGGAAAGAATGTAACAAATGATTTTATAGCAACACAAAAGGAGTATTTTATGCCCTCTGATACCCATGTGACAAGGTATATATGGGCATGACAAAAAGGGGACTTTGAGATGGGAAGCAGAACATAAACTGGCACTTAGGAAAGGCAATTTTAAATAATCATATGGCAAAACCACTTCAAGGCATGTAATCATAGTAGTGAAGACAATGTAAGAGTAATAGCTTTGTAGAAAGTTACGATAGATAAAAGAGGTGGCAATAAGATTTAAACAATAGCACACCGGGAAACTCATTGGATTGTGGAACTTGACTCTGGAACCTGATGGAATCAATGAAAATGTCCATTTTGACTCTTCTGATAATGGAGTAGGATATTTATTATTGCTTGGAATTGTTTAATTATTTTCATTTTTAAATATTTTTCAGTGGTATTTTACAAATATAGATATTGTATCGTGTACCCATTTTTTGAACGGTAATATTTCAATTATTATTGTCAGTCAATACTAGTGGTTGTTATGGTACATTTTGTACTTAGTGCTATTCTAATTGTAGCGCACTTCCCCCCACCCACTGGAAGATGTGTAGCTACGGTGTGTGGATGTGGTGCAATACCTGATGGTGACCAGGAGATCTGAGCCTCCGCCACTGGGAACCTGGGGTACACCTGAGTGATGTTCGGTAACGCCTCCACCTGTACAGGATTCTACTATGTGGAATATCCCTGTTACAGGACACAAAGAATATACCTTGGTATAATATAACAACTTTACTGCAAATACTAATAATAACTCACACATATATATACAGTCCCATCAACCACCAGGCCACGCATGGCCATACCCACCAGTCCTCCGTCCCCACCTGTGACACAGTCCCAAAGTACTGAAAGGGGCACTTGGGCACCCTACCACCTTGGCGTCCACAAGGTAATTCCCCACCTAATGTGTGGTACAGCACTGCCCATTAAAGTGTTGGTGGTGCACATGAAGAGTTGGGTGCCTGCCGTGTGATCCCACACCCGGGCGCGCTGTAGAATATAGGATTCACTGATCCAGTGATGTCAGTGATGAGTCTGCCTCCGCGGTGGGTGGTATCCAGCTGGAGGGTCCCACACTGATGATTGTCTCTGATGGTCTGGTTCTGGACTGCAGGCTGCAGTCACCGTGCGGCGTCTCACTGTGTCCCTGACACTGATAGTGCTAAGCAGGGCAATGTCCCTGTCTAAGGGCAAGTCCCTATAGCAGCCACAAGCTATGTGAGGGTCGGGGCCTAGCTGGTGCCTAACAGGGGGTCTCTGGCCTAGCGTACCTGCACATACCTGTTGCCCCTTCCTTGTCCCAGCTCCGACTGGCGTGGCTTGCAGCACACGAAAAGTATCTATCTGCAGAGCAGGAGGATCCAGGAGCCCTGTTGGCTGATACACACTATGTGATTTTGTCCCCGAGGCTCGTGGCATATGTAGTTCCTGCTTGGAACCTCTTCCTATTGGCCGCCATTCGCGCGCTTGTCCTGTACATGTACAGCATCTCACACATCCGCAATGGCCTCTAAGCTGGTGACGCCCTGAAAAGGGAGCCGCCGGCGATGCGATCGCCATCACAACCTTCCCGTCACCTCCGGAACCTCAGCTCCCGTCCACAGCCCTCCCTGCACCCTCCCCAACCTCCGCTGTTGGTCGCAGCAGCAGGTAAGGGGATGAAGGGGAACCTGGGGGAAACCAACGGGGTCAAGGTGAGCCCAGAGAGAGACCCATGCTATTTAATGTTATGTGTTATGCTATTTTACTGTGTGTGCACTCACGAGGTGACTTTTACTTTAAGTTAAGGGTATATACTATTGATGATGCCATACACATATGTTAGCCCTGAGAGAGCGCGTATATGCTTGATATGCGTAGGCCAAGCAGAGCACATGCTGTTAGCGTCTGCTATCTCTGAGCTGTTCCTTCATTTATTTTTAGTTATTCATTTTTAATAATGTTTTTTTTTTAATATCCAACAAAGTAATAACCTCATTTGTTTTCATTGTTCTCTGTAATTTCCATATTGTTCCGGTACACCTCTCCATGGTATCCAGTTAAGTCCCAGGCAATGTCGAAGGTCACAATTTCTACAGAAGGTGGAGCTAGGCTACTGATGAAGAAGGTACCCCCGGGGACATGGAGAACTGGATCCACTTGTAGATGCACAGAGGACTACTGTGACGCCACACTTGGGTCACCAATGTCTGTAGTCCCTCTTGTTCTGGACTTGCCACCCCAGAACAAGACTTCACCTTACAGCAGGTTTCCACTGATATGGGCACAGTCTTATGTTAGGAGTGGCTCCGCAAGATGGTCGAACACTGATCTTTGGTATGGACCAAGGTATCTCTTTAGTAGTGTACAGCAGGGACCTTTCTATCTTGTCTAACCTTCTCTCTCTTTCCTGGCCTTGCCATTTACGGGAGTCCTTAGGCCAAGCAATACCTACAATCGCTACAGGGACACTGCACTCCTTGGTTAGGGCTCCTGTCATCTAGCAAATGCAATAAGATTAGCAGAAGCAGAACGGTTTTGGCCCGTTGGCTGCCTGTTGAGGATTGTGTCAAAGTGAGGATATTTTCTAGTCTTTCAGATTCCCGTGGGTAAGTCCTTCCCTCTGCTTCTCGTCTCTGAACTCCACATTTCAAAGTTAAAAAATGCTTTACAAATGTGTTACATTTCCTCTGGAGTTTAATAAGGCTAAAGTCCTGCTCAAAGTTTTATTTTGACCTCTTGTAAGTTATTTTACTCTTTCCAGGTTTGTGACAGTACTGAGGTTTATAAGAAAGAAAGCTAGCTATGCACAATGCAACATTCCAACAACCATTGTAAAGTCAACTCCAGGTTCTAATTACCTTTGATGTCAACCTAAACAGTCGGTAATGAAGGAATTTCATGCTAAAGAATTCCATTCATTACTATATAGGTCAAACACACAAGCTGAATAGCGAGTGATTGTCCAGTAATAATAATAACGTTTTCATATAGCGCTCTTCACCCAATGGGACTCAAAGCACTTCACAATTACAGTATAGCAAGGGGTAAGATTGTACATAGGATTGTTACAGACACAGTCCCTGCCCTGATGAGCGTACAATCTATGATTTCGGTGCCTGAAGCACAGGGAGATAAAATGACTTGCCCAAGGTCACAATGAGCTGACAAAGGGAATTGAACCAAGCTCCCCTGCTTCACACTCAGTGTTGTTGTTATCAGAGTCAATAGAGCTTTCATGCGATAGCACATCATCTGCCCTTATCACACCTTACAGCAGTGATTCCCAACCAGGATTCCGTGGAGCAGTCTCAGGGGTTCCGCCCACGGACGACACGCACTCACGGTGCGGCCCGCGGTGGCTTTCCTGGCTCTCCCCCTTACCCCCCCCCTAAAGCCCACTCTCAGGACTGTAGAATAGGATTGCGCACTAGCAGTGCAGCACTTCTGGTGCCTGCTGCTAGCTAGAGCGAGCTCGTGCGTGCAGTCCTGCCAGCTCTGCCGTTCTGCTGCCTGCTGCCCGTCGCCTCCTCCGCCGGCAATTGTAGGATACCAGCCTCTCCTTCCACCTGAGGTAGACATATGGGGGAGGGGGGGAAGGAGATTATGTGAGATCCAGGGTGGCGGAGGGTGATGTGAAATGCAGGGGGGGGTGATATGAGATGCGGAAGGGGTGGGTTATGTGAGATACAGAGTGGTGATGTGAGATACAGTGGGGGAAGTGATGTGAGATACAAGGGGGTGGGTATATGATGATGATGATGAGGGGTGCTGGGGGAGATATGAGGATGATGATGAGGGGTGCTGGGGGAGATATGAGGTTGATGATGATGAGGAGGGGTGCTGGGGGAGATAGGATGATTATTATGAGGGGTGCTGGGGGATATATGAGGATGAAGATGATGAGGGGTGCTGGGGGAGATAGGATGATGATGATGAGGGGTGCTGGAGGAGATATGAGGTTGATGATGAGAGGTACTGGGAGAGATGTATGATGATGATGAGGGGTGCTGGGGGAGATATATGATGGGTTCTGGGGAAGATATGATGGTGATGGTGATGATGAAAGATGATGATTTTACCCGTGCGGCCCGAATCTTTTTTCCTTGGAGCAGTTCTGCCCTTCTCACTTTACAAGTTGTGCAGGCCTGCACTAGAATTTGAAAAAGCTTGCGAGTAATTGAGTAAAAAAAAAGGTAATTATTAAGGTTTTAATGCGTAGGAAGATGATTTATTCAAAAGTATGAGTTAATTATTATTTATTAACCCTACAGCTTTACACGTCTATTTTGTGATTTACCCCTGTCGAGCCTAATATGTGTCATCAATATAGGGGTTCCCTGAAATTTGACGAAATACTTCAAGGGTTCCTTCAAACAAAAAAGGTTGGGAATCCCTGCCTTACAGAATAAGGGCCAGTGTCTTTACTCACTGAGCCACTCCTTCAGCCTTATAGTATAAATCATCCTTGCAACTCAACACCCTTTACTTTTCTTATTACACCCATGCTTTCATCTTATGCACCATGTCATTATT
Organism: Ascaphus truei; assembly: GCA_036426205.1. NCBI lineage: Eukaryota > Metazoa > Chordata > Amphibia > Anura > Ascaphidae > Ascaphus > Ascaphus truei. Next base: position 10,160,796 of record CM071570.1, read on the forward strand.
CTCAATGATGAAAAATAGATGGTTGTACAGTATATTGTGTTTGTGATTGATGTTATAAGCAAAGCTGAAGGTGTCACGTACACACCGTAAGGCATTTCCTACCTGCTGACTTTGGAAGAGAGGCATTTCCTACCTGCAGACTTTGGAAGAGAGGCATTTCCTACCTGCAGACTTTGGAAGAGAGGCATTTCCTACCTGCAGACTTTGGAAGAGAGGCATTTCCTACCTGCAGACTTGGAAGAGAGGCATTTCCTACCTGCTGACTTTGGAAAGAGGCATTTCCTACCTGCAACTTTGGAAGAGAGTCATTTTCTTCCTACCTGCTGACTTTGGAAGAGAGGCATTTCCTACCTGAGACTTTGGAAGAGTGCTTAATAACCTTATATCAACATTTGCTCGATCTCTGCTTGCACGAAATAGGGCATGGGGAAAATGGATCTGTGCGGAAAGATAATGATAATCATTTCTCTGTACCTAGGTGCACAGTTCTTATCCGTCTGTACCCCGCCACTGAAGATGGACCCACGATTAAGCAGCAGGTTTTGTGTTCTTTGGCAGACTTAGCAGCCCCCGAAAGTACATTCTTCATAATGCTTCATGATGATAATTAAATGTTAATATCAGAGTCATTATGAAGAGATTTTTCAAGTTTACACCTGAAAGCATAAGAGTTTTCCTGCTTTCTCCATGTTAGGGCTGTTCTATAGAGGGCGCGCTTGCTGCGCCGTGCACGCGCGTGGCAGTTATAGTTGGCTGTGGTTAGTCAGCCTTCCTATAATATGAACGTATGCGCACGGCAGTGAGCGTGGAACCAGCAGACAGGGGAGAATATGGGGAAAATAAAGATTTCGCGCCTCTACCGCTATGTGTGTGTGTGTGTGTGTGTGTGTGTGTGTGTGTGTGTGTGTGTGTGTGTGTTTGTGTGTGTGTGTGTGTGTGTGTGTGTGTGTGTGTGTATGTACGATGTTAATAAATAATTTATTCTTACTAATGTATTTATTTATTATAAAGGTGTAAACCTGTCCTGTTCTCCTCACAACACCACGGAGCACTCAGCCCTCCTGTTGCCAAACAGGTACAGTGCAGCACATCACCTAAATGTAGTAGCAGAGAAACAGATTACCCCAATCTCACTTAGGGGGGGGGGGTACAAGGGCTACACGTGTTATCCATTCTCTCTCTCACCCATGTCACCCACACTCTTTATACCCCTGTTACCCAGTCTCTCTACCCGCTGATTTCCTATATGTAGCATGGCCTCTGCCCGCTATTTCTTCTTTTGTGTCCTAACAGTATAAGTCCTGCTAGGGCCAGGCATTTGAAGGGTTAATTCCTCATGAAGGTCTAGTTTGCTATTGTGGCCTTGGATACACTTACTGTATCCAGGGACAGGTCTAGCAACCACCTGAGAGTGTCATCCTGTGGGAGGATACTGGCTGGGTCACATGAGGTAAATGTGATGACCTGTCAGTATCAGACTTGCCCTGTTATGGGGCAGGGTTACAAGCCCAACCCCCAGGGTATATACTGGCATTCTCCCAGAAGTCAGTGTGCTCTTCCCCTCCCCTGTGGAATGGGTTACATCTACCCTGTATCCCATAAAGGGATACAGGAGGAACACCAGTAGGGAGCCTGTATGGGCCTCAAGCCTTAAGGTGCCCTTAAGGGAAATGTGGATTGTGGTGACTTCTGTGCAATGCAATAAACATCAGTTGAACCATCAACTGTGTTTGGATCACTGCCTTGGTCACAAGAGAAGTGTCAGCATAGATCATCCTAGGGCTCCAGGATCCTCGCTGACTGGAGGCGCTGCCAACTGAGAATAAAGAACCCTGAAAGCCTGTCCTGATTCTCCCCATACCACTGCGGAGCAACTCAGAGCCTCCTGGATTACCAACAGGTAGGCACTGCACCAGAAATACACAGGTAGCGACCCAAATCTCACATAGGGTGGGGGGAAAGGTGCTACGTATATATTAAAGATGGGCAAAACTGGGTGTGTGACATCAGGACCTTACATTCCAACGCAAAATAGAAACCAAAACACACACAGTATATGGGTTTTAGAACACAAAAGTTATTTAGAACTAAAACCAGGACTCCAGGCAAATGATCATCTCTACAGTGGAGTTTTTTTTATTATTTTCTTTTAGTTTCTTATGATTCTCATTGTTTCATCATCAGCATTTTCCTGTTTTCTGTGTTGTGAGTTTTTTTTCCATAATTTGTTAAAAATTGAAATCCAAAACCAAACAAATCTAAGCCACAACGAGAACACTGATTTTTTTTTTTAAAGCCAAGAACAATATACCAGTGAAAGTGCCCACCCTAAGATACACATACACACGGCAAACTACATAGTTATCACGTAACTATATAGATTAACCGAACCCAAGGGCTGGAGCTACAAAAAAAAGCAGCCCATCGCATGTAAGTGAGAAAAGCAGTATATAATGATCCAAAAATGAACATTTTCGTCCTTACTTCAAGACCTTCATCAGAGTGGGCATGCATGTGTATATATACTAAGGATAGGCTAATTCTATTGTAAGCTCCTCGGAGCAGGGACTCCTTTTCCTAAATGTTACTTTTATGTATGAAGCACTTATTCCCATGACCTGTTATTTGTATTATTTGTTATTTATATGATTGTCACGTGTATTACTACTGTGAAGCGCTATGTACACTAATGGCGCTATATAAATAAAGACATACAATACAATACAATAGGGACAAAAGTTAATTTAAAAAAAAAAATATACTCTGTTACAAATTCAAAACCCTCAAAAATGATATTTTGGCTAATTCAGTATTAACAAGTCAATAGTGTTTTTGTTGTAAAGCCAAATTGACACTATCCCACTTTATTGAACGACCCCATAAGAACCTTATTCTATATCTGCCAAAGCAGCCAAATAGGCAGTTTTTCGGCCAAAATTTCCCATTATTGTCCAAAAACAGCCTGATCGACCAAATTTTGCAAATACAGAATAAGGTCCCATTGTCTTGCTGGGACAACAACTTGCTGTAAGTACCTTCTCTGCCTTATTACATTGTGGGCTCCTATCAGAAGTCTCAAATTTCAAAGATTTTCGGTGAGTCTTACTGTTTTGGGTCAGTCTTACTGATCTTAAGCACCAGCAGCCACATATACCGCTATAGAGTATTACTCGATGAAGTCAGGAACCCACAAACGTCCTGGATTTCAGTCCTTGGACATTGATATCCCTGCTCTGCGGGAAAAGGAATTAGTACATCGTAAGCACAAAGATGCCACTTGTATTCTTCTTATGCCTTTTCTTTCTTAATGTGTCCCCTTCAGGAATGATGTTGGCTTACCCCTAGATGGAGCTGCAATAGCATGCAATGTTTTGTGCACATACCCGGAGGCATTTAAACAAATATGCTTTGTGACTGACTTTTCATCCCCTGGAGTTTATAAGTAGGAATGCTTTGCATTTAGGGCATCGCATCTGCAAATAAAAACTCAAGGTTCTCATCAACCCATCTTGCACAAACAGGGAAATAATTATCCCACGTTAACTCCATCAGTGGCTCTGCTATGGTTTCAGCCTCCTCTAACGTTGAAGGGGTGGACTCTTACTTTAATTCTACAGGCTGTTGTATTTACTGCACACAAAGGCATATTTTAAAAGCTGTAAGGGCATTTAACCCAGGTTCAGCCAAAGTACTGCAGTGTCGTTTCTTGTTATAATCAGTTACCCCTGTATTTAGTGGCTCTGTCTTCACATGACGTTTAACAGTGAGACTTCTGTCTCGGTTCCACACTGCCCACAGAGCAGCTCAGGGGCCCTGCGTTTATTCATTGGCATGGAAGACAGACATTATAGTGGTGTTGGTGTTGGGCTCAGAGTTTTCTATCTCAATCATTTCATTTCTCTGTCTTTGATTAGGGTCGTCCAACTGTCCCAAATTTAGTAGGGCTGTTTTGAATTTGTTTGAAATGTTTAAACTGCAAAATGTCTCAAATTTGGAAATGCCAACTGGTGATGTCAAGCTCCAAAGATTTTGGGGGTCAAAATGGCTTTTTAAATCCAGACAATTAAACTCCCTTGAAGTTTATAGGGCTGCTTATTTTATGTGAGTTTGACTCCAAATTAGTGGTCCCTCTTTAAGGATGCACAGAGGAAGGAATGAGAAAAAAGGGACAGAGAAGGTAAGGCCTGTCACGCTGAGCATGGCAATGCTGTGTCAGCCCCAGGCCAGTGCTGTTTCACAGTAGACGTCATCATTAATCACAAGTATCCGTACTTCCTTTGTATGAATGTCAGCAATTCTGTCTCTAATATTCTGACGGCCGTTTGGTTTAATAGGATATCTTCTGCTAATGTTGAGAAAGGAGGATACATTTAGTTTTTTTACAACCAGATCCAATTTGGGGATTTGAGGAGGAGAGAAGGGAGAAGGTTGTAGATGAAAGCTCCCCCAAGGCAGCACAGTAAAAATATTAAACAGCTGTGGCAGATTCTCACTTTGGTCATCGTTCCAAAGCAGCCTTTTTTATGTTTCCCTTCAAATCAAAAGGTTCTGTATGTATTCTGTCCTCATGAGACGTAGCACTGTGAGACTATACAGATTCTGTAGCTAAACTCTGCTCCAACGAGGTGATATTCTGAACACTTAAGATATTTATTAGAAGATAGTTGATCACAACACCGTAATCTGGAAAGCAGGGTATCCAGAAAGCCCTGGACTTGTAAGGAAGGGGCGGCATGACTTAAGGCCGAGAGGCCCCTCCCCTAAGGTGCCGTGATGCCAGGCCAGGGGGAGGGGTTAAGTAAGCGATACTTCTGGGGAGGGGTCCTAGCTTCCTCTTCTGTTCCCGCGGATTGGGATTTGTTAGTGGAAACTCCCGCGGATTGACATGGAGCGGATTCCCGATCAAACCCACGCGGATCGGATGCAAGGACGGATTTCGGGTTAAGATTTGTGCGTATTGGGTTACAGGAGCGGATTCCGGGTAAAATCCGTGAGGATTGAACACAATGGCGGATTTCGAGGGTATGCAAAAGCGGATTCTGCGGAAAATCCGCATGCGGATAGAGACTTGATCAAATCCATCGACGGATTTCGCCTCACGGAACGGATTGTGGAGTAAAAGGTTAGGGAAACTGATTTTAATGCTTGACCCATCTTTACTGGCAGGGTGGGCTCCAGCGACGGAGGCCTGGGGATGTCAGGACCTAGATCGGCAAGCGCAGCAAGGAGAGGATACACCATGAAGAGAGGGAATGGGAGCGAGGCTGCATGTAGCATGGGACATCACAAGGGGCGGCTCCCCAAGGCAGCAGGAACCGCAGCAGGGAACGGCTATTACTATGGTGGTCCTGGCCTCCACTGAGGCTGAGCCAATCAGGGCAGGAGAGGAGGGATGTGAGTGCAGCGCTAGAGGACCGGGTGGCACAGAAAAGAATGTGTCCGGCTAGGGAACGAGAGAAGAATGGAAGGATTTATTTATTTATTAAATATTTTACCAGGAAATAATACATTGAGTTACCTTTTGTTTTCAAGTATGTCCTGAGCACCGAGTTATGTTGACAAATACATGGTTACATTAAATGAACAGAGGCAATACGTTATATTTGCAGACATTTCATGGGCAGTTAGAGATAAGAGCATATGAGTTACAGGCAAGGTTAACATTGTGTTAGAAGAGGCAGGATAGGCCTGCAATGTGCTGTGAGGAGAGGTAGGATAGGCCTGCAATGTGTTGTGTTAGGAGAGGCAGGACAGGCCTGCAATGTGTTGTTAGAAGAGGTAGGATAGGCCTGCAATGTGTTGTTAGAAGAGGTAGGATAGGCCTGCAATGTGCTGTGTTAGGAGAGGTAGGATAGGCCTGCAATTTGTTGTGTTAGGAGAGGTAGGATAGGCCTGCAATGTGCTGTGTTAGGAGAGGTAGGATAGGCCTGCAATGTGTTGTGTTAGGAGAGGCAGGACAGGCCTGCAATGTGTTGTTAGAAGAGGTAGGATAGGCCTGCAATGTGGGGTGGGGGGGTGGGGGGCGGGGGGGGGGCAGATTTTAAAAGCTGTAAGGGCATTTACCCAGGTTCAGCCAAAGTACTGCAGTGTGTTTCTTTTTATAATCAGTTACCCCTGTATTTAGTGGCTCGTCTTCACATGACGTTTAACGTGAGACTTCTGTCCGGTTCCACACTGCCACAGAGCAGCCTCAGGGGCCCTGCGGTTTATTCATTGGCATGGAAGAACAGACATTATAGTGGGTTGGTGTTGGGCTCAGAGTTTTCTATCTCAATCATTTCATTTCTCTGTCTTTGATTAGGGTCGTCCAACTGTCCCAAATTTAGTAGGGCTTTTTGATTTGTTTGAAATGTTTAAACTGCAAAATGTCTCCAATTTGGAAATGCCAACTGGTGATGTCAAGCTCCAAAGATTTTGGGGGTCAAAATGGCTTTTTAAATCCAGACAATTAAACTCCCTTGAAGTTATAGGGCTGCTTATTTTATGTGAGTTTGACTCCAAATAGTGGCTCCTCTTTAAGGATGCACAGAGGAAGGAATGAGAAAAAAGGGACAGGAGAAGTAAGGCCTGTCACGCTGAGCATGGCATGCTGTGTCAGCCCCAGGCCGTGCTGTTTCACAGTAGACGTCATCATTAATCACAAGTATCCGTACTTCCTTTGTATGAATGTCAGCAATTCTGTTCTCAATATTCTGACGGCCGTTTGGTTTAATAGGATATCTTGCTAATGTTGAGAAAGAAGGAGGATACATTAGTTTTTTACAACCAGATCCAATTTGGGGATTTGAGGAGAGAGAGAAGGGAGAAGGTTGTAGATGAAAGCCCCCAAGGCAGCACAGTAAAATATTTAAACAGCTGTGGCAGATTCTCACTTTGGTCATCCGTTCCAAAGCAGCCTTTTTTATGTTTCCCTTCAAATCAAGGTTCTGTATGTATTTGTCCTCATGAGACGTAGCACTGTGAGACTATACAGATTTGTAGCTAAACTCTGCTCCAACGAGGTGTATTCTGAACACTTAAGATTTATTAGAAGATAGTTGATCACAACACCGTAATCTGGAAAGCAGGGTATCCAGAAAGCCCTGGACTTGTAAGGAAGGGGCGGCATGACTTAAGGCCGAGAGGCCCCCTCCCAAGGTGCCGTGATGCCAGGCAGGGGGAGGGGTTAAGTAAGCGATACTTCTGGGGAGGGGGTCCTAGCTTCCTCTTCTGTCCCGCGGATTGGGATTTGTTTAGTGAGAACTCCCGCGGATTGACATGGAGGCGGATTCCCGATCAAACCCACGCCGGATGGATGCAGGACGGATTTCGGGTTAAGATTTGTGCGTATTGGGTTTACAGGAGCGGATTCGGGTAAAATCCGTGAGAGTTGAACACAATGGCGGATTTCGAGGGTATGCAAAAGCGCGATTCTGCGGACAAATCCGCATGCGGATATAGAACTTGATCAAATCCATCGACGGATTTCGCCTCAGGAACGGATTGTGGAGTAAAGGGTAGGGAAACTGATTTTAATGCTTGACACCATCTTACTGGCAGGGTGGGCTCCAGCGACGAGCGCCGGGGCTGGGGATGTCAGGACTAGATCGGCAAGCGAGCAAGGAGAGGATACACCATGAAGAGAGGGAATGGGAGCGAGGCGCATGTAGCATGGGACATCACAAGGGGCGGCTCCCAAGGCAGCAGGAACCGCGCAAGGGAACGGCTATTACTATGGTGGGTCCTGCGGCTCCACTGAGGCTGAGCCAATCAGGGCAGGAGAGGAGGGATGTGAGTGGCAGCGCTAGAGGACCGGGTGGGCACAGAAAAGAATGTGTCGGCTAGGGAACGAGAGAAGAATGGAAGGATTTATTTATTTATTAAATTTTTACCAGGAAATAATACATTGAGTTTACCTTTTGTTTTCAAGTATGTCTGAGCACCGAGTTATGTGACAAATACATGGTTACATTAAATGAACAGAGGCAATACGTTATATTTGCAGACATTTCATGGGCAGTAGTTAAGAGATAAGAGCATATGAGTTACAGGCAAGGTTGAACATGTGTGTTAGAAGGAGAGCGAGGATAGGAGGATGCTGTGTGTAGAGGAAGAGGTAGGATAGGCCTGCAATTGTGGCTTGTGTTAGGAGAGGCAGGACAGGCCTGCAATGTGTTGTTAGAAGAGGTAGGATAGCCTGCAATGTGTTGTTAGAAGAGGTAGGATAGGCTGCAATGTGGCTTGGTTAGGAGGGTAGGATAGGCCTGCAATTTGTTGTGTTAGGAGAGGTAGGATAGGCCACACCCTTT
>CM071570.1:10169215-10429694 GCA_036426205.1 Ascaphus truei
TTGCAATGGCTTGTGTTAGGAGAGGTAGGATGGCCTGCAATATGTTGTGTTAGGAGAGGGTAGAGACGGAGCTAGGCCTGCAATGTGCTGTGTTAAAGAGTAGGATAGTAGATAGCCTGTAATGTGTGTGGTTAGAGAGGTAGGATAGGCCTGCATATGTTGTGTTAGGAGAGGTAGGATAGGCCTGCAATGTGCTGTGTTACAAGAGGTAGGACAGGCCCGCAGGGTGCGTGTGTTAGGAGAGGTAGGTAAGCAGCAATATGTTGTGTTAGGAGAGGGTAGGATAGGCCTGCAATGTGCTGTGTTAGGAGAGGCAGATAGGCTGCCTGCAATATGTTGTGTTAGAGAGGTAGGATAGGCCTGCAAGTGTTATTAGAAGAGGTAGGATATGCCTGCAATGTGCTGGTTAGGAGATGCAGGATAGGAGTGCAATGTGCGTAGTAGGAGAGGTAGGATAGGCCTGCATGTGTTGTTAGAAGAGGACTGCCTCAAGGAGCTTACAATCTATAAGGCAGGGTAAATTGAAACATTGGGGGCAGGGGATAAGAGGACTGGTGAGTTTCAGATTGCCACCAAAGGCTGTTCGTCTTTGGGCAATGCAGAGTAGGCTGAAAGGGTTCAGAATGATTGCAGCGTGGATTCAGAGTCTTATGTCCTCCTGGGTCATTACATTCCAGTGGGCGGGGCTGACGAATCACACATATCAATAACAAACAACACAAACAAATACCAAACGTGGATGTTAACTCTCAGCACAGGTTCTGTGCAGAAGGGAGCAGTCTTTGGGTGCCTTTTCCGGGTGTCCGCCTTTGGAGCGACGCAGATGTAGGTGAAGGGGGTCCGAATGAATGCAGCTGTGGTTTGAGTTTTGTCCTCTTGAGTCATTAACAATCCACTGGATATGGTAGACAGATTGAAAGCATTTTAAAGAGTGGAAGAGCTGCCATGTTTTCCTTGTTTGTGTGTTAATTCCTGAACGAAACAGTGTAACCTCATATACCAGCGGTTACCGTGGATATATATCTTTACCCTCACTGAAGGGCAATCTCAACAAAATCCCAGCATGATAGGAGAATATTCCTTACAGTGTGAAAGCCAATATAATCACATCATGGCTATTAATTTCAACAGCCCACTGCAGATCAATAATTGCTTTCATACTTTATTGCATTTTCCCTATTTGTTGTCTTCGTTCACCACATCTCTTGGGGGAAGGTACCAAGATGAAGCAATTGCTGCATAATGGAGCAAAACTTTAAATTTGCATCAATTTGTGCCGCTCCATATTGATTATTAGGCTCGTTATATGAGATATTTACATCTGGTGCTGATCCAGGACAAAGAGTTAATACCACATACAGATCTGGTGGACAACCGACAACGCTCTGCTCTATTCAATTGCCACAAGCTTGTATACAGTACATTCATTAAGTCATTATGCTATTTCTCCAAGCAACCTTCCCTAACTGCGAGAAGCCATGCAAATGGCTAACTGATGCAACCTAGATAAATTGACACAAAATGGTGCACAAACTGATGCAACCTGCCTCTTTTTTGCAGCAGTGCTGCAGTTGCGACGCTTGCGTTGAAGTAGTATATATGGCACTTAGGGGGCTATGTACTTAGTGGGGTTTTTAGCGTTAGAACTTACAGTAGTAGGGTGACCAGATGTGCGATTTTATTGGGATTGTCACAGTTTTGGCATTTTGTCGGGGTGTCCTGATGAGTTTTTAAAAAGTGCCAAAACGTCCCAGTTTTCGTTTGTTTGCCGTTGGCGCATACGTGACCAGCCCGCGCTGATCGCAAATGCGTTGTCGGCAGAGCTGATTCTGCGCATGTGCGATCGGCTTTTGCCTGCCACGCATGTGCAAATGGCCCACAACGGTCGCAAATGCACTGCCGGAGGAGGAGCCGATTGCGCATTTGCGGCTGCCAAGAGCGATCCGGCAACGCCCATGGAAGGGGTGGGGCATTGTGCTGCAGGGCGTCTAGCTGTTTGTGCATGTGCATCAGTCGGCGCTGGCCTTTCACGCATGCGCAACAGTTGTCCCAGTTTTTCACAATTATAGATAAAACAATTTAACACTATCTACATTGTATATATTATATAAGCTGTAGGAGAACATCTGCATATCATTTACTCAGAATTAATAACATAAATATTAAGGGAATAAGTTATATTCGGGAAGGAAGTATCATACTAGTATAATAAATATAATTATCTAATTCATTCATACTAGAGGATAGAGAGAGAGAGAGAACCCAGATTAGCACTCAGGTTCACCCTCTGGTGATAAGTGAATGAATTAAAACATAAACTTTATTAATACCCAACAATAAAAAAATGGGTGTTAAAACAACGTGCTGCAGGTAGGTAGTCCATAGTACTGACAGCGTGTAGGTTCAGGATCACAGATAATTGTGTGTGTTGGTGTGATCCAGATCACACCACACCTGACGAGACAACACAGAAATCCAAGTGTGGGCCTGTGTGTGTTTAAAAGGGATACTATAGGGTATTGTCAGGTAGAAGTTCAAAACTACTGGTCACATTAGGGCAAAGTCTGCATACACCAAGATGAGTAGGGTAGAGAGGGATCAGTAATAACTGATAACAATATAAACAAATAAACTATATATACCAGTGAACTATAAGGTATGTTGATTGCTCCTCTGTGATATTAGTGTGCCTTGCACGGTGCCGAAGTGACCTCAGGTAACCTATTGAGCTAGTGGTATGGTGTTTTAATACACATATATAGCATAAGTCAGAGTCTGATACTGCGTTTGCAGAGATGGTAAGAAACACCTAACCCAGAGGGCACTGGACACCTAAGTGTATACAATAAACACGATATGTTTCAGAGGAGCAAATGTACTGCATAGTGCACAGAAACAGTTGAACCATATCTCATTCATCAGAAACCACATAGGGTGAACTTTAGGTGAGGAGGAAAGCTGGTGTGTCGGTTTCAGCTCTCGAGCACTTACACCACAACTTCCTGTGATGTCAGAGTGAAAGGAGGCAGAGAGCGGTCAGCACCCAAAGGTGATGCCAACACAGCTGCCTAACTCAGCAATTTATCATGGAAGCACCTAGCAATCCACATTTCATAAATGCAAGTACATTATGACAGAATTTACTTTTTTTTATTTAAACCTTCCATTTTATGTTGTTAAATACATTGAATGTACTATATTAATTCTTAGCTTTTGGATGCCGCTCGGATCTAGGGAGAGAGTAGAATCTGGCACTTACAACAAAGACCAATAAGAGCCATATTAACAGGAAACCAACATGTGAGTCCTGAGTTTTCTATGATTCACCAATATACAACAGTATTATACTATATATTTTTCTCTCTTCCCCCCCCCCCCATGCGCCTATGGACTTTAATTCAGAATCTATATTTTTTTGCGAAAAAATGTGTGGACTTTGACGGGAAAAAATTTGTTGAGTCAGGGTGTAGGAAAGTTACTGCGTGTAATTTACCTTTACATAGCAGGGATAATAATCATCATCTGCATCATCATCAATCATCATCTCATCATCATCATCATCATCATCTCATCATCCTCATCATAATCATATCATCATCATCATCATCACTGTTGAATTACATTTCACTTAACCAATTTCACATGCTTACATATATATTTATTTAAACTTTATATACTATTTTACACTTTAATATAACATTGTAGCATGACCCCTCCACCTACGGGCTGCGGGAGGAGGAAGGCTGTAGGGCACCACTCGGGAGGTGCTGCAGGGAGGCAGGAGGGTGTGACAAAGCACATTGCAGGCCTGCAATGTGCTGTGTTAGGAGAGGTAGGATAGGCCTGCAATGTGTTGTGTTAGGAGAGGCAGGACAGGCCTGCAATGTGTTGTTAGAAGAGGTAGGATAGGCCTGCAATGTGTTGTTAGAAGAGGTAGGATAGGCCTGCAATGTGCTGTGTTAGGAGAGGTAGGATAGGCCTGCAATATGTTGTGTTAGGAGAGGTAGGATAGGCCTGCAATGTGCTGTGTTACAAGAGGTAGGATAGGCCTGTAATGTGCTGTGTTAGGAGAGGTAGGATAGGCCTGCAATATGTTGTGTTAGGAGAGGTAGGATAGGCCTGCAATGTGCTGTGTTACAAGAGGTAGGACAGGCCTGCAGTGTGCTGTGTTAGGAGAGGTAGGATAAGCCAGCAATATGTTGTGTTAGGAGAGGTAGGATAGGCCTGCAATGTGCTGTGTTAGGAGAGGCAGGATAGGCCTGCAATATGTTGTGTTAGGAGAGGTAGGATAGGCCTGCAATGTGTTATTAGAAGAGGTAGGATATGCCTGCAATGTGCTGTGTTAGGAGATGCAGGATAGGAGTGCAATGTGCTGTAGTAGGAGAGGTAGGATAGGCCTGCAATGTGTTGTTAGAAGAGGACCTGCCTCAAGGAGCTTACAATCTATAAGGCAGGGTAAATTGAAACATTGGGGGCAGGGGATAAGAGGACTGGTGAGTTTCAGATTGCCACCAAAGGCTGTTCGTCTTTGGGGCAATGCAGATGTAGGCTGAAAGGGTTCAGAATGATTGCAGCTGTGGATTCAGAGTCTTATGTCCTCCTGGGTCATTAACATTCCAGTGGGCGGGGCTGACGAATCACATATCAATAACAAACAACAAACAAATACCCAAACGTGGATGTTAACTCTCAGCACACTGGTTCTGTGCAGAAGGGAGCAGCTCTTTGGGTGCCTTTTCCGGGTGTCCGCCTTTGGAGCGACGCAGATGTAGGCTGAAGGGGGTCAGAATGAATGCAGCTGTGGTTTGAGTCTTTTGTCCTCTTGAGTCATTAACAATCCACTGGATATGGGTAGACCAGATTGAAAGCATTTTAAAGAGTGGAAGAGCTGCCATGTTTTCCTTGTTTTGTGTTTAATTTCCTGAACGAAACAGTGTAACCTCTATATACAGCGGTTACCGTGGATCTATATCTTTCACTCACTGAAGGGCAATCTCACAAAATCCCAGCATTGATAGGAGAATATTCCTTACAGTGTGAAAGCCAATATAATCACATCAATGGCTATTAATTTCAACAGCCACTGCAGATCAATAATTGCTTTCATACTTTATTGCATTTTCCCTATTTGTTGTCTTCGTTCACCACATCTCTTGGGGGAAAGGTACCAAGATGAAGCAATTTGCTGCATAATGGAGCAAAACTTTAAATTTGCATCAATTTGCTGCCGCTCCATATTGTATGTATTAGGCTCGTTATATGAGATATTTACATCTGGTGCTGATCTCCAGGACAAAGAGTTAATACCACTACAGATCTGGTGGACAACCGACAACGCTCTGCTCTATTCAATTGCCACAAGCTTGTATACAGTACATCTCATTAAGTCATTATGCTATTTCTCCAAGCAACTCCTTCCCTAACTGCTGAGAAGCCATGCAAATGGCTAACTGATGCAACCTAGATAAATTGACACAAAATGGTGCACAAACTGATGCAACCTGCCTCTTTTTTTTGCAGCAGTGCTGCAGCTTGCGACGCTTGAAGTAGTATATATGGCACTTAGGGGGCTATGTACTTAGTGGGTGTTTAGCGTTAGAACTTACAGTAGTAGGGTGACCAGATGTCGCGATTTTTATGGGATTGTCACAGTTTTGGCATTTTGTCGCGGTGTCCTGATGAGTTTTTAAAAAGTGCCAAAACGTCCCAGTTTTCGTTGTTTGCCGTTGGCGCATACGTGACCAGCCCGCGCTGATCGCAAATGCGTTGTCGGCAAGAGCTGATTCTGCGCATGTGCGATCGGCTTTTGCCTGCCACGCATGTGCAAATGGCCCACACCGGTCGCAAATGCACTGCCGGAAGGAGCCGATTGCGCATTTGCGGCTGCCAAGAGCCGATCCGGCACATGCGCGATAGGTGTGGGGCATTCGTGCATGCATGGTCGGCTCTAGCTGTTTGTGCATGTGCAGTCGGCGCTGGCCTTTCACGCATGCGCAACAGTTGTCCCAGTTTTTCACAATATATAGATAAACAATTTAACACTATCTACATTGTATATATTATATAAGCTGTAGGAGAACATCTGCATATCATTTACTCAGAATTAATAACATAAATATTAAGGGAATAGTTATATTCGGGAAGGAAAGTATCATATAGTATAATAAATATAATTATCTATCTCATTCAATACTAGAGGATAGAGAGAGAGAGAGAACCCAGATTAGCACTCAGGTTCACCCTCTGGTGATAAGTGAATGAATTAAAACATAAACTTTATTAATACCAACATATAAAAAAATGGGTGTTAAAACAACGTGCTGCAGGTAGGTAGATCCATAGTACTGACAGCCGTGTAGGTTCAGGATCACAGATAATTGTGTGTGTTTGGTGATTCCAGATCACACACACCTGACGAGACAACACAGAAATCCAAGTGTGGGCCTGTGTGTTAAAAGGGATACTATAGGGTATGTTCAGGTAGAAGTTCAAACTACTGGTCACATTAGGGCAAAGTCTGCATACACCAAGATGAAGTAGGGTAGAGTGATCAGTAATAACTGATAAATATATAAACAAATAAACTATATATACCAGTGAACTATAAGGTATGTTGATTGCTCCTCTGTATGATAATAGTGTGCCTTGCACGGTGCCGAAGTGACCTCAGGTAACCTATTGAGCTAGTGGTATGGTGTTTTATATACACATATATAGCATAAGTCAGAGGTCTGATACTGCGTTGCAGAGATGGTAAGAAACACCTAACCCAGAGGGCACTGACACCTAAGTGTATACAATAAACACGATATGTTTCAGAGGAGCAAATTGTACTGCATAGTGCACAGAAACAGTGTAACCATATCTCATTCATTCAGAAACCACATAGGGTGGAACTTTAGGTGAAGGAAAGCTGGTGTGTCGGTTTCCAGCTCTCGAGCACTTACACACAACTTCCTGTGATGTCAGATGAAAGGAGGCAGAGAGCGGTCAGCACCCAAAGGTGATGCCAACACAGCTGCCCTAACTCCAGCAATTTATCATGGAAGCACCTAGCAATCCACATTTCATAAATGCAAGTACATTATGACAGAATTTTACTTTTTTTTATTTAAACCTCTCCATTTTATGTTGTTAAATACATTGAATTGTACTATATTAATTTCTTAGCTTTTGGATGCCGCTCGGATCTAGGGAGAGAGTAGAATCTGGCACTTACAACAAAGACAATATAGAGCCATATTAACAGGAAACCAACATGTGAGTCCTGAGTTTTTCTATGATCTCACCAATATACAACAGTATTATACTATATATTTTTCTCTTCTCCCCCCCCCCCCATGCGCCTATGGACTTTAATTCAGAATCTATATTTTTTTTGCGAAAAATGTTGGACTTTGTACGGGAAAACATTTGTGAGTCAGGGTAGGGAAAGTTACTGCGTGTAATTTACCTTTACACTAGCAATGGATATCATCATCATCATCATCATCATCATCATCATCATCATCATCATCATCATCATCACTGTTTGAATTACATTTCACTTAACCACATTTCACATGCTTCATATATATTCTATTTTAAACTTTATATACTATTTTACACTTTATATACTATTGTAGCCATGACCCCCTCTTACCTACGGGCTGCGGGAGGAGGAAGGCTGTAGGGACACCTCTGGGAGGTGCTGCAGGGAGGCAGAGGGGTGACAAGGTCGCCGGGAAGCTCCAGGGCGGACGCCTGTAAGGGCGCCGCCATTTTTAATTGCCACGCTGGCGCACCGGCAGTTCGTGCATGCCCAGAAAAGATAGGAATGCGCGGCGACCATCTTGCTCCACCTCGCGCATGCTCAGGAGTCAGGATAGCGGCGGCCATTACACCCAGGGCTCCGCAAGAAAACTACAGCTCCCAGCTGCTCCAGGGGCTGTTAGTCAGATGACGCGCCTCAGCCAATAGGGTTGCTAGGATCTCGGCAGGGAGAGAAATACATTTGGCACGCTGAGAGGGACCAGTCAGAGAAAGGAGCCAGACAAGGAGGTAGGGTCTCAAGAACCTTTGGCTCTGATACTAGGCCTAGTTTGTCCCATTAGGCCCCAGATAAGCCCCAGTTCACGTGTAGCTTGTGGCTGCTTCAGGGAAGGTCCCTTACATAGGGACGCTTCCTCATAGTACTGCTTAGTGTCATGGACACAGTGAAAACGCCGTGATGTGATTTCGGCCTGTGGTCTGGGACCAGACCACCTATGTACAGATACTCTTAAAGGTGGGACCCTCCTACCAGAGACCACCCAACGCAGAGGCGGACGCCATCACGGACGACGATGTAGCTGGATCAGCGGATCCCCATCGCTAAGTCGGCCGCACCGAGTACTGGAGTACTCGGCAGGTACCTCACAAAGTGCACCAACAACTCACGGGTAGCGCTACTCCCTACACTCTTGGGTGGGCCTGGACATTGGGGAAAAGGACATCAGGGTATTGGTGCCCAGCACCTTATGTACTTTGGGGACACTTATTGGTGGTACTGAGTTGGGGTTGTTATACTGTGTGGTACATGGTACTCTTTATGGTTCATAGTAAAGGTTGTTATTATATATACAGACATGTGTGTGTATTACTGGTATTGTTCCTGGGAGGGTCTTATCCTGCTGCATCAGGATCCCTTTCAGGTGGAGGCGCTTCACCGAGGTGGACATCTGATCACCCAAGGCTCCCAGTGGTGGAGGCTCTGGCCTTCTGTGAGCCAACAGGTAACGGCAGTAACGGTAGA
Organism: Ascaphus truei; assembly: GCA_036426205.1. Lineage (NCBI taxonomy): Eukaryota > Metazoa > Chordata > Amphibia > Anura > Ascaphidae > Ascaphus > Ascaphus truei. The sequence goes on from CM071570.1 coordinate 10,177,989, forward strand.
CTCTTTAGTAAGGGGAAAGTGGGCTACACTATTTTGTACACATTGTGATCTTTGAATATTTGTATTGTTTAATGTGTATCAACACTTATTAATAGCACATGTATTTATCTTTCCATTTCTTTTTCCCTTAAAAATGTTAAAGATCAATTTCTTAACTTTTCATCCTATATACTATGTCTTCCATAATACTATTGACTATAATTAAAGCTGGTAAAATATCAAGCAGTGCACTTCAATTAAGCTATTTACTTATATTGGGGCTACACTTATGGCTGCAGGCGGTCCTCGCTTATCCGCCGGAATGCATCCCGCAATCCACCGTTGTATTGCGGGCCCATGTTTATCCACGGCGGTGAGTGTCAGATAAGCGGTTTCAACATCGGATAATCCGTCAAAGCGGATTGCATTATGCGGTGTCGGATAAGCAGTTAGATGTAAAACAGAGCGTCGCATACTGAGGACCACCAGTAAGAGAAAAGTGAAGCTCTAAGACCATCTCCGAGTGGAAAACAAAAAAAGGGGAAAATAGAAATGGTGTGGTGGGGTTTGGGTTCTGAGCTTACAGGGGCTGTGTGTGTTTGTAAATTTCAGTTGGTAAAATAATTTGGATTTTTGTGACCCCCTCCCTGTTTCCACAATCACCCATCCCACCTTTTTAATGGCAGTTCTTGCTAAGCACCTGCAAATGACCAGTCTATTAAAGACAGCTCTCCCTCCATTAGAGAGGTTATAAGAGCTTTTTGCAGGTGCAGCAGTGTTAGGACCTACAGATGGGCCATAGCGTGAAGTGGTTGCAGGCGTAAAATACTTTGGCCAAAGAATTTAACACAATGACCCCGGCTTATGAGAAGATAAACAGATAAGTATTTAATTATATAATATGTCAGGTTGGATGTAGCACTGAGGCTTTTTTCTTTTATTGTATACATGAGGTCACAATCCCGGTAACGTTCCTTTTGCCACAGTATATATGATGTGGTGGCTTTGGGTTCTGAGTTTACAGGTGCTGCGTGTGTTTGTTCATTTCAATTGGTAAAACTGTATAAAGTACCTAAGGATTAAGAACTCTGCATTTTTTAATTCCTACGGCTGGTCAAAATAGTGACCACTCCCCACAGAAAACACCCGTTTCCCCTTTATTAAATCACCTAATGGTTCAGAGATTCGTACCTCGCACAACACACGTAAACCCAAACTCGTAACCTCGTGGAACCTCTATTCACAAATAGAGATTGGAGGTCGCACGAGGTAATCTAGGAAATTGAGTTCATTTTCAGGAAATTTGCCCCCTTGGTCTTTTGCAAACTCAAAAATGGATGTTTCCCTGGTGAGTTTATTGCACAAAACTGAGGTTTTCCCCATTTACAGTATAAATATGCTGTAAATTAATTCCAGGAAAAGGGGAATGAAGAGTGTTGACTCCCACCCACCGATCCCTGGTAGAAGACCAACACGTTAGCATGGAATCAATAACGCAGGAAAGTAAAATCTCATACAACCCTTCGTGACACCTGATTACAGTTATATAGCTTTATTTTGCCTGGCCTTTGAACATAATTTGATGTAAATGCTTCAAATTCTTTATTAAGAGTCTTTTTCAGATATACAGTAAATGAAAATTTTTACAGAAGCACATATCCTTAACTGTGCATGCAAAGAGCTCTCTAGTGCTTAAACAGTTTATAATGACTTTTTAGCTGACTGCTCTAAACATTTTCTAAATGTGCTTTATTTTTGGAGCCTTGTAGCTTGGAGATGTTTATGGTTTGGTCTCTTGGGATGGACAAGTATGTCTTCATTCTCATTTCTAAACAAGCAAAGTGAAGAGTTGTTGCTGATTTTCGTGTGCGTTCTTTCGATGAATGCACTCATTTCCCTGGCCACATTCAGATATATATATATATACACATTTTTAAACTCTGACCTATGTCAACAGAAAATGAAGGTCAAATCTTGATGTAAAACACTTCTGCTGAACTGAAACATAAATTTGTCTTATTCTCAAAATGTAGAAAGAATTAGTTAAGGCCACAGGCTTAGTTAAAGCACTCTGTGAAGTCCCAATACATATTAACTCAGATATGCACTCAGCTACTTTTTACTCTAGCCATTTGTCAATGTTAATGACTGATTTTGTTCTATTGGACAACAATGTAATTTGGTAGACTAGCTGTTGATTTCCTAATTACTACAATGTGGTAGAGATGTAGTTAGGGTAAAATCCATCCTACCTGAGAAGAGCGCCATACTATGTGAAAGAAGCTGCAGATGTTCTCTGATAAGACGCAAACCCAAAGTCTGAGAGAGAGAATATTTATTATACTGGGGTATACAGTATGTATTAGGGCAAATGCAATTCTGGGGCAACAACATTGCTCCAGATTCATGAAAGAAAAAAAATCCTAATGATTTTTTTCTTTGATACATACTGTGCAGAATGTTTGCCCGAGAATTGCACCACTTTTGCCTTTATACATGTAGCACATGTACCCCCACCCTCTAGGAGATACTTATTGTGGCTACAGGTGTTTGTGGTGCGCATACCTGTGAGGGTCAGGAGAGCTGAGTCGCCTGCAATGGTGAGGAGACCAGGACAGGCTTTTGGTGTCATCTTGGGTTCCGTATCAGTTGTTCAGCGCCTCCAGCTTCCTTAGGCTCCAGAAATTCCAGAGACAGTCCCATCTGAAGCACATGTCATACACCCGGCCCACTGACTCAAATCCAAGTAACAAAGGATTTATTATTGGAGCAGTCACTGCAGATCTTTCAATATATGTCATGGAACAGGTATACCCCTGTCTACATTTCTGTTTCACACCCCCTTTTTCCTCACAGCCCTGCTTGTCAGCTTATTAGTGCCAGCTGTTTGTGTTTCGTTCTGCACACAAAACACAGTGCTATTTCCCCTCTTCCAGCAGCTTGCTGCATTGTAGATGCTACATTATTGCTACATATTGTAGCTTCCCCAGACACTCCTGTGAGTTGCCATGGCAGCCCCAGCCTTTCTCTCTAATGGGCTAGTCTGCTTTCTCCCCCTCTGCTCTGGCCACAGATGGTCTGTCCCCAGACTATCTTACTACCCAGCAGACATTGCTTTTTCCTTTCCACCATTTTCTCTGGACTCGTGAGTACCTGGCTGTAACCCCTGTAAGGTGCTGCAGAATTATCTTTTCACCTCCCTTTACTACTAAGCACACACAGAGATGACTCTCCTTGTACACCTCTACCAAGACTGTTTTTATCCTGTTTTCCCCAAAATAAGTAAGAAGACACCCCTGTCTGGGCTTGAGAAAGAGGGCGTAGTTGACACTATCTGAACTAAGTCATCACCGCCCCTACCCTCTGTTCCTGAATAGTGAAAAAGATATCGTTTGCCTTACAGACACTTACAGAGCTGCTACTCCAGACTCCATGAAATATAGACCACCTCTACGCATACATGCAAGCAGCATACACAGCTATACAGATCAGCCTCTACTCTGGACAAAGGAAGCACCTAGTAGCTCTAAACTGCACAGCAGCCTGCTGCCGTAACAGACGCAGCAGCTCAAAATGCACATCAGCCTGGCAACATACAGCGCTGTCTTCACAAACCAAATAACTCTGCCTTTTTCTCTGTCTGAGTTTCCCCTCTGCACACCTGCCCTATATGAGGGAACCCATAGTATATTTGTAATGGTGTCTCAACCGTGTGTCTCAGACGTAACAACACCCAATGAATGGCCCTGTAGGCACCTAATGTTACATGTGTAATATACCTAATCCTTCCTCTCTTCCATTATCCCCTTCCTCCAACATAGGAATTCTTGTCTGACTCATTTAGAGATATTGTTTACTACTGAGAGTATGGAAGAACTTTTTTCTAGAAGGTAACACTTAGAAGAATCCAAAAACCACACACTTCTAGGAGATTGGGATCTAAACTCAGGAGAAATCCATTTTTTTACCCCACTTTTGTTCCAAGGCCCTATCTTGAATTGTTTGAGAACCTTGTGGTCCAGTGACCTCAGATGCTGGCTCAGGGTTTGTTTTTCCTTTTCCCTCAGGTATGATAACCTTAACAGGAGGAGAGATTGCCATAAAATCACTTTCAAGAGAATTCTGGGTTAGAATAAAAAAAATGCCGACAAGGGGGTGTCGTGGTGGTACAGAGTAGGGACTGACTACTTCAGGAAGCATTCGCGCCAACTTGGGATGTGTCCTCCTATTCTGATGCTTTCCACGGGACCAGCCCTGGATTATTTTCTGAGGGAACTACTTGGCTAGTAGTCTGGGAACAGCTACACATGTTTGTGACCAAAAATGAACCAGTACTTTATTATCAATCGCCACCCCCTACATTCCCTTTTACCACACCCATCATCCCAAAGATCCATAGAACTTTGGTCGATCCTCCTGGTCGGGGTGCCAATAGTCCTCTAGCATTATCTTTGGGAGATGGTTTGTCCATAGATATGCTATATCACTGAGTGCCTTGTTATGAACTGCCCTCCTGGTTGTTCGACTCAGGTGACGCTAACTAATTAAACAATTAGTTGGATCAAGATACCGTGGTTTGTTACATGGGATGTGGTCTCCCTGTATTCGATCATCCACAATCCGATCTGGGCATGCGGCTGTCCCCATTTCATAGATTCTCAGGCAGCGCATTACCTACTACCCACTTTTATATAGGAATCATACTTTTTTTACTCGACGCACAATTATTTTCTTTTTGATCACAATTTTATTTCACAACGTCGGGGACGGCATGGTGGACAAGTTTTGCCCCCTCCTATGCCAACCTTTTTATGGTGTGTTGGTAGATATAATTTATCTTGGAAGCACTAACCTTTATTAGCCAAATTATTTTTTATAAACGGTTTATGACGACCTCATCTTTATTTGGCACGGGAACACTGACACTTTATTAGAATTTATAGAATATTTAATAAAAACACTTTGATATTAAACCACTATTAATTTACATACTCACACATCAGCTACCTGGCCATTTTATATTTTACATTGACATCAATCAAAAAATACATCGGATATATACAAAGACCAAATCCCTCATTCCCGCGCAATCCATGTTCTTAGAGCGGAACACTGCCACCCCAGGTCAGTGTATAAAGGATACCCAAAGGCCAGTACCTCAGACTGAGACGGAACTCTCACCTTTGTAGAGTTTCATCACTCAGTCTGAGAGCTGACAAATAAATTATGAGAGAGGATCACGCGTGAGACCCTCCAGACTACACTACAGGGGTCAAGGAAGCGTTGAACACGTACAAGTAATGCCGTTCTGTGTCCGAAAGAGATGGAAGGTGTATACACTAAACAAAAGAGACAAGAAAGGAGGACGTCAGCATGTCCACTGTATTATTTCACAATTAGCAAATCCAGCATCAAATAATAAATTGTGAATAGCACTGGGAATTGTTAGATGATCCATATCTAGAAATACACAGACAAGGTCCAAATTGTCTACAGACGAGCTAAGACATTAGCTACCTTTTTATCACCAAGTGAGTATCAATACACAGTAAAATATCAGAACAATTTTGTAGCAGGATCTTTAGATGTATCAGTGCAATATGTTCAATTGTGCATGAACCGTCTCTTCCGGCTCGACACGTCTTTTCCCACAGTCCACATAAACGCCATACCATACATAATTTCATCAATTGTAACACTACATTTGTCGTGATTGGATTACATGTGGTGTGGGAAGAGATATGTCGGTTAGGACCACAAGGGCATTAAAAGTAAGGATGCAAGGAACATTGCAGGTTGATACGCCAAAAAATGACAAGGAACACCCTGTTTCCAAACATTTTTTTCAGAATGTGGGCAGGGAGGCATTAGTAATTTCTCATTTGTAGGTATTGAGAAATAATCAGAAGAAGAGGGGAGGGGGTAATACTGTGAAAACATTAGACTGCAGAGAATCCTATTGGATATTCACATTAAGAACAAGGTCCCCGATGGAATAAATATAGAATGGAAATTAACCATTTCTCAATGAGTATCATTTACTTTGGAATGACCATAGAATACACCCAATGGTTTGCATATATTGTGATATGTTTACACGTGATAATTAAAATAATAAGTTTAATGTTTACGACGATAATCAAAACAGAAACTTAATCTTCAGCAGACCTCAACTTCGTGACTTATCATTAATTATCTTGAGTAATAACCTATAAGACAATTGGAAGTTTTCTAGGTCATGGTCAAGATATCAGTAAATATGTAAAATTAGATACATGTGTTCGTAAGCCCACATTGATGATTGTCAACAACCCCATGATACTTTTATGATTACTATTCTCATCCAGCGGGATATGCAATTTGCTGTAAGTAAGGCACAAGACATATTTGTTGCTCTTTTTATAAAGTGTTTTATTATATTCTGTATTTATCATTTAATCACTTTGTGATAAATGCATATTTTAAAACAATAAATTGTCTTTTTATATAGTGTTTTTTTCTGTTTAAAATATGTATTTACTGTATTCATTGTATCTGTTTACCATAAGCATTGTGTTACGTTCATCCCTACACATATATTGCCTATAGGTTCATATATCAGCCTACTGCCATTATACAAATTTATCCCCACTATATTTTATTTCATAGTGGCTCTTTAGACCCTCATAGCCAATTTAGAATGTATGTTATTTGCACTTATTACCTCATCGCTCGCGCGGCACTTGGAGTGGGGAGGCTTCATTCTCTATAGTCAGGGGCATGCATTGCGCTCATGTGTTGCAGTACTTGACTGACAATGGAGTGGGCCACCTGACACCTTGGCGCCGCGCGCATGCGCGGGATGTCTGAAATAATCGAGAGATCACTAAGAGTTTTGCGTATGGAAGGAGAGGGGGAGTTGTTCTGGTGAGTCTGAGGCGTGGATTGCGTTTGAACCACCTCTAGGGGCGTGTATAAGCTGGAATGCACGGCAGACTTCAGCAGCATAACCCCCTGATACCCTGGCCGCCGCGCGCATGGCGGAGGACTCAAACTACCAAGAGAGTATGATAGAGTTGCTGGCGCCGCGCGCATGCGCGGAGAATAAACATTCTTAGTGGTTCAGACATAAAATCCATGAGTCTGAATTGGCGCGAAATGAAGGCAATCAGCTGTTATATAATTGTAGTTTTTACCTAAACAGCCACTTCTTGATTAAAGTTCCTGAACGAACGCGTTGAAGGTTTGTTGTGTGTCCACACCATGAATTAATAAAGGACTACATTTTTTCTCAAGACATGCATCCTCTTATTGCTGTGCGCTGCACACCCTGGCTTTGGATCTATAGTGAGGACCCACCTTCCCACCTACCCCTGCGCACGTTCCCACGGCCAGCGCCATCAAGGGCCACGCCGCCGGACACCCGCCAGGACACGGGTCAGAGCCAACGGACACCTGTGAGTACAGCTACCCCTACGCTGCACGCTGCAGGACACCGCTCGGCATCATCTGAGATAGTCGCCCATCGCTGACAAGGTAAAAGACCGCACGCCACACGCACTGGCAAAAGACCTACACACACCTACAGCATGGCAGAACTCAGAGCCTCACCAGACATCACGCAGGAAAGCGATCACTCAGACACAGAGAACGCCGCGCAACCGCAACAGGCGCAGGCAGGCGCAAGGCCCAAACGGACAGTCACACTGACACAAAAGGCCCGCGAAAAATATGAGACTGACATTGAAGCGCACCGCGCCAAATTAGAGTTGGCCTGGGAAACAACCGCACTTGGGGTATGCAATGTCGCCGGCGCTGGCAATTCTGTACAACAGCTCGAGCAGGCAATAACTCAATTAAAGATGGATCACGCACGCTACCAAAGACTGTCAGAGGTATACGTCACTTACCTGGCCAGGGCTAACACCGGTGAAAGCCTGCAAGAAAGGGACTTACAGCTCAATATTGACTTGACACGTGACAGCCGCGTGCGAACCTCTATCACAGAAGCCGAAAAGACCTTTTGCTGGAAACTGCATCACAGCGCTCCAGCACATCTAGACATTCATCAAGGTCAGCAAGATCAGCACAATCTAACGCGTCCAGCGCAAGCACAAACGCTACCAAGGCGCGAGCCACCGCAGAGGCCGCACATGCAAGGGCCGAATATAGTCGCAGAGAGGCAGCCATAAGAGCAGGAAGAGCGCGCAAAGAAGAGGAGGAACAGACAGCCGCCGCTAACGCCACTGCTGCCGCTAACGCCACCGCTAATGCTGCCACTAATGCCGCCACTGCTGCCGCTAACGCCGCCACTAACGCCACCGCTACTGCCGCAGCCACTGCGCGAAGGAAAGCCGAATTTGATGCGGAACTAGAGGCACTTAATCAAGAGAAGGATGCCGCCGCCGCTATAGCCCAAGCCGAAGTCCTAGAAGCAGCCGCGCAACAGGATGGCGGGGAGCAACCGTACAGACGGATCGCCTCAGAGGATCCAGTCCAACGCACTGAAGACTACGTAAGGAGCCTCTTCAGTGTGAACACCAGCGCACCATCTCAACACGGATGGAGCGACTCCACAGACACCGAAGACTCGCTAGGACCACGAGGAGAAGACGCTGCTCCATCAATGACACATGCTGCCTGGGATAGCCACAGCCGCAACAGTGATCCACACGCCAGCACGCACACGGATGCACCACAACAGGCTCGCAATCCAGGTACACCCACGCGGGAGAAAACAGCCCCTCACACTAGCCAGCAGCCATCACGCGTCCACGCCAAGGAAGAGGCGACCGCACAGACCGTCCCAGCAACTACCTCAGAACGGGACAAACACGCCGATGCCTCAGGTCTGACAGACATAGCCAAATACATGATCCGGCGCGACCTGGTACAAGCAGGGCTCATCTGCTTCGACGACCGCCCTGAGAACTACCGGACGTGGAAGTTCACGTTCAAAGACGCAATCCACAGCTTGGACTTCTCAGCAAGGGAAGAGCTCAACCTGTTAGTCAAGTTCCTGGGGAACAATTCCAGAGAGTACGCAAAAAGACTGCGGGCAGCGAACGTGAATCAACCCCAAGTAGGTCTGGACCTAGTGTGGGAAAGGCTGGAAGAATCCTACGGCAGCCCCGAAGCAGTCGAGGATTCGCTCTTCAAAAGAGTCGAAAGCTTCCCCAAGATCACAACTAAAGACTACTCGAAGTTACGAGATCTTGGAGACCTGCTGCAAGAACTGGAGTTCGCAAGGAAAGACCATTCCTTAATAGGTCTCAACGTCCTAGACTCAGCTCGTGGAGTGAGACCCATCCTGGAGAAGCTACCCTTCAACCTCCAAGAAAAATGGATCTCACAAGGCTCCAAATACAAAAGGGAGAAGCAAGTCGTCTACCCCCCATTCTCAGTTTTCTTGAGCTTCATTCGCGAAGCAGCAAGGACGAGGAACGACCCCAGCTTCTTCTTAGGTGCTCAAACCACATACAGCGCAAGCAGCCTGAGGAACGAGACACCAGCGACGAGATATGGTAACCCCCAAACACCCATCTCGACCCGCAGGACAGATGTACCTCCCACGACCCAAACTACTCCCGATCAGTCGGTCGCCGGAGACAAGGTACAAAGGGACCCAAACAGGGAATGTCCCATACACAAGAAGCCACACCCACTCAACAAGTGCTTTGGGTTCAGGATGAAGTCCCTAGAGGAACGCAAGAGGTTACTTGGAGAATTCGGAGTTTGCTTCAAGTGCTGCGGTTCCACGACTCACCTAGCCAGGGACTGTAAGGAAGAGATCAAATGCACAGTGTGCGAGAGTGACAAGCACGTGACAGCGTTACACCCAGAGGCAATGACACTCCACCAACTCAAGAACCCATCCTCCGTAGCGGAGCATGGCTGGGAGAAAGAAGAAGGAGAGTCGACATCCATCACATCTCAGCGCACTGAGGTATGCGGAAAAGAAGGTGACAAAATGTCCTGCTCCAAAATATGCCTTGTCGCAGTGCACCCCCAGGGACAACCTGAGAAGGCTATTCGGATGTAAGCAATCCTCGACGACCAGAGCAACCGATCGCTGGTCAGGTCAGAGTTTTTCGACATGTTTAACATACAAGACGGTGCTTCTCCTTACACTCTCAGAACGTGAACAGGGCGAATGGAGACCACAAGGAGAAGAGTGAATGGCTACACCATATGCTCAATAGACGGTAAAGTGAACATGCCCCTTCCCACACTCATCGAGTGCAACCACATGGCCACAAACAGGGATGAGATTCCCACACCAGACGTGGCACTCCATTACCCCCACCTCAAAGGAATAGCCAACTACATCCGGCCGATAGAACAAGGCGCCAAGATCCTGCTGCTGCTCGGTAGGGACATCATGAGGGTACATAAAGTCCGTAAACAGCATAACGGACCCCACAACGCGCCATACGCCCAAAGACTCGACCTAGGATGCGTGATAGTGGGCAACTCGTGCACCAACAAAGAGCACGGGCAAGACTACGTTGATGCCCGCAGAACGGTGGTGACAGAATGTGGACACACATCTCTCTCTGAACCATGTCTTGGCCATCTCCAAGTGATCGAAGGGCCAAGTGAAGAGAAAAGACAAGGTCATACCCCTGAGACCAACAAAGACATCCTCACGCCGATGGGATGCGACAATGGCTTAGGATGCTCAGCAGTCCAGACAGCCAAGGATGATGAGTCGATTCCACCGAAGGAAGAGAGTAACCTCCCAAAGGTGATCGACAAAGGGATCGTCCAAAAAACAATAAACAATCAGACAATACTCCCGCGAGCAATGGCACAACTAAGACGTACAGTTGTTCCTCTCCACAGAGTATCAAGCGACAAAACAACCAACTGCCACGGCTGGCATAGCCGCAAAAGATTGCGCCCCACAGGTGAAGCCACAGTGTCAAAAGGACTGTCCTCTCACACATCCAAAAAGAGACAGCCACAGAGACATTTCATAAAGGGTTTTACTAGGGCAAAAGAGACTGTTCTTCGTTACGTCTGGGGAGACAATAACCTCCCGATGGCAGTCAACAAAGAAACACAAAAGCGTTTCACCAAACTACGCGGAGATGTTCTCGCGCAAGAGAAATGCACCGATGAACCACGGTGCACAGCGTTCCAGGCAGCAAGGAACGATGACAAGCAAACACCATCAAGGGAAGATAGAGGATTCCCGAAGTTAACAGTCAAGGAGCTCTTTAAAGACGGACTAAGCAGTTGGGTGACTCCGCTACCAGTCCGTTCACCAAAAAGATGCCTCCTGAACAATAGAGAACCTGTCATCTCTAGGCTCACTTCGCTCCGCCGCAACCCACAAAGGGAGCCGGAGATCAAAAGCAACTTTGTGGCCTTCATCCAAAAGATATTCCTTACCGGTCACGCAAAGCCAGCACTTCTAATGAAGAAAGGTGAAGAATGTCGGTACCTCCAATCACCTGGGTCCTACCACCCTCAGGAACCCGATCAAATCCGGGTAACGTTCAACCCCAGCGCTCAGCTTCAGGGAGTCTCCCTGAACGACGCACCCTTTACTGGACTAGATTCGACAACCAGTCTTCCAGGGACATTAATCCGCTTCCGCAAGGAACCAACAGCCATCTCCTCCCGCCAAACGCCAGGTGATAGGTTGACAAACTACCATGACTGGCACATCCACGAGGTGATGCACTCTGTAGAGAAAACTACAGAGTCAAAGGGACTGTTCTCTCACAAGGCTAAAAAGAAACAGTGCCAGAGACTTTTACAAAAGACATTGTGTTGCACCAAGCTAACCAAGAGCTGTGCATCCACCCGGCTTCCCTTACTGGAAGGTTGGCCAAAGAACTTTAACGCCAGTGGTACCGGCCGGTATCACCTTGCTACGAGAATATGGACCTTTGCATTGTTATGTTATGTTTGCATTGCACATATGTTCCACATAGCATATTATATAGTGGTATCTACAGATACCAGATGGGGAGTGTCATGGAACAGGTATACCCCTGTCTACATTTCTGTTTCACCCCCCCTTTTTCCTCGCAGCCCTGCTTGTCAGCTTATTAGTGCCAGCTGTATGTGTTTGGTTCTGCACACAAAACACAGTGCTATTTCCCCTCTTCCAGCAGCTTGCTGCATTGTAGATGCTACATTATTGCTACATATTGTAGCTTCCCCAGACACTCCTGTGAGTTGCCATGGCAGCCCCAGCCTTTCTCTCTAATGGGCTAGTCTGCATTCTCCCCCTCTGCTCTGGCCACAGATGGTCTGTCCCCAGACTATCTTACTACCCAGCAGACATTGCTTTTTCCTTTCCACCATTTTCTCTGGACTCGTGAGTACCTGGCTGTAACCCCTGTAAGGTGCTGCAGAATTATCTTTTCACCTCCCTTTACTACTAAGCACACACAGAGATACCTACTGTACACCTCTACACAAGAAACTGTTTTTACCTGTTTTCCCCAAAATAAAGTAAGAAAAGAAACAGACCTTGTCGTGCTTGGAAAAGAGGGCGAGTTGACACTATCTGAACTAAGTCATCACCACGTAACCCTCTGGCTTCCTGAATAGTGAAAAGATATCGTGTGCCTTACAGACACTTACAGGAGCTGCTACTCCAGACTCCATGACAATATAGAGCAACCTCTACAGCAGTACATGCAAGCAGCATACACAGCTATACAGATCAGCCTCTACTGCAGACAAAGGAAGCACCTAGTAGCTCAAACTGCACAGCAGCCTGCTGCCTTAACAGACAAGCAGCAGCTCAAAATGCACAGCAGCCTTGCAACATACAGCGCTTCTTACACAAACCTAACTGCCTTTTTCTCTGTCTGAGTTCACCCTCTGCACAGCCCTATAGTGAGGACCCAATAGTATATTTGTAATGGTGCTCAACCGTGGGTCTCAGACGGTAACAACACCAGATGAAGGGCCCTGTGAGGCACCTAATGTAATCATGTGTAATATACCTAATCCTTCCTCTCTTCCATTATCCCTTCCTCCAACAGAGAACTTCTGACTCATTTAGAGATGATTGTTTACTGAGAGATATGGAACAACTTTTTCTAGAAGGTAACACTTTAGAAGACACCAAAACACACATTCTAGAGAGATTGGGAATCTAAACTCAGGGAGAAAATCCATTTTTTACCCCACTTTTGTCCAAGGTCCCTATCTGAATATGTTTGAGAACCTTGTGGTCCGTGACCTCAGATTGCTGGCTCAGGGGTTTTCCTTTCCCCTTGTCTAGGTTATGATAACCTACACAGGAGGAGAGAATTGCCATAAAATCACTTCAAGAGAATTCTGGGTTAGTAATAAAAAATGCCGACAAGGGTGGTGCTGTGTGGTACAGAGTAGGACTGACTACTTCAAAGCATTCCGCCAACTTGAGGATGTGTGTCCTCCTATTTGTCTGTGCTCCACGGGACCCCACGGATTATTTTCTGAGGGAACTACTTGAGCTTGTAGATCATGGAACAGCTACACATGTTTTGACCAAAAATGAACCAGACTTTATTATCAATCGCCACCCTATCATTTTCCCATTTACCACCATCTCCCAAAGATCCATAAGACTTTGGTCGACTCCTCCTGGTCGGCCATAGCTCTATCATTGGATCTTTGGGAGATGTTGTCTCAATATGTGAATGCATATCTGCGCCCTTTGTTAGGAAAACTGCCCTCCTGTTCTGGACTCATGTGACTGCTAACTAATTAGAACATATTAGTTGAATCCAAGATTACTGTGGGTTACCATGGATGTGGTCTCCCTGTATTCGATCATCCAACCGATCTGGGCATGACGGCTGTCCGCCATTTCATAGAATGTCCAGGCAGCTCATTAACCTACTACCACTTTTATAATGGAATCAATACTTTTTTACTCACGCCATCAATTATTTTCTTTTTTGACACAAGTTTATTTAACAACTTCGGGGACGGCAATGGGGCAAGTTTTGCCCCCTCCTATGCCAACCTTTTTATGGGGTGGTGGGAGAAATAAATTTACTTTGGAGCACGACCTTTATAGACACAATATTATTTTTTATAAACGGTTTATTGACGACCTCATCTTTATTTGCACGGGAACACTGACACTTTATTAGAATTTATAGATTTTAAATAAAAACCTTTTGATATTAAACTCACTATTATTATCATACTCATCACATCAGCTACCTGGACATTTTATTTACATGACTCAATCAAAAAATACAATCGGATATATACAAGAAACCAATTCCCGCAATTCATTTCTTAGAGTCGGACAGCTGCCACCCCAGTCAGTGATTAAAGGAATACCCAAAGGCCAGTACCTCTCGACTGAGACGGAAGCGCCACCTTTGAGAGTTTCATCAATCAGTTGAGGAGCTGACAAATAATTTATTGAGAGATTGATACGACAGGGAGACCCTCCACACTACACTACAGGAGGTCAAGGAAATTAACGAGCTACAGTAATGCCGTCTGTGTCCAGAAAGAGGAGGGGATGTGTATACACTGAACAAAAAGAGACAGAAAAGATGCACCAACATGTTCCACTGTTATTTCACAATATAGCAAATCCAGCAGTCAAATAAATAAGATTGTGAATAAGCACTGGGACCGTCATACTATATTGTCTTCATGGAAGCACAGTTGCCAAAGTGGCGGGAACAGTTTCAGGAGCGAGGAGAACTGTCTTGTCAGCCACACAACGATACAGTAACACACAATTTTCTTCAAAATGCCGTCTCCTCTAGGAGCAGGGTACAAAGAAGAGCTCGACTCACATTCAACAATGCAATTCCTCATTTCATTGAACATCCAAAACATAGGAGAGGAACATTCATATGGACCTTTCATTTGACCTAAAAGCTTGTCTTTCTCCTCTTTTCTGGCGTTACAATAAATGAAGAATTGCAGGACCTGCATTTTGCGGACTTTGCTAATTCAGACAGCAAACAATGAACAGCCCATTTCGAGTAAGCGTGCTGCATTCCAAAAGACCCCTTCCCTTGAATGGGGCCAGGGGCCTAAAGGTTGTCATTAACTATTGGGTCGACGTTCTCTTCTCCGAACATCACTTTAGCTTTGTAACAATGCTTCACCGCCTTTAATTTTCTTTCACATGTGAAAGCATTGAATAGAAGCACACACTGGACATGAAAGAGCCGACAACCCAGAAATGTACTTGGTACTGCATGTGTATTCCGCTTCTTCCTCTCTCTCTCATTTGCACATGAATTGGAGTAGATGCGAGGCCCTAATGCTTAAAACATTTTGAGGGTGTGGGGCCTCATTCTCCATCTGTGGCCCAGACCACACAGGTCATCTACTCGGTGCTAACCCGACCGTTATGACATCATTAACCTACATTATTTTCCTTCAGCACCTTCACAAAGCTAGATTACAGGCGTCCTCTGCTTATCCGCCGGAATCCGTCCCGCAACCGCCGTCGATAACTTTCCGTGGGATTGCTTGTCATGTTAATCGATTGCGGGTAGCGGTCGGATAAGCGTTCGAACGTCTAATCAATGCGTCCACGGACTAGCATATTTCTGCTCGCGGATAACCTTTTCGACGTAAATCGGATTTTCGGATACCGAGGACCGACCTTATATTCACAAACACACCGATTGCATCTCTCTTAGCATAGTCTTCACGCCATCTTATTTAGTACTGCCCTTTTTAGCTTTTAAATAACACGCTTTGTTTGTCTGTCTTCCCTAAAGGTTTATTTACTCCCCTCCATACCCTGACATTGGCTTTAGAGGTAGAGGGAATGGGAAAGGATGGATAGGATGTTGAGTGAAGGATGGGCATGGAGTGGACGGGGGAGAGACGAGATGAGATGTTGTTAGGTCCATACCGAAATGGTGACTTACCGCACCCCCCTGGCAGACATTGAAAATATGTTGTTTTGCTAGAGAGGGAGGAGAGAGGGAGAGGAGAGAGTCATAGAGAGATACTCTTCTCTCTCTCCTCTCCCGTCCTGCAAAACCCAATTTCCAGGTTCTGATTAAGGCCACCTTTTGGTGTTAAATCCTCTGCATGAACTATAATGAGCGCGTATTTGCCTTCTTAGAGGGAACACCTCTTTTGAATAGCAATATCACTTTACTGCTTTTGTTTTTATATTTAACACAATGCGCTCTCCTGATGAAAACATTAGATGGACCTCTGTGGGCGGTAAAACTACATTAGGTCTAGAAATGTTTCTGGAACCTTGTACCTTGTTTTTGTAAACACTGTGTACCGCCCTCGTTACATTACAACTTTTATTTGTTAATCTCTTTGAGAATTTACCGCATATGAGACATTACGCCTCTATTCCCTCTTAAATCTCGAATCATCTTGTCTATTGAATGTTTTTCATGACTGTGTAGCAACCTAATTTTTCATCTTTTTGTTTCTCAATTATATCTTTAAGAATCCCATGTTTTGGCTTTTAAGTATTATAGCATCTGCTTTGCATTCGGTCATCTCCCTTTTTCTATGACCCAAATCTCTCGCTGCAAACTCTTAATTTTGAAGTACTTCATAAGCCATGATCCAGTTGCAATTACCATGGCAAATAGAAAAGACCCTGTGTTCTTTCCTCCACCTAAACATTCTTAAACCTTAGTTTATAATACTGACACTTCCGGGTTTTATTCACATGAAGGATGTTTTCGCTAAAAGCTTTATGGTTGGTTAGACAAATGTACTGATTTCTTTGTCTTCTCTTAATCTAAATTGTTGGTAAGCTTAGCGATGCTACAAATCGCTGACTTTATACTAATGCCTTTCTCCTTACACTAAAGGGAACCATGGAGTTAAAAAACACTTGCAATATACAAAACCTTGTGTTGTGCATTGTTCTATGGGACCAACCTTTTAGTTACTTATGCAAAGAAACACAACGTGTTCGGTCCTGACTTCTGCCTTTGCCCTACATGTCAACATTTAACTCTTTCACACTTGTTCGTGTCTTGTATGTCCATTTGCGTACGTATCAACTTTAGTACCTTGTGCAAAATAGTCATTAAAAAAGGGTGCAATGCCGTTTAAAATCCTTCTATACCTAAATGACAACATAGTTATGATCGAGACGTTAAAATGACATAATGTAGAATAGAACCCTGAATTATTCTTTCTGCTTTTTAGCTACGTAGAGTTTGTGTATTGAAAGGCTCTTTTGGATATTTGGTATGGGATATTTATGGCATTATTGCAGGACTCCCGTGTTTCTCTAGATTTAATATATTTTGTCCTTTTTTCTTGGGCCTCTTAAAAAATAGTTTCTGGTTTCTGCGAACCTACCTTTCTATTCACAGAATTGAGTTAGACAATTGCTATGAGGGAATTATATAAAGCGTAGCCTTGCACAGTCTAATCCTTCCTTACTCCCTGTGCAATGGAACTTTAAGACAATTATGTACAACTATGTCCATCTATTTGTAATTATCGTGTTCCAAGTCCCGAGTTTTCCTTTGCTTGTCCTTTATACACACATGTAACATCTTTTAGGGAGCAGCGCTACTCTTGGTCATAATTGGCTGATGAAATAACCTAAGTTCAGGAGTCGTATGCAGAACAAAGTGGTGCGACCGTCTGCTTTTTCCTAGCAATTACTTGGCCACAGCGTCTTTTCCATTTCGATCTTATTGCTACATTAGGGCCTCGGACAATTGGAGACATAAGATGCCACTCAGTGTATATCAGTGGCTACATCAGTAACTGTGTATTACAGTATTTTCCCTCTTGAACTATGAATTGGAGTCAGTGCAGTCCCCACTGTCTCCATTTCCCTCAATGCTGTATTATTACCTTTCTTTATCTTACCACCTGGCCTCAAAATCATTATTATTCTTTAAATTGTCAACAATACAGATGTAGCAGACATGTGGCACCTCGGTAACCCCTGAACAAACCGGTCCGTTATTTCACATAAGTGCTATTGGAAAACAATCGCTAAGTAGATAACCACGTATTATGTTGTGTGCGCTAACTCCGTAATTGGGTGTAATAACGTCTGCTAGTATCTGTATTCTGTAATGCTGTCTTATCAGTAGGTACTGGCGCACCGCAACGGTCAACTTGACAATAGTGGGTGGAGAGGCACTTCATAATATTTATTATGGGGGGGGAGAGGTCTCATGGAGGGAATCGCGGGGGGGGAACGAGGGCAGGGGAGGGGGGGAGGACGGGGTGATGGTGGGAACGGGGGAAAGGCGGGAAGTGGAGGGAGGGGGAAATGGGGAGTGGGGGGTGGCGGGAAGTGGAGAGGGGGAAGAGGAGGGGGGGAGGGGGAGTTAGGAGGGAGGAGGGGGAGGGGGAATGAGGCCCGGAGGTGGAGGGAGGGGAGGTTGCAGACAGGGGGGTGGGCTGCGGGGGGGGGGCGGAGAAGGAGGTGGGGGGGGGGAGGGAAGGGGGGGGAGATCTTTGGGCATGTCAAGTGGGAGGGTTCCGGAATACAGGGCGGCGTTATGTGAGGGGGATCGGCAGTAAGCGGCATCCGGGAGATGAAGCCAATGGTGCGCGGGAGGGAGTGGTTGGGTGTGGTGCCGTCCACATCGTCCCGCTCTGCGATGGCCAATCGTGCGGACGGAGGGTTGAGCATGTTGGGGGTGCTTCAAGGGCTCACAATGGTGTGGGGCCAGCCCAATCGAGGCGGTTGGAGTAACGGGGTGAGTGCTGGACGTGTTAGAAGGGGGGAGGGGTAAGGGGGGCGTGATAAAGCGGGGGGCAAGGCGGGAGGTGGAAGGGTGTGGGCACGTCGGGGATGAGGGGGGCCGGGGGAAACAGCGCAAGGACAGGGAGGGGTGGCGGGACCGGGGGGTTTTCTTGCGAAGGGGGTGAAAATAGACCTCCAAGCTCCGGTTGTGTCGGTGGTTGACGGGCTGTGTTCTCGAGCTGATGGATTGGGGAGCTTTGCTGCCGGGGGGTGGAGAGGGGATGGGGGACGGTCGGGGAGAAGGGGCTACCGGAGTTTGGCGGCGGATGGAAAGGGCCGAGTTACACTAGCACCACGCCGTGTGGGTGAGGTGGAGGCGCTCGGAGAAGGGGGTAAAGAAGGAGTGAAAAAAATAACACTGTTCGGGGGGAGTAGAAGGTGGGCGGTGGGTGGTTAGTTCTTGTAGCTACGGCGGACGGGAGGAGAAAAAGGGGGGTGTCTGGGGCGTCAACAGGACAAAGAAAAAAGGGGGGGGGGAGTGATGAGCTGGGGACGAGTACAGTTGGTAAAGGATCAGTGGGAACACAAAAGAAAGGGAGAGAAAAAAAAACGAAGGAAAGGGGGGTGGGAAGAAATCCAAATCCGGCCCCGATGAGAGTCCGTATCCGGGCCGGCCCTCTGTTTGCGGAGAACGTCTGGTGTTGGTGCTTTGTGACGAGCGAAGGGTGTGCAAAAAAAGAAAAAGGTGGGAGTGCCAGTTTTTGGGGTGTCGCTATTTCATTGGGAGATATACTAGCGGGGCTATTCGTAGGGCGGTGGGTGGTAAGGACACGGACAGACATGAAGATAGGGGGGGGGTGGGGTGAGGGTAATGGGGGAGGGGTGTGCATGTTAAGGGAGGAGGGTGAGAAGAGAGAGGGAGAACGAGGTCGGGAGCTGAAGGAAAGGAGGAGGAGAGGTAGCGTTTCTTCTGGTGGGGTGTAGAAGGGGCGGGTGGCAGTAAGGAATGGAAACAGGTGGGGGGAGAAGGTGTGGTGGGTTGGTGTAGATGACGGGGGGCGAGGGAAGGGGTGTGACGAAGGGGACGGGAGAAGAGAGTAGGGTGGATCAGGAGGGGATGTGGGGGGTGGTGATGGTGGGGGTGCACAATGGGGTGGATATGGTTCCGTATGGGGGGGGAAAGATTTTTAGGTCCTGGGGGGGTGAAGGAGGAAAATGGGTTACAAGGGGTTTGAGGGCGGGGAGGGGAGGGAGATGATGAAGCGGCTCTGGGTTGGGTTGTGGTGGTTTGTTCTGTGTTCTGTGGGTTGGTTCGGAGGGATTGGGGGTGTTGCGGTCATAGCGTTCCGATTTGCGTAGCGCGAGACGAAGGAATTCGGTAATGAGTGGGGGGTGGGGTAGGAACTGGGGGAGACTAAGCAGATCCTGGAGAAACAGGGGGGGCTGGACGCTTGGCGGCGAGGGGCGAGTGGGAGGCGGGAGTGGAGGGAGCATGGTTTGAGGGTTAGGAGGAAGGGGGAGGAGGAGGTGGGTGTACGTGTGCTGAGGAGGGGGGGAATCAAGGGTCTGAGGAGGGAATGGTGAAAAGGAGGGGGCCGGGGAGAAGAGGAAGGGGAGTCGGTGGGGGGCTGAAGGTCCACGGGGTAAGGCCCCAGGGTTGCGGTGTGGTGGGACGGATCGGGGGGGAGGGTTGTGGGAAGAGGGCGGGGCTGTGAGGGCTGCTGGGAGGCAGGGGGGGGGGGGAGTGGATAGGTTCGAGGGTTAATTATGAGGGGGGCTAGGGGGGTGCGGATAGAGAGGAGGAAGGGATGAGTGGCACGGAAAGGCAGGGGAAGGGGCCAGGTAAGCGGAGGGGGAGTGATGGGGGCGGTTGGGGTGGGGGGTTTACAGCGTCGTGTTGTGATTGGAGAAGGAGGGGCCGGTCGTGGTGGAGCGGGGTGGGAGAAGATGTGCTACCGAGGCGGCATCTCAGTGGGTGAGTTGTGGGCGAGTATGGGTGTGGTGTTGCCGGGGGATGATGTTCGTCAGTTCCGACGTTTATCGACAAGGGTAGGGGCGGCAGTTTTAGCGGTGTCCGGCCCCCTTTGCCTAGGTGGTATTAATATTTCTACCAAAGAGTAATGTAATACAGAATTAACCCCCTCTATGCCTGCATCTACCAAATTATACCAACAGTCCCAAAGGGGGTTTATATTGAAGTTAAACTGGCACTATCTAACCCCTTTGGCTACCTAGGGTAAATCATTGCCATGCTATGGAGTTACTAAACTACCGCTAAGGATTAACCTCAACAACCAATTTGCTTTACTAACCCGTATTTTTGGGTGGGGCTACTGCCATTTAATGACTTTAGAACCATGGTCCTTGTCATTAATTACTTTGATAATGTGAGGAACGTTAAGAGTGCGGCAATTACAATTTAGGACAAAAAGTGCCAAAGGACGCAATTGAGTCACACAATCTTAGGGCATAATACACTATTATGCATTATTGTGTCAACAACTATAAGGAAAATGATCTGGGAGTTATTATTTTGGCACGAATAAAGCCAAGAGGATGCCAGTTTGTATAGGGAGTGGTAGTACAGCAGAAAGAGAGAGTTGTAATTATGATACTTTATAGCTTGATTGGTAAGATTGTAGCCCATAGGACGCAGATGTAATCTACTGTAACCGTACCATCTGGTAGCCTGAGAGTGGGGGTATCGGGCATCCTGTTATTCAAGACACATATTGAGTAGAGTGTTGAACTTTTAATATTTATCTATAAAGTTTAAGTATTATAATATTGATTGGTTTTTCCTTGTGCTTCTATTTTTTGGTTTTTATATGATTGGTAAGACCTCACCTAGAGAACTGTGTTCATCTCTGGAGACCATATCTTCCAGAACATAAATCAATTCAAGAATTAATGGTCACTAAGAGGATTGCTGGTGTCCGGTATTTCCTCTATGGTTGCAGCCAATGCTTTGCTCAATGTTTTACAAGGGAAGTGCTGCCGGCCGAAGTCCCGCGAGAGTTTGAAGAGACACACACCGCCCTAAGGAAGACCAGGCATGGCTGTCCTCAACTACCAATAGTCCTGCACATCTTTTGACAACTATGTTAAAGAGCCCCTTTGAAGCCAACAATGCCCTCTTTAATCA
This sequence comes from Ascaphus truei, assembly GCA_036426205.1. Taxonomy (NCBI): domain Eukaryota; kingdom Metazoa; phylum Chordata; class Amphibia; order Anura; family Ascaphidae; genus Ascaphus; species Ascaphus truei. The sequence continues at coordinate 10,199,735 of CM071570.1, forward strand.
TTTATAGTGTGCCTTATTTATCCAGTGGGTTGCCAGTAGTGAAGGTAGCATAAAATCAGTACAATAATCTGATCGTAGAACCACAATTTAAAGGATGCCAAACATTTTCTTTTACTCTGTATTTTTTGAGTATTAGAAGAAAAGATTATTGCTGTAAACTTTAAACAGATACAGCTAAATAATAAACTGTAGCTAAAAGAGCGTCTATGTATGACAAGTGGTCATCCACACTGCCACTGATTGGCTGAAATAATACCATGTGACTCCGGGCCATCTTGGATAGTGACCATCATCTTAAAGGCAAATGAAGCACAGCCATCAAAGAAGGGGGGTCTTATTTTCTGGCAAATCATTCCTTTAAGTGACCGTCATTTAAAAAAAAAAATTAAGTCTAACCATGGTTTTTAACAGCCAATCAGGTGGCTGTTAAACCATTTGAGGCTAAATGTGACATCACAAGCCTATTAAGGCTGTGATGCCTTCATTTGAGCCCAAGAAGAACGACAAGACAACATCGTGTGGGATTTACCATGTTGGCTTTTTGTATTGACAGATGACGATAGAAGACTAAAGAAGATCAAGAAATGTGAACATGAAGATAAGAGAAGGTGATTAAGAAATACAAAAAGAAGATTTTTTTTTTTGTTTTTGGGGGGGGTACCTGATACCGATCTTCATGGCGGAGGGCATCGGATGCTGTTGGAGGCCTTCAAGGGTACGTGAGCTTCTGTTTCCCCTCCCCGTGAGTCGAGGGCCCACCGCTTCTAATGGTAAGTAATATAGTTGAATATTTGTAACTGTCTCTTTTAAAGGTTGCTTTCAATTGGATGGTTTTTTGAATTTTGGGGGGAGGCAAATTGACTGTGTATAATATATTCCTCTGACCACTTTATGGTCAGATTAATACATTATTATGCAATATTTTGGGGGCATTTTCTGGCTTGGGTTTGGCTGTTTGTTTTTTTTAATTTCATTTTCTTATGGGATGTCATTGTTTGTTTTTTTCCTTCTAATGGTTAATAAAATGTTTGCGATTGGTTGTCGTTTTTAGTTAATGTTGTATTTGTTAGCTAATGCTTGTTATGGTTATTTTCAGATTGGTTTTGAATTTCTTTCTTTGTATTTTATGTTTAAATTAATTCATTAATGTTGTAGTAATTAATTGTTTGATTGGTTATTGTTTTAAAAATCATTCGGAGTTGTTTTAGGCATTAATTGTTTTTTGCTTGGTTAATGGTTATTCATTCATTGGTGATGTGTTATTACTTGTATTAATTGGATTACTGTACTCCTGTTTTTATTTTAGTTGAAGTGGTGTTTTTTTGGATTTATTTAGTTTTTAATAATGGTGTGTCCTGTTATTAATGTATTGTCAATTAGGGTGCCCATTGAGTGCTATAGAGCTTCTCATGCCCATATTATTATTCATTTGGGTATGATGTACCCACTATACTACTCAATGGGTTCCAGGGTGGGTAATAGTCAGTCCGGGTGGGTTTTTAGGCCTCCGGCATGGTGAGAATTGTATTAGCCCTAAGGAGATGTCCAGACCTTGCGGGTGGGTAGCGGTTTGGGTTAACCCTTTATTACCTTAGCGGTATTACCCTAAGGTATAGAAGGGTTAAGTCCCCCCGCAACCCCCCCCCCCCCTGCAAACCCTAAACAGCGACTAAGGGCCCACATTCCCCCTTCACCCACCCTCGCTAGCCACAGTAAGCCCTGGCACGGGTGTTTAACCCCTTCATTTGCCTTAGATCCTGTTTAATCCGCTAAGGTAATGAAGTTGCTTAAATGCATTTTCCTGCATCGGAATGCATGCCGGGACCTCTGGGGCTGGTATTAATGGTCTCAGCTCCGGAGACCCCCGGCATCACCGAGGCAAGGAAAGGGCCGATTTTTCTAGTCTAAGTCCCGACATATCGCGCAGCTCATCGACCAATCTCCCCACCAATTTACCTAAATTTTGAGGTGGATTGAGGGGAGACGGACTTTGGGTGCAGGAGCAGGTCGCCTTTTAGGTCTGCGATGGTCTACAGAATTAGCTATACGATGCGTAATCATGGAGTCCAGTTAGATGGCACGAGTTTATGAATCCTTCGGAAAAATGGTCCATAAGCGGGCGATCGCGGCTCAACTTCGCGATTTTTCTTTTGCGTCATAAGATTTGTGCGGCGATACAGCGTATATGCGAGACACTTTCGAGGCTTACTGAATATGAGTAGCCAGTTTGACACCGATAAGCGTGGGCTCGATAAGGGCCTTTTATCGACGCTTTCTAGATAGGCCCTCAGAGAGACAAATCCCGATACCACAATAACCCAACCCGTATACCAATATTATATACACACCTTGTAATTCGTATTGCTCTGGCTTGTAATAGCCTTGAAAAATTTGGTAGTTTAAACACTGAACACACTCTTATTGTGATGGCGTCAACCCATTCTTAGAGAAACAAGGTTGGCACATGAGAAAGGAACTGCCGAACACTATTATATATATATATATATATATATTGTAAGGACCAATGTAGGGATTTAATCCTGTATTTACTAAAGTTTCTATGCTGCCGTAAACAGCTTACCTGCCCCTTTCCCTGAACATGCTTAATTGTTACAAATGCTGATGTGGAGTGCCTGTGAAGCATGTGTGTTTCCATAAAAATGCATTAGGGAAAGGTGTTTTAAAAATATAAAGTGTATAAATGTACATGGCTTATGTTGTCTAAAGAAGATGGGTATTATTATGATTCCTCAATTTTCACTGTGTAAAGATAACAAGATCATAGATTTAAACTGCCTCTTTGGACATTTGTGTAGGCTCCTTTCCGTTTTTCCTATTACTAAGGAACTACGCTGGCTGAATTACCTGGGGTCACAGAAGGCCTAAGCCTCCGCCGCGTTGGAGCCTGGAATGTGCTCTCGCCCTCCTCGGTGCAGCGCCTCCACCTGATGAGGGATCCCAGCGTAGTGGGTACAAACCCCTCACAGAACGAATTACAGTGAAGAATACATACATAGGTATACTGTATATAACTGGTTAGCTAACACCTAATAATAACAATAATAACAGTAATACCCCCACAAACATCCCCCACATGCAATGACCAAACACAATGTCACCACCCCCTAAAGTACTGAGGGTGCCTGGGCACCTAACCACCCTGGTGTCCACACAGGCCCACCCAAGAGTGTGTGTGTGTGGGGTTGCGCTATCCCTGTGTAAGTCTTGGGGCACGGGGGTATCTTCCTGGTCTCAGGCCAGACCAGTATAATGGGAATCTGAATCACAGGTCTCAATCAACGTGATCCCACACGCGGGGTCTGCCGAATCCTCTCTCTCTTCTCTCTTACCGATGACATTCGTGTCTAGACGGAGCTCCAGAAGGAGTGTCTCCCTTTAAAGTCTCTAAGGTGGCCTGTGGTCTGGTCCCAGACTGCAGCCACAGATCACTGCATGGCATCCTGTCCTCGTGCACTAATGCTATCTGTGGGCAGCTGAGAGAGTGCCTATCTGGGGGCATTCCCTGCACACCAGCTGTCTCGTTCGTCGGATGACACGCTGTTGGACTCTGCATCGCCTTTTGCACCAAGACACTCTCCTACTACTACCCTGGCTCTGCCCCTAAGGCTCCTGAGACATGTATTCCCTTGCGGAGCCATCTTCAAAATGGCCACCGCAAACTAACTTTAAACGGCTCCTATGCGCATGCACGAACATTCAAGATGATGGCGCCCTGCACCTCCGGTTCCAACCGGGAGCTCCGGCGCTCTGATACCCTGCAGCCGAGCACCTCCCCCGGCCCAGTGGTAAGAGGGGAACCATGCTACACCCTCCCCTGGTGAGAATCCAACATCCCGCTTGGAACAACATAACACCAAGTTTATATAATAAAAATGCAGTGCATCATTATACAACTTAACGTGGGTGCAATACACTAAACATGTTACCACGTTCGAGAGCATGGTTATAACAGAAGCTAACCTCTCGAGACAGCTGACTGAGACTCATAGTAAGGTGCATTAATGAACTCGTATGCCACTCGAGTTGAGGGCGTCTCATTCTCTACACCCACGACGCGGGGTTCTGCCGAATCCTCTCTCTCCTTACCGACGACTTCCATGTCTTGAGGGAGCTCCACAGGAGTGACTACCTTAAAGTCTCTAGGTGGCCCGGTGGTCTGGTCCCAAACCGCAGGCCACAGATCATCTTGTGGGTCCTGTCACCGGTGCACTAATGCTATCTGTGGGGAGCTAAGGGGAAGCGTCCCTATCTGGGGGCATTCCCTGCAGCACACCACAGCTGGTCATAATCCCTTGCAGAGCCGTCTCCTAAGATGGCCGCCGCAACTGAAATTCAATGCGCATGCTCCTATGCGCAATTCAAGAACATTTAAAGATGACGCGTCCTGCACGCCGGTCCGCCGCGGAGCTCTGGTGCTTCTGACACCCCTCACATCCCCCTGCCAGGCATGGTAAGAGGGGACCCCGAGCTACTACCTACATTGCATACACATGAAGGTTGTTAATATCTAATATAATTGTGGAATTCATTCATTTAAACCATACCTATAGATACATAATTAGCAGGCACCTTTATATCATCATCATCTCATCATCTCCATCATCATCAGCATCATCATCATCAGCATCATCATACATCATCATCATCTCATCATCATCATCTCATCATCATCATCATCATCATCACATTTAGGAATATATTTTATTTATTAACTGATTGTGTTCATAAGACCCTTCTGGCACTGAAGTCACAAAGCCAGTCAAATGAATGGGTCTTAGGTGTCTCCCAGTGCCGGGAGGTGTCTTGTGGCATAGCACCACTAAAGCAAATATGGGCCTTGATAGTAAGTCCCTGGGCAGTTATTGGGCCCATATATAACACTACTGCACGGCCCCTTATTCTCCCACAGCTCCGATTTTGTTTGGGTATTTTTTTCCGAATGCCACGCACTTCACATCACCGCGTTCATGCCGCATTCATGCCGAGACAGCGCTAATACAATGCACTAGGATAAAGGCGGCCGCGGCTAAAATACCGGAACTATACCGCTCAAATACTGCATCGTGCCCGCGGTTTTCAGAGTTACGCCGATACGGCTGCACAGGATAAAGGCGCGCCACTGTATGAAGGTTTTCTATTGAGGTTCTAGTCAGTCCTGACAGAACATTTCTCTACTTGCGCCAAACTCATGCCAAGTAGATTCCTAGCAGCGGATGAAAACTTCTGTCGCAGTATTGCGTTTTGGATTATCCTGGTCCTTCAGGAGGCGTGACAATCCGGCCTTATCTTCTACACTTTCACTTTCCCTCCTCACATTACTTTGGAAGTATTGGAAGGAGCTGGTAATAAGTTAGAATAAATGTGACTGTAGTAGCTATGATGTGCTAGAAAAATACTGTCTTTTTTATTACTATACGTCAAATCCAATATTGGACTTTTACCATAAGTCAAAGCTTACAAATGCAAATCTTTATCCTTTTGAGCAGGGTGGCAGTTGTATAGCATCCTTGGGAGTGTTGAATGTGTCAGCCATCGTGTTATTTCCTGTAATGCTCTTACCTATGGAGTATTCCTAATTGTATCCTGTCACAGAGGCCTGCAAGATATTGTGCCAGGGCATATATATGGCATTATGTAGTGAACTGTTATCAGCAATGTATCATTGACAACACTTGTGATGAGGGAGAAGTGCCAGACAAGATAATTAAATGTAAACATGTAAGTAAGAAAGACATGATGCAAACAGCCTGGTGAGGCCTTGGATGTATTTTTGACAAATCTTGGCCCAATATTAGCATACGACAAGCCCCTGCTTGCATAGTAACTAAGTCATAGAAGCCAGACTTGGCATTAGACTGAGGCTAATTCAGCTCACATCCATCTGATTAGGCACAGAAACACAAGCTTCACAGTCCAACATTGCACTGCTGCCAGCAATGTCAATTACCAGCTGTATCTCAGGGTGACCCTAATATATGACAAGAGACCATAGACCACTTTGTCTGTGTCCTTTGAAACATTGTGCCTAAAACCCTTTTAATCTCCCAGTTCTCCCCACCACCATTGGATTAAATATGTGGATATCACACACTGCAGGGGGAAAATACTTTCTTCACGAAATGTCAAGGATTTCTTATGACTGCCTCAGAGCCTGGAGACACTTATTATACAAGAAAAAAGCATGAAACACAACAGTGCTCAGAAGATTATAATATGATACAGCCAGAGGTAGTTGTCCGTAATCAAGCTATTCTAAAACACAAAGATTGTGAGTGTTGTACTGGAAGTAGGTCATAAAAATCATTTACACTCAGGGCTGCCCCTTTCAGTTAGGTTTAGAAGTCATGATATAACTCTATTTCTCTTTTCTCCTACTGCTAGTCTGTTGTTCTCTGGTGAAGTTTATATTGTATAATAATCAACTGTATGCAACCCTCTAAACCAAAGCCAAGCCCCTGTTTCAGTTCAGACAGCAACATCCATCTACTAACTGTGGTTACTTTTAAAAGAGCTAGGGACTTTAGCTCACACAAGCCATTGAGAATGGAGATGTTCTGACTCCTGTATAAGATGTAGTAAGACACGTTCCTCGGTGCCTCAGACGGAAATCCTTAAACCCTGTCCGTCCGCGGACCGAGAACAGTAAGTTATGCGGCCCGAGAGGATTAACGCTGCAGGAGCCCATGCTTCTGAATGGGACCCCAGTGTTTTATCCTCCACTTGATTGGCCATCAGAGAGAGAAGAGAAGCCGATACTAACTGTTCAGATTTAGATGAACAAAGAAGCAAAAGCCTTTATCCACGGAGATACCTTGAAAAGGAATAATATAGGGCAACACCAAAATAAAAATGAAAGGTATTTATTATGTAAGCTCACAAAGGAGATGAAAAGCACAAACGCACCAACGCGTTTTCGTCGTTGAAATCCCACAGACGAAACGCGTTGGTGCGTTTGGTGCTTTTCATCTCCTTGTGAGCTTAATAATAATACCTTTCATTTTATTCTGGGTTGCCTATATTATTCCTTTCAAGGATCTCCGTTGGATAAAGGCTGTGCTTCTTTGCTTCAGCTACTACTAATTGCCTTCACTTCAGGATTGCCGCCCTGGAGCACTACCTACTACTGGGACCTTCAGGATCCCCCAAGGGCAGGTAATGGGAATAAGCCCTTATATGGTACCTTGACCCTTTTATGGGGATTGTTATGTGTTAAAGGGGTTTGTGCATTATTGACATTTTTTGTGGTAGTTCAAGCAGACTGACCGCTAGGGTCTTTATTTGCCCCCCATATTCATGGACTGTCTACCTTATGGAGAATTGTAGTGTTCCTCTTCTCTCTATATTTCAATGAACTAGTACTATACAAAATAGTGCACACACTATAATGAGCACCCTCTCCTCTACACATCTATAACCTTTCAGATGAACTGCACAGCTGTCTCCATCTCGTGTGTGCTGTCCCCAGCAGCTCTGAAGGTAAGAAGCAGTCTCCGGTCTGTCCAACCCACTGGGTTATTTAGATGCCCAAATATGGTTTCTACATCATGAAGGACTGCTATAGATCATATTTGATCATCTACACATCAAGGGGTCTGGACTCAACTTTAATCAAGTGTGGTTCAAAGGAAACTTTCTAAAATGTTTATTTACCAAACTTCAAATATTTATGCATATTAATATTGTTTACCCCCTGTTCACGTCAACGAAGTATCATAGCTCCTACATCATTGATAACTATTACTATTTAAAATCATATCACAGACAGACAGAGAAGCCCAATGCTACATCCAACATGACAGAAATACACAGTAAAATACTATATATTCTCTGAAAAAGGGTCATTTAGTTTAACCCTTTCGCCAAAGCGTTGTAGCTGCGAGCCACAACAAGGCAGACACCCGTTCGCAAAAAGTCCTACACCTAACTGGTCAATCAAGATAAAATTGGCCAAATGGCCTAAAACATGTCTGTGAATCTCAGTCTTGATTGAAGTCATCTTGATGAAGATTGTTCCTAAGATCAGCTTGGAAGCAGGACACAGCCAGATCCAGTGTGAAAAGGTTGATGAAGTCTTTACGGACGAAACACATAGTGCGTTTCTTTACCTCCATTGAGAGCTATTGCAATAAACTCTATTTATATTTGGAGTTGCCCTTGGAATCATTATTTTTTCACCCTGGATCCAGTAGGTCTCTCCGGCTTCCAAACTGACTGAATCTTTTCAACATACCTTTGAGGACTGCACGCCCTGGAGTGACTGGACTGTCCTGGCATGATACTGCAGTAATGGGCAATAGCCCTGATTTAATACCCTCTATGCTAGAGTACCATTATCATATACCTATTAACCTGGGAAAATCATAAAGGGCCATTATTGTGGTTGTCAGGTGGATACCATTAATCTTATTCTCCCCTGGGTTCATCTTGTATTTGGACTTATCCTTTATGGACATCTATACAGCACCTGGACACTTATGAAGTTATTTGTACACCGATCATACATGTGATTATAAGCACCATTACCTTTCATCTCGAAGATTATTCCTAAAAGGGTATTTCTGGAAAAAAATGTTTTTCCTTTTGTCTTTATAAATTGGAAACCATCCTCATCTTCTCTCTGATGACTACAGTCATGTTATGTGAAGAACGTGGCCCTTATATAGACCTGTCACCCTCACATAACGTGAGCTTGTGACCTGTGTTAAAGCAAGCAAAGTCATATTTATTGTTTTTCTTTGAAAAATTTTAAACATATACACTTTGCCAATATCAGACAAAAAAAGACTTTGGTTATGTTCAAGAAGTTGTGCACTAAGGATACCCGGTATATTGAACACAGGGGCTCAGCAACAGTGGTCCTGCATACAACATTACCACCGACATCCAAAGTAGAAAAGTAGTGGCCTTGCGTGGTTCTCAAAAAAAGATATCCAGTTTATTATACAAGGATTTACGTTTCGGTCACTTGCGAACCTTTTGCATGCAGACCGAAACGTCGATCCTTGTCTATAAACTGGATATCTTTTTTTTTTGAAGACCACGCGAGTGCCACTACTTTTGGGTCATTTCAATATGCTATTTATGGTACAGGAAGTTTGAGGTATCACCGACATCGGTGTCCTTTCAAAAAACTTCCAGCACTTCATTGAGTGAAACGCGTAGGGTGTTTTGGGACTACTGCAAAGACTTCACCTGCACATGCGTGAACAGCAGCTATGCTTCCCTGTGTACCTCGGTGAGCGGACTCTCTCCCACTTAACTCTGTCCACAGCCGTGACGTCTCAACTACGCGGACCCACGACAATCAACTGGGCAGACGGGACAATCAGCTGGGCAGATGGGAGAGAAGGAGCACCCCGCAAATCCAACATCTTCCTCTGCGATTCTGCATAGCATCTGCACTTGACTTACTGTCTTCTTGTAAGTGCATTACGTCTTTTCCTTTATGTTATAAATTGTTTTGCACTATTTTTTGCTTCTTCTTTTCTTCCCACTATTTGAGTTCCTTCCACCAGGTTACTTGGATCAAGGATCATTTGAGCTATAGTTTAACTCTATTCTTATACTTTGATCTTCTAAACATGTGAGTGGGAGATCTCATGATTTTCACATCACTGTTATCACTTTTTGTCACCGTTTGTGATTTGTTTTTTGCACTAATTTTGTGTTTTTAATTATATTTCTCCTGCTGGTCTTACACTTTGTTATCATTAGTGAAGGTTTCCATAAAGGACAGAAAATGAAAATGTTACAAATGATCTATTGGCTAGATTTATAACACTAGTGATACATGACTGCTAAAGAATACGAATCAGAAATATGAAGCGATTGCTCACTTCCCTAGTGAATAGTTGGAGGTTCTTAGGCCTTTTATGATTCCAAGCTAAACCAATATGAATCTGGCTACCGCAAATGCATAAACTATTTTAAATTCTAACTCCACATACCAGTGAGATTTGGCCAGGAAACAGACACCATAAGTGCGCCAACTTCATTTAGATTGTAAAGAACAAATTAAGTGGCATATAACCCTAACAATTGTAAGACAATGACCAGAACATGACTTATGATAATGGTTCTGGCCGCCATTAGGGCCTCCACAATTTTTACGAGATATTTCAATAGTTAAAGTTTGGGCGTCTTGGAAACATCTAGTTCTGTGTGATTGTGTGTTAGATGTTCACCTTTTTCATCCCGCCGCGCTACATTCTTACATACAAGTCTGTGGTCTGGCTTACCTTTTCAGCCTGAAAAATAACTCTTTTTTTTTTCACGCCCTTTTTAAATCTAAAAGTACATTAAAGTGCATTGAAATATTATCAAATTCGCAACGCTACGTTTGTAGCTTTTCATCCGTTTGCAGATCTACCTAAGGCAGCAGCAATACGGCAAGATGATTGTGCTGCGGCTTGTTCTGATAAATTTGAGCAAATGCCTGTTTAGTTAATCCTCACTTAAGGTCAATATTTTTATGCCTGTTTTATAAAGTCAAGCGTTCATAATACAGTACTACAAAATATGTTATTTTTTTGTTTTTTTTGCACAGGACAGTTTAACCTCTTACAATCATCAGTTTTTAACCGGGAAATTATAAATATATATTGTACATGGGGTCAATTACTAAGTACGGTACAGTATAAGGCAAGCTATACTATATGCGCGGCGGTGGCGCGCGCACTCCTGGAGCCCCGCGATCTGTGCACTTTGGCTGCAGAGATTGGGGCGGCGATCGGAGGCGTGTGGGGGCGTGGTGGTGGCGTCACGGACGCGTCACGACGCGTCACGGACGCGTACGGACGCGTCACGGACGCGTCACGAAGCTGGTTCCGCCCTCTTTGCCTGAACCAGCTCACTGGACGCTACGTCATGCGGCATTCACCTAAATCACAAATTCTCTCGCCCTATAATCTAATTTGCCGCGCGTCAACGCGTCACAGCGCCGCTAGGCACGCAGGCACGTGGCAACTTCCGTAACCAAACAGGGAAGAGTGCCTGAACGTGTACGGCGGGCTCGCGAGCGACGCCGGCAGCATAATCTCAGCCTAACACTTTTCGTTTTCTGCAATTACATCAGCACTTTTAACTAAAAGTGTAACTGTGAAAATATACATTGACTGAGCACTTTCCACTAGAACCCAAGCATTGCTGCATTCACTACAGTTATTTAACCAGCTGCAGTGACTGGTGCTGCGACGGAAACAATGAGTCTCAAGTTAGCTAAAAAGATGTCGGATCTTCTACGAAATAAAATTCCACCTGTATGAAAGTTCAGCACAAATAAAGGAGGTAATTAAATATAGATATTTTAGAACAGTAGCTGTTACTTAAAGCTGGTGTCCTCACTAAACTTTAAACAGGAAATCTCAAAAAAATAAATAAAACTTCTTCCCTGAATAAAAAAAAAAAATGATGGTTAAAGTTTAATTTGTGGCTACACTATGAGTCAATTTCAAATGTTTTACTGACCACACATTTAAGAGAAGCCCTTAGCATTAGCCAGGGTAGCATGGCTGACTCGCCGGGTCCCTACGGGGGAGGGCAGGGGGTTGGTGTCGGTGGTCAGAGTTGCTAGGGGGATCGGGTGGGTAGGAGGCAGGTTCTGCCACTCGCTTCATGGCAGTCACAGGACGGTCCCATGCTCTCTTCCCTCTCAAAGCGGTATTCAGGGCACACCCAGGCTGCGGTCTAGGAGAGGGTCTCATGTTTGGAGAAGCCGGTAACCTGGCTGCGGGAGTACCTTCCACCTGGACACCAAACTGGGGTCCGCGGCAGGTCGCCAGGCCCTCCCAGGTTTAACTCAATCCCTTTCTTAAATAAATGTATCCAATATCATCCTGTATTCAATATTGGCCCAATTATTCTTTTCACCACATATATTTTCAGGTTATTCTCTGTACCGCCCCCCTTTTTTGTCCTCTGGAAACATTCTCCACCCCGTGCCCTGCATCTTCTCACTCTTGCTTTTTTATTTTTATTTATTTTCTGTATTTTGAGTAATCTAGTTTGGAAGTTTCATGGTGTATTTTCTGTAATTGTTTTGTCATTTTTCATGCATTCAGTCATATTGTAATATCATGTCTAGGTATTTTTTTCATTGATTGGATTGTACTTCAGAGGCGTGGCTATGATCATATTTATATGTAACGGATTTTCTGGCCTAGCCTGACCCACCCAATCTCACATTGGCCCCTGTGGTCTAACCAGTCCCCATTACAGTGTAGTGTCTGTGTGTGCACCTGTTAGCAACAGGACTCCTGAGTCTCCCGCATGATGTTGGTGGGGATTCACAACCCAGACAGGTAGGTGAGGTAGTGTGCAGGAGTCCTACCTATATCCAGTGCAGCGCCTCCACCTCATCAGGATCCCACGTCCGCTTGTGGATGGTCCTGGTGAAAACTCCTCTGTGGTGCACTCCTCTGTGTAATCATCCACACTTACACACGAGGGTATATTTGAACAGAGTCATCTTTATGATGTTCGGTGGGGCCACTGCCTGTCACAATGGATTTCTCTAGCCTTCATTGTTCACCGTATTTCCCTTTAAAAGGTATCTCTTCCCTTAATTGGTGGATTCCCTATCCCCGTAGGGATATCTTCCCTGTGACCAGGTCCCTGGTCCGTTCCATACACTGTCCTTTCAACAGCTTCTCAACTCCTCCTCTATAACTCAGCACACAACTTTTCACAGTGCTGTGCCTTATGTATCCTCTGGGGGCTGGCACAACTCTGACATCACTAACCATGGATTCAGCATGTGACCACTCCCATCCATAAATAGGGCACCTCACCAGTGTGAGGGCAAACCTCCATAATTACTGCTGGCATGCCACAACTTACCAGGCCTTACTGTCGCAGGAGAGATGACTGTTACCATTTTACAGCATGGCTACATATATGATACCCTTGAGATCCTTAGACCAGGAGTGTGCAAAACGGGGGAGATTTTCTGGGGGGTTGGGGTTGGAGGGGGGGGGGCAGGGGGCCCGGCACTTAAGACCCTGCTTTCTTCCCCACAACATTTAAATAAATGTCGAGAATACCTGCTCTCCGGTGGCTTCTGGTGACCAGTCCCCACCACAAAGTGGCGTTAAATGATGCCGCTAGGTCAAATGGCAATGTCCCATACATTGCGATGTGAAATGACGCCGCTGATGCCTAGAGAAGGAAAGAACGGGGCGTGATCAAGAGGGAAAAAAGGTAGGGGGCACCCCCCTGCCTTAACCTTACCCTGATGTAGCGTATGTTATGCGAAACGCGTTGAGGTACTAGTCATCACGCTGTGACGTCAAACGCCCAACGTTCCAACGAGGTTGTTTGACTGCGACTTTACCAGCTGGTTAGTTTCCAGCCTGGAATCCCCTCCTCACACGGAGTGCGTGTGGAATCATTTCCACCAGATGACCCTGTACCTGCATCAGCTCTGATTTTTCGCTCGGTTTTGGGGTGAATACTCCAGTCACCAGGGCCTTATACATAGGTCCATGTAAGTGTTTTATCTTGTCTTTTTGCCATATAAATAAAAAAAAATTATTGATTCAGTCTTCCTGGGCCTCTGTTTGATGTTTTTCTTGTATCTAGTTTGCCGCATTGATCGTGGGAGAATTTAGAACATCAAGAAAGACTATAATTAAAGACTATTAAAGAACTAAGTCCATGATCCCGGGATCCTGGCCCTACAAGATCTGAATGCTCCAAACTCAGAGAGCATGCACCATCTAGAGGCCTGGAATCCTCTGACCCTGCAACTTCTATATTATTCTGGAAGCCAAGGGCACGTTGTGATGACTTAGCTCAGATAGTGTCAACTCGCCCTCTTTTCCAAGCACACAGGTCTGTTTCTTTTTCTTACTTTATTTTGGGAAAACAGGTAAACCAGTTTTTCTTGTTAGAGGTGTAGGTATCTCTGTGTGTGCTTAGTAGTAAGGGAGGTGAAAAGATAATTGCGCAGACCTTACAGGGGTTTCAGCCAGGTACTCCCGAGTCCAGAGAAAATGGTGGAAAGGAAAAAGCATGTCTGCTGGTAATATAGTCTGGGGACAGACCATCTGTGGCCAGAGCAGAGGGGGAGAATGCAGACTAGCCCATTAGAGAAAAGGCTGGGGCTGCTGGCACTCACAGGAGTGTCTGGGGAAGCTACAATATGTAGCAATAATGTAGCTCTACAATGCAGCAAGCTGCTGGAAGAGGGGAAATACCACTGTGTTTTTGGTGCAGAACCAAACACATACAGCTGGGCACTAATAAGCTGACAAGCAGGGCTGCGGGAAAAAGGGGGGGTGAACAAAATGTGACAGGGTTACCTGTTCCATGACACTCCCCATCTGGTATCTGTAGATACCACTATATAATATGGCTATGTGGAACATATGTGCAATGCAAACATACACATAACTTGCAAAGGTCCATATTCTCGTAGCAAGGTGATACCGGCCGGTACCACTGGCGTTAAAGTTCTTTGGCCACCTTCCAGTAAGGGAAGCGGGTTGACCCACTCTTGGTTAGCTGTTGCAACACAATGTCTTTTGTAAAAGTCTCTGGCACTTGTTTCTTTTTAGCCTGTTGAGAGAACAGTCCCTTTGACTCTGTAGTTTCTCTACAGAGTGCATCACCTCGTGGATGTGCCAGTCATGGTAGTTGTCAACCTATCACCTGCGTTTGGCGGGAGGAGATGGCTGTTGGTTCCTTGCGGAGCGGATTAATGTCCCTGGAAGACTGGTTGTCGAATCTAGTCCAGTAAAGGGTGCGTCGTTCAGGGAGACTCCCTGAAGCTGACGCTGGGGTTGAACGTTACCCGATTTGATCGGGTTCCTGAGGGTGGTAGGACCCCAGGTGATTGGAGGTACCGTACATTCTTCACCTTTCTTCTTCATAGAAGTGCTGGCTTGGCGTGACCGTAAGAATATCTTTTGGATGAAGGCCACAAATGTTGCTTTGATCTCCGGCTCCCTTTGTGGGTTGCGGCGGAGCGAAGTGAGCCGGAGCTCAAAAGCAACTTTGTGGCTCTATCCAAAAGATATTCCTTACCGGTCACGCAAAGCCAGCCCTCTAAGACTGAAGAAGGTGAAGATATTTCGGTACCTCCAATCACCTGGGTCCTACCACCCTCAGGAAACCCTATCAATCTCCGGTAACGTTCAACCCCAGCGCTCAGTCTTCAGGGAGTCTCCCTGAACGGCCGACGCACCCTTTACTGACTATATTCGACAACCAGTCTTCCAGGACATTATCCGCTTCCCCAGGAACACAGCGCTCTCCTCCCGCCACACGCCAGTGACATAGGTTTGACAAACTACCATGACTTCACATCCACGAGGTGGATGCACTCTGTATCGAAAACTACAGAGTCAAGGGACGTTCTCTCACAATGCTAAAAGAAACAGTGGCCAGAGAACTTTACAAAAGACATTTTGTTGCACAAGCTAACCAGAGCTGTTCATCCACCGGCTTGCCTTACTGGAAGGTTGCCAAAGAAACTTTAACGCCAGTGGTACCGTCCGGTATCCCCTGCTAGAAATATGACCTTGCATTGTTATGTTATGTTTTTGCAATTGCACATATGTTCCACATAGCATATTATATAGTGGTATCAACAGATACCAGAATGGGGAGTGTCATGGACAGGTATACCCCTGTCCTACTTTCTGTTTCACCCGCCCCCTTTTTCCTCCAGCCCTGCTTTGTCACTTATTAGTGCCACTGTATGTGTGTTTCGTTTCTGCACACAAACACAGTGCTATTTCCCCTCTTCCCGCAGCTTGCTGCATTGTAGATTCACATTATTGCTACATATTGTAGCTTCCCCAGACACTCCTGTAGTTGCCATGCACCCCAGCATTTCTCTCTAATGGGCTAGTCTGCTTCTCCCCCTCTGCTCGGCCACAGATGGTCTGTCCCCAGACTATCTTACTACCCATCATACATTGCTTTTTCCTTTCCACCATTTTCTCTGGACTCCGTGAGTACCGGGCTGTAACCCCTGTAAGGTGCTGCAGAATTATCTTTTCACCCTCCCTTTACTACTAAGCACACACAGAATACCTTACACCTCTACACAAGAACTGTTTTTACCTTTTTCCCCAAATAAAGTAACAAAAGAAACAGACCTTGTCGTGCTTGGAAAAGAGGGCAGTTGACACTATCTGACTAAGTCATCACCACGTAATCCTCTGGCTTCCAGAATAATATAGCATATGCGGGTCTCAGAGGATTCCAGCCTCTAATTGTGCATGCTCTCTGAGTTGAGCATCAGATCTGGTAGGCCAGGATCCCGGGAATCATGACTTAGTTCTTTAATAGTCTAATTATCGTCTTTCTTGCTGTCTAAATTCTCCCACGATCAATCGGCAACTAGATACAAGAAAAACATCAAACAGAGCGCACAGGAAGACTGAATCAATAATTTTTTTATTTATATAGGCAAAAAGACAAGATAAAACACTTACATGGACCTATGTATAAGGCCCTGGTGACTGGAGTATTCACCCCAAAACCGAGCGAAACATCAGAGCTGATTGCAGGTACAGGGTCATCTGGTGGAAATGATTCCACAGCACTCCGTGGAGGAGGGATATTCCAGGCTGGAACCTAACCAGCTGGTAAAGTCGCAGTCAACAACCTCGTGGGAACGTTGGGCGTTTGACGTCACAGCGTGATGACTAGTACCTCAACGCGTTTCGCATAAACATACGCTACATCAGGGTATAGGTTAAGGCAGGGGGGTGCCCCCTACCTTTTTTCCCATCTTGATCACGCCCCGTCTCTTTCCTTCTCTCTGGCATCAGCGGCGTCATTTCACATCGCAATGTCATGTGACATTGCCATTTGACCTAGCGGCATCATTTAACGCCACTTTGTGGTGGGGACTGGTCACCAGAAGCCACCGGAGAGCAGGTTATTCTCGACATTTTATTTAAATGTTGTGGGGAAGAACGCAGGGCCTCTGTAAGTGCCGGGCCCCCTGCCCCCCCCCCCCTCCAACCCCCAACCCCCCAGAAAATCTCCCCCGTTTTGCACACTCCTGGTCTAAGGATCTCAAGGGTATCATATATGTAGCCATGCTGTAAAATGGCTAACAGTCATCTCTCCTGCTGACAGTAAGGCCTGGTAAGTTGTGGGCATGCCAGCAGTAATTATGGAGGTTTGCCCTCACACCCTGGTGAGGTGCCCTATTTATGGATGGGAGTGGTCACATGCTCTGAATCCATGGTTAGTGATGTCAGAGTTGTGCCAGCCCCCAGAGGATACATAAGGCACAGCACTGTGCAAAAGTTAGTGTTGCTGAGTTATAGAGGAGGAGTTGAGAAGCTGTTGAAAGGACAGTGTATGGAACTGTGACCAGGGACCTGGTCACAGGGAAGATATCCCTACGGGGATAGGGAATCCACCAATTAAGGGAAGAGATACCTTTTAAAGGGAAATACGGTGAACAATGGAAGGCTAAGAGAATCCATTGTGACAGGCAGCTGGCCCACCGAACATCAATAAAGATGACTCTGTTCAAATATACCCTCGTGTGTAAGTGTGGAGTGATTACACAGAGGAGTGCACCACAGAGGAGTTTCTCACCAGGACCATCCACAAGCGGACGCTGGGATCCTGATGAGGTGGAGGCGCTGCACTGGATATAGGTAGGACTCATGCACACTACCTCACCTACCTGTCTGGGTTGTGAATCCCCACACAACATCATGCGGGAGACTCAGGAGTCCTGTTGCTAACAGGTGCACCACCAGACACTACACTGTAATGGGGACTGGTTAGACCACAGGGGCCAATGTGAGATTGGGTGGGTCAGGCTAGGCCAGAAAATCCGTTACATATAAATATGATCATAGCCACGCCTCTGAAGTACAATCCAATCAATGAAAAAAAATACCTAGACATGATATTACAATATGACATGAATGCATGAAAAATGACAAAAACAATTACAGAAAATACACCATGCAAACCTTCCAAAATCAGATTACTCAAAAATACAGAAAATAAATAAAAATAAAAAAGCAAGAGTGAGAAGATGCAGGGCACGGGGGTGGAGAATGTTTCCAGAGGACAAAAAGGGGGCGGTACAGAGAATAACCTGAAAATATATGGGTGAAAAGAATAATTTGGGCCAATATTGAATACCAAGGATGATAATTGGATACATTTATTTAAGAAAGGGATTGAGTTAAACCTGGGAGGGCCTGGCGACCTGCCCGCGACCCCAGTTTGGTGTCCAGGTGGACAGGTACTCCCGCAGCCAGGTTACCGGCTTCTCCAAACATGAGACCCCTCTCCTAGACCGCAGCCTGGGTGTGCCCTGAATACCGCTTTGAAGAGAGAAGAGCAGCCATGGTGACCGCTTCCTGTGACTGCCATGAAGCGAGTGGCAGAACCTGCCTCCTACCCACGATCCCCCCTAGCACTCTGACCACCGACACCAACCCCCTGCCCTCCCCCGTAGGGACCCGGCCGAGTCAGCCATGCTACCCCTGCCTAATTGCTAAGGGCTTCTCTTTAAATGTGTGTCAGTAAAACATTTGAAATTGACTTCATAGTGTAGCCACAAATTAAACTTTAACCATCATTTTTTTTTTTTCATTCAGGGAAGAAGTTTTATTTATTTTTTTCGATTATTTCCTGTTTAAAGTTTAGTGAGTACACCAGCTTTAAGTAACAGCTACTGTTCTTAAAATATCTATATTTAATTACCCTCCTTTATTTTGTGCTGCACTTTAATACAGGTGGAATTTTTATTTCGTAGAAGATCCGACATCTTTTTGAGCTAACTTGAGACTTCATTGTTTCCGTCGCAGCACCAGTCACTGCAGCTGGTTAAATAACTGTAGTGAATGCAGCAATGCTTGGGTTCTAGTGGAAAGTGCTCAGTCAATGTTTATATTTTCACAGTTACACTTTTAGTTAAAAGTGCTGATGTAATTGGCAGAAAACGAAAAGTGTTAGGCTGAGATTATGCTGCCGGCGTCGCTCCGTGCGCGTACACGTCAGGCACTCTTCCCTGTTTGGTTACGGAAGTTAGCCACGTGCCTGCGTGCCTAGCGGCGCTGTGACGCGTTGACGCGCGGCAGCATTTATAGGAGTCGAGAGAATTTGTGATTTTAGGTGAATGCCGCATGACGCTAGCGTCCCGTGAGCTGGTTCAGTCAAAGAGGGCGAACCAGCTTCGTGACGCGTCCGTGACGCGTCCGTGACGCGTCCGTGACGCGTCCGTGACGCGTCCGTGACGCCACCACCACGCCCCCACATCGCCTCCGATCGCCGCCCCAATCTCCTGCAGCCAAGTGCACAGATCGCTGGGGCTCCAGGAGTGCGCGCGCCCGCTCGCGCATATAGTATTAGCTCTGCCTTATACTGTACCGTACTTAGTAATTGACCCCATGTACAATATATATATATATATTTCCCGGTTAAAAACTGATTGATTTGTAAGAGGTTAAAACTGTCCCTGGTGCAAAAAAAACAAAAAAATAACATATTTTGTAGTACTGTATTATGAACGCTTGACTTTATAAAACAGGCATAAAATATTGACCTTAATGTGAGGATTAACTAAACAGGCATTTTGCTCAAATTCTATCCAGAACAAGCCGCAGCACAATTCATCTTGCCGTATTGCTGCTGCCTTAGTAGATCTGCAAACGGATGAAAAGCTACAACGTAGCGTTGCGAATTTGATACATTTTCAATGCACTTTAATGTACTTTTAGATTTTAAAAAGGGCGTGAAAAAAAAAGAGTTATTTTTCAGGCTGAAAAGGTAAGCCAGATCCACAGACTTGTATGTAAGAATGTAGGCGGCGGGATGAAAAGGTGAACATCTAACACAATCACACAGAACTAGATGTTTCCAAGACGCCCAATACTTTAACTATTGAAATATCTCCGTAAAAATGTGTGGAGGCCCTAATGGCGGCCAGAACCATTATTCATAAGTCATGTTCTGGCTCATTGTCTTACAATTGTTAGGGTTATATGCCACTTTAATTTGTTCTTTACAATCTAAATGAAGTCTTGGCGCTACTTATGGTGTCTTGTTTCCTGGCCAAATCTCACTGGTATGTGGGAGTTAGAATTTAAAATAGTTTATGCATTTGCGGTAGCCAGATTCATATTGGTTTAGCTTGGAATCATAAAAGGCCTTAAGTTAACCCTCCACATATTCACTAGGGAATGTGAGCAGATCGCTTCATATTCTGATTCCGTATTCTTTAGCAGTCATGTATCACTAGTGTTATAATTATCTATGCCAATAGATCATTTGTAACATTTTCATTTTCTGTCCTTTATGGAAACCTTCACTAATGATAACAAAGTGTAAGACCAGCAGGAGAAATATAATTAAAAACACAAAATTAGTGCAAAAAAACAAATCACAAACGGTGACAAAAAGTGATAACAGTGATGTGAAAATCATGAGATCTCCCACTCACATGTTTAGAAGATCAAAGTATAAGAATAGAGTTAAAACTCTAGCTCAAATGATCCTTGATCCAAGTAACCTGGGTGGAAGGAACTCCAAATATGTGGAAAAAAGAAGAAGCAAAAAATAGTGCAAAACAATTTATAACATAAAGGAAAAGACGTAATGCACTTACAAGAAGACAGTAAGTCAAGTGCAGATTGCCTATGCAGAATCGCAGGAGGAAGAATGTTGGATTTGCGTGGTGCTCCTTCTCTCCATCTGCCCAGCTGATTGTCTCCGTCTGCCCAGTTGATTGTCGTGGGTCCGCGTAGTCTGATGACGTCACGGCTGTGGACAGAGTTAAGTGAGGAGAGAGTCCGCTCACCGAGGTACACAGGGAAGCATAGCTGCTGTTCACGCATGTGCAGGTGAAGTCTTTGCAGTAGTCCAAAACACCCTACGCGTTTCACTCAATGAAGTGCTGGAAGTTTTTTGAAAGGACACCGATGTCGGTGATACCTCAAACTTCCTGTACCATAAATAGCATATTGAAATGACACAAAAGTAGTGGCACTCGCGTGGTCTTCAAAAAAAAAGATATCCAGTTTATTAGACAAGGATCGACGTTTCGGTCTGCATGCAAAAGGTTCGCAAGTGGACCGAAACGTAAATCCTTGTATAATAAACTGGATATCTTTTTTTGAAGACCACGCAAGTGCCACTACTTTTCTATCTTTGGACTGTCGGTGGTAACTGTTTGTATGCAGGACCACTGTTGCTGAGCCCCTGTGGTCAATATACCGGGTATCCTTAGTGCACCACTTCTTGAACATAACCAAAGTACTTTTTTGTCTGATATTGGCAAAGTGTAATATGCTTTTAAAATATTTTCAAAGAAAAACAATAAATAATGACTTTGCTTGCTTTAACACAAGGTCACAAGCTCCACGTTATGTGAGGGTGACAGGTCCTATATAAGGGCCACGTTCTCACATAACATGACTGTAGTCATCAGAGAGAAGATGAGGATGGTTTCCAATTTATAAAGACAAAAAGGAAAAACATTTTTTTCCAGAAATACCCTTTTAGGAATAATCTTCGAGATGAAAGGTAAATGGTGCTTATAATCACATGTATGATCGGTGTACAAATAACTTCATAAGTGTCCAGGGTGCTGTATAGATGTCCATAAAGGATAAGTCCAAATACAAGATGACCCAGGGGAGAATAAGACTTAATGGTATCCACCTGACAACCACAATAATGGCCCTTTATGATTTTTTCCCAGGTAATTAGTATATATGATAATGGTACTCTAGCATAGGGTAATTAAATCAGGGCTATTGCCCATTACCTGCCAGTATCATGCCAGGACAGTCCAGTCACTCCAGGGCGTGCAGTCCTCAAAGGTATGTTGAAAAGATTCAGTTTGGAAGCCGGAGCATATCCTGGATCCAGGGTGAAAAAATAATGATTCAAGGGCAACTCCAAATATAAATTAGAGTTTATTGCAATAGCTCTCAATGGAGGTAAAGAAACGCACCTATGTGTTTCGTCCGTAAAGACTTCATCACCTATTTCACCCTGGATTCTGGCTGTGCTCCTGCTTCCAAGCTGAATCTTAGGAACAATCTTCAATCAAAGATGACTTCAATCAAGACTGAAGATTCACAGACATGTTTAGGCCATTTGGCCAATTTTATCTTGATTGACCAGTTAGTGTTAGGACTTGCGAACGGGTGTCTGCCTTGTTGTGGCTCGCAAGCTTACAACGCTTTGGCGAAAGGGTTAAACTAAATGACCCTTTTTCAAGAGAATATATAAGTATTTTACTGTGTATTTCTGTCATGTTGGATGTAGCATTGGGCTTCTCTGTCGTCTGTTGTGAATTTTAAATAGTAATAGTGTAGTCAATGATGTAGGAGCTATGTAACTTCGTTGACGTGAACAGGGGTAAACAAATATTAATATTGCATTAAATATTTTGAAGTTTGGTAAATAAACATTTTAGAAAGTTTCCTTTGACCACACTTGATTTAAATGTTGAGTCCAGACCCCTTGATGATGTAGATGATCAAATATGATCCTATAGCAGTCCATTCATGATGTAGAGACCCATATTTGGGCATCTAAATAACCCAGTGGGTTGGACAGACCGGAGACTGCTTCTTACCTTCAGAGCTGCTGGGGACAGCACACCGAGATGGAGACAGCTGTGCAGTTCATCTGAAAGGTTATAGATGTGTAGAGGAGAGGGTGCTCATTATTAGTGTGTGCACTATATTTGTATAGTCATAGTCATTGAAATATAGAGAGAAGAGGAACACTACAATTCATCCATAAGGTAGACAGTCCATGAATATGGGGGGCAAATAAAGACCTAGCGGTCAGTCTGCTTGACTACCACAAAAAATGGTCAATAATGCACAAACCCCTTTAACACATAAACATCCCCATAAAAGGGTCAAGGTACCAATATAAGGGCTTATTCCCATTACCTGCCCTTGGGGGTATCCTGAAGGTCCAGTAGTAGGTAGTGCTCCAGGGCGTGCAATCCTGAAGTGAAGGCAAGTAGTCGTAGAGGAAGCAAAGAAGCACAGCCTTTATCCAATGGAAATCCTTGAAAAGGAATAATATGGGGCAACCCTGGCTAGTTTAAGGCAAGTTTAAGGCATTTCTGCATTGACTAATGACCCATCGGATTAACACAGCAGGGGTCCCTGGCAGTCCCATTCAGTTTGAATGGGACTGCCAGGGACCCCCGCTGTTAATCTGATGGGCCATTAGTCAATGCAGAAATGCCTTAAACTTGCCTTAAACTAGCCAGGTTACACCCAGCATGTACCCAGCATGTAATCCTGGGGCCCACAACTTAGTTAAAACTTGCTATTATGTAGCGAAGATAGTGGATACATTCTGTATAATACTATCAATGACGTCAGTAATGGCGCGTCGTTCTAAACCCAACATGTATTTCGTGCCAGTCAGAAGGCCCCCGAAGAAGTTCCGACTGGCACGAAACACGTCGGGTTTAGAAGGACGCGCCATTACTGACGTCATTGATGTGACGGGGAGACTGAGACGCTAGGTCTCAGTTGCTGTACTAATAGTATTATACAGAATGTATCCACTATCTTCGCTACATAATAGCAAGTTTTATCTAAGTTCTGGGCCCCAGGAGGCAACCAATAGCTAGAGAGAACTACCATATCTGCCTACTGGTTCTATTCACGTTTAGCCTCTACGAGGCATGACAGTATAATAGGGACGAGATTATCAGTCCCTTACTCATGCACTATCGCACAATTTTCACAAGGGTGATCAATATATGTTTGAAGGGGGAATTATACCTCATACATACTAAGAGGTAAGGTACACTCTGTGCACTGAGAGTTATATGAGTGGATTTCACAGCCACGTTTGTATATATTTATTTATATTCATTTTTAGTTGTTTTCACACACACAGGTACCAGTTGAGACAATTTATATATGCTAGTGACCATTTGCCGATACCCTGAGAATACATGTAGGGATCTCACTATTGGTTGATCACAACGAGTGGATAATATTGCAAACATCAACAAGGTGACCTGAGAGGGCAACCAACTTAGAGACACAGATGTGTAGAGAAGATGGTGCTCAATATTAGTGTGTGCACTATATTTATATAGTCATAGTCATTAAAATATAGAGAGAACCTTGAGAAAGTCCCACGGGACGAAATGCGTTGGTGCGTTTGTGCTTTTAATCTCCCTGTGAGCTTACATAATAAATACCCTTCATTTTTACTCTGGAGTTGACCTATATTATTCCTTTTCAAGGATCTCCGTTGGATAAAGGCTGTGCTTCTTTGCTTCATCTACTCTTAATCAACTTAGAGACACACCTGACTATATGAGGTGTTATCTCAATTACCGGAACATCCAAGGTTGAAGTGGAATCAAGTAGGAGGACGCACACCAGTGGGGAACAATTGAACCCAGGGTGTCAATACTTCCCAAACTCTCCAACGCTGAATTAGGTTTTATTAATCGTCGTTTTCTATTTTCTATAAGTATTTGCACCTGGATTTAAAACTGGTTGAAGGATAGGAAACAGAGGGTTGTCATAAATGGAACATTTTCAGGTTGGGCTAAGGTCGTGAGTGGAGTACCTCAGGGATCGGTACTGATTTTAGCCTGTTTATTAATGACCTTGAGGTTGGCATCGAGAGCAAAGTCTCCATCTTTGCTGATGATACTAAATTGTGTAAGGTAGTAGAATCAGAGCAGGATGTAATTTTGTAATTTCTCTCCAGAAGGACTTGGATGGACTGGAAACTTGGGCTGGTAAATGGCAGATGAGATTTAATACAGATAAATGTACGGTTATGCATTTGGGAAGCAAGAATAAACAGGCGACTTACACATTAAATGGGGATAAATTGGGGGAATCCTTGATGAAGAAGGATTTAGGAGTGCTTGCAGACAGCAGGCTTAGCAATAGTGCCCAAAGTCATGCAGTAGCTGCAAAGGCAAACAAGATCTTATCTTGCATTAAACGGGCAATGGATGGAAGCAAAATAAACATAATTATTCCCCTTTACAAAGCACTAGTAAGACCACACCTTGAATATGGAGTACAATTTTGGGCGCCACTCCTTAGAAAAGACATTATGGAACTAGAGAGAGTGCAGAGAAGAGCCACCAAATTAATAAAGGGGATGGACAATCTATTTTATGAGGAGAGGCTAGCTAAATTAGATTTATTTACATTAGAAAAGAGGCGTCTAAGAGGGGATATGATAACTATATACAAATATATTCGGGGACAGTACAAGGAGCTTTCAAAAGAACTATTTATCCCAAGGGCAGTACACAAAGGACTCGGGGGCATAACCTAATGTTGGAGGAAAGGAGATTTCACCAGCAACAAAGGAAAGGGTCCTTTACAGTAAGGGCAGTTAAAATGTGGAATTCATTACCCACGGAGACTGTGATGGCAGATACAATAGATTTGTTCAAAAAATGGTTGGACATCTTTTTAGATGGGAAAGGTATACAGGGATATACCAAATAAGTAAACATGGGAACGACGCTGATCCAGGGAGTAATCTGATTGCCAATTCTTGGAGTCAGGAAGGAATTTATTTTTCCCCTTATGAGATATCATTGGATGATATGTCACTGGGGTTTTTCTGTTTGCCTTTCTCTGGATCAATAAGTAAGTATAGATATAGGATAAATGATCTATCGTCTAAATTTAACATAGGTTGAACTTGATGGGCGTACTTTTCTTTCAACCTCATCTACTATGTAACTTGTATCTATGTAACTACACAGACCGCACCCCGCTCATATGTAACGTGTGCCAACTACACAGACTGCATCCCGTTCATATGTAACGTGTGCCAACTACACAGACCGCACCCCGCTCATATGTAACGTGTGCCAACTACACAGGTTGCATCCTGTTTATATGTAACGTGTGTCAACTACAGAAACTGCACCCCATTCCTATGTAACGTGTGCCAACTACACAGAGTGCACCCCGTCCTCTTGTTACGTGTGCTCCAGTATCTCACGGATATAACATTTTGTTGAATGTCTAGAAGTTCTCTGACAGAATATGGCAAATATCGCTGATGGAATCTTCCCGGTGTTGCTGCAGGTCTCTGGCAAACTCTCTGCATGTTACAGCCGGAGCCGGCATTCTCCCTGCATGTTACAGGCGGAGCCGGCATTCTCCCTGCATGTAACAGCCGGAGCCGGCATTCTCTGGGCATGTTACAGCCGGAGCCGGCATTCTCTGGGCATGTTACAGCCGGAGCCGGCATTCTCTGGGCATGTTACATCCGGAGCCGGCATTCTCTGGGCATGTGACAGCCGGAGCCGGCATTCTCTGAGCATGTTAAAGCCGTAGCCGGCATTCTCTGGGCATGTTACAGCCTGAACCGGCATTCTCCCTGCGTGTTACAGATGGAGCCGGCATTCTCTGTGCATATTACAGCCGGAGCCGGCATTCTCTGGGCATGTTACAGCCGGAGCCGGCATTCTCCCTGCATGTTAAAGCCGGAGCCGGCATTCTCCCTGCGTGTTACAGCCGGAGCCGGCATTCTCCCTGCATGTTACAGGCGGAGCCGGCATTCTCCCTGCATGTTACAGGCGGAGCCGGCATTCTCCCTGCATGTTACAGACGGAGCCGGCATTCTCTGTGCATGTTACAGCCGGAGCCGGCATTCTCCCTGCGTGTTACAGCCGGAGCCGGCATTCTCCCTGTGTGTTGCAGCCGGAGCCGACATTCTCCGTGCGTGTTACAGCCGGAGCCGGCATTCTCCCTGCATGTTACAGCCGGAGCCGTCATTCTCCCTGCATGTTACAGGCGGAGCCGGCATTCTCCCTGCATGTTACAGGCGGAGCCGGCATTCTCCCTGCATGTTACAGCCGGAGCCGGCATTCTCCGTGCGTGTTACAGCCGGAGCCGGCATTCTCTGTGCATGTTACAGCCGGAGCCGGCATTCTCTGGGCATGTTACAGGCGGAGCCGACATTCTCCCTGTGTGTTGCAGCCGGAGCCGGCATTCTCCCTGCATGTTACAGCCGGAGCCGGCATTCTCCCTGCATGTTACAGGCGGAGCCGGCATTCTCCGTGCGTGTTACAGACGGAGCCGGCATTCTCCCTGCATGTTACAGCCGGAGCCGGCATTCTCCCTGCGTGTTACAGACGGAGCCGGCATTCTCTGGGCATGTTACAGCCGGAGCCGGCATTCTCCGTGCGTGTTACAGCCAGAGCCGACATTCTCCGTGCGTGTTACAGCCGGAGCCGGCATTCTCCCTGGATGTTACAGCCGGAGCCGGCATTCTCCCTGCATGTTACAGGCGGAGCCGGCATTCTCCCTGCATGTTACAGCCGGAGCCGGCATTCTCCGTGCGTGTTACAGCCGGAGCCGTTGCCCTATATTATTCCTTTTCAAGGATCTCCGTTGGATAAAGGCTGTGCTTCTTTGCTTCATCTACATCTGAACAGTTAGTATCGGCTTCTCTTCTCTCTCTGATGGCCCATCAAGTGGAGGATAAACACTGCGGGTCCCATTCAGAAGCATGGGCTCCTGCAGCGTTAATCCTCTCGGGCCGCATAACTTACTGTTCTCGGTGCCGCGGACGGGACATGGGTTTAAGGATTTCCGTCTGAGGCACCGAGAACTGTGTCTTACTACATCTATACCAGGAGTCAGAACATCTCCATTCTCACTGGCTTGTGTAGAGCTAAAGTCCCTAGCTCTTTAAAAGTAACCACAGTTAGTAGATGGATTTGCTGTCTTGAACTGAAACAGGGGCTTGGCTTTGGTTTTAGAGGGTTCGCATACAGTTGATTTATTTATACAATATAACTCTCACCAAGAACAACAGACTAGCAGTAGGGAGAGAAATAAGAGTTTTATATCATTGACTTCTAAAACCTAACTGAAAGGGGCAGCCCTGAGTGTAACTGATTTGTTTATGACCTACTTCCCAGTACAACACTCACAATCTTTGTGTTTTAAGAATAGCTTGATTACTGGACACTACCTCTGGCCTGTATCATATTTATAATCTTCTGAGCACTGTTTTGTTTCATGCTTTTTCTTGTCTAATAAGTGTCTCCAGGCTCTGAGGCAGTCATAAGAAATCCATTTGACATTTCGTGAAAGAAAAGTATTTTCCCCCTGCAGTGTGTGATATCCACATATTTAATCCAAGTGGTGGTGTGGAAGACTGGGAGATTAAAAGGGTTTTAGGCCACACTGCTTTCAAAGGACACAGACAAAGTTGGTCTATGAGCTCTTTGTCATATGTATTAGGGTCACCCTGAGATACAGCTGGTAATTGACATGCTGGCAGCAGTGCAATGTTGGACTGTGAAGCTTGTGTTTCTGTGCCTTAATCAGATGGATGTGAGCTGAATTAGCCTCAGTCTAATGCCAAGTCTGGCTTCTAATGACTTAGTTACTATGCAAGCAGGTGGCTTTCGTATGCTAATATTGGGCCAAGATTTGTCCAAACTACATCCAAGGCCTCCAGCGTGCTGTTTGCCATCCATGTCTTTCTTACTTACATGTTTACATTTAATTACTCTTTTCTGGCACTTCTCACTATCACAAGGTGTCAATGATACATTTGCTGATAACAGTTCACTACATAATGCATATGATATGCCCTGGCTAGCAATATCTTGCAGGCCTCTGTGACAGGATACAATTAGGAATACTCCATAGGTAAGAGCATTACAGGAAATAACAGATGGCTGACACATTCAACACTCCCAAGGATTGCTATACAACTGCCACCCTGCTCAAAAGGATAAAGATTTGCATTGTAAAGCTTTGACTTATGGTCAAAAGTCCAAATTATTGGGATTTGACGTATAGTAATAAAAAAGACAGTATTTTTCTAGCATCATCAGTAGCTACTACATGTCACATTTATTCTACACTTATTACCAGCTCCTTCCAATACTTCCAAAGTAATGTGAAGGAGGGAAAGTGAAAGTGTAGAAGATAAGGCCGGACTTGTCACGCCTCCTGGAAGGACCAGGATAATCCCAAAACGCAATACTGCGACAGAAAGTTGTTCATCCGCCTGCTAGAGAATCTTACTTCCATGAGTTTGCGCAGTAGAGAAATGTTCTGTCAGGACTGACATTAGAACCTCAATAGAAAACCTTCATACAGTGGCGGCCGCCTTTATCCTCGTGCAGCCGTATCGGCGTAACTCTGAAAACCGCGGGCAGATGCAGTATTTGATGCGGTATGTTCCGGTATTTTAGCCGCGGCCGCCTTTATCCTAGTGCATTGTATTAGCGCTGTCTCGGCATGAATGCGGCATGAACGCGGTGAAGTGCGTGGCATTCGGAAAAAATACCCAAACAAAATCGGAGCTGTGGGAGAATAAAGGGGGCCGTGACAGTAGGTGTTATATATGGCGCCCAATACTGCCCAGGGACTTCCACTATCAAGGCCCATATTTGCTTAGTGGTGCTATGCCACAAGACACCTCCCGGCACTGGGAGACACCTAACGACCCATTCATTTGAATAGGCTTTGTGACTTCAGTGCCAGAAGGTGTCTTATTGAACACAATCAGTTAATAAATAATAATATATTCCTAAATGATGATGATGATGATGATGATGATGATGATGATGATGATGATGATGATGATGATGATGATGATGATGATGATGATGATGATGATGATGATGATGATGATATAAAGGTGCCTGCTAATATATGTATCTATAGGTATGGTTTTATAATGAATAGAAATTCCACAACTTATATTAGATATTACAACCTTCATGTGTATTGCAAGTGTAGCCGGGTCCCCTCTTACCTATGCCTGGCAGGGGGATGGCTGAGGGGTGTCAGAGCACCAGAGCTCCGCGGCGGACCGGCGGTGCAGGACGCCGTCATCTTAAATGTTCATGCATGCGCATAGGAGCCATGCGCATTGAATTTAGTTGCGGCGGCCATCTTAGGAGACGGCTCTGCAAGGGACTTCATGACCAGCTTGTGGTGCTGCAGGGAATGCCCCCAGATAGGGACGCTTCCCCTTAGCTCCCCACAGATAGCATTAGTGCACCGGTGACAGGACGCCACAAGATGATCTGTGGCCTGCGGTTTGGGACCAGACCACCGGCCACCTTAGAGACTTTAAGGTAGTCACTCCTGCTGGAGCTCCCTCAAGACATGGAAGTCGTCGGTAAGGAGAGAGAGGATTCGGCAGACCCCGCGTCGTGGTGTCAGAGAATGAGACGCCCTCCAACTCGAGTGGCATACGATTCATTAATGGCACCTTACTATGAGTCTCAGCAGCTGTCTCGGAGCAGGTTAGCTTCTGTTATAACCATGCTCTCCGAACTGTGTAACATTGTTTAGTGTATTGCACCCCGTTAAGTTGTATAATGATGCACTGCATTTTTATTATATAAACTTGGTGTTATGTTGTTCCCAAGCGGGGATGTTGGATTCTCCACCAGGGGGAGGATGTAGCATGGTCCCCTCTTACCTACTGGGCCGGGGAGGTGCTCGGCTGCAGGGTATCAGAGCGCCGGAGCTCCGCGGTGGACCGGCGGTGCAGGGCGCCATCATCTTGAATGTTCGTGCATGCGCATAGGAGCCGTTAAAGTTAGTTGCGGTGGCCATTTTAGAAGATGGCTCCGCAAGGGACTACATGTCTCAGGAGCCTTAGGGGCAGAGCCAGGGAGTAGGAGAGTGTCTTTGGTGCAAAAGGAGCATGCAGAGTCCAACAGCGTGTCAGTCCGACAGAGACAGCTGAGTGCTGCAGGGAATGCCCCCAGATAGGGACCCTTCCTCAGCTGCCCACAGATAGCATTAGTGCACAGAGGACAGGATGCCATGCAGTGATCTGTGGCCTGCAGTCTGGGACCAGACCACAGGCCACCTTAGAGACTTTAAGGGAGACACTCCTTCTGGAGCTCCGTCTAGACACGAATGTCATCGGTAAAGAGAGAAGAGAGAGAGGATTCGGCAGACCCCGCGTCGTGGGATCACGTTGCAGACCTGCTGATTCCAGATTCCCATATACCCTGGTCTGGCCTGAGACCAGGAAGATACCCACGTGCACCAACGACTCTACACAGGGATAGCGCAACCCCACACACACACACTCTTTGGGTGGGCCTTGTCTGTGGACACCAGGGTGGTTAGGTGCCCAGGCACCCTCAGTACTTTAGGGGGGTGGTGACATTGTGTTTGGTCATTGCATTGTGGGGGATGTTGTGTGGGGGTATTACTGTTATTATTGTTATTATTAGTGTGTTAGCTAACCAGTTATATACAGTATACCTATGTATGTATTCTTCACTGTAATTCGTTCCTGTGAGGGGTTGTCCCACTACGCTGGGATCCCTCATCAGGTGGAGGCGCTGCACCGAGGAGGGCGAGAGCACATCCCAGGCTCCCAGCGGCGGAGGCTTAGGCCTTCTGTGACCCACAGGTAATTCAGCCAGCGTAGTTCCCTTAGTCATACGGAAAGGAGGCTACACAAATGTCCAAAGAGGCAGTTAAAATCTATGATCTTGTTATCTTTACACAGTGAACTTGAGGAATCATTAATAATCCCCATCTTCTTTAGACAAGCATAAGCCATGTACATATATACACTTTATATTTTTAAAACCTTTCCCCTTAATGCATTTTTATGGAAACACACATGCTTCACAGGCACTCACATCAGCATTTGTAACAATAAAGCATGTTCAGTGAAGGGGCAGTAAGCTGTTTTACGGCAGCATAGAAACTCTTAGTAAATACAGGATTTAATCTCTCTACATTAGGTCCTTACAATATATATATATATATATATATATATATGTTTCGGCAGTTCCCTTTCTCATGTGCCAACCTTGTTTCTTCTAAGAATGAGGTTGACGCCATCACAATAAGAGTGTGTTCAGTGTTATAAACTCCAAATTTTTCAAGGCTATTACAAGCCAGAGCAATACGAATTACAATGTGTGTGTATATAATTATTGGTCTACGGGTGGGTTATCTGTGATGGATTTGTCTCTCTGAGGGCCTCATTCAGAAAGCGTCGATAAGGCCCTTATCGAGCACTTATCGGTCAAAATGGCTACTCATATTCAGTAAGCCTCGATAAGTGCTCGATAACGGCCTGTATCGCCGCAAAATCTTATGACCAAAAGAAAATCGCCGATTGAGCGGCGATCAGCCGCTTATGGACCATTTTCGGAAGGATCATAAACTCGTGCCATTCTACTTGCCATGATTCGCCTATCGTAGCCTATCGTAGCCTATCGCAGACCTAAAAGGCGATCTTCTCCCCAAATCCAATCCACCTCAAAATTTAGGTAAATTGGTGGGGAGATTGGTCGATGAGCTGCGATATGTCGGGACTTAGAAAAAATCAGGCCCTTTTCCTGCCTCGGATTGATGCCGGGGGTCTCCGGAGCTGAGAGCCATTAATACCAGCACCAGAGGTCCCCGGCATGCATCCGATGCAGGAAAAATGCATTTACAGCAACTTCATTACCTTAGCGGATAACCGCTAAGGCAATGAAGGGGTTAAACACCCGTGCCAGGCTTACTGTGGCTAGCGAGGGTGGGTGAAGGGGGAATTTGGCCCTTAGTCGCTGTTTAGGGTTTGCAGGGGGGGGGGGGTTGCGGGGGGACTTAACCCTTTCATTACCTTAGCGGTTAATACCGCTAAGGTAATAAAGGGGTTAACCCAACCGCTACCCACCCGCAAGGTCTAGACATCCATCCTTAGGGCTAATACACCCTTCACCCATCCGTGAGGCCTAAGCACCCACCCCGGACTGACTATACCCACCCTGTACCCATTGAGTAGTATAGTGGTACATCATACCCAAATAATAATAATATGGGCATGATAAGCCTCTATAGCACTCAATGGGCACCCTAATTACAATACATTAATACACAAGACACACAATAATAAAACATAAATAAACTCCAAAAAAACACACTTCACTAAATAAAAACAGTAGTCAGCTAATCCAATGAATACAAGTAATAACAACATCAACAATGAATTAATTAAACCATTAACCAATCAAAACAATTAATTCCTAAAACAACTCCGAATTATTTTAAACAATAACCAATCAAACCAATTAATTACTACAACATTAATGAATTAATTTAAACATTAAAATACAAAGAAAGAAATTCAAACAATATCTGAAATAACCATAAAACGCATTAGCTAACATAATACAACATTAACTAAAAACGAACACCAATCGCAAACATTTTATTACCATTAAGAAGGAAAAAAACAAACAATGACATCCACATAAGAAACTGAAATTAAAAAAAACAACAGCAATACCAAGCCAGAAATGCCCCCCAAATATTGCCATAATAATGTATTAATCTGTACCCTAAAGTGGTACAGATGAATATATTATCAGTCAATGTGCCTCCCCCAAAAAATCAAAAAACACATCCAATGAAGAAACCTTTAAAAGAGACATTTACAAATATTCAATATATTACTTACCATTAGAAGCGGTGGCCCTCCGACTCCCGGGGAAACAGGAAGCTCACGTACCTTGAAGGCCTCCAACAGCATCCGATGCCATCCGCCATGAAGATCCGGATCAGGTACCCAAATCTTCTTTTTTCTTTCTTTAATCACCTTCTTCTATCTTCATGTTTCACCATTTCTTGATCTTCTTTATCTTCTATCTTCATCTGTCAATCCAAAAAGCCACATGGTAAATCCCAACTGATGTTGTCTTGTCGTCTTCTTGGGCTCAAATGAGGCATCACAGCCTTAAATAGGGCTTGTGATGTCACATTTAGCCTCAAAATGGTTAACAGCCACCTGATTGGCTGTTAAAACCATGTTCCGACTTTAATTTTTTTTTTTTTAAATGACGTCACTTAAAGGGAATGATGCCAGACAATCAGAATGGCTGTGCTTCATTTGCCTTTAAGATGATGTCACTAAATCCAAGATGGCCGGCGTCACATGGTATTTCAGCCAATCAGAGTGTGGAATTGAACACTTGTCATAATAGACGCTCTTTTAGTACAGTCTTCATTATTTAGCTGTATCTGTTAAGTTTAATGCAAGAATCTTTTCTTCTAATCTCAAAAACAGATTAAAAGAAAATGTTTGGCATCCTTTGAAATTGTTGGTTCTACGCTCAGATTATTGTACGGTATTTTCATGCTACATTCTACTACTGGCACACCCACTGGATAAATAAGGCTACACTATAACTGAATTAAAGAGGGCATTGTTGCTTCAAAGGGGCTCTTTTAACATAGTTGTCAAAAGATGTGCAGGACTATTGGTAGTTGAGGACAGCCATGCCTGGTATTCCTTAGGGCGTGTGTCTTTCAACTCTCTGCGACTGCAGGCAGCACTTCCCCTTGTAAACATTGAGCAAGCTTGGCTGCAACCATAGAGAAATACCGGACACCAGCAATCCTCTTAGTGACCATAATCTTGAATTTATTTATGTTCTGGAAGATATGGTCTCCAGAGATGAACACAGTTCTCTAGGTGAGGTCTTACCAATCATATAAAAACAAAAAATAGAAGCACAAGGAAAACCAATCAATATTCTAATAATAACTTTATAGATAAATATAAAAGTTCAACACTTACATCAATATGCTGTCTTGAATAAAGGATGGCACGATACCCCACACTCCTCAGGCTACCAGATGGTAAGTACAGTAGTATTAATCTGCTCCTAATGGGCTCCAATCTTACCAATCACCTATAAAGTATCATAATTACAACTCTCTCTTTCTGCTGCTAATACCACTCCCTATACAAACTGGCATCCTCTTGGCTTTATTACGTTGCCAAAATAATCACTCCCAGATCATTTTCCTCTATAGTTGTTGACACAATAATGCCATTAATAGTGTATTCTGCCCTCAGATTTTTGTGACTCAATTGCGTCCTTTGGCACTTTTTGTCACTAAATTGTAATTGCCGCACTCTTAACCGTTCCTCAAAATTATCAAAGTAATTTATGACAAGGGCCCATGGTTCTAAAGTCATCAATGGCAGTAGCCCCAAAATACGGTAGTAAGCAAATTGGTTGTTGAGGTTAATCCCTTAGCGGTTAGTAACTCATCGCATGGCAATGCTTTACTTAGGTAGCCAAAGGGGTTAGATAGTGCAGTTTAACTTCAATATTAACCCCTTTGGTGCCTGTGGTATACTTTGGTAGATGCAGGCATCGAGGGGGTTAATATATCTGTATTACATTACTCTTTGGTAGAAATATTACATCACCCTCTTCCATTTTGTTGCCATGCAGAAATTAACTGCTTGCTATCGGTTGCGTTAATTATCGCATGGCGACTCTACCTATAATATTGCACCAGTAAAAATCTGGATGATCTACAGTAGGACATAAAAATGCAGTAACAGCCCCCAATATTTTTTTTTACTGGGTGCTATAATAACTAAATTTGAACAGTTTGATGATGCAAGCCCATATAACCCCTAATATTCTATATACAGTGCGGTGTACATTGCCAGCACTGCATGAGAAATAATAATATTATGAAGTTGCCTCTCCATATGTAAAGTTGACCGTGCGGTGCGCCAGTAACCTACTGATAATGACAGCATTACAGAATACAGATATAGCAGACGTTATTAACCCAATTACCGTGAGTTAGCGCACAACATAATACGTGTGTTATCTACTTAGCGATTGTTTTCAATAGCACTACTGTTAAATAACGCACCGGTGTTCATGGGTTACCAGGTGCCACAATGTCTGCTACATCTGTATGTTGACAATTTTTAAATGAATAATAATTATTTTGAGGCCAGGTGGTAACGATAAAGAAAGGTAATAATACAGCATTGAGGGAAATGAGACAGTGGGACTGCACTGACTCCAATTCAATATTTCAAGAAGGGAAATACTGTAATACACAGTTACTGATGTATCCACTGCTATACACTTGAGTGGCCTCTTCTTCTCACCATGTCCGAGGCCTAATGTAGCAATAAGATAGAAATGGAAACAGTGTGGCCAGTAATGCTAGGGAAAAAGCAGAGGTCGCACCCACTTTGTTCTGCCATACGACTCCTGACTTAGGTTATCATCAGCCAATATGAACCCAAGGAGTAGCGCTGCTCCCTAAAAGATGTTACATGTGTGTATAAAGGACAGCAAAGGAAAACTATGGACTTTGAACAAGCTAATTACAAATAGATGGACATAGTTGTAATAATTGTTTAAACGTTCCATTGCACAGGAGTACAAGGATAGACTTGTGCAAGCTTACGCTATATATATTCCCTCATAGAAATTGTCTAACTCACATTCTTGCTGAATTACAAAGGTAGTGTTAGCAGAAACCAGAAACTATTTTAAGAGCCCAAGAAAGGACAAAATATATTTAAATTCGAGAAACACAGGGAGTCCTGCAAATAATGCCATAAATATCCCATACCAAATATCAAAAGCAGCCTTTCAATACAAACTACAGTAGCTCAAAAGCAAGAAATAAATAATTCAGGGTCTATTCTTACATATGTCATTTTAACGTCTCGATCATAAATATGTTGTCATAGTATAGAAGGATTAAACGGCATGCACATTTTTTAATGACTATTTTGCATCAATGTTCACTAAAGTTGATACGTAGCAAATGGATCATACAAGAACGAACAAGTGTGAAAGAGTCAATGTTGACTTTAGGGCAAAAGGCAGAAGTCAGACCGACCACGTGTGTTTATTTGCATAAGTAACTAAAAGGTTGGGTCCCTAGAACAATGCACATACACAAGGTTTTGTATATTGCAAGTGTTTTTTAACTCCATGGTTCAATTTAGTGTAAGGAGAAAAGGCATTAGTATAAAGTCAGCGATGTAAGCATTCGCAAGATTACCAATCAATTTCAGATTAAGAAAGACAAAGAAATCAGTACATTTGTATAACCCAACCATAAAAGATTTTAGGAAACATCCTTCATGTGAATAAAACCCAGGAAGTGTCAGTATAAACTGAAGGTTTAAGAAATGTGTTAGGTGGAAAGAACACAAGGTCGTTCTATTTATGATCATGGTTAATTGCAACTGGATCCTGGCTTAGTGAATACTTCAAATTAAGAGTTTGCAGAGAGATAGAAAAAGTGAGAAGCAAAGCAGAGTTGATATAATACTTAAAGCCAAACAGGTGATTCTTAAAGATATTAATGAAAACTCAAAAGATGAAAAATTAGGTTCTAAACAGTCATGAAAACATCAATAGACAAGACTGATAGAATGATAAGAGGGGAATAGAGGAGTAATGTCTGCGTAAAGTTATCAAGAGATTAACAAATAAAAGTTGTAAGAGGGCGGTACACAGTGTTACAAACAGGTCCAAGGTCCAGAAACATTTCTAGACTAAATGTAGTTTACCCGCACAGAGGTCCACTCTAATTGTTTTCATCAGGAGAGCGCATTGTGTTAACTATAACAGCCGTAAGTGCTATTGATATTCAAAAGAGGTGTTCCCTCTAAGAAGGCATATATACAGAGCTCTATTATAGTTAATGCAGGGATTTAACACCAAAAGGTGGCCTTACTCCAGACCCTGGAATATGGGTTTTGCAGGAGAGGAGAGAGGAAGACAGAGTCTCTCTCTCTGACTCTCTCCTCTCCCTCTCTCCTCCCCTCTCTAGCAAAACAACATATTTCAATGTCTGCAGGGGGGTAACGTCACCTTTCGGTATGACCTAACTAACATCTCTATCTCGTCTCTCCCCCTTCCCTCCCTGCCCTCTCCCTCCACCCTCTCTATCCCTCCTTTCCCTTCCCTCTCCTCTAAAGCCCATATTTCAGGGTCTGGAGGGGAGTAACACCACCTTTAGGGAAGACAGACAACACGAGATGTTATTTAAAGCTAACACAGGGCAGTACTAACTTAAGATGGCGTGAAGCCTATGCTAATGAGATATGCAATGGCTGTTGTTTGTGCATATATAGGTGGTCCTCGGTATCCGACACTCCGCTTTCCGTCGAACGGGTTATCCGGCGCCGCATAATGCAGTCCGCTGGACGCATTATTCGACGTTCGAAACGCTTATCCGACGCTTACCGCCATCGATTAACATGGACCCGCAATCCCACGGTCCGTTATCCGACGGCGGTTTGCGGGACGGATTCCGGCGGATAAGCGAGGACCGCCTGTCATTAGCTTTGTGTATATGTGCTGAAGGAAAATAATGTCTGTTAATGATTTTCATAACGTCTCGGTGTTAGCACCCGAGTTAGCTGACCTGTGTGGTTCTGGGCCACAGATGGAGACTGAGGCCCACACCCTCAAAATGTTTTTAAGCATTAGCTCGCATCTACTCCAATTCATGTGCAACATGAGAGGCCTCTCTCGTCCTTCGATCTCGGCTTGTACCTCAACCTCCCGGACCTCTCTCACCCTCGACCCTCGGCTACGGCATCTACCGGATCCGGCTAGTATCTATTACCACAGCTATAACCTCCTGGCCTGACTTCGCCTATACCCCACTCCGACACGCTCCCTCTGCTGCGGGTGCGTGTTACTATACGTCCCACCTCAGTAAAGGGACGGGTCTGGTCTGCGGGCAGCACTACCATGACACCAGGGTATTTGTAGCTTTAATGTATGTTCTGATACCTGCTAGGTAAAGGTTCTACTTTACAGGCAATAAGTATAATGGAAAAGATCCATGTTATTCTGTTTATGACACAGCTAACTTTGGACATTAGTATTATCATTAGCATTAAAAAGATGTACCTTATGGTACACCCCCAATCCGATTGGTTGGAGTACCTTATGACATCTTAAAGGGATGATGTCACATCCTTTAAAAAATGTGTTCCCATCACATGATACTACAACCAATCGGATAGGGAGATATACTTATTTTCCACAGCAACCTGTTCCCCTGACACAGAGTGAACAGGTGCAGAAGCAGACGGTTTCTCAGGCATGCTTTCAACCGAGGTTGAAGCAGGTCCAGTACTTTGCACAGAAAAAACGGAGGAAAACCTCCTAGATCAGGTCTCTAGAGCAGCGTTTCCCAAATGGTGGGTCGCGACCCGGCACCGGGCCACGGCACCAAAATTGCCGGGTCGCAGCGAGGCTGGCCGCCCGGTGTCTCCCGTCCCCCCCCCCCCCCCCCGCTCAAGTTAAAAAAAATGGCAGAGATTCCCCCCGTGGTCCCGCGCGCATGCGCAGGGCAAGCAGGGCCCGCTCCCTTCCTCCCCCCCACTCCCAACGTGGGACGGAGGAGGAAGTACCAGCACCTCTGCAGCCTGCACGTTACGTGGGATGGAGGAGGAAGTACCAGCTCCTCTGCGGCCCGCACGTTATGTGGGACGGAGGGGGAAGTACAAGCTCCTACTGCGGCCCGCTTCCCCCCGTGGCCAGCTTCCCGAGCTCATCTCCCGTGGCACCCCCTCCCGAGCCCACCTCCCGTGCCCCCAAGCTCACCTCCCGTCCCGGGCAGCAGGGGATATCGGGGGCAGCAGGGGAAAGCGTCCGGCGGCAAGGTAAGTCACCCCACCCAGTCACTGTCACCCACCCAGTCACTGTCACCCAGTCACTGTCTCATACACACCCAGTCACTGTCACCCAGTCACTGTCACCCAAAACCCAGTCACTCACCCACCCACCCAGTACTCAAGTGTCACTCACCCACCCACCCAGTCACTCACCCACCATCTCCCACACACCCACCCAGTCACTGCCACCAACCCAAGTGTCCCAGTTCCCCCCTAAGTCCCAGTTCCTCCCTCCCACCCACCCAGTCCAAGTATCCCCACCCACCCAGTCCCAGTTCCCCCTCCCTCCCACCCACCCAGTCCCGAACGGTATGTGGGTAGGCCTCCCTTGTAGGTAGTGGGTGAGGGTGGTTAGGCCTCACGGGGTGGGGGGGTTAGTGTTGGAGGGTATGTAGGCGTCCCGAGTGGGGGGTGAGGGTGGGTTAACCCCTTAATGACTGTAGCGGTTAATAACCGCTATGGTGATTAAGGGGTTAGGGGACATTACATTGGATGTTTTCATTCTTGTGTCTGTTCTGCAGCAGCGGAGGGGGCATGGGCAGGATGAAGATGAGGATGGCCTTCTTCATGGCAGCCGGAAATGGGTGAGTGCTATATATATTTAATGTATTTATTGTTGTTTATGTATTTTAAATACACAGGGGGTGTATGTTGTATATTGCAATGTTTATTGGGGGCAAATGTGAGGGCTCAGCTGTCGGTTCCCACCGAGGAGCAAGTGCAGGACAAGGTTTTAGGAGGGGAGCAGATGGCGAGGCTAGAATGAAGAGTTAGAACACCGGTGAGCGTAGGAAGAATGGCAACTTCACTCGCACGTTGCCCTACTAGGTGGCAGTGGGTATTATTGATGAGGGCTTTCGGAGAGGATTTGTGATCCTCTACAGGGAGGTAGTGGCGCCTCCTTGTGGTAGGAATCTTAGATCCTTAGAGAGGCATGTGGGGGTGGCTAGGGAGAAATTAAAGAAGGAGATGGCATTGAGTAGAATGGCATGCCCGTTCCACGTGTCCCCGATGGATGGATGGAGATTTCCCCTCTGGGGGTAGTCCCTAAAAAATATTCAGGTTCTTTTCGGCTTATTCACCAGCTTTCCATTCCTAAGGGTCTGTCGGAGAATGATGGCATCAATCGAAATATGTGTAGGGCGCAGTACGCATTTCTTGATAGGGCTCGAGAGTTAGTGAGGGTAGCAGGGGCAAGGACATTGATTGCCAAGGCGGACATCGAGTCTTCCTTTCGCTTGCTTCCAGTGCACACCTCCTGTTTTTATCTGCTCAGCTGTTATTTAGGGGGCGAGATTTTTGTGGACTTATGTTTGCCGATGGGTTGCTGGTTGTCCTGTTTCTACTTAGCAATGTTTACTTCCTTCTTGGAGTGGGCCCTCCTTGATGTGGCTCAGCTGCATAGTGTGTTGCAATATTTCAAAGGTTTCCTGTTTGTCAGGAAGACAAGGTTGGGAGTTTGCGCGAGGCCGATATATATACGTTTCATGGGGGGGTTTGGGATACCATTAGCCAGAGATAAGACAGCAGAGCCATCCACCTCCCCTTTCTTCCTGGGAATTGAAATTGATACGCAAGAGATACAGGGATAAATAGCTCCATTGGTGAGGTTGTGGTTGCTCAAAGGTTAACCTGAACTACTCTTGTTCACAAGAGTAGATGCAATCACGAGTCCCGGTAGACACTATTGCAGTTTAATGAATAAACTTTCATGAGTTATTTTTCACTTGTTGCTCTATGTTTATAACATTAGCACAAATACTATCCCACACAAACTCCCATTCAAGTCGCTGGTAATTCTTGTGAACTAGTGCATCGATCAACATCATTGCAGTTTGATAGATAACACCCAAAGAGTCAATATCTCCACCAGTTCAGGATACAGAGCACATGGAAAAAGTGGAAAACAAATATTTATTCAAGAAGTAAGTGTGACGATAAAATGATCAAAAGTGAAAAGCTTAGGGAGGAAATTGGAGCATAAAAAGACCACCAGGTTTGGGAATGGAAGTTTTATGTAGTTCAGGAATAAGCCCAGTTTTTAATCACCTCCAGCTGAAGGAAACTTATAGGACATTGAACATTGCTTGAAAGAAAATGGGTTCTTTACAATATTGTCCCCAGAGCTGGAAGAGGAAATATCAATTTCAAAAATAAAAGAGATTACTAAACCATCTGGTTTATGAAACAATACCCTGTTCAAACAAACGGAGGCTCGTCAGATGATGTTATTGGTTATCATACTTTTACATGCAGATTTTGTGGCTTGTTTTGCCTGATCGGGGATACGCTGTAAAATCAGGATTTACTGCTGTAATTCTTCAAATCGGTTATCCAAATACAGCCTACTCTGCCATTGGACAAGCCAAATATCTACATGTGTGATTTGTCATTTAACTCCTCTGATCTGCAAGAAAGGGCTGACTGTGAGGCAGAGCTGACTTTTTCAGCATGTGGAATGCTGATACTTCTGATCTTAATGACTGAGGACCTTCATCGATATGAATTGAAGCTGTCTTCCCCGTGTGAGACAAGATTTCAGCCCCCTTGCTTTAAATAGTGTTGAACTCTTCTCTAGCACAGAGCTTCCTACTCTACCCATGTTCCACGACCTTACAGTAAACAAGAACGTTTATACAATTATTCAGGCTGAGGCACGGCCATGTCAAATAGGTACAAAGAGATAGACAGATATTACAGTAGGTTGTATATTCAAATGCTCTTAATGTTAGTGCTTTCGGATTTATGTATATAGATTTGAAAGAAGGTAATTAGTTATATCAATAACACAGAGTTTGTGCTAAAAATAAGGATAATGAAAAACATCTGAAAATACATAAGCCTACAAAGCATGTTTATTTACAGTGCCTAGACCAGGGAAGTAATTGGAGCCATGGAGATGTATTGTCTTCTGCGGTTTGGGAAGGAGAGGTCTTCTCTCTGCTCACAGTAACCCATGGAGCACAGCTATTTAAATGTTTGGGTGTCCCAAGACGTAGGCACTACATCAGGAGGTCTGGCACTCCAGGAGCCCAATTACATAGTGGCTACGTCAGGAGGTCTGGCACTCCAGGAGCCCAATGACATAGTGGCTACGTCAGGAGGTCTGGCACTCCTGGAGCCCAATGACATAGTGGCTACGTCAGGAGGTCTGGCACTCCAGGGGTACCATGACATACTGTAGTGGCTTCGTAATGAGGTCTGGCACTCCAGGGGCCCCAT
Organism: Ascaphus truei; assembly: GCA_036426205.1. NCBI lineage: Eukaryota > Metazoa > Chordata > Amphibia > Anura > Ascaphidae > Ascaphus > Ascaphus truei. The sequence continues at coordinate 10,242,422 of CM071570.1, forward strand.
AACATAGTGACTACATCATGAGGTCTGGCACTCCAGGGGCCCAATGACATAGTGGCTATGTCATGAGGTCTGGCACTCCAGGGGCCCAATGACACAGTGGCTATGTCATGAGGTCTGGCACTCCAGGGGTCTCATGACATAGTGGCTTCGTAATGAGGTCTGGCACTCCAGGGGCCCCATAACATAGTGACTACATCATGAGGTCTGGCACTCCAGGGGTACCATGACATAGTGGCTATGTCATGCCCACAGTGTGCTTGTTTTCTAGGGGAAATCACATTCTGCGCAAACCCAATTTGAACGGCGGGAAAATGGAAGAGCAAGATTCCTTCTCTTCCATGCCTGGGGTAAGGGACATTGTGAACACGTGCCTCTCCAGCAACCTAAGGGTTTCCTGGGGCCCTGTAGGCCAAATGCGGCCTTGATGGACTCTTTGCCCGTTTTAATTTCATACTAGTTGCTTAGGCAGCGAAACGCAATTTTTCACATAAACTTTTTTGTAAGTAAAGGTCATGTATGTATATATATATATATAGTGCAGTTGTTATGAAGGCTTGCAAAATGTTGAAATATAATAATATTACATGTAACGCACTTTCCCCCACCCTCTGGGAGATAAGGTGACTACGGTGTGTGTGGTGCAATACCTGTGTCTCACAGGAGGCCTGAACCTCCGCCGCTAGGAGCCTGAGGTGTACCTGATTCGCTATATGACAGTGCCTCCACCTGCGTGGGATCCTAACTACCCCGTGCAGGAACATATATGAGTAATACACGCCAATATGGTAAAACAGTAACTCTTTACTATACGCATATAGCCCAGCATAAACAGAACAGCACTTAGATCATAGACTTAATAATAAAGCTAATGAGGTACAGCTACCCACCAAGAGTCGCACGGCCGTAACCCACCACCGTGTTCTTAGAGTCCCGCACCCATCCCCATGTGTGAGACAGCACTGCCCCTTTGAATAAATGTACGGTTGGTGCACTTGGTGTATTTGGGTACCTGCCGGGTGCTCTCACACCCGGGCGCGCCGGCTGATGACAGAAGGGATGCACTGATCCAGCGATGGAATCTGCCTCCGTGATGAGTCCGCCTCCGCGTGGGGTGGTATCCAGCTGGAGTGTCCCACACGAAGATAGTCTCTATGATGCAGGTGTCTGATCCCAGACACCTGTAATCAGGATACAACCATGTCTTGACTGTGTCCCTCAACCTTGTTCTATAGGGCAGTGTCCCTATTTATGGGCCTTTCCCTGCAGCAACCACAAGCTATACAGGGGAGTCGGGCCAAGCTGGGGCCTAAGGGGGTCTTTGGTCTAGTGCAGGGGCCACTGGCACTTTGCACATGCACACCCTACCCTTCTGCTGTCCAGCTCCGACTAACATAGTCCTGGACACACAAAATGTAACAACTCTTGGAGCAGGGAATCCTAACAGCCCTATTGGCTGGTGCGCAGCATGTGATATCCAACCCCAGTGGCTTTTGGGGCTGTAGTCCTTTGCAGAACCTTGCTGTATCTACTGCGCATGCGTGCACATCTAATGGCTGCCGGGCCATCCAAATCCTTCTGTGCATGCGTGGCCCATTCTAACATAGCGGTGCCCTGCAAAAGGGGCCGCCAGCGACGAGATCGCCTTTCCAGTTCCGCAACTCCTCCCACTGCTACAAGCACCTCTCCGCAGCAGATCGGGAGGTAAGGGGCGGTCGGGAGGCCTAGAAGGGGGACCTAAGCTACATATATCTTTAAATGCTTGTGTCCATTCTACTTCCAAATTATTTTTGATCTGGTGAACTAGTTGAAGAGCCTGCTGTATAGTTCACAGATTTTATTTATTTATAAAATGTTTTACCAGGAAGTAATACATTGAGAGTTACCTCTCGTTTTCAAGTACAGTATGTCCTGGGCACAGAGTAATAATGACAAATACATGGTTACAATGAATGAAACGGGTTATACATTGTATACTAGAGATTGTATGCACAGTTACAGATAATATATTATAGGCATATGTACCAGTTACAGACCAGATTAAAACATGAGACAGCTTTAGTTTTGAAAGAACTAGCCCCAATGTTATAGTTTTTCTGTAGTTCTCTGGCAAATACAAAGCAGAATGTGTACCTAAACTATGCATATCATTATTTCCTTGCTCCTATTATTGAATTGTGTATGTACCTCTCATTTTGTGACTGAAAGCAGCATGTCTAAATTGAAATGACCAATATTGCATTGCATTTCCAGATGACACTCAATTGTTTCTTAGTATTTAAATTCAGTCCAAATAACCCCATCCACAATCTGTAAATGATAACGACAGTGCTAGAGGAAACTGACACTTAATAAGACTCTTATTCTCAACTTCTCCCATTTAAAATAAAATATGTATTCTGTATAGATCATGATTTTCTAATAAAGCTTAAGGTTAACTTGGCTTAGAAAAATAGAGCTGACTGATGTGGAAAAGGTCTACATTTATTAAACATTGGGGCAATTCTGTTTGGACTGTATTTGGGAAAACTTATGCCAAATGTATACTGTAAACATAAGAAGGGGAGAAGCTTTCTAAAATAAAGTAAATCTCCCCTTTTCAGGGCAAAAGAGAATGAAATGTAGTGTACGAAAATAAAGATACTCTACCCATTCGTACCATGATACAGTACTTCAGCCACTGGATATGTGTACAAAGTGATTAGTTAAGATTGGACAGTAGTACTGTACGTGCATCCCTCTATAGTCCCAAGACTGCTCTTCTCTCAGCGATCCTCATGTTATATACTCCAAACAGATTTAACAATCTGTCCCAAGGCCGTCTTCCCTATATTATGCACTTGCTTATATACCCGGCGTTGCCCGGGATTTCATGTTTTATATGTTTATAAATATCCGCTCTCCGCTTCCCCCCCTCTCTCCGCTTCCCCCCCTCTCTCCGCTCCCCCTCTCTCTCCACTCCCCCTCTCTCTCCGCTCCCCCCTCTCTCCGCTCCCCCCTCTCTTCACTGCCCCCTCTCTCTCCGCTCCCCCTCTCTCTCCACTCCCCCTCTCTCTCCGCTCCCCCTCTCTCTCTCCGCTCCCCCTCTCTCTCTCTGTCCCCATTCCCCCTCTCTGTCCCCTTTCCCCTCTCTCCCCCCCATCTTTCCCCCGTTCACATCAATCCGGTCCCCCCCTTCACATGGATCCGGTCCCCCCCCCACATTCACAGCTCCGATTCCCCCCCACCCCCATTCATAGCTACAATCCCCCTCATTCACAGCTCCGGGCCCCCACAGTTCATAGCTCCGGTAGCCCTCTGAGTCCCCTGGAGTACACCTCGCTCTCTCCTCACTCCGCTTACTGTTTTGCTCGGCGGCGGCTCATTGGGGGGGGCGGGCGGAAGGGTTGCGCTTTGGCCCACTGGGGGGGCAGCGGCTCACTGGGGGGCGGGCGGTAGATTTGCTCGGCTGCGTGTCACTGCGGGGGCGGATGTGAGGGTTGCTTTGCAGCGGCGGCTCACTGCAGGGGTGGGCGGCTCAATGGGGGGGCGGGTTGCTCAACGGTTTTTCGGGGGGGGACAGGTTGCTTGTCGGCAGTTCACTCACTGCGGGCGGGCGGGTTGCTCGGCTGCGGCCCACTGTGGGGGCGGGCAGGAGGGTTGCGTGGCGGCTCGCTCTGGTCCCTCCCCCCGTTCACAGCTCTGGTCCCTACCCGCTCATAGCTCCGGTCCCCCCTGAGTCCCCTGGAGTATCCCTCATTCGGCGGGCGGGAGGGTTGCCAACCAGCCTTTTTTGGATAAACCATTTATTTTGTTGGGTTGTTTTTTTGATTTACTTTTTCCATCGGTCCTGGATTACCTAATTGTAATATTTTGATGTTATTTTTCAATTAATTTTTTGGGGGTAACTCCCTGTTAAACTCCACATTGTACAGTATGTGTAATGGTTCCAGTCCAGGGTTTTGCTGGAACTTGCCCTTATGTGGCTGTTATGGCCATCTTGGTTCATGGCAAGCCTCTTCCTGAACTTGGTTATTGACTGCTCCTGTTCCCAGGCTTAAATAGGAGTCAGTGACTCCCAGCCCCGGCCTAAGCATGGTATGCTTTTCCTTGTATGCCTGAGCCCGCCCTGTTCGTGAGCCCACCCTGTTGCTTTGGCTTTCCTGGTGCTGACCCCAACCTGTGACCCCAACCATCGCTCCTGTGCCGCCTGCCTTCACCCCAGCCTGTATCCTGATTTCCATCATGCTTCCTTCCCTGACCTCTGCCCTGTGGGTCCACTTCCTACACATTGCATGACCACCGTTATAGTATGCCACTTAGAAGCGGCCACTTTAAGGAAGGCCTCTTAGACATACATCTCACTTGACAGAAAACGTGTGGCAAAACATATTACTGTGGAATTTACCCCCCTGGTAGCTCTGACTCCTACTTTGGGGAGGTACTTACAGTATACGTGTTACCTATAGTAAGGGAAAAATTGGCAGTCTCTTGGATAGAGTTAGTAATGCCCCATAATGATTGGGTCTTTGAGCAATACACTTTGGGCTTCCCTGCTGGGAAGTTGGGGGGGTTAACCCCTTAAGTACCATAGCAGTTACAACCACTAAAACATTTAAGGGGTTAACCCATCCCACAACCCTCCTGGGAGGCCTAACCACCCTCCCCAGGGCAATTACAGTACACCCTTCACCCACATCATTAAAACACCAGCAACCCCATAATTGCCTTAATGGTAGTAACCGCTAAGTTAATTAAGCGGTTACTGGTGTTTTAATGGTTGGGCATCGGCCAATTCCATGCTAGTGAAGAAGAGGAGGACAGTGTTCATCCTGGCAGGAGTAAATAAAACATTTATTCATTTAATTTGTAATTTACTGTACTGTATAATGTATTTAAATGGGCAACAGCGATAGTAGCCATATTTGCCCATTCCTTTGTGGGGGGATATGGGGGAGTTGGTAGTGGGTGTGGGTGAAGACGATAGTTGCCCCGGTGTGGGAAGTTAGGCTTCTCCCTAGGTTAACCACTCCCGCAACCCACCCAGTAGGCCTAATCACCCACCCTGGGGAAACTATCTGCTTCATCTGCCCCCTCTACCCCCAACAAACCAGGTACTTTGGTTTAACGCCTTAATTATCTTAGCGGCTAACCGCTAAGGTATTGAGGCGACATTTATTTTAATTAAATAGTTTTGAAGCAGGGGGTCTCCAGAGCTGGACCACATTACTTTCTTCCCCGGAGACCCCCTACATCCTGAGATACAGGTGCTCTCTGAAAGTTTAATTCTCCAGCGTCACGTGATGCTGGACATTTAAACTTGCCGGAGATACCGGCACCACATACCGGGGCACGTAACTCGGGAAGCAAGGGTTTCTCCTGAGACTAAAATTAATGCGGTTCTGATCCGGATAACCCCTGCTACAATCCTATGTTATTCAAATAAAATATAAGCAGCGCAATTGCCTGTATGAGATGCACAGAGAGAGGGACCGCTTCTGTCTACTCTCACTGCGCCGCACTTCCAGACTGCTACAGCCCAGTAGGATTAACACAGTGAGTGTGCCATTGAGAAGCAGAGACCCCTGCAGTGTTAATCCTGATGGGCAATAAGTCTGGTTATGGGTTTCCACGAGCAGGCAGTGGTCAGGCAGCTGCCACCTGCAGCTTCCTGGTCGGCCATGCGACAATAGGTCGGCTGCATCTGCACAGAATATTTCTTACATACCTATGTGATCAGGATTGAACTAGGAACCTTCCAGTTGGGCCGATCCAAACATATTCTGGAGTTACTATGCCGAGAACTACTCTCAAGAGCATACCTCCTCCTTTTAAATAGTGAGAACAATCTCTAATCCTTAATAGTGGCGCTTACTTAAGAGGCATGTTTCCTAACTGAAAACAACAAACGGTGACACAACCCTTTTTAATACATTCCGCTAAACACACAAACCTCTATACAGGACTAACATGAGAACCCCAGTCAGAACTCTGAAGAACCTATTTCTAGAACATTGGGGGAGCTATATATGTACCCTCTACAAAGGCTTAATGTGCTACCTTGGGATTTTTTTACCCCCCACAAAAACAGACTGCACCATTTTGGGGAAATAAAATAAGGACACAGCTTTATTTATTTTACAACCTTGAAAATGTAACTGTCAGCCAGTCCGCTGGTCTCTGTATGTAGACAACCATGTGCATCGCAAATAGTATGGAGGAACACCCCCGCTGGTCTCGCTGCCCTGCTAGGGAAATGATCCACGCTGATTCCCCCCTCCACCCTCTGGCCGCCCGGGCTCAGCCGCATAAGTTGGCAGCCAGCTACCTAAGACTCGGGCAGGGGTACAGCCGAGCCACATAAGTCAGTGCCTCCAACCATGCCAAATCAATCCCGGGGACTCCTACTACGAAGCCCGACCGCATAAGTTGCCGCCTCCGTGTCACGGTGACTTTATGGCAGGCTGCAATTTACACCAAAATATATATACTATAATATATATATAACTGGGTTGAACTGGGACGAGACTTAGATATGATAAAATTTTATATATTCCTTGATAAAGGTGAACAAACAAAATATACAAATAACAGGCAAAATATGGACACTTACTTAAAGATGGAAATGATGAAACAGTCACATCTGGACTGGCAGTTCATACAGCACTCTTCATCATCCCAAGACACGAAAAGCCACGAAAAGGCCTTGCATGCAGACATTGCATAGCATTTCTCTCAGCAATCAAGATGGTATAGAAGAACGAACAACACAGGATAAAGGGTGGACAACCGTTTATAAACCTTTTGTAACCCTATCCTTAACATTAAGTACAGGTGATTGGTTTTCAATTACCTGTAGCCTCTCACTAACATGGGAACACATTTTGATACATGCCCCCAGCTAGTTGGCACATGCTCAGTTGGACTCTGGGGTCTCATTTCTGCAGCCCCACATTTGCATCAGGAATGCCAGCCAGTCTACTAAATGGAATTTCTGGCAGGAAACCCTTTGTTGTAAGGTGTGAAATGGGACACTTATAGCCTGCTCTGGTTTGAGTCATCTCCGCCCTCCTGTAAACAGTGTAGGTGATAAACTCCTTTGAACAGCACTTAAATTCTAGACATTAGGGTGCTTCCCTGGCCATCTGCTAACTTATGACCAAAGGAATTCCCTCTGGTTTCTGTCCCTACCTGGGGACACAGTGTTAAGGATAAAACACAAACATATTAAAATATCCGGTTCCGTTGGGTCCAGCGGGTCCAAACTTCCCAGTTCTCAATGCTGGAACTGGGACACCCTATGGTCCAATTTGAGACTTGCTATGACCTTCGGAACCGGAGTTACACAAATACACCTTAAACCGTTTCCTATTTTAATACAATAATCTCCGCTGTAAATTAAATCACGGTTTTTCACTAAATCCCCATTGAAAACAACGGGCTTCGCCACCATAGACTTTCAATGGCAAACCGCCGCCACTGGCGGCTATGGGAATCCGCCGCCATAGACTTTCAACGGGGCCACGCCGCCGTTGAAGTCAATGGGGGTTTTCCGCCATAGCCGGTCAACGGAAATTGGCCGCCATTGAAGTCTATGGGAAAAGTCCCGAACTTTCAAGGGGGTCCATACTCCGTCGGGTTGGTCCAAGAGGGTCAAGGATGGTTCTGCAGCGATGCCGGAGCAGTGACTACAGGTACCCCAAACCCTGGCCCTCTGGACCCTCCGGAACCGGAGCTATGGATTCCTAAATTTCAGCTTTTCACACTTAGCTGTTTTCCTGAGCTGTTTCTGCCACCGCCATTGGAACCTATGGCGCGACCCGCTCTTCTCGGTTCGACCCTTATCGGGGGTCCAGGATTCGGGGACCCAGTGGTGGTCGAGTGGGGGAGGCCTAGGAACTAGGGGCAAAAAGAATTTTATTTCTAGGTGCTCTAGAACTGTTTATTCCCACGCCACTTGTCGTTGAACTTGGCTAATAAGTGATCAAAGCTCTCTTTTAGAAAAAGTATCCGCTTTGCGGTTTTGCGGTTTGGACGGCAGCCAACTCGTTCCTGGAAAGCTCCCTCGAGGAATCTCCATTGAAGTCAATGGGCCCATTGACTTACAATGGGAAACCGCCGCTCCTCCTCTCGGACGCCATCTGCTGGTCTTCACAGGAAACAGGACCAAAACAGCAAGATTCGCCATTAGAATGCATTGAGCCCTAATGGCGGCCTATGGGACCCTGCAAAATGGTTCCTGAAAAGGCGGGAAAATTACACAAAGGGCTATAATCATTAAAGAACTATTAACCCTTGTACTCCCGGATGGATCCTAGTGTGTGTGTGATGCAGACACTGATATAACAATAAAACCTGGGAACAGGGGAATACACATTTTCATGTTATAACAAGAGTTAAATCACATTTCTGGACCTCAGCCCAGTTAACCCCTTGTCTCCCTGGTGAGGTCAGGGGTTGGCCAATTGGGGTGTAACCCCTTTAATCCCGGGCCAAATCCTCCCCATCGTCACACTCCGTTCCTGGCATCTCCCGGCACCCTTAAGCTGACTGGTCCAACAGTTCAGCCAAAGCTATAACGATGCAACTGGTGATAGAAACTTAGAGATATGGTTAGACATAACATAGCTAACTACAGTGATGGGAAGGTGGGAAAAGAACAATGAAAACAGAGGACTTCTGGAGGGGGTGCAGGGTATTTAACCCTACGGCGCATGCTGGCTACGCGCAGATGCCACGCAGCCACACACAAACAAAAGGTTTATTCTCTTAATTATTCCTCAGCTGCTGTGCACCCCGCCCCTGCCTGTCAGTGGACAGCCTATGTCTGATTGCTCTTTACCCTGCAGCTGTGGGCTGTCCCACATTCATTACTCTGCAGCTGTGTGCTTTCCTACCATTGGCTGCCTGCCCTTTAAGTATTCAGCCAGCTCTGCTACAAACTGGCTGAGCATAAACTTTGGTTTATGTGTCTTGTGCTCCCTAAAGCTACTCTTTGGTTTTGCCTTATCTTGTTTTGCCTTCCTGTTGTGACCTCAGCTCGTACTTGGACTCCTGACTTCTCGGCTCCATTGACTTTGGCTCGCTTCTGGAATTTCACTCTCTCCTTGACCACGGCTACGGATATATGACAATTCTACACTCTCCAACCCTAGACTATGGCAAGTACAGTCTACCTACCTGACCTCTCCTACCCTTACCCTGTAATATCTCCTTCACACTGCACACGGATGTGGCTGCTCGGTTGTTGGTCGTGGCTATCAACATCCTCACCTCAACCGCACGGTCCTGCCTTGTTTGTGATGAGCACTCGTCACAGTTTTGCTGTCCTCCACCAACAACCTTTTACCATTGAATCGCCGGAGAAACACCTCCCACACCTCTATGTCTGCCCTCAGCTCTTTGGTAATACTGATGCGGGAATTACTCTGCGGGTAAAGTGTAGGAAACCCAGCAGCGACAGCATTTGTTTCAGTGTCACCTCCCTGCCCTCCCTGAACTGACCCAGGCCAATTCTCAGTTTCCTGACTTTGTCTGCAGGTAAGCGCGACTCTCTCACCAATGTTTCAATCTCAATGCCCAGGAACGACACATTTCCGTAGTTTTTTCTTTTGCTATCGGGACCCCTTGCGCATCCATCAGACCTACTGAAGTTTTAAGTAGCCAATGGCACAAGGAAGAATTGGGGGGATCCACTAGCAGGACATCATCCATTTAGTGTGCGATTCCTCTAGTTTCTGTCTTAGAGACATTTATCAATGTAATATACTCCCTCAAATTTGCAACCCATGAATCTAAAACTGCTGGCGGCCAAGGGTAGCAGCCTAAAGGCTGATTCTATGTCAATTTTAGCCATAAGGCTCCCTCCCCATATGTTTTAATGATGCCTATGGCAGTGTCAAATGACTGGTATTGGACCCTGCATAGGTCCTGGTCTATGGCATTATTCACAGAGCTCCCTCCCTTTCGGATAAGAGAGGTGCTGTATGAGTCTTAATTTACCAGGGCCTTAGTGATAATGCCCAATGGGGAAATGATCAGTTGGGAAAGTGGGGATATGTGAATGGTCCCACCATGTGACCTAGATTTAGCACTTTGTACAGTTTAACCTGATGATGTCTGTGTGCTCATCAGCTGATTTCAAATTCCGATTAACATGCCTGTCCTCTATTACCCCCTGCACTTGGATGTTAAAACCCTCCTGAATCCCCGCTTCAAGGAAGACTGCCTTCTCTCAGTCAGAGTGACATCGAAAACCACAGCTTTAAGCTGACTGGTGTTGGGGCCTTTGTGAGGGGCATCAACTTTTCTCTGGGCATGGTTTCTTGTGTGCTTAAGGCAACTTATGTCAGGGTGGCTACCTCTGCACTGAATACGTGTCTAAATTTGCACCTTGCCCCAAGCGTGCACTGTTGTCATTAAACGCCCGGCTCTCGCACTTCCTGCCCTTGTTCTGTGGGTGACTCCCGGGCCACCCACCCGGCCCCTTTGTAAAGAGAGCTGCCGCCTTGTCAGGTGTGACTAGGCCTAACCACAAGTCTTTGTTCCGAAAGTCTAGCTTATCACTTCCCTGGATTTTATGCCTAACCTGCTCATCATACTCCTGCCATGCTGTGCCCCCATGCCTTCTATGGGTACGCTGTATGAGAGACATGTACTTAATCAGTTCAATCCCCAAGTCAGGATATCTAGCTAGCAAGCAGTGAGCAAACACAAAGAAACACAAATGCCAGTTACTGAGAGTTTTAAACTTCTCTGCCGACCACTTCTCGCCAGACTTCTGCACCTGCTTTTTTGCTGCAATACTCTCTAGCAATAGCCTAACATGTGAACATATTGCCCCCTTTGTATGGCATGCCGGGTTTTGTGGGGAAGATGTGAGTACTGGGTGCTAGTCACGCACGTGGTTGTCTCGCTCAGTGAATTGACCCCTCTGTCCCAGCAGGCCTGCGCTTCTCAGGCTGTCTCCTTGCTTCCCTGTCAGCCCGCATGGCTTTCAGAGAATGGTTCATTGAGGTTACCTGCTTCCTCTTGCACCTAAAACCTGGTGTCTCCACGCCATCTGAGACAGTACGCGTGTCTGAATCGCTATCGTCGCTCCCACAACCCTCACTATCTGAACCCCAAGATACACAGTCTGAAGTAGCATAAAACAGACCACACAGCCTCGCTATCATCATCATCATAATCATTGTTATGCTCACCCATCCTGCTGCTTGAGCCCTTGGATGCCTGGTCCTGGAACCCCTGCGTGGAGCTTGGTATCTGCTGTGGCATGGCTCTGCGAAAACCAGGTGGACCTCAGGCATGCCCAGCTGGTTGGTATGGGGGTTGACTTGAGATGATGAAGTGGCCTGTTGGTCCTCCATGGCCTGGGTGGCTGAGGGTGGAGTGGTGGTTGTGGATCCAATGCAGTCCTTAAGGGGGTTGTGTGTTTAGATCCCTAGGGTGCTTGGGAGAGTGGCCCCAGGGTTGACCTGCTGGAGGATGGCAAGCAAAAGGGGGGTGATGGCGCTTAGGGTGCCTGCCACTTGCAAGGGACAGATGGAGGGTTATCCACTGGGATCAGAGGGGTGTCGGAACCTAGATAAAGTAAGACACAGATCACAGGAGCTGTGGGTGCAATATTGCGCTGCCGATGATCCCTGGGAGGGCCTCTCCTCCTGTCTGGTAGCATAGGAGAGCCGGCATGGGAGCAATGTGGGGAAGCAGAGCTATACCAGGACGTACTATCATACTGCTGGCAGCACTTCTGTGGGTCAGCTGTGGGCTCCGATCCTGGCCACACTCGTCTTGGTACTGGCCACCATGCTGAGCATCAGGTGGCTGTCTCCTGGAGCAGGGGGAGGCTGGAGGTGTAGCAGCTGCGATCAGACCCGGAGCAGGGAGTGGATCTTGCGGTGGCAGACTGATCTCTGAAAGACTGGAGCAGGCAGGAGCAGCAGCACCAGGTATCTGCAGGGGAACAAAGAAGGAACAAAGAAAAATGAATACAGAGGACTTCTGGAGGTGGCGCAGACTATTTAAACCCCTTGCCACCCCTCACCCCCCACAGGGGTCCATGCTGGCTCTCCCTCACACCTCCCCACCGATGTATATATCCCCACAGGGGAGGGGGCAGGGAGAAACATGAAACCGACCAAAGGTACAATCCCTGAAGCATATCCGTCCATATGGAGGCAATGTCCCCATCCTGAGGCTCTGCCTATAGTGACAACACAGGTCACAAGACATACAAGGAAGGGGCATCCCTTCTGTATAGTAATCCTACATCACATCATTGGGAGGGGAGTAACCTGAGTGAGCTCACAGTTAACCCTTTAAGACCGTTAACCCCTTTACTGAAATAGTAGTCCCTCACAGAGGTGGCTACATAGATACGGCCCAGACTGTGAACTTTACGGCAAACTCTTAATCTTACCAAGGTGCACATGCCATTGAAGAATAGAGAACATTTCAATTGTTCACAAGGCACACTATTAAAAAGCATTCCATTTTTGGAGATTATCCTGTTCGTGACTGTTACACATTTTTTCCCCAGAACAGATGGAACATATTAATCTCCAAATTCAAATTAGTTTCACTAAAAATTCATTAAAAGTGATAACTGAAGTTTGGGACCAAATGGAACATGGATTTATGGATAATTTGCACTGGAAATATAACAATATCCCCCGGCTTATACTCATGCCCAAATACATGTGCTCATCTCTAGTAATAAGATCATAAGAACATTCTTTACGATGGGTTCAATGTCTCCTTAGATCAGCCCCATAGCTTTTGTGTAAGAGTAGGGGTTGCCAACCTCAGTCCTCAAGGGGCCAGGTATCAGAGATAACCCTGCTTCAGCACAGGTGGCTCAATCAGTGGGTCAGTCATTTTGACTGAACCACCTGTGCTGAAGCAGGGATATCTTTAAAACCTGACCTGTTGGTGGCTTTTGGGGACTGGACTTAGCCACCCCTGTGTTAGAACAGAATTTTCCAGATTCACAAAGCCTCACCAATCATATTAGAGTTCAGCTACAGTAAATCATAGTCATGTTATTACGTTTCTAACATTGTTTCACAATGTAAGGAATGTTTCATAGCGAAATGTATCTGCATGTCTAACACATTTTTACTCAAGTTATAATCCATATTAACTGCCCAGCAACAGAGAAGCAAAATTATTATGGCCTGTAAGAGATGTGCGCAGAGGTACACTAATGGGGACCGATTTGGGTGAAATTAAAACCTGGCTATACTGAGCCTGTTCCTTTAAACTCTATACGAAAACAAAATAAACAAACACCTACTCCACTTTGATGACTAAATTGACAGTACCTGCCCTAACTATCTGTGACTGGCTGGATAGGCCAGTTCCCAGTCCAAAACCATATAACATATTTATCAGGGAGTAATATATAAGAAAGTCTTATCTGACTGTCCTGGTCCGGCGTCTCGCCGACAGGGGGGGACAGAAGGGACAAGGGTCCAAGGCCCGGTGGATGTGGGGGGCTTGGCCCAGATTCCGGTGTTCGGCGGCATGAGTGGAGGTCCAGCATTCATATTTTACATGCGTAGCTGATTAGCAAATGTAAATACTTTTTAGTGTTAGCAGAGTCAGGGCAAATTCCACTTGCTCCTAAAGAATATACTCAATATGGTTTGGGGTCTTCTTGGGCTATAACCAGCAACCTTCGCCATCAACAGCAAACAAACACCTATAGCAACACTGTACTATATGTCCCAGCAAAGAGCACACTGATTCTGCCACCAGTTGGGTATCCAGGGAAGAGCAGAGCATTGTGGTTTCCCTCTGACGGGTTAACAGTGAAGGGAATTCTTGCCTGACATGGCTAATCATGGTTAATGTGGTTGAAGAAACAAATGTTCCTTCATTTCCACAGAAACCAGAAAAGTCAAGTGATTGCTTCAAAGGGGCAGCTCAATTTGGGATGAAGTGAACTAAGGAAATGTTTTCAACTTTTCACATAACCGTGGTAAACAAATATTCTGTGATGATAATGTTTACCAGTCAAGATTACTGGCAACATGCGGTTCCTTTATTTGGAAAGTAATCATGATGCCACCATTAGTCTAACAGATAACCATGTGTAGCTGATAAGCTTGAATCCAGTGTTCCCAACAAGAAGCGACGCATATTCAGATTTCACAAGCATTTATTTAAGGGTGATCGAATATATCTAAAGAAGTAAAGTACACTGATTCTTTTAAAAAATAAAATAAAAATATGAGCAGCTAGATTGAACATGCCCCTTTACAAATGCATATAAGGATATATACATATAATGAATATAGTGTTTAAGGAAGCCAGATACTGTGTCAAGTTGTTTACAGAAGCTATACCGTAAGTCAGGTCCAACTTGCGTGTTTGGGCGCCAAGCTGGGCCGTCTTCCACCAGTCGGCTACACCCTCTAAAAAAACAGCTCTAGATAGATATACAGTATACAGATCTCTCTAGAGCTCTTTTTTCCACTAGTTTAACCCCAGTATTGTCACCTGATCTTTACTTCTATAAGTGGGGGGGGGGGGGGGCACTCATCAAAGTGCCTGGCTGCAAAACTAGAGTATAACTGGTGCAAATAAACTGCATCACGTAGATCAAAGGGAAATAATCACAGTGCTTTCTATGGGGGTTCAGGAGCATATTTACTAAGTCGTCTTCTGCCATAAGTAATCTTCTGGCACTGGAAGACACCAGCACTATTGGAAAACCAGCACTATTATTCACACAAGTCCACTGGAGTGCCGTCTCGTATTCTGTTCCTGCATGTGATCCTCATTCAACATGGAAGACAGTGCACTTGTGTCAGTACAAACTTTGACTGCTCCTATGCCCTATCTGCTTCACACCAGGGGACACCTTACAGTTCATTCAAGTCACTTGGCTATATGTTTTTTTTTCCCTTCTAATGGTGATTTGGGGGATTCTCAATGCTGGTCTACATCTGATCAACACCATGGCACACCACAGGTTAAACACATGCCCATGTTAGAGGGTCCCTGGAATGGGTAATCATGGGCACGTGAACTTTTCCTGCTGTCGGCCATTCAGTAACAGCGCCAAAGATGTTCTCATTAATGATTGGCTTTCTGGAAGGAAGTTCTCCAGCGACCATCTTGGTTCATATAAAAATGACTCTAGAACCAATGTTTTCACTGGTCTAGAAGCTCTATATTCCCACAAATGCAATGGGATGGGGAACTCTAATATGCTTTGTTGAGTGGGGGCGGAAGGGGAGAAGGTTTTGGTAGGGTTGGGTCTTAAAGTTACAATAATTGCTTAATATATTGTAACAAGGTAAATGTTGCATTTAAGTACACAAAAGAGACAGACAGAGCCCCTGGTGGTAGCACTCTATTCCAAAATGATATGGTGATTATTTAAAATAACTTTATTATTGACATAACGTTAAAATATTGGGGTCTAAAACAAAGATTAAATATTCCAAGTGTGTGTGTCTCTATTGGATTGATGTGTCCAGAAGAGTGTACATAATTGGATTAATGTCCAGTGTTAGGGTAGTTCACTGGCCCTAGTGTTCCTCGTATAGAGTGAATTAACTAGAGTACTAGTGGATTATCAGCAGTTTGGGCCACACATGCAGTGCCCCAGTATGAATATACTAGTTGGTGCTCTTAAGTATGGGACCTATGCTGTGCTATTGCGTGATGGCAGCTAAAGCATATTAAAGTTGTTGTATAAAACAAATCTTGGTCTAAGTGCACCTATTTATATGTTCCCGTCACCTCCCTATACATAGGTGGTGTGTTGAATAGGGTGTATGGTGCCTGGTACATAAACATCTACAGTGGTTGATGTCTGAGGTGTGCTATATACTAGTATTGATGAAACTTGTACTGGTGTATAATATGACACTGCTATAACTATGTTCTAGATAGATACCAAGTTAATAGCTAAGTACTGTACCTTTTGGGGTGTTATATCGGTCAGTTGACAGACCTGTCCCCATTTGGCACAGTGCTTTGGCATGTGTGGTTGTAATCTGGCACTCCAGGGGTTAATTGCTGGTTAGGTTTGCCTATTGCTAAAACGTATTGTACCCTATGAGCTGCTTGCTGTATCAGGGAATTAGCATTGTGGCTTCCTTGCCTAGTTAGGTAATGCAATGTTGTGCCAGATATATTTGTTGCCTTTACTGGTAGGTGACTAGTGAGTCCATTGGGACCCTAATAGTCCTTTTCTGTGCACTGGAGGCGCCACGCTGACTCTCTCAATATCACTGAGTCAGTGTATGTGAACGCGAGCACCTCCGCGTGCACGTGGTCACGTGCTTGCCGACGCGCGCGTTTCGCGAGTGCTTTTTCAAGGCTGAATAGTCAGTGGGATTCCTATGTCAGAGCAAGGTATTTATAGCTCTTGGATTAACCTAGAGTAACCCCATTGGCCAATCGCGCATGCGCTCAAAGAGGCTGATATGTGTAGTTGGATTCAGCTCCGTGTCTCACTGAATATGTGGGACTTTGAGAATGTTGAGGCATGCTGGTTTTTTGCTTCCTGCTTATAATGTTTAACAGAATGTCAGTTTTTTTTTTTTTGCAATAATAAGTACAGGCGGTCCTCGGTTCTCCGCCAGAACCCTTCCCGTAAACCGTCGTCGGGATAGTGGGCCCTCGGATTGCGGATCCAATGTTAATCCGCGGCGGTGAGCGACGGATAATCCATTCCGACATTGGATAATGCGTTAAGCGGAATGCATTATTTGAATGACCTGTCCGTGTCCAATACTAGCAGGATCTGGTTCACAATCATTCTACGCCTCTCTGGAAACTAGAAACATCAGGCCTGACTTCGAACCTTATGATAACAGGGGACTATCAGGGGCGCTGAATGCTACTTGTTCATATTAAGCTATGTCAGGGGTTCTCAACCCCCCCCCCCCCCCAAAACAGGTCAGATTTTTCACGATATCCCAGCTTCAGCCCAGGGGACTCAACCAGTGGCTCAGTCAAAGAGCCACTGTTTGAGCCACCTGTGCTGAAGCAATGACTGATTGAGCCATCTGTGCTGAAGCTGGGATAGATTGAGCCACCTCTGCTGAAGCTGGGATATCCTGAAAACCTAGCCTGTTGGAGGGTCTTGAGGACTGGAGTTGAGAACCCCTGAGCTATGTGATTTAAAATAGAACATTTAAATGCTTCTTTTATATGTTTGATTTCCTACACTTTGCATTGTTTTGGAGTTTACCAATGGTTCAGCTGTGAAGTTGTATACGTGTCTCTACACCTCTGAGGACATTGTACATCTGCTTTAACTCTGCAAAACGGTCTTGGCTTCATCATGAGTAAAGTATTAAAGTTGCAAGGGCTGCAGCTCGGAATAATTGTGGAATAATAGGGGAAACTACAATTAACCGTTGAAGCATGTTATTTTTATGAAACAATTAAATATAATTGTTTTAATTAAGAATGTGTGTTCTTATAGAGCGCAGTACATCGAACTTTGCAGGCACAATGAGTTCCTGTCCCATAGAGCTTACAGGCTCATTTGGGGGCCTGTGACCCAAGGTCACAAGTCCAAGGTCACAAAGAGCAAACACTGGGATATGAACCAGGCTTCCTTGGCTGAAGGTCAGCCCAATATATGAAAGGTAATCAAAGGGATCCATGGAGTACATTTGCATTTTTTTCCATACAGAGTAGTGCACTGTGTCCTTGGCAAATGGTAAAAATGTGCTTGCTGTAATAAGTAGTAACTATGTGTAGCCCCCTTCCCCCGTGTCTAAGGGAAACTACGTGTGGTGCTTTACCTAAGTGGCTGACAGGAGGCCTGATGCTCTGCTGCAGGGTGCCTGGGGTGGTCGTGGTATATATGATGACAGCGCCTCCACCTGGGCGGGTTCCAAGTGCAATTGGATGACCCCTTCCCAGGAACACTCAGCAAAGAATGAATATGCACACGGTGTTGATGCAACAGGGACTTACTGGCCACACAGAACTTAATAACGCTATATATATATATATATAATATATATAGATATAAATATATATATAATATATATTATATATATATATATGGCCTCGCACGGCCGTACCCCACACAGTGCCCCACTGTCCAACCACCACCTTATCCACACCTTGGTGAGGTTCTCCCAAAGTACTGAGGTGCCCTGGGCACCTAACGACCCGGTGTCCGCAGGAGCCAAGCCCACCCCAAAGTGTGTGTAGTAGCGCTACCCACAGAGGCTGTGTGTGGCCGTTGGTGCATTTGTTTAGGATGATACCTTTCCAGGCGCTCCAGCACCCGGGCACCACTGGCTGATAAAGGGATCCATCTGATCCAATGAAGATGTCCACCTCTGCGTAGGGTGAGCTCCCGTTGGAGTGTCTCACCTTTAAGAGTCTCTCAGGATAGATGATGGTCTGGTCCTAGACCACAGGCCGCAAGTCACTGTGTGGCGTCTTCACTGTGTACCTGACACTATACAGTAATGGGGAAGCGTCCCTATCTACGGGCCTTCCCTGAAGCAACCACAACCTTTGGTGAATCGGGGCCTAGCTTGGACCTAGGGGGACTCTGGGCCTAGTCTCAGGGCCACTGGCACCTGAGACACTAAATCACCCTTCTCTGTCCTAGTCCCGACATACCCGTGGTGCTCCAGCACGCCAAATGTATCAATCCTGGTCCCGGGGAACCTGTGAGCCCTATTGGCTGTTGCGCATCACATGCCCGGCCTCCCAGAGCATGCTGGGATATGTAGTCCCTATGCAGAGCCTTCCTCTAATGGCTGCCGCAACTCTGAGGTGTTGCGCATGCGCATATACTCCATTGCGCTTTCGCGAGTATGGACAAGATGACGACGCCCTTATTGGCGTCCCACTGCGAGCTCCGGTGATAGGATCGCCAGCCCGCCTACCGCAACGCTTCCTGCACTTGCCGCTGCAGCCTCCCCCTGCTCCGCTCCCACATGAGAGGTAAGGGAGGGACTGGGGGACCTGGCTACAATTGTAATGCAGCGGTTTCCAACCTTTTTTTTGGTTAAGGAACCCTATGTGAAATTCTGAGGAACCCCCAACCCTCCCTAACAGTGAGTCTGAGATCTGATGCATTGTAAATTCTTCTGTATTTGGTTCAATTTAAAAATGACCTGAAAACTACAGGGAGCCCTTTAGGAATGCCTGAGGAACCCAAGGGTTCCCAGGAACCGTGGTGGGAAAACACTGATGTAATACTGTATCATCATCTTCAGTGAACATTTGACGATATTAGCTTTGGTGAGTTATGCCACCTTCAAATCATTGTTTCATGTAAAGAAAGAGTGGAAGATGTTGCAAAATCGTACTATATTTAATTCCATCCTTTAAATGTTAACCTTTCAGGAAAGGAATTAATTATCTGTACGTACCAGCAGCAGTGATAAGGTTAGCTATCACAATGCAGCCATTGCTAGAAACATTGCTATTAGCTGCCTGCACAAAGTGTACTCGAACAGCACAATTGACATTGTTAAAATGCCCGGCGCCTTCTGGCAAAGTGTGAATTAGTAGAGGGAGTTTTCGGCTCACTACTGCCAATTTCGGTGAAATAGGATACACCTACCGTTCCTTCAGCCTACTTAAAATTTGGTGCAATGACTTTAAACAATATTTCTTTTGTATATAAATGTTAACGTTTTTGTATTCTTAATGCTTTGCAGCTCTGTTTGAAATGTGTCCAAGTCTAATGTACAGATGCAGCATTATTTATAATAATATACATTATTATTACTGCTGGCACATTGCAGCGGGACACGCATAGCGCGCAGGAGACAGAAGCGGCCATTGTTTGGAATCAGCCGCACGTGAGAAGGGGACACGCTATTTTACCCTTGCTTGGGCACCAGTGGGTGTAACATCTGTTACATTTGCAATACACAATAAAAAAACTTACATAATGAAAGAAAATATCACGTCCATGTTAAGGGAAATAAAACATTTACATCCGTTGAATTTGACATGTTGTAATTTTACAGTGAAATTCTTTATAAGGGACAACCGTAGCGCAAAACAGATTAAATATAACAAGATAAGGGATATGTTATAATGTATAAGTATAATATTGTATCATGGTATGTCCCATAATACCTATCTTTCCCCACATAGTGTATCTGCTATGTAAGTCCTGTTAAGTTCCAGGCAGTAGCAGGTTAATCTATGGGCCAGTGACACCCCTCTGCTTTCCTTGAAAGTGAAGGAAGGAAGGTGGTGACTCATGGCCTGTGTATAGCCTATCAGTGATGGGTACAGTCCATGAGCCCGCCCCTTCCACAGTTTCCCAAGGAGGAGCATCAAAGTTAGAATAGTCTTACTCTGCTCCCCAAAGACAGAGGAAGGTCTGTCAGTCTTCCCCATCGGTGGAAAGCCTGCCCACTCTAGGCCACATGGCCTAGAGACCATCAAGACCCAAGGCCCCATAATATCGGGGGAGCTACACCTAGAAGTCCTGGGACTTCGGAGACACCATACTGCTGCTATGAAGAGCTGCTGCAGCTATGCACAACAATAAACCCTGTTCAACTATACCTCTGCCTGGTGTCAGTTCCTGGACAGGAGGGGTAAGGAGTGCCGTGATGGGGACTGACATCCATATTCCATGGGTCTCATCACCGCTGGAGGCGCTGAACCACTGATAAGAAGAACACAGAGATCCACCTAAGCCTGTCCTGGTCTCATTAACATCTATGCAGATGACTCAGTACTCCTGTGAGCCACAGGTAACGCATACACACACGTAGATGCCTTATCTCCCAGGGGGTGGGGGAAAGTGCACTACATTTGGGGCGCTGCTGAGATCAATCAGGGCAGGCTTTCAGGCTTAAGAGCTACAAAACCAAAAGAGAAAGAGAGGGGGGCAGGGGTAGCCAAGGGCATCTTTTGCTCTGCTGGAAGCTGCAGCCTGCTCTACCCTAAGGATGTTTGGGTTGGGATATAACTACTGTCTCGTTCAAGTAAAGTCACCCTTAATATGGACTGATAGGTGTAGGATGCCAAGAAGGGGGTGTACCAGGGTGGTCCTCAGGAGCCGCTGAAGGAAGGGTCTGCAGTATTAGTGCCTAGGGGGGTGACATAAAGTCTGTGGGTATTGTCCGGAAAGGGAGGTACCACAGGGTCCTATGTAAGCGTAATGAAGTCTCAAACACAAGAATCACAGAGAGCAAGATCATGTACTGACAAGATAAGCTATGCTTCAAGGGAGGTTTTGCCTGATTAGAATAGTCTCTGAGTTATAGATGCAATATAAGGAACATACATAGGGTTTCAAGATGGCATCCACCGTGTGGTGAGACGTGTGCATGAGTCCAAAATGGCGCTCACGCCAAAAAAACGGGAACGCATGGGATGGTGTGCAAGATTTGCAGAAGTTTGCAGGAGAAGTTGGAAGCTTTCGGAGCCAAACGAAGGGTGTCGCCCCTTAAGCTGATTGACACCAGTGAGTCAAGTCAAGCTGTTGCTGTTAGCCCCACCTCTGAAATTCACCCAGAGGAGGAGTTGAGTGAATCCCAGAAAATCGGAGCTGTTGTCCCGGATGGGAGGAGTCTTAAGAACAGACTCAGAGCTCATTCTGTTGTGAGCTTTCAAAGAGTGAGGAGCTGCCTACTATTGTGAGGAACAATCACATGCCATGGCTACCTCTACTGATGTCAATGATTTAGAAGTATCCAACAACTCCCTCCCATGTGGCTACCTAATGGTGAGGGTTGGAGAGCAGATCCACCTTCGCTGTCTGTGCGCACACTCTCGCCTGCCTGGTGGCCCTGTCGGCCTAGAAGCGCGGTGCCAGAACTATGGCACCTACTACCTGTGGCCTGCCAGCCCAGTGACTGCAGAGGTATGTGTGCCTGTCTCAAGAGCCGTTACCCTGACTGGTGCGGTCTCGTTCCTCTTTCCAGCTATCACGTATGCTGCGGGCCCGTGCGCCCTTATTAATGTGGCTGGAGGCTCCAGTGGTCCGGTGCCACTGTCAACTACAAAATCTACCTCAGCTGCTGCTGCGGATCTTGCTGTGGGCCTGTGTGCCCTGCAAGAGCTGGTCCAGCCTACCACGATGGCACCATCAGTCCCAGGCTTGGGTCAGTCCCTAACCACAACAACGAGGTTGAGTGGACTGCCCCATCGGATGATGTCATCTAAATCCAGGAGGAACAGATGATCAGATGTACAGCCAGCCCTTAAAGATGCAGAACTCACCAGCAATAAAGTAGGGTTAGAAACATTTTATTGGGCTACATAAAAGATACAAAATTCCATGAACAAAAAGGATCCTCCTCCTACGCGTTTCACGCCCTCTCTGGCGCTTTCTCAAGGAGTGTGATGTCGGAGGAGAGAAGGTACTATTTAAGCCTCTCCCTCGTAATTATAAACAGAGACAAAACATCTGATAACACTGAATATATAAAAGAAAACAATTGGATACAGTGGTTGTATGATTATTTAGATCTATGGAATAGGTGAATCAAATACAGTGCATATGAATATCAAATAATTACAGTGTCATATATTGTATAAAAAATTCTGATACAACAAATCGCAGAATAGTAAGCGATCACTGAATCACAAAATAAGTGACTAATCGTAATATATAATGGTGATCACAAACATATACGTTTAAGTGCACATACATTTTCACACAATTCCATATTAAAATAAATAACACCAAACAGCTTACATATACTGTACAGGTTAGATGCTATAAAAATTATTATTAGACATTTGCCCTATGGTAACCAAACTAGAAAGAAATTATATGTCTAAAATATTGATGTACATATAGCCCCTCAGTACCAACAGCACCAGACATATAGTCAGTGTATGACAAATCTGAATATGAACCATCCATAGACATGATAATGAATCTCCCAATTGACACACACACACACATATATATATATATATATATATATATATATAGGAGAAAAAAACAAAAAAAACAGGCGCACTCATAGTGTAGTAAGGTTAACAATTTTATAACACACACACATTGACACACACAATTGACACACACACACACATATATATAATATATAATATACTATGAGAGCGCCGGTTTTTTTTTGTTTTTTTCTCCTATATATATATATAGGAGAAAAAAACAAAAACAGGCGCACTCATAGTGTAGTAAGGTTAACAATTTTATATATGGGACTGGTAAAATATGAATTTTACACTCACAATCAGAGAATAATAAATCGCATGTATGAAATATAATACTCAATCGCCAACATGTACAGCAGGAACTATATGTATATAATGTATGTATGTATCTACAAAAATACGTTGGAGCTAATGGAAGCATTTTAAACATATATTATATAAAGAACAATGTTAACATAGTACATGCATACCCCAGTTTAAGGACACTCATTTTAAGTACACTCGCGAGTAAGGACATATCGCCCAGTAGGCAACTGGCAGCTTGCGCATGCGTCTGTCAGCACGTCCTGAACATCAATACTGGCTCCCTACCTGTACTGAAGCTGTGCACAAGTGGGCAGACTATAGAGCCTGCTACAAGTGCGTTATTTACATCAGTTCTGCACGTATATGACGATTGCATCAATATGTGGAAAAAAGGAAGTGCTTCACTTTAAGTACATTTTCACTTTACATATATGCTCCGGTCCCATTCCGTACGTTAATGCGGTTTATGCCTGTACATTAGCTATAACAGTAACAAATC
This sequence comes from Ascaphus truei, assembly GCA_036426205.1. NCBI lineage: Eukaryota > Metazoa > Chordata > Amphibia > Anura > Ascaphidae > Ascaphus > Ascaphus truei. The sequence goes on from CM071570.1 coordinate 10,266,081, forward strand.
CTGAAAGGACACAATTGTAATGAACATATATCTGTATGCAATAAAGTATACATCTAGTGAAATAGCTCAAACTGACAGGCTAGGGGACAAAATAGAGTACTCTACTGTACAAAAAATATTTTAAATCCCATTCGGTGATCACGCCTTTGGGTATTAGTGTATCCATAGTAAGTATCCAAAAAGCTTCTCTTCTATATAAAGAGTTAGACCTATCTCCCCCATGCATGTGAGGTTTGATATGTTCAATGGCCACACATCTAAAATGAGTTATGCTGCCTTGTTGGCACTGGCTGAAGTGTTTAGACACAGGACGTGTAAGGTCTCTTTTTGTAATTAATCTCATGTGTTCTAGCATTCTTATTTTAAATGCCCTGGTTGTTAAACCAATGTATCTTTTTTTGCAGCCACAAGAAAGCAAATATATATATATATATATATATATATATATATATATATATATATATAACATATTCTGTATTACATGTAATAGATGATATGTTATACTTCTTCGTCTCTTCCTTATGTAACGGATTTTCTGACCTGACTGACCCACCCAATCTCACATTGGCCCCTGTGGTCTAACCAGTCCCCAATACATGGTCGTGTCTGGTGGTGCACCTGTTGGCAACAGGACTCCCGAGTCTCCCGCATGATGGTGTTATGGGGATGTCAACCCAGACAGGCAGCTGAGGTAGTGTGCTAGAGTCCTACCTACATACAGTGCAGCGCCTCCAGCTCATCAGGATCTCTGCATTCGCAAGGAGATGGTTCTGATGAGGAACTCCTTCTTGGTGGTGCCTTCTGCTGTGGAGTAACTTCACACTCACACAGTGGGGTTGTCTTGAAACAGGGCATCTTTATTGATGATGGTATGGGCAGACTGCCCCTAGCAGCAACAGCTCAGCCGCTCATCTTCCGTGCTCTCCTTTCTGAAGGTTTATCTGCCCTCCCAATGGAGTTAGATCACCTCTCCCCTCAGGGAGATCACCACCTGTGCCAGGTCCCTGGACACAGTGTAGGCCCTGTCAGCCTTACTGCTGCAGGTCAGGCTATTTGCTGCAGGATCACTTCCCTTGACCTTGAACATAAACTGCATATGCTGAACCACTAACTTTGGGCAGTGCTGTGCCTATATACCAAGGAAATGGCTCCACCTCCTGTGTCACTAACAATGGACACAAGGTCTGTTACCACTCCCCTCATGTACATATGACACCTCACCAGGGTGTGAGGGCAAACCTCCATGATTGATGCTGGCAATCCTGTATACTTACCAGGCTTACTGCCAGCATGAGAGAGAACTGTATACCATTTTTACCAAGTGGCTACATTCTCCCCCTGGTGAATCCCAATGCCCCGTCTGGGACCTAAATTTGGTAGACCTTCTTCCAGGAAGCACTGCAAAACATAACAACATGATTATAGTACAAATTGTCCTGATACAGTTCTCATAATAGAGTAATAGCTACAATGCCTGCTGTCCAGCAGTGGCACTGTCCTGAAGCAGACCCCATTACCTCTGTACCTAATAGTAGTGCCTAGGGTCTGGCTTCTTCACCTCCCAACCAGCGTTATCTTTAACTGTCACACTGTACTCCTGGGGTAACCCATTCTCCGGACGGTACTCAACCATATGCATGTGAATATTGCGCCCAATGCGCCATACCCTCATTAACTGAGAAATTCTTTCCTCTGCTCTATGCCCAGTATATTTTCCACCCTTGGACCAAATGTATTCCTCTATGGTCTGTCTCAACCACCCATGCCTTTGTTCCTCTATTTCCTCCGTGAATTCTCCTGGTGCCCACCAGTAATCCACTATCCCATCTCGGTCGCGAGGACGCCGCTATCTTCCATCCGGCTCCACTGTGCCCACCGGAAGTGATGTCCTGGATCTCACGGGAGTCGCCGCCATCTTGCGTTGGGTTCCCAACCGGAACCTCTTCCTCCAGAACGACGTCCGCCGCCAGAAGTGATGGTTCTGCTCTCTGCTCCCCTCGGACCGGGGCTTGGCCTCTCTCCGCCATTGCCACCACCTTCGCCTGGGGAGGGCAAGGGTGTCGCTTACCGCTCCGTCAGCTTGGGATGGTTCCTCCTCCTCCGTCCGCTCCGCCAGTCACCACGGCCGTGGGACTCCGCCTCTCAGATTGTCGCTGCACCGGCGACACGAGACTCCGCTCCGCCACGACACAGGTGAGTGCCGGTTCTTTCGCAGCACCGCCGTAGTGGTCCGCCGGTTGGCACGTCACCACGTCGGGGTCGCTTGCTCCTCGTCCGAAGAGTCGAGCTCCAACCCAGGGAGTGGCACTCCCGTCGGGGATCGCTGATGAAGCTCTCGGCCTCCACCTCTTTTACAGGCCCCTTTTTCCTCCGGCTCCGTCTTGATCATGAGGAGCGATCCCCATGCTCCGGGATCTACGGGTTCTCTCCAGGCCACGCCCGGGGCTTCAGCCGTTAGCATGGCTGGGTCTACCCTAGCCTCCACGGTTTGTCCGGCCACAAAGGGTTGCACCGCCCATAAATAATGGATGCCGCATTGCGGGCATCTGGATGTGGTATTGACAGGACCACCCGGCAGCCGACACTGCATGCAGACAGTCTCTGTCCCCCCGGCTCTAAGCACCAGGAGGCCTCCTGGAGCCGAATAGGGATGGGCAGAAATATCCAGGTCTTCCTCGCTTTTGCAGGCCATGTTGCTCACGGGAGACACTTTTTGGAGTGGTCTTCCCAGTATATCAGTTCCCCGCAACTGAAGGGCAGGGGCTGGTTTGTTAACTCCTCCCTCTTCTAGCTCCACCCGCATCTGACACAGCTGGAAACCACTCCCCCTGGTTGAGATTAGGGGAGGGTCCCACAAGTTCACAGGGTGTCCCAGCACTGCGGCTGAGCTTATCACTGTCCATGAGGGCGCGGCCGCAGCTTTCGCGCCATACCTCCCATCAGGGTGGGGTTTTCCTTTTGGCGCCACTCCCGGCCAACTCTCTGCAACCTTTTCATTTGCAGCATTTTCTGCAATCGGCCCACATGGTCTCCCAGGGAAGCGGGAACCGCCATTTTGGTTTACATTGCCAATCACTCTAGCAACTGAGGTAGCTCGTTGTGTATTTCCCGCCATCTGGCAAGCAGATCCTTCGCTTCCCCCACACACCACAATGTCCTCCAGACTGTCCTCACAGGTATCACCCCACGGTCCTAAGCAGGACCAAAACGGCGCGGCCACAGCCTTGGCGCCACTCCATAGCAGGCTAGCAAAAGTCACTTCCATAGCTTGCTCTTCATTAGGACACACACCACGTGCGCTCTCCCCATCTGCCTCCGTACACCATCTTGGACCTTTCGCGCCGCGCGGATCCTCCATTCTTGCAGGCCATTTGGTTGCTGTTTTTGTGGTTATTGTACATGGAGCTCCTCTCTGCGGGGCAGCCGCCATACTAATACAATAAAGATTGCCCGATGCACCACCTGTGTACCTAATGTAGGTCTGACTCGTGTTGCACTACCTCACGCTAGGCTCACTCTCTCTGTGTATGCTGTGCCTCTCCTTTCTCTCCAGTCTGTGCTCTCAGCGGTAAGTGGTCTGGAATGGGCTAGAGTACTCTGGCTTCTCCATGCTGTACTGGGGCGTCTACCTACTGTTGGTCAGTCTAGCGCAGACCCTCTCCAGGATTCCTGACCTCGTTAACAGGCTATCCCTTTAGGCATCTTACCAACGAGCACTACCTCAAGGTGACTAGGACAGGTATAGCCCCTCTCCAGACCCCCAACTCCTTTCAGGCTCCCAGGTCATCCCTGCGGTCTGACAACTCCATCAGCTCCCCTGACTACCCCTGGGTTCAGTCCCAACACAGCACTGACTGGCAGCATACACTCTCCTGTGTTCCCAGTGTGCCTAGCAAAAGCCTGTCCTGTTGACAGCGCCTCCAAATGTAACGGATTTTCTGACCTGACTGATGCACCCAATCTCACATTGGCCCCTGTGGTCTAACCAGTCCCTATTACACGGTCGTGTCTGGTGGTGCACCTGTTGGCAACAGGACTCCTGAGTCTCTCGCATGATGGTGTTATGGGGATGTCAACCCAGACAGGCAGCTGAGGTAGTGTGCTAGAGTCCTACCTACATACAGTGCAGCGCCTCCACCTCATCAGGAGCTCTGCATCCGCAAGGAGATGGTTCTGATGAGGAACTCCTTCTTGGTGGTGCCTTCCGCTGTGGAGTAACTTCACACTCACACAGTGGGGTTGTCTTGAAACAGGGCATCTTTATTGATGATGGTATGGGCAGACTGCCCCTCGCAGCAACAGCTCAGCCGCTCATCTTCCGTGCTCTCCTTTCTGAAGGTTTATCTGCCCTCGCAATGGAGTTAGATCACCTCTCCCCTCAGGGAGATCACCACCTGTGCCAGGTCCCTGGACACAGTGTAGGTCCTGCCAGCCTTACTGCTGCAGGTCAGGCTATTTGCTGCAGGATCACTTAGATTATCCCCTTGACCTTGAACATAAACTTGCATACATGCTGAACCACTAACTTTGGGCAGTGCTGTGCCTTATATACCAAGGAAATGGCTCCACCTCCTGTGTCACTAACAATGGACACAAGGTCTGTTACCACTCCCCTCATGTACATATGGCACCTCACCAGGGTGTGAGGGCAAACCTCCATGATTGATGCTGGCAATCCTGTATATTTACCATGCTTACTGCCAGCATGAGAGAGAACTGTATACCATTTTTACCAAATGGCTACATTCTCCCCCTGGTGAATCCCAATGCCCCGTCTGGGACCTAAATTTGGTAGACCTTCTTCCAGGAAGCACTGCAAAACATAACAACATGATTATTGTACAAATTTTCCTGATACAGTTCTCATAATAGAGTGGCACTGTCCTGAAGCAGTGGCACTGTCCTGAAGCAGACCCCTGTGCATAGAAATGTACAAGTACAACGAGTCCCTGTCCTGTAGAGCTCACTGGCAAATTTTGGTGCTGAAGGCACAGGGAGAAAATGAACTTGCCAAGGTCACATGGAGGTCACACCAGGAGTCAAAGCAGCCTCCTCTGCTTCAAAGTCACTCATTATATTCAGTCAGTGCTTTAACTCATTCAGACTGCTGGTATAAGCCACAACTCAGGTGTACATGAACATATCAGGCTTACAGCACAAGACAGCAGCGAGGTTTGCAGGTATAAATGATGGTGTAGGCAGCGGATTGAAGTACAGGTCATATATCAGGGCTGCTGTTATAGAACAGGCCTGAAAGTAAAAGGCATGTCCCAGGGCTGAATATTTAGAACTATGAATGTAGCTTAGCGGCTGGAACAATGCCTGCAAAATGGGTAACCCCAGTTTAAATACTAGCGCCTGCTCAGCTTGTGAACTAATGCTACGGCCCTGCTGTCTGCGCTGTACGCGCGCCTGCATCTCTGATCCCCGGTCTGCAGTGAGCTGCAGGGGGCAAGATGGGGGGAAGGGGCAGACGGAGGCGTGGCAGTGGGGGCGGCCCTGATGTCACCCGGCATGTTTGCCCTCATTGGCTGACCCACCGGGGGGGGGCGAGGCCATCGTGCTCGTAGCCAGTATTGAGCACAGTTTTCCTGTCTTCAGGAAAAACTGGCCGTGCAGCACAGCAGCCACACCTTGTAGTGGGCCCGGCCCCATTGAGGGGAGGCACTAATCCCCGCAGCGCCCGCCATAGTGGGCTCTGCATCAGGCAGCGGGGACCTGGCCTTACGCCAGTGACTTTCTCCCCCTGTGCCTATGACATCAAAACTAGCTTGTAAGCACTTTGTGGTAGGAACTCGTTGTGCCTGCAAACCTTCATCGCCACACCAAGGGGTTAAGTGACATCACGCAGAATGAAGGTGAGCACCAATACTGGGTAACACCTAGAAGATAACTACATAACTGCTGGTAAGGGAATAGTATTTTTCTCTAGCACATACTGGGCATACCCTATACCTACTGTTTGTGGCGAACATTAAAAGTGCCTGCACTATATCATAAAATGCCTTGAAAAGCTCAGTCAGTGAATTTACAGCGTTCCTTAAAATGAAACAGATAAATCTTTCATCCTGCAAGATATTTACTATCCTCAAAGGAATATTTGTTTTGAACAATAACATGCATAAATAGCCTTGTTTTCCCAGCTAGTTCACTTCTTATCCCTTGTAGTTAAAACTTCTTCCCTTCTTTTCGGTTTCTTTTTTTTTTTTACTGGGCCAAAGGAGAGGAGTCTTGGAAACTTAACATGAATAAATTAAAATCTAATAAGTATAAAAAGAATTTACAGCTGTCTCTCTGTCCTCCTTTGCTCTTCCTCCCCGGGCCCACTTTCCTCATTCACAGCTGTAAATATTTATCTGTGTTGTTCTAATGAAAGACATGGACTAGAACACTAAAAACTATGGTTAACATGACTTTTCTCCAGGCCTCTGAACTCTATGTAGCGTTAACCATTTTTGGTGGCTAATTTGGCACAGGGTCATTTAATTTTGATGTTCAATCCTTGAATTGCATGTACCACAGACGATGTGGAGATTAGAAAAGTGAAAATCTAACCCAGTGGCTGTGCATTGAGATCCAGTGTGGAATGGAACTGGGGCAACGTACTGGTGCAATATTCCTAGATTTTGCAAAGGCTTTTGATACTGTTAATTATGTTAGCTTGCTTAACAAACTCCAGTGCTCTGGAATAGGGAAGCATGCTTTAAACTGGTTTCCTTCCTAGCTATCAGGTAGATCCCAACATGTGTGTAGCTCCGGCTCTAACTCCAACCCCTTGGATATCACCTGTGGTGTCCCGCACGGCTCTGTTCTGGGGCCCCTACTCTTCTCAGTGTTCATCAATGATTTTCCTACAGCTTGTAAGGGAGCTTCAATACACATGTATGCAGATGGCACAATCTTCTATGCACACAGCCCTAGCCTATCCAACCTTGAACACGTACTCCAATCTGACTTTTTGAGACTTGAAAATTGGATTTTACGAAACAAACTGTTTTTAAACACTGACAAGGCTGTAGCAATGGTATTTGGGACCAAGGCTAACTTTTTAAAGCTTCCAATGAATGAGCTTCAGATCAGAACCAACGCTAATACGTACCATCCTAGCCCCTATTACTAGTTTTAAATACTTGGGCATATGGTTTGACTCCCATTTAACACCTGGGATGCACATTGATACCCTGACATCCAAAACCTATGCCAAACTAGGTGTACTTTATGGGTACAAATCCTCCCTATGTCTGCTGGTCAGAAAGCGTATGGCACAGCAGATGCTAATGCCAATTATAGGCTATAGGGACATAGTATACGGCACGGCACCCCAAACCAACCTTAGCAAACTTGATACCTTCTACAATTCACTATGCCGTTTTGTCCTCCAATGCAACTACATCACACACCATTGTGTAATGCTCAAAGAACTAGATTGGTCATCACTTGAGTCTAGGTGCAAAGTTCATCTTTCCTGTCTTGCCTTCAAAAACTTTCTGGACAAGCTAACCATCTATCTGAACAAGCTCCTCACCCCTACCACACGCAGCACTTATCATCTGACTCCAAAGACTGTTCATGGTCCCACAGTTCAACGAAGTACCCGGCCTCTCCTCCTTCTCTTACCATGCACTTCACAACTGGAACAATCTACCGGAGACTCTCACAGCCGGCACCAGTCTAAATTCTTCAAAACTAAAGCTGTCTCACATTTTAATCTGGTCTGTAACTGTTATATACGCCTATAATATATACTGTATTATCTTTAACTGTGCATGCAATGTCTTGTATATAATGTATAACCTTGCTCACATAATGTAACTATATATTTGTAACCATGTATCTGTCATCATGACTCTGTGCCCAGGACATACTTGAAAACGAGAGGTAACTCTCAATGTATTACTTCCTGGTAAAACATTTTACAACTAAATAAATACATAAAAATGACAGGGTTATTTATATCTCGGGACAACAGATTGGTGAAACTGGCAAAATCTGTTTCTCGGAATTTCCCGAGCTTTCCATTCTAAATCTGTTCCGTGGTGGAAAATCCGCCGACAGATTCTTTCAGTTTCAATACAGGCAGATTAATCCAACACTGCCATTGGATAAAATCCGCTGGTGGATTTGAAGAATCCGCGGATTGGATTGTCAGTGATAAAAATAAAAAAATCCGAAAAAGACGAATCGCCCTTTTTGAGATTGATTCGAAGAAATCCACAGACCAAGAGGAACCGGCCGATCCGCGTCAAATCCAAATCCGCAAAAAAAAAAAAACACCCGTCTCTACTTCTAACCCGTCCATTCAGCAAATGTTACAATGTTTCCACTTCCTTTAGATGATGAGCCTCTGTTATTATCTGTTATTATTTTTCAGGGATCACCAATGTTATGTACCTATATGAGGCCCGGGTAAGTGTATCCCTACTTTATCTGTTATTCTTGCTCCTATTAATATGGATGTTCCCTCTACTACAGTTGTGTGAAAAAGAAAGTACACCCTCTTTGAATTCTATGGTTTTACATATCAGGACATAATAACAATCATCTGTTCCTTAGCAGGTCTTAAAATTAGGAAAATACAACCTCAGATGAACAACAACACATGACATATTACACCGTGTCATGATTTATTTAACAAAAATAAAGCCAAAATGGAGACTTCAAGTTATTGCTGCTAAAGGTGGTTCTACAAGCTATTGAATCATAAGGTGTACTTAGTTTTTCACACATGGCTTCTCCATTTTGGCTTTACTTTTATTAAATAAATCATGACACGGTGTAATATGTCATGTGTTGTTGTTCATCTGAGGTTGTATTTACCTAATTTTAAGACCTGCTAAGGAACAGATGATTGTTATTATGTCCTCATATGTAAAACCATGGAATTCAAAGAGGGTGTACTTTCTTTTTCACACAACTGTATGTGCTAAAGCTATGTGTAGCCAGGTCCCCTCTGGCTGCCCAGACATTCGGTTCTCTCTCTCTTACCTGCGACAGCGTGAGGGCAGTTGCAGGGGTGATCGCGTCACCGGGGGCTCCCGGCGACATCAGCTACAGGGCGCCGCCATCTTGTGTGCATTTGCGCATACGCGGAAGTTCGCGCACGCGCAGTATAGCCCCAGATGCGATACGGCAGCCATTACAGGGAGTGAGAAGAGGCACTCCATAGTCAGGGACATCCCCCAGTTCGCACATGCGCAGTTAGCAGCGGCGGCGGCCATTATACAGCATGCACGAGGCCCCAATGTTAAAGAGAGCCACCAAGGACTACAGTTCCCAGCAGCCTCTGGGGACTGCACTTTCACCCTGGTCACAGGCAGCCAGACAGCCAATAAGGCTGACAGATTCTCATGCTGCAAAGTTGCAACAATGTTGTGTGAAGACAGGGATTGTCAGTTAGGAGCTGGGACACAGAGAGGGGAGGGTGTGTTTGTGCAGGGAGGAAAGTAGCCTCCTGCACTAGGCCAGAAGTCTCCTCTTAGCCCTCAGCTAGGCCCTACTCACCTCAGCTTGTGGTTACTACAGGGACTCCCCTTAGACTAGGGACAGGGTCCTGTAGAACCTAGACAAGTAGGGTCCAGCCAGGAACCGTGACTATCCTGGAAATTGCTGTGAAGGTATAACATCCTCTGCGTTAGCAGTGAAAAGAGACATTATAAAGGTGGATCACTCCATGAGGGAGCCACCCACCGTTGAGGCGGAGGCATTTTGGATCATCTCCTGGAGCAAGGGATTCCAAGCAAAGGTCATCTGTGCACCCGGTAGCAGGAGCACCGGGCAGGTATTATCCAAGTCACCAAGTGCACCACCTATACACTTCATCTTAGTGGGCAGCGCTGTTCCACACGTGGGTGGGGTTGTGGGACTCTTGGGACTTTGGGTACAAGGACTTTGGGGATACTGTGTAAGGAGGTTATAGCCCAGTTAGGGGCAAGGTTATAGATGCCAGCTAGTGGCAGAGACTGGCATATATATCGTTGTGCATACTGGCGATGTTGCACTGTTAAAGTATGATACTCTGTGTTGTGTTGCTATACAATATGATGTGATGTGATGTTATTGTGTTATTTGCTCGTTCAGTAAACCTTTTAGCCATAACCCTGGTGTATGTGGTGTCTGGGTGGGTTTCTATGCTAGGCCCATTCTACATTCCTATAGAATCCTACATAGGTGGAGGCGCTGACCGACGGGAACGTTCCAGAGATTCACCACAGGCTCTCACTAGCGGAGGCTCAGGCCTCCTGTGAGCCTGACAGGTATAACGCACCACACCAGGTAACATTAGGTTCCCCACACACACACTATATGCGATTGGGTGGGGGGGAATACCCGTTACATATGTATGAATCACTCGTGTAGGAGGGTTCCTCTAGAACAGAGGTTCCCAACTCCAGTCCTCATGGATCGCTAACAGTCCATCTTTTAAGGATACCACCTGCTTGAGCACAAGTGGTTCAGTCAAAAATGATTGAGCTACCTGTGCTAATGTGAGGATATCCTTAAACCCTGCACTGTTAGAAGTCTTTGAGGACTGGAGCTGGGAAACACTGCTCTAGGATATTACAACATAAAGTTACATCATGATTAAGAAAAGAAAGTCTCCCGTCTCATTATTCCTCTGACCAAACCACTTAGTGTTACCGGCCTTAACTGAGAAAGGCATAACGAATTAATTTCCTACATCTCAGTAACATGATTCTCATCTCAGCTCAGCAGGCAGTTCTTGCTGTGTTTTCCGCTCAAGAGAACATATGCACTGCCTCGTGCTCTGTGCAAAGTCAACTATTTAATGTGGACAGCAAAAATATATAACAGATTGCCCTCCATCTGATCTGTGTAAGAGACGTGCAAACGTTTCACACAAGTTTGCAAAATGAGTGATACAGAGAGAAGGGAGAGAAACATATTACATTTGCAAGGACAACAACAAATATAACACATTTTGCACTGTTTGGACTTATGAGAACGCTTTAATAAATGTTTTTGAACAAGATGAAAAATATGGAGTCAAATTTTTTTTTGTTATAAAATATTTGCATTACAATATTATATAGATACGATTTTTTGTTGTTGTTTTGACACACTTATTAGCCTCTTCTAATGTCTTGGACAGGTCCAGAAAGCTGCCTTTCTCCATAGTCTCGTTAGCATGTAATGTTTCCACTGCAGCCAGGGGATTCTGGGTAATGATATTCAAATGAGCACACAGTGTCACTTTTTAGCTACTTATCCATTCTGACATGGAGCCCTATAGGTTTATGCCTGCCGTATTACACAGCTTGTCAGCACAGTATGGGTTAAAGAAGTGCAGAGCCAGAAAGCTTACTCACAGAAATCCTTTTTTTTTTTTTTAAACCTTTTGTGAGGTTGGTTACTGCCTTGTAGTGTACAGGAAGTAAGAGGTTATCAAGTTGGACAGGAAAGAAGGTGCCATTGAAGATGCACAGATTGCAAAATAAACAATTACAAATCCAATAACTCTTAGGCCCCTATTCAAAACACTGAGGCCTAAGCATCCCAAATTGGTTGACTGAGGACAGCAAGCTGCCCAGGAGGATTTACTCTGCGATCCTCTGTGTTTCTGAATGCGAATCCACAGCCTTAATGTTTTTGGGGCCGTCAGCAGGGACCAGTACTCACCTTTTAGATAAACTGCGCAGTTGTCTCTCCTTGGCAGCGGTGTCCCCGTCTGCTGCCATGTCCCCGCAATGCTGAAGGTAAGATGTAGGGCTTGGCAACCCCCTGTATTTTGTAGATGCCCTTATATGGGTCTCTGCACCATGAGGGCGAGGCTATATGGCCGTATTTTGGTTATCTACATTATCAACGGGCTGGACATTGTCCTGTCCAGCTCCCTTGATGATGTAGATGACCAAATATGGTCATATACCTCCCCCATGGTGTAGAGACCCATATAAGGGCATCTATGTCACCCAGGGAGTTTCCAAGCCCTGCATGTAACAGCACTGCAGGGACAAGACTCCTGATGGAGAGATGGAGGAACAGCTGCACAGCTCGTCTAAAAGGTGAGTACCGGTATTCCGTCCATCAAGCGAAGGATTAAAGCTGTCGGGGTCCCATTCAAGATCATGGACTCTCGCAGCCTTATTCCTTCCGGGCCGAAAAACGTGCGGTTCTCGTGCAGCCGCGGGGCCGCGATCGGGCGCCGGTTTTCCGCATTTTTTTTCTGCAGCCACAAGGACAGTACGGCTGGCTACATCTGTATGCAAAAATGTGGGTGCAGCACAGATGTTTCATTACATACGGTAACAAGATGTATTATTTTCCTGGTATGGCTGTTGTAAAATGTATTCAAACAATATTTGATATTTGCTAATACTAGTAAAAAATAAAAAAAAAAGTACGCATTTCTGTTTAATCTAAATTCTATCAATCAGATATGCAACATGACACAATGCGCCCCAAATAATTGTAGGCAACAAACTATGCGTCATATGTAAGAAGTCACATAAGAACCTTCATACATACCACGTGTGTATTAGTAAGGTTTGTACTATTTTTTAGCACTACAATTTTGACACACCACAAAATTGAAAGCTTTTCTTACTTCATATAGTATGCTTCAAGATTAGAGACGGGCAATTTTTTTTTTGGAGAATTTGGATCCGTAGATTTCAGCGGATCAATGTCAAATAGGGCGATTCGCATTTGGGGAATTTTTATTATTATTACCAGTACACTCTGCGGATTCCGCGATCCCTTGGCGGATTCTTTAGAATTGATGAATCTGCGGATTGGATTCTACGAATCCGGCCACGGGTCGTATCCAATGGCGGATTTCGATGAATCCACGCGGCTTGAAACCGCCCAAAATCCGTTCGCGGGTTTTACACCGCAAAACGGATTGTGGGGGGGGGGGCAGCATCAGCGAAAATCTGGGAAACGGATTTGGGCGTGTTTGCCCGTTTCTACTTAAGATGTCTTCTCTGTGCTACGGAAAACTGCAGCTCCATTCAAATGAATGAGGTCCAAATATTTCCCAGCCCAAGGAAGACATTTTCAAAGCATGTTGAAAATGAACTCTAGGGAGAAATGTAGGAAAATATAGTTGGATTCTATTAGCCTCTTGTCCAGAGTCATAAAGAAATTCTCAGATTTCCGCTCTTGCATTGATCTAAATTATATTTGCAGACCATTCATAATTCTTCCCACGTATTTTGTTTTGTGGCCAGAATTGGCCATTGTAACTGGAGCTCCGACTTAGAAATACAGTTATAAGGAGAAAACATGTTTTCCACCTGTTTTCCGCGTTTAGAAAGAAGTTGAAAACAAACAGCGATAAGAAAGCCAAAAGGGAGAGAAAAAAGGAAATGTGGTCCACGGAAACTGTGAGAAATGCTTCTTGTTCCAAGATCGGGCTGATCGGCTCCATGAGGATTGTTCTGAAGGAAATTGCAGGATATTTTATTTCAAGATGGTGATACAGTCTTCTGTTTTTTCCAACATCCAAACAGAACAAAGGTGATGGAATATTAGTGTGTTAGTTATGTTCCTAGAAAGCATTTGCCCAGATCCAAAAAAGGGTGCTAAGCTTTAGCATTCATTTACTTAGCACCCTTTTGTGTACCTGGGCCAAAAATCAGGGTTGGCTGGGAGATTGGCAGGGCCCTGTGCATTGGGAGTATGGCGGAGCCACTTATTTTATCTGGAGCTAGTATCTCCTCCTGCTACGTCTCCTTTTCATGGCGATGCGCAGCCATGTGACACTGCGGCATCATATGACACCGCGTTGTCATGGTGACACTTCGTCACATGATAGCAGGAGGAAATGCCAGTCCGTACAGAGGACCCGCACTCTCCCCTGGCAACCACAGTTTCATTGTTGTGGGGAAGAGTGCGGGGTCCTTATTCAATATGCTGTGAAGTGGCTTCCACAATCTTGGAGAAGACTTCAGCTCCGTTGCAATGAATGGAAATACATGATTCTCTAACACAGGGAAACTGCTTCACAGAACATTGAATAGGGGCCTGAGGGTATTACTTAGTAATCAGTTCTAAGTCATAAGATATCTTATGGTCCATACAAGTTAGTAGGTCTTAAAGGTGTCTAAGCCCTTCGATTGCCCCATGAAATAGCTACTCGGTCATAGAGTCTCCAGGGTCCCATGATGCAGTGAACGTCTTGATCTTGTATTCCAACGGAGAAAGCGTTCTGTGGTCCTAAACACGACCTAGGACGCCTCCTCATCTTCTGTTTCCATAATCAGCGACGCCAGGCTCCCGTGACCGGGATGTGCCGGAGGTGACGTGGCACACTGGTGACATGGATTCTCTGGCACTCAACTGGTTAAAGTACTTTAACCTCTATGTGACCACGCGGGCCTGAAATGCCTCGCTCTGGGTTTAAGATGTCAGGTCACATTTACTAAGCAGTGCTAAACCTTATTTCATTTAGTCAAAGAGCTAATTTGCGTGATAGCCAACTAGTAATAATTTCCACATGCCTCTACGCCCCTTATTTAATATACTGAGAAGAATAGATAATGCACAATTAACGATGCAGCAATTATGACTTACTTGGACATTAAAGACAGGCTATACTCCAAATTTGTAAGTACTCTCTCTGATCTTTGTTTTTTAAACATTGTTAATATCTTTTATTTTTTTTAAACATGTTTAAAAGCATGGTTGGGAAACACTGTCTTAGAGAGCGAGAGAGACTGGAAGAGTAACGAAGACAGGCACGCATGACAAACGGAATAAAGTAACGGGACCGAATGAGACAGTTACATTAGTAGGGAGAAGGAGTGGCTCGGTGAGTAAAGACTGACTGACACTGAGTTTGAAGTAGGGGGACCTGGTTCAATTTGCGGTGTCGGAAATTGTCTTGGCTGGCAATCAGAGAGTGAACGCATGCCTTAGATGGACCAATAAGGGCTGTGAGAGGTGACAGTGCATTTATTTGGAAGCCCACATGGGAAGTGAGTGAGGGAGTCCATTCCCTCACTCACTTCCCGAGTGTTCTCAAGCACTTCATCTACCCAAAAAGAAATAACAGCCCAAGGCTTCATTATGTGCTGGCCGGGCAGAGTGAATTACCAGTCCACCAAACAATGGAGTCTTAGAAAATACATACAGCAGACTCAACATGGGGAATAAACTGCCTGTTACAGGTGAAAACATATAATACATTTTTTTCAATAATTTTGGTTACAATAAGATGGCCTTATGAGCCATATATACCATCTTGACAAGTAGGGGAACAGCGGGCTTAACCTTTATTATGCTTGCCAGGCTGCCTCTGTGAAGGGAGCTTTGTGACAGGCTATAAATACTACACCACCAAAAATATAACTGGGTTGAACTGGACGAGGCTTAGATATGATAAAATATAATTTATTCCTTGAAAAAGGTGAACACACGAGATATACAAATAACAGACAAAATATGACACTTACTTAAAGGTTTGGACAAGAAAAGCCATCAGGATACAGGATGGGCCATTTCTTCCATAATTCAGGTTCAGATGAAGACATCACAGCAATACATGAAGATCATACATGAAGACATTTGAGTAAGGGGTGACTCTGACTTATATACCATTCCAACCCTTCTCTTGCACTCAAGGCGCCGAGCTGTCTAGCCAAAATCTCTTTGAAGGAGATTTTGGCTTCCCTGTAAGTGTGAAGACCGACACTTAAAAACACTCAGCCCCTTTGTTCTTTCCCTTAGCATAAACAATCAGGACAGTTAGCTTTTGATCACCGGGCTATGTTAATTCCTCAGGATGCCCTTCCTGCCTTATTTAACATAGCAGATGGAGTCTGCATTTTTCAGAGCAGATCCAAAATCCCATATACATTTTAATACCTACACATATTAAAATACCCGGTTCTGGTAGGTCCAGCGGGTCCAAACTTTGAGACCTTGATGCCGGAAGTGGTACACTATGGGTCCAAGTTTCAGCCCGCTACGACTTCGGAACCGGAGTTATACAAATATCACATAAACCGTCTCATATTTTATTATAAAAATCTCCGCTAAAAAGAAATCTCAGCGCTTCACTATATCCCCATTGAAAACAACGGGCTCCGCCGCCATGGGTTTCAATGGAGCAACTTTGCCGTTGTAGTCAATGGAGTTTCCCGCCATAGACTTTCAATGGAGAAACCGCTGCCATTGAAGTCTATGAGAAAATCCACAAATCTTTACATTCGCCCACACTCCGTCTGGTTGGTCTGAGGGGGCTGGGAAGGGGCATGCATTAAAGCCGGAACCTTGGCTACATGCCACCCAAATCCCATCCCTCTGGTCATTCCAGAACCAGAGATAGGGACTTACACATTTCAACATTTTACACTTAGTTGTTTTTTCGCCATTGCGCTTTTCCCCATCGGAATCAATGGCCGGCGCCGCCATTGACAATGCATGGCGCCCGCTGCCATTAGATTCAATGGTGTGACCCTCCTTCTCCGCTCGACCCCTTACGGGGGTCTCTCATTCCTGGACCCGGTGTGGATCGTGTGTGGGGGTTCCTAGGAGCTAGGGACAAAAAGAACTTTATTCCCAGGGGCCCTAGAACCCAAGATTCCCACGCCAATTGTCATTGAACTTGACCGTAGTGATTAAACTCTTTTAAAAGTCATTGTATCCGCTTTTGCGGTCTGCGGTTTGGATGGCTGCCAACCTGTTCCTCGAGGCCGGCGTTGAGGAATCTCCATTGAAGTCAATGAGCCCAGTGACTTACAATGGGAAACCGCCGCTCCTCCTCTCGGACGCCACCTGCTGGTCGTCGCTGGAAAACAGGTCCAAAACCGCTACTTCTGCCATTAGAAAGCATGGAGGCTCAATGGCGACCTATAAACAGCGGCAAAATGGACCCTGAAAAGGCGGGAAAATTACACAAAGGGCTATAATCACTATTTTAACATTAACCCCTTCCCTACCGCATCAACCCTAGTGTATGTGTGAGTGCAAACACCAGGATAACTCAATACATTTACACAGGGGAATAAACATTTGGATATTGAAGCAAGGCAAAACACATTACTGGACCTCAGTCCAGTTAACCCCTTGCTTCCCAGATGAGAGTAGAGGGTGGCCAAATGGGGGTGTAACCCCTTTAATCCCGGGCCAAATCATCTCTATCATGACAGTCTCTACCAGGTGCAATCCCACTTGATTTTTTTTTAGGGGCCTCTGAATTGGGAAGTGTTTGTCAGTCAGGTGTTTTCTTTCCCCTTCTCCCACTCTGTCCTTATCAGAGATCCAATAAAGATAAGGGGAGGTGGGTAGAGGTACCCTGGCTGTACAAGCACTGGCTCAACACACAGGGACATCACACAAAAAGGGAGAAAATCTTCCCTTTAAAAAATGTATTACAAATATGTATAGGCACCACATGTAGGTTAAAAATGATCGAGTTCTTTGCAGGCTCATAAGGTTGTGGGTGGTATTTGTAGTTTATTCATATTTTTATTAAATATTGTAATGAGTGCGGCAATTAGATTAAAGTATAGAATTGTTTATGCTACACTACAGTAATTTGATGTCTGTGGGGTGTACCTGTATTGTTTTTAATTTGAAATACTAAGGTACTACTAAATGTACTGTAGGTCACTGCAAATATTTGGTTAACATTCCCTTTTTGAAGTGATGGAGTCAATACATAGAAACTAGTCCTGGCACTGTGAAAAGCAGTTAATTGTATGACAAGCTGGTTTTAAGTCTTTAGTCATATAGGTTGTCTCGAATACCTGTTTGAAAGAGCTATCGTTCCACCCCTTCCCCCCTCGACACCGCCCCACAGCTAAAAATGACCAACCAGCCCTACCAACGCGCTCAACATCTTTCTCCCCCAACCCCTCCTACTCAACAACAACAACAACTTCAGACAGCCCCCTCTCTTCACCCCCTGCTTAATAGCCAGACTCCAAGCTCTACAATCCGAACTCCAGGTCAAAAGATCTGGGAACACTGTCGGCTGCCCTGTACCCTCCTCCTGGTCAAATTATGCCTACCATCACAAGGAATGAAAGTTGGACAGCAGGGAGATGCCAAAAAAAATGTACATCTTATATAAGGCTGTTGCATGGTGTAAAGGATACTTGTTATAACAACCAATTTGATTGGTTGCTGTAACACATACAGTACATCCTTTAAGATGACTTCAAGTTGTTGGGCATCCGGCATTTTTCTAACCAACTGACATCATCACAGAGAGCATGTGTTACACAAACCAATCTGATCGTCCATGTTTTATGCAATGGCCCTAGGCCCTATATAAGGATCCGGCCCACATCTTACAATTCCAGTCTCCAGTGGAGAGACACCTCCAAGGATGTCGCATCAACCTGCAAGAGAAGAGAAGAAGATTTGGAAGAAACACTCACCTCTGAAGATTCAGGCAACAGAGGATCGAGGACTGTGGATTACAAATAGGCCAATCGGGCCTTGAATTATTTAGTATTTTTGCTGGGGGTTTTTTTTGTCTGTGCTTGTGCATATAAATATGTTTAGCCACTTTTGGTTAACAGCTAAGTTACCCATTCCTGTCAGACTGGTTCATCGGCGCCTGGCAAGAACTTTGTTCTGTCCTCATGGATGCCGTACTTCTAGTGTCCACTAGACTTGAGACACAGGTTTGACAGAACTCCCAGAGGCATTGTAACGTAGGACTCTTCCACTTCCTGGTTAGCCCTATTTAAAATTCAGCCTCAGTTCCTGGTGTTGCTTCTCAGTTCCTCTTTTGCCCACGCTCCTGTACTTGTCTCCTGCCCAGCTAAGTGTATTGCTAAATCGTATATGACCTCGGATCTGCTCTGGACTTTGCCTTGATTAACCCCTCAAGTACCTTGCCTGCTCCTTTAAGTACCTGTGTATGACCTCGGATTGCTCTGGACTTTCCAGTTCCCCTACACCCTTAAGTTATACTGCTGCTTACCTGTTAATGATCTCGGATTTCATGCCTCTGCTATGATTAAACCCTGTTTTCATCATCTTCCTTCATGAGCCTCTGTTATTCCCCATCATTCTCAGAATTCCTGTTTGGAGCAGCGGTAGGTTTGTTGGAAGGGTGGTGGCAGAGGGAGAGTGAAGGTAGGTGTCTGGGTGGGTGGTTAGCATATCCCCCATCCCAGGTGGGTGGGTGACAGGGGTTAACCTGTTACTTGTTTTAGCAGTTAGTAAAGCAATGCCTTATTAACCTCTTTGATCGGCAAGAGGGCTAGGTACTGTATTTTAAGAAAGGTGTTAACCCATGACTAGCAGAATATTATGCAGTAACATATTGCGGATTTGCCTGCTAAAAATAACACATTTATTTGCATTAACTTAGATTTTTTTCAATTATCAGTGTTTGATGACGCTAAACCTACGTATCAAATTCTCCCAGCTGCAAAACAGGAGCAAAAAGAGTGTCCACATTCGTAAAAGCAACAAATCCCATTGCAAACTATGGGACCTAATTCGTTAATTAATCTGTTTCACTTTTTAAAGCAATTTCCCATTTTTAACACTCAAAAGGTTTGGAAAAATTCATTACGTACCAATTTTTCACGCGACAACCTGGTAAAGGGCACAACTCCCCGTTGTGTCTCCAGATACCACAGGCCACGAATCGCCTTTGCAGCAGAAGCGCGGGACGCCATGCGCTCCGTCACACACGTGCCTACTATGTCCGAGGCCTAACTCTGTTGTCTCTTTACATTTCCAAAATACAAATGTAGCTATGTAATAAAATCTCATGGCTGCATAACTGGGGCAAAAGTACATAACTTAAAAAAACCTATGTTCCACTCATAAGTCAGCCTTTTAACGAATCAAGTACTTCAAAGGAGGTGCAAGGAGTTGCTTATAACTAAAATTAATCAAAAACAGACACTGGCAACTCCATAAATTGCATTTAGGACTAGAACCTTTAATATACCGCCATTTTGTTTTCACTCCATATCAACAAACAGGTCACACACGTCACATCTCCTGTACTCTTTAAATGAAATCCCTTCTCTCTTCACATGCCCCAGTGTTCTTTATCTTGAACCACTTTCTTTTTTTTAAATGAAACCTACTGTATGCTCTTTTTGGTTTGATCCTTCCTTTCCCTCTCTCTACTCAGTCTTCACTGCTGTTCCCCTCTCAAAATGTTGGCCATGAGAGAGGCAAAAGAGAGCAGCAATGGAGGCTGAGACTCTGCCACAATGCATTCTGGGGCATAATAGCAGTGACCGTCAATTGGAGGGACTGTTTATCCTAAGTTACCTGCAAGCTCACAAAATCTCGGGCAAATCGCGGGCTGATGGGTGCCGTTTTTGGCCGTTTTGGGCGCCTGCGGGCATTTCTATTGTTTAGCGCTAAGTGCTTTCATTGTCTAGCGCTATTAGCGCTATCAGCTGATTTCGGGCCGCGCGGAGAAGGCCCGTGAGAGTTGGATAACATCCCCGCATTTTTCCGGGTAAGTCGGAGGTTAGGAGGGGCCGCAGCAGTATGAAGGATTGGGGCCAAGTGAGCAGTTGTAAGGGGTGAGGACGAGAGAAGGAGACTTCTTCCTCACCAGAGTGGTGACACTGTGTGTTTATTTACCTGTAATTTCCCAGAATCCTTTGCTGCAGTGGAAGCACTGTATGCTAGCAGATAATGATGAAAAGCAGGTTTGCAGCCCTGTCTGAAATATGTGAATGTGCTCACAAGTGGTATTTTTATTTGCTGTCCTCACCAGAGATAAAACGTTAAAGTTTGTTAGTGTCAAAGACTGAGCCACCGAAACAGGGACATCCGGAAAATCTGACCTGATGGTGGCCCTTGAGGACTGGAGTTGCCCACCCCTGACCTAAATCCACAATTCCTCTCTTTTTAACTACTTTTAAGAACTTATTCACCATTACAGTATATTTGCCCACATTGTTGCAGTATATTTGATACTCATCTGCTTTATTAGTCTATGACTGCAACCCAATAATAGGAGCTCTCATCATAAAAGGGAATTAATTGTGATTTGTGATGTTGTGTCATTCAGCTGTACCGCTCAAAAAGGGAATATATGTCAATATAACGTCTGTCGTGGGCTGTTTGCCCTTACTGTACTTAAATAGGTTGGATTTGATAGTCTGGCTGGCCAGGAAGCATTTAAAGTATCTCCAGATGTTATCTTTCCCCAGAGGCAGGGATTGCAAAAAATGAAGAGAATAATAAAAACCCATCTTTTGCAGCTGCAGAGTGGATTTGAAGTGCATGGTTTCTCACTGCCCATAGCAGGATCTCCATGTTATACAAAATATTCATGTGCAAAAGTATGTGAAGTCAGTATGTTAAGAAAAACTATTCTACCCAACCGTTATAGACTGGTCAGCAATGCACTGCTGTGATTGGACTACAGACTGGTCAGTAATGCACTGCTGTTATTGGACTACAGACTGGTCAGCAATGCATTGCTGTGATTGTATGTGTATTATTCTACATGCTGTACCTCTCTAGGAAATGGAGATTGCATTTAGGTTGAAGTGGATTCAGAACAGACTGGTTAAATATTCTAAGAATTGATGCGATGGGAGGACGTGTCATTTGGCCAGCATGGGGAAGAAAGGGAATGTTATTAACAACATGGAAGAGAAAATTACTAACAGTGTCGTATCAGTTTATTTAAGGGGGGGCAGACTTTCTGCGGCCCCTGGATTTAGTCTCTGTTTCTTGATCAGGGTGCTTGGTCCACACAGGCGGGGCATGTGTGCGGGGAAATACTGATGGGTGCCAGGAACTTTTGTAGTACATATAATGAGCCTTCATTAAACATCCATTGACACGGCTCTTCACGGTTGTCACACATATTAATGTACAGTTGGCTTCACACTGTTGCATTGGTTGTACTGTTATTCTGCGTCCCTACAGTAGGTGCCCTTAGCTTAACATCCTAGGAAGGTATGTATATCTTTACTTATATAGCACATTCTATGTACATAACGCTTCACCGCAGTAATACATGTGACATGATAATATAACCCATAATGGGAATAAATGCTTCAGACATAAAAGTATCAATAGGAAATGGAGTCCCTGCCCCGAAGAGCTTACAATCTAAGTGGTAAGTGGGAAGAACGTACAGAGACAGTAGGAGGGTGTTCTGGTAAGTGCGTCTGCAGGGGGCCACGGACGATGTATGAGATGTATATTATCAGCCATGGCCCTACCCATATGCTTCGTTAAAGAGGTGGGTTTTAAAATGAGTTTTAAAAGGTGGATAGAGAGGGTGCTAGTTGGATATTGAGGGGAAGGGCATTCCAGAAGTGTGGCGCAGTGAGTGAGAAAGTCTTTAGGTTGGAGAGGGCTTTAAATACAAAAGGGGTAGAGAGAAGACCTCCTTGAGCAGAGCACAAGAGTCGGGATGGTGCATAGCGAGAAATTAGGGCTGAGATGAAGGAGGGGCAGAAAGGTGTAAAGCCTTAATCGAGAAGAGGAGAATGTTGTGTGAAATACAGGATTTAATAGGAAGCCAGGAGAGGGATTTCTGCAGGGGAGACACCGAGACCGATTTAGGAGAAAATATAGTGATTCTAGCAGCAGCGTTTAGGATAGATTGTAGGGGAGACAGGAGAGAGGCAGGAAGGCCGGACAACAAGAGGTTACATTAGTCGAGATGGGAATGAGGGCTTGCGTTAGAAGGTAATGATACTGTACTAGCCCACATAGTTAACCCCCTCACTCTAAGGCAGAGCTCATACACTCCGCTTGCTTGCGAGTGTGTGAGCTTTTGCTAATGTAGCACAAGCGATCTGTGCTCATAGTGTTGGAGGCGAGGGGGGGTGGTGGCTATGACGTCACAGAGCTGGTTCGCCGTGATTGGTTGAACCGCTCACGTGACGTGGCTGCCGCATGAAAAGACAACATTTTTGTCTTTTCAAAATGCGGTTGCTTCGTTGTGCACGCGCGCGCACCAGGAGCGGCCTCAAGGGATCCTGCACTTTGTGCTTGGCGCAAATGCCATTGCACACAGTATATGCTCAGCCTAACCAGTAGCTCACAAAGGGGGGCTGCAGTATTATGAACGGCCTCTGACTACATGCTCATGAAGGTTGCATGTTGCGCACAGGACTAGTTTTGCTGAGATACTTCTTCCAAACACGAGAGTGGGGAGGAGGGGACAGAGAGATACATGGGAAATAAAGTAATTTACATATTATTTACTTATTTCCAAGTTATCTCAGATATCTCTCTATGAGCATGGTAGCGAAGTACCTCCAAACAGTCACTTATAACTTAACGCTCATTTCTCTTTTCTGTCTCTCTTGGGCCAGGGTGGGCAACTCCAGACCTGAAAGGCCACCAACAGGTCAGGTTTTCAGGATATCCCTGCTTCAGCACAGGTGGCTCAATCAGTGGTTCAGTCGAAGACTGCACCACCTGCGCTGAAGCAGGTGTACCCTGAAAACCTGACCTTTTGGTGGCCTTTCAGGACTGGTGTTACCTACCTCTGATCTTGGTTGAACATTGCGCATAGCTCTACTGGATACCATGGCAACCTCTTAACTCACTGTGCATTGATGACATGTTGTGCCCATTATACATGGCATATCGAGCGTTTATGGCACAACAGAAATTAAGTAATTTTGCTTTGGTTTATAAATCATTGCTAGCTGCTCTGGCAGTGAAGGGGTTATGTGCCATATTTAGGACTATATATAGCCTGGCCGCTGTTTAAATTAAATACATTTAAACTAATTGTATAGATTTCATATTCACATTAAAGAAGAAATCCCTCCAATAATAAAATGTTTTGTTCATTATCTTACCAGGACCAGAAGTCCCATGGACCAATCCCCTGCCTTCTCGTCACCTGTTCAAAATATATCCAACGCATATGTAACAAAGAAGGACAAGAAGTGTGTATTATTAGGCGCCAAACGGTAAAGGATATATCACACCAGATGCAGGGCCAGGGTAAGGCTCCGGACAGATGGGTTGTGCTTGAAAGAAATAAAAACAAAAGCACAGAACATAGCGTAATACTGTATATGAAAAAGACAAACAACATAAACTACACACACCATTCAAGACTAGTGACTAACAGCTGAGATCGAGGTGAATATTATTTAAAAAAACAATTAATAAAATATATACTAAAACAATGGACATAAGAAAAATAAAAAATACATGGAAGTAATGAAAAAACAAATGGTAAAGACCAATGGTTAGGACCAGCACACTGCAACACCAGGTGACCTACCCACTCACCGGACGGTAGATAAAAACAGGCGGTGGATAATTTTGAGAGTATCCCCTCTCTGCTGCTCGCACAGCCACTGCACCGGAACAGATCTGCAGAGGAAGCGTTGCACACGCCAGCCGGCGTGTGTGCGTGTAACCTCTATCGGCGCTCAAAGGATGGATGCCGTGCAGGTGGAATCGATTTCACAGCAGCAGATTCGTCTGTAGTGGGTAACAGCTGATTTGCCTCCGGATCGGCTCAGAAGAGTAAGGACAGACCCGGTGCCACAGTAGAAGTCCTGAAAGGCCACCCTACGCGTTTCGAAAGCGTGCTGCTTTCTTCCTCAGGGGTTCTACAATAATGTCCATTAACGTCCTTTAAATAGGAGTCCTAATTAGTCCAATTTCACCTGTAGCACTCCCGCACATGCGCAATGGATATTCAAGGGAGTTAATCATGTTTTAAAAATCAGCTGTTACCCACTACAGACGAATCTGCTGCTGTGAAATCGATTCCACCTGCACGGCATCCATCCTTTGAGCGCCGATAGAGGTTACACGCACACACGCCGACTGGCGTGTGCAACGCTTCCTCTGCAGATCTGTTCCGGTGCAGTGGCTGTGCGAGCAGCAGAGAGGGTATACTCTCAAAATTATCCACCGCCTGTTTTTATCTCCCGTCCGGTGAGTGGGTAGGTCACCTGGTGTTGCAGTGTGCTGGTCCTAACCATTGGTCTTTACCATTTGTTTTTTCATTACTTCCATGTATTTTTTATTTTTCTTATGTCCATTGTTTTAGTATATATTTTATTAATTGTTTTTTAAATAATATTCACCTCGATCTCAGCTGTTAGTCACTAGTCTTGTATGGTGTGTGTAGTTTATGTTGTTTGTTTCTTTTCATATACAGTATTACGCTATGTTCTGTGCTTTTGTTTTTATTTCTTTCAAGCACAACCCATCTGTCCGGAAGGAGCCTTACCCTGGCCCTGCATCTGGTGTGATATATCCTTTACTGTTTGGCGCCTAATAATACACACTTCTTGTCCTTGTTAACCATTCTGACCAGGGGGTCAGTTTTAGTATTGAGGCAGCCCCTGCAAAGAGGCTCACCAACTCTTGCAAGGTTTTTATACTGTGTTTATTGTATATCTAGTTAGCGCCCACCTGCTCTGTGTTCCCATATGTAACAAAGAAGCCCTAGTGTACAAAATGGGTGCCATCCACAGCAACCAATATAACATTCCCTTCACTGATTGGCTAATCTGTAGTACTGCAAGTGACAGCCATTTTGATTTTCCTGTTCACTGGAAAGTTACAACAAGCGACAGAGAAGCCCAATGCTACATCCAATATGACAAAAATACACAGTAAAATACTTATATATTCTCTTGAAAAAGGGTCATTTAGTTTAACCCTTTGGTCAAAGCATTGTAAGCCTGTGAGCCACGACAAGGCAGACCCTGTTCACAGGTCCAAACACTACCAGATAAAATACTAATATACCTCTATTAGGATTACAATTCTCATTTACCTCTATTAGGAGGGAGAAAGACCAACATTGGATCAATATCCTGTAAAATGAAAAGGACCTGCTGACTTGGGAAGTCTGTGAAGTGGGTCTGCCTTGTCGTGGCTCACAGGCTTACAATGCTTTCGCCAAACGGTTAAACTAAATTACACCTTTTCAAGAGAATATATAAGTATGTTACTGTGTATTTTTGTCATATTGGGCTTCTCTGTCGCTTGTTGTATACATTTGCCACGCTCAATAGCTCTCCTTTTTGACACAAATACATATATATTTTGTGGGGGCTCAAGGGTTCCCAAAAAGAGCTTGCTGGGGTTCTGTGTGTTGTTTAACTCACTGGAAAGTTAGCCACAATGTTTATACCTGCATCTTGTAGTTTTACAAAAGTTTGTTCTGCTGCCTGGGCCCCCTGCCCGGGTTAGTTATGACATTAATTAAACAAACGGCCTCTTATTTGCCTAGATTTTATTTGCTGTGGATGTGGTGGGTCTTGCTTTGCTCACCATTTCTGCCAAATTGCTATGTGGCACATTTCTAGACCAACTTGACGGGTGATAATTGCACACCGCAAAACCAGTCGGTGCTCGTCCTAAATATCACTGAAATATTATGACATGTGATGCCTTAGGAAATCTCACAAAAGTAATTGAAATATCAATTATCTTTAACCACATATACTGTTGCACTCACAATGCGAACCTCTTTACAATTTTTTAAAAATATATATGTAGCAGGGTTCCCCCTGGGCCCCCTTACCTCCGCTGTTGCGGGGGCCCCCCACTGTGCCGGGGAGCTGCGGGGCCGAGCGCGTCGCCGGGTGCTCCCGGCGGTATTTGCAGCTCGACGACGCCATGTTTACTGTGGTCGCGCATGCGCTGGAGCTCGCGCATGCGCAGTATAGCCCCAGGTCTTATGACGGCCATATTGGGGTTGGCCCAAGGGATCATTTCCGGGGGTCAATCCAATGCAGGAAAAATGCATTTGTTTTCTAAGTCCTCTCTCTCTCGCAACCCTTCTCACCAGCTTCACGCCAACTTTTGCTGGCGAAAAGAATCTTGGATCAAATCGCAATTCTAGAGCCCCGATGAGATAATCAAGGCTACTAGAATTGCACGATTTGATCAAAATTGCGAGTTTGGGCTTATCGCCAGCTCCCGTGCGATGTGTTTGACCGGATATTCGAACGTGTGAATGCTGTATAAACAATTCACAATCGGTGATGTTAAAATTGCTCTATTTCAATCTGAAACTCAGCAGCCCTTTTATTCCCTGTACCCAGTTTTCCAACTCTATCTGTCCATGAAATGTCTGTGCATTGACTATATAACCCTGTTCTTTTAATGTAACCATGTATTGTTATCATAACTCTGTGCCTAGGACATAATGTACATGAAAACAAGAGGTAACTCTCAATGTATTACTTCCTGGTCAAACATTGTATAAATAAATTAATATTCATCTCAGTGTAGCTTTCCTGATAAAACATTATAAAAATCAGTACATCATGACATCAGTAACCCAGCTGAACACTTGGACACTGTTAGATATGTGAATGGTGTAATTGTAATGCTGTGTGTTGCCCTACTTATGCGAATACCCTTTGGGATGCATTTTTCATGTAATCTGTGGTTTACTGAAGTATAACAGAACTACTGTGGTGTCCTGAGCTAATGTCAAGTCTCGAACAAAGCCAGTCACAGACAGCGAGATAATGTATTCTTGCGATTTCATAACATTGCAAGGCTTTAGTTCTCAAACTGTGGTTCCTGGAAACTTTAGCGGTGGTGCCCAAAGCCTTTTAAAATGAACTTCAGGCAGCTCTCCTGCAGTCTGTACATTTCCTATAACTACGAGATGAAGGACTTTAAATACAGATCCCCACAAAATGTACATTAGATTTTCGTACATTATAGAACTATACAGAGCTACGTATAAGCATGGTGCTCCCCCAAACAATTAGAGTGGGCCACAATATGGAAAAATATGATAACCCTGTTGTAAAGTAGGTTACATCATGCTACTCGCTCATCTGATTTCAATTAACTGATCGTGATTAGTGAGATCCATTTGACTATCTTGTGTAGCCCATTGTGGTTGCAACTGTGTTCAGTAATTGGCACCTAAATTGCACTAGATGAAGCGGAGACTTCTCCACTCAAGACATTGGGAAAGTACCTGATGACAAATTCATGCCATTATAGTATATGGAACTGCAACAAACACATTTGTCCTGAAACAAAATGCACCAGCGAGAGAAAAAAATGGCGCTGTCCATGGGTGTTGATGTTTTGACTTCAAAGTGTGAGAGTTACATGGATTATGTAAGAACCTTGAATGTAGCCAAAACACTCAGGGAAATGTGGAATATTACAGTGCACTGGTCCGGTTATTTTCATGTGGAGGGTGAAAAAAGTGCAAATAAACTGCAACAAAATAGATGAGTGATGGGTACATCACAAATAATAAATATATGACATATAAATATACAATGAAGGGAAAACCAAATAAACAATAAAATAAGGAATGCAGGAACATACCGACATCTCATAAAGGCTTAGTGTGCCTACCACGTGGTATACTTACACTCCCACCTACAAACTGAAACCACACAGTTTTGTTGAAGTAAAAATTGGTCACAGCTTTATTGCCTTAACAATACTTGAAAATGAATAAATCAGCCAGTCGCTAGTCATTTGTCGTCAGCCCTATTCTTGGTATCTTCCGGTGGGAGCCCTTCTTCAAATCGCCCTAATCTACAGTCCGGCAGGAGCCATCTCCAAACTGCCTTGTCATCCGCTCATAGAGAAGGAGACAAACTGGAAGAGCACTACTGTAGGTATCAAAAAAGTAGAAAGGAGGGTGCGTATCCCATAAAAACATTATTTATTGGTCATAGAAAAACAGGGCAATGGAGAGCCATACCAACGTTTCACGCTACACAGAGCAACGCAACCTTAGTGTAAGCGAAAGTTGCGTTGAACAGAACACGTCAGCTCAAAGTAGACGCAAAAAAAGATGGACTTTCTTCATCTGTCAATCCAAAAAACCCCATGGTAAATCCCAACCGATGTTGTCTTGTCGTCTTCTTGGGCTCATTCTGATTGGCTGGCATCATTCCCTTTAAGTGACATAATGTAAAAAAAAAACAATTAAAGTCGGAACATGGTTTGAACAGCCAATCAGGTGGCTGTTAACCATTTGAGGTCGTGACGCCTCATTTGAGCCCAAGAAGACGACGAGACAACATCGGTTGGGATTTACCATGGGGTTTTTTGGATTGACAGATGAAGAAAGAAGATAAAGAAGATCAAGAAATGGTGACAGATAAAGATAGAAGAAGGTGATTAAAAAAGAAAAAAGAAGATTTGGGTACCTGATCCGGATCTTCATGGCGGATGGCATCGGATGCTGTTGGAGGCCTTCAAGGTACGTGAGCTTCCTGTTACCCCGGGAGTTGGAGGGCCACCGCTTCTAATGGTAAGTAATATATTGAATGTTTGTAAATGTCTCTTTTTACAGGTGTCTTCATTGGATGTGTTTTTTTATTTTGGGGGGGGGGGCACATTGACTGATAATTCATTAATCTGTACCACTTTAGGGTACAGATTAATACATTATTATGACAATATTTGGGGGGCATTTGTGGCTTGGTATTGCTGTTGGTGTTTTTAATGTCAGTTTTTTATGTGGATATCATTGTTTGTTTTTTTCCTGCTTAATGTAATAAAATGTTTGCGATTGGTGTTCGCTTGTAGTTAATGTTGTATTATGTTAGCTAATGTGTTTTATGGTTACTTCAGAGATTGTTTGAATGTATTTCTTTGTCTTTTAGTGGTTACATTCATTAATGTTGTAGTAATTCATTGGTTTGATTGGTTAGTGTTACTATTCATTTTGAGTTGGTTTAGGAATTAATTGGTTTCATTGGTTAATGGTTTAATTAATTCATTGTTGATGTTGTTACTGCTTGTATTGATTGGATTAGCTGGCTACTGTTTTTATTGACTTTATTTAGGTATGCTAATGCAGTGTTTAATAATGGGCTAATAATCTATTATCCATATCTGGATAATAGTAATTTTGCACATTATTGTACTGTATGTGTTAGGGCGAAGGGGGGGGGGTTGTGTATTGATGTTTGTTAAATCTTTTTTTTAATATACAATTTGATTAATAGTGTAATGAGCAGGGAGGTCTCCGGAGCTGAACAGCATTGGTTTCAGGTCCGAGGACCCCCTACTTCAGGAGATACAGGCCCCGTTATGGGGTGCCGGTATCCCCTGCACTTTCAAGCTTCCGCGTCACATCACCGGGACATTGAAATTCTGCAGGGGATACCAGCACTCCATAACGGGGCCTGTATCTCCTGAAGTAGGGGGTCCTCGGACCTATAACCAATGCTGTTCAGCTCCGGAGACCCTCTGCTCATGTACACTATTAATCAAATGTATTTATTTAGTGTACGATCGCCTGTAACAGCCTTGCATGGAGATGGCAAATCTCCATGCAAATGTTACATGCGGCTTTTTTTCTATCAGCTAGCGAACGTGAAGTTTAAGAACGCTAGCAGGAGGAAAAAAAGCAACACGTACGCTGTGGGTGTTTTGAGCAGGTACGTTAAAAAATTAGCTCAAGGCCTTAGTGAATCACGTCCCCGGCCTCACTTTTTAACGGACGTGCTTTTTTTGAACATAAGAACACAAAGCCATTGAGCTTAGTGCATAGCCCCCTTAGTCTTTCTTATCAAACTGAAAACATTGCTGACACAGCACATGTTAGAAACTCTGTTTCTAACATGTGCTGTGTCAGCAATGGTGCTGAAGCCTAACTGGTGCAACTCATGAATAAAATCAATATATATTTAAAGTGCTCGAAAGTGAATAGATGAATCACTATTAACACTTAAAAGTGAACTAAGATAGAACAAATGCAGTATGGTGCTCCAAAACAGGAAGCAGCAGTAATCAGTGGTATAGTAGCAAAGTCTTATAATTAATACCCCTCCAATAATCAGTGTTGATGCTGGAAACTGATGATCCCCAATTGATGTATGACTGGTGTATAAATATCCCACGTAGCAATGTAGTAAGGATGATATATAAACCACCTGCCAGTGTCCAGTACTAGTATAACATCTCAATATTGGGAAAAAGTATACGATGAATGTCCAGATTTCAAATCACAGGGTATAGAACAAATGGAATGAACTCACATGAGATGTATATGCTCAGGTAAATGGTGAGCCCACTGTATCCAATAGTCCAGGGGTAAGAGTGTGCATCCGTCTGTAGAGATCAATGAACAAGGAAAGAGAGAAAAAACGGAGCACTACATCCAGTTCTAGTCAGCCAAAAACCACAAGAGTGCGTTCCCTCTGTAAAAAATGAAGTTATTTAATGGATCATAGTAACAAACAGCACACCAATGCGTTTCGGACTATACAGTCCTTTATCAAGGTGAATCTGATTTTTTTTTCTCTTTCCTTGTTCATTAAAAGTGAACTACAGTACAATGGTAGTAGATAAATACACATAGGGGCCTATTTTAGTAGCTTCGTTAACGAACTCATCAAGCTTTTTGAGCAGTTCCCGAATGATTTGGCCAGTTTGCTACACAGAAAGCTTTGATAACTTGCCAAACTCGTTCGGAAGTTCATCTTCCCGAGCGATCTCATTCCTGCTCAAACACACCAAGCGGGAACTGATAAAGCTCCAGATCGCCATTTTGATAATATCACGCTATTCTAGTAGCTCCGATAATGTCATCGGGGCTCTGAACTAGCGAGCTTATCACAGATCTCATCTCGCCACATAAATGTATTGCAATCTGAGAAAGGGCGGTTAGCCTGAAACATTGCTGCTTCTGTTTCTGTTTTTTAAAGATCTTGTATTCCGCGGATTGCAATAAATGCAGGTGAAGAAATTCTATATGTTCTAGCAGAGTTCTGCTGACTTTGTTTCTTGTATATATAAATATATGAGAGAGGGAGAGATGATCATTTTAAACATTAGTTAGTCGTTGCCTGCCAAGAAATACCTTATGGCGGTGGCGGAGCTAATTGAGCATCTGCAGGTTGAGTCCCTAGCCCCTGCAGGAATACTTGACGATAAAGAGTATGACTTTCTTTTTACAGATAAACCTAAACTACCCATATTTTACTTTTTACCTAAAGTACATAAAAGTGTAGTCAATCCCCCAGGCAGACCAATTGTCTCGGGGATTGACTCACTTACAGCGAATCTTTCTATGTATATTGACATATTCCTGCAGAAATTCGTCATACAACAAAGAGTATACCTAAGAGACACCTCAGATGTATTAAATGTTTTACTGAACACCAAATGGGAGGAAGAAGATATATTAGTAACATGTGACGTTACGTCACTCTATACTGTTATCCAACACAACAAAGGATATGAGGCAATTAGAAAGATTCTACAGGGTGATAGAGCAATACCGGAATTACAAGTGGAATTTATAATTGAGAGTATCTTATTCATATTAAACCACAACTTCTTTTGGTTTAACAATTCATTTTACTTACAGAAATGTGGAACGGCGATGGGGACGAGATTCGCGCCAAGCTACGCGAACCTGTACATGGCAGATTGGGAGAACGACCATGTCTGGTCGAGCGGTGAGCTTGGCGCGGGTCTCATCCTCTATCGTCGTTTCATTAATGACATATTTTTCATTTGGAGAGGAGGAGAGGAGAGCCTAATGCTTTTTTAAGCACTTTGAGTAACAACTCACATGATCTGCAATTTACCACTAAGTGTGATCACACACAGATCAACTTTTTGGATCTGAATATCTATGTAGAAAATAACTCAATAAAAACCAAGACATACTTCAAAGATATTGACAAAAACAACTTTATTCTCATGGACAGCTGCCATTTACCAAGGTGGATGGATAATGTTCATTCAAGCCAACTCACCAGGATTAAGAGGAACTGCACGGATAATGAGCAGTTTCTTTGATCTACTATGACTAAAAGTGAACCTCAAGTTCAAATCATTAAAATTGAGATATTCCTTAAAAGACTCAAGTTCATCCAATGACCCCTTCCAGACACACAGCACATCATCGATGTATCTTTTCCAAAGCACCAGGTTTGCACCAAATGGGTTGGAGGTCCATATATTATCCTCTTCCCATATGGACATGAACAAATTCGCATAACTTGGTGCAAACCTGGTGTCCATCGCAGTGCCGCATGTCTGGAGGTAAAAGTCACGGTCATGACAAAAATAATTATGAGTCAGGATGAACCTAATTCCATCCAAAATGAACAACCTCAATTTTTCATCAACAGAAATATCCTTTTCTAAAACTCTCTTAATGGCATCAAGTCCCATCTCATGGTCTATTACCGTATAAAGTGAGACTACGTCACACGTAACCCAACAGCATTCATCAGTCCATACTAATTCTTGAAGCGTGGTCAATACGTGTGACGTGTCTCTTAGATAGGAGGGAACCTGTATGACATACTTCTGCAAGAGGAAGTCCAAAAATTGTGAGAGGTTTGAGGTGAGGGAACGTATCCCAGATATTATGGGTCTACCAGGGGGCTTGGTGAGATTTTTATGGATTTTCAGGATGAAATAGAACACTGGAATCCTAGGTTGTTCTATAGTAAGGAATTCCAGTTCTTGTTTAGTGATAATTTCATCCCGAAATCCTTGTTCCAAATGAACCACCAATTCCTCTTTAAAGAGATTTGTTGGATTGCCCTCAAGTTTCTGATACGTGGTGGTGTCGTTAAGATTCTTAGTGACTCCTCTTTGTAATAAGAGGAATTCATCACAACCACCCCTCCCCCTTTATCAGCCGTATAAATGACTCCCATCGGATCGCGGTGGATGGTGTCTGACGTCACATCCGGTAAGGGATTGACGACTTCCGATACGGTAACCAGGGAAGCGGGCAGCAGGGCAACACAGCACACTCGGTGCCTTCAGTTCTGGAACAGCTGTACAGGCTTTTGGAAGGCTCTTCGCGTTTCGCTGTGCTCACGACAGCTTCCTCAGGAGCTCCTATGCGATCCGACGGAAGTCATTGGGAGGTGAAGCAGCAAGCGTTTCATCTGTTCCGGCACTCAACTGCCTCAAGTAAAATCCTATGTGTACATGCCTTATGTACTTCTTGTGAGTACATTTCCTATATGTTTTTAACTTTATAAATGTTATACCTTTGATCTACACTATGGTCTCTCCTTGTTTCCTATGAACATTGACCTGAGGGGGATTTCTCCTGTACCATCATCTGTTCGAGTCCTTGTCACTGCTGGGCAAACACTTACCTGTTGTCCTGATCTATTCTGGTTTAACACTTACCTGCTGTAAGTAGGCATTTATACAGAGCCAAGACTCACACACACCAAATTTGTGTTATTTTATTGCACCATTCTTTTTTATTATTTTTTCTGGGGTGTTCCTGAAACCATCGCTCCCTTCCTACCCTGGACCTGAAGCATACAGTATGTCATGGGATACAAGGGATATGGACCTTTGGATCAAGCTGCTGACAATGGAAAGGCCAGTGTCCTATCGTGGGGGTCATCAGCGGGTCTAGTTCCTGCACGCTGGATGGTAGCAGGAAGGGTTAATGCTGGGCCTTTAACGAGGGGCAGTGTAAGTTTGATGGCTGTCGAATAAGGCACGTTTTTTTCTTCTTATAGGGCTGCCCACTCTACGGCCAAGTGCTACCTGGAGAGCGGTTGCGGGTTTGAGAGAGCTGTGCACCAAGCTGTTCAAAAGGGCGGTTACTCCGGAGAGCACATAAGGGATGACGCCATGTCTGGTAAGGTACATCAATGAGGATGCAGCACGGCTGCTACAGGGCATTTTTTTAGAGGGGCGTCATAGCCCATTTGTAAAACAGGTGGTTACCTGGGAGGAGCGGATCCGAAAGTCGGGTTGGGAACATCGGGGGGGGAGGGGCTAGTGAAAGAGTACAGTAGGAGGTCGAGTTGGGAAGGATGGGGGGCCCGTTTTCACTTCCCCCTCTGTCTGACTTTAGGATCTCCCCACTTGGGGTCGTTCCCTAGAAGGAAGCAGGGGCTTTAAGGCCGATCCACCATTTATTCTACCTCGAAGGATCATTGGGAAATGGCAGAATTGACCGGCATCTCTTCTCGGTCAATTGCGCAAGTTTCAACCGGGCGGTAGCTTTAGTAGGCAGGTTTGGGCAAGGGGCATTGCGGGCGAAGGGGGATATTAAATCTGCCTTTAGGTTGTTACCTGTGAATCCTTTCACTGTGCTTTCACTTGTTGGGCTAAAGGTTTGTTGGGCAGTACTTTGTGGATCTATGTCTGCCTATGGGCTGTGCCTTGTCATGCTATTATTTCAAGGACTTCAGCACTGTCTTGGAGTGGGTGGTGCACAAAAGGATGCAGACTTGCAGGAGTATTTAGATGACTTTCTGTTTGTCGCTTGGGGGCTTAGCAGGTAGTGTGTCTTGCCCGTGGGGTGTTTGGGGGATACTTTGTTGGTACATGCTGCGGGTGAGTCTCTATTAAGGTTCCAATACCAGCATATATTTCAGGTATGCATAAGACTTGGGTTTGGATAGGATTCGGCTCGGCACCCAATCCTTCTGCATAGGGGCAGCAGCTGAGGCAGCTCTGGCTGGTCTGGGTGCAGAGGTAATACAGAGGATAAGGTGCTGGGAGGCGAACTGGTCCTACGTTAGGCCGGTGTTGGTTTAGAGGGCGGAAGCCGATTCTTAATATACATTTGAGGTTTTGCGGCTAGGGACGTGTGGATCGTCAGGGGATTCGTTAATTCACTGGGTGGAAAAGCAGCAGTCGTTCATCCATACGGGAGAAACTTGGCTTTCTTTAAGGATCAGCCAGAGCTTTTTTGGTGGGGCTAGAGGGGTGTCCGCTGTGTTCAACTGTTACCTCAGTTGCTGAATTTGGTGATGGACAGGAGTCCCCCTTAGGTACTGATCCTCCACGTTGGTGGCAATAATGTGGAGATTTGGAGAGGGACTCAGGTAGTCCGGGCGCTGGAGCGCACATGAATGAAGATAAGGTGGTGGGGAGGTCCATGTTACAGTTCGGGGGCTGGGTGTTGCACCACTTCCAGTTTGATTCAGCTGCCAGTGAGTTGTTTAGGGTTGATGGGGTGTATCTGTTGGACATCGGGTCCAATTTATTTCATAACACAATCCAGGAGGTGCTCGAAAGCTCGAAAGCGTCCTGGCAGGTATGGGGCTAGTTTAAGTGGGGTTAAATAGCTCGGTTGGTGGCACCAGTTGGAGGAGTAAGTGCGATTTAGCCTTGCCAGACGGGGCTCCATGGGTAGTAAAACCCGGTGGTGGCTGGGAGTGGCAAGTGGGCAGGGCTGATTTAAACGTGAGAGCAGGGCTGATTTAAGCGTGAGTTCCTGGAGCCCATTCTCAGCAAACAGCCCGGCTTGGGGTTTGTTACAGGCCATTGGTTGGACCTTTACCCAATGAGTGAGCACTATGGCTGGGGTTGGTACTTATCAGGTTAACTTATGTTTTAATATAAAGCTGCAACCTTGTACGTCCAGACCGTGTTTCTGGTTATTTATTGATGTTATGGGGGAATGGGTCACTGAGTAGAGAGGGAAGCTTCTTGCAGTCTCCAAGGTCATGTAATAGCCTGTTGTATCACAGAATATGTTGTATTATCTGGGTGAACAGTCATGCACTTCATCTGTATGTAGTAACTACCAACTTCACATTGCAAGGCCAGTAACCAACCTCTCACTGATGATACCCAAAAGGTTGAAAAAGCTGTCTGCAAGTAGGTTTACTGGCTCTGCACTTCTTTAACCCAGGCTGTGCTAACAAAGCTGGGTAATACGGAAGTCATAAACTTATAGGGATCCATGTTAAAATGGAGAAGCAAAGAGTGAGAGCTCATTTTCACGTCATTACCCAGAATCCCTGGCTGCAGTGGAACCATTGTCTGCCAAGAGATAATAGGGAAAGGTTTATGGACGTGTCTGAGATATGTGAATGTGCTCACAAGTGATATTTTTATTTTCAATACAAAAAAAAATGCAATTTTTAAGGAACCTAATTAAAATG
This sequence comes from Ascaphus truei, assembly GCA_036426205.1. Classification (NCBI taxonomy): domain Eukaryota; kingdom Metazoa; phylum Chordata; class Amphibia; order Anura; family Ascaphidae; genus Ascaphus; species Ascaphus truei. The sequence goes on from CM071570.1 coordinate 10,302,836, forward strand.
TTACAGCAATGCAATAGACGAAGGTGAAATGTTCACTTCAGGGATATGCTGGTTTTACCCTCTTCTGAACCCCACCCTCCTATGTCAAACATTATTATTTTATAACCCAAATTTTTATATTTATATTTTATATCATCCAAAGTTCTTTGCGAGACTCACTTACCAAACGAAAGGACAGCAGTAAGTCACACGCTGTGTATATGATCTTGTCGTTTTCCTAGTGTCATTATACTCAAATTCTGGTCTAGGGAATGTTCTCATGAGGTCACATCATGTTATACAGTACGGCATCACATCGTGGCATTTTCTTTAGGATGCTTCCACAGCCTCTGAGCCAGGGGTGCTCAAACTGAGGGGTGCAGCGCTTACTGAGGCCCTGCGCTCTACCTCAAGGCATTTAAATTACGGTGAAGGTCTCTGTAAATTCATAGAAGCACTATAAACAGAGCTCCCTATTCGGCGCACCACAGTTCAAATGGTTCATGACGTGTGATTTGGAACATAACATTTTATGTACTTTAACTAAAAAGAATTGGTCACTTAGGTAGACAAATAAAATACCAGTACTAGGTGTTTAATTTATAAACCTGTCTGGTCATATATTGGAGTGAAAGGTAACCTCTCGTTACAGATAAATAAATGAATTAATCCATAGATATACACTTACCCCAAATTAATCTGGGTAAGTCAAGTCTTGTACTGGGTTAATATTTTCTTAAATATATACACAGTTAATAATACAGGATACATACAATCCGTGTAGGTCCTTTAGATGTTAATAAAGGGTTCCGTGAGGCGGTGCAGCAGCATTGAGTTCAACGTAAACTAAGGCCTCGGGCATGGTCAGCGCTTATGCGCTGACCCGTGCTGAGGCGTGCTGCTGCTCAGCACTGCTCAGCACTGAGTCCCTGCAGCCGCAATGAGAGCGGCTTTAGTAGGGGCTCGCGCACGCTTCCGCACGCTTGCAGAAGCGTGTGTCTCACCGACCCGCAACCGACGGCATGCTGTGTAAGGCCAGGGAAAGCACCGCTTTCGCTGAGCCTCAGCGCGCCTCCGCACTGTTTTGGGCACTATGTCCCAGGCCAGCTGTAGCGTGGTTAAGGTAATAGCGAGCCAGAAATGACTCCAAACCCTGACTAAGCAGGCTTGCTATGATCAGTAATAGTCTGGTGTATGAACTACGCAGCAGAGCTGCCTCACGGAGCAATATGCTTTTTAATTTTTCTAAAGTGGAGGGAACTCTCTGATACATTGATTTCCGTGGGTGATTTTCTGTTATGCACTATGATATGCCTTAAACGTGGCATCCTAGAAGGCTAATACAAACAGATCTACATTGACACGTGATATGTGAGAGCTATCGCTGCATCTGTTAATATTCACGAGTGACCATTAGCAGGGAAAAGACTTGCTTCACTATCTAGCTGTGGTATTTTTAAAGTTCTGTGTCTTTAAATAAGCTTTAGGTTCAGCCACAATTTGTATTATAAAAAGATATGCCTTAAACGTGGCATTTTGCATGGCTGAGTATGCCGGGCCTGTATGGCACTGTGTTTTATGCTAAATCTGTATACCACTGAGTAATTAGGTGCAGGCATTAGGCTGCGCTTATAGTGCCGGTGACAGCGACAGCGCCGTCGCGTGCGCTTATAGTAAGTGCGACGCCACGGAGCGACGGATTGGTCGAGATCGCTGGAAGTCACCGCTATTTGATTTTCCAGCGACCGTCGCGTCGCCGACACTATAAGCGTAGCCATAGGCTTACCAAGACATTTACTGTCACTCTGATAACAATTTCCCTGTAGATCACTGTAGTGAATCTGTATACAGAGTAATTTGGTTAAATCTTGCTACCCATGTGATATTTTTTATATATCTATGTTGAAAGGCTCCATGCTATTGTGATATGAACCCTGTTAGAAACAGTAAAGTGATACAGATATTATGTATGCAGCAAGAATTTATAAAAGGCCACATGTTGTAAATGAGACATTGGTGCAAGTCACACAACGGAATTGCTAACTTGACACTGTCCTGTTGTTACTTCTGTTCCTGTTTCCACTTTTGTTTATACTGTATGGGTTGCATTTGTTCTCTCTCTATAAGTCAATCTAGGTTTTATTAACATCTAAAGGACCTACACATATTGTATGTATCCTGTATTATTAACTGTGTATCTATTTAAGAAAGTATTAACCCAGTACAAGACTTGACTTACCCAGATTAATTTGGGGTAAGTGTATATCTATGGATTAATTCATTTATTTATCTGTAATGAGAGGTTACCTTTCACTCCAATATATGACCAGACAGGTTTATAAATTAAGCACCTAGTACTGGTATTTTATTTGTCTACCTAAGTGACCAATTCTTTTTAGTTAAAGTACATTAAATGTTATGTTCTAAATCAGCGGTGCGCAAAGTGGCAAAATTAATGCCGGGGGAGCTGCAGGGCCTCTGTAAACCTTACTTACCTTGATTCAGATGCTCCTGGTGACGCGTCGCCATTGCAAATGACGCCGCGGGGTCATGTGACGTCACGTTGCCATAACAACGTGACGTCATGAAGCAAGGACGTCTGAATCAAGGTAAGAGGGGAGGGGGCGTGAGGAGGGGGGGAAAGCCAGCAGGGGGGCACAGGGGAAAAAGGTTGCGACCCCTGTTCTAAATCACCTCATGAACCATTTGAACTGTGGTGCGCCGAATAGGGAGCTCTGTTTATAGTGCTTCTATGCACTAATTGTTTCCTGTATGTATTTCTCCTAGGCAGCACATAGTCTTCATAGGACAGGTCTGAGCAGGCCATCATTTATCTTTTGTCTCTGTTAGTTCCCTTACCTTGGCTCCGGCGGCTTCTGGCTACGCGTCGCTATGGCAACACGGCGTCAAGTGATGCCGTGGAGCCATGTGACTTCGCATTGCCATGTCAACATGACATCGTTACATCAGAAAGCCGGAGCCAAGGTGAGCAGGGGGGGGAGAGGGGAGAGCCGGCAGGGGGGCGCAGGGGAGAAAGATTGCGCACCCCTGCAGTCTGTCACAGCAAATGGTCTGTTGTAAAGGTGTCTGTAGGTAGAAAAGCCGGCACCCCACCCGCGGTATAATCGTCCGAGCCCAGCCACACATTTAGATTATGTAACACAGTATACATTTGTGAAGGTTTTAAGGACAGCTGGCTCAAATAAACATACTGTGACAACTAAAGCCTAGCCTGCCTGAATGGGCCAATCTCCCAGGAACAACTATTGCCAGTGACATGTTTAAGGGGTTACATCTGGGTGAGTGATGCCTTTTTTACCCAAATCGGACACCTACAGTATAGGTATTTCTAAATATTGTTTTAAGTCATTATGTGAGCATGGCAAGCGGAGGCTCGGGAGGGGTCGCATTTCCGGAGGCTGCTTCCTTTCGCGTGATCAGCAAGTGCCTGCCAAGTCCCGTCCCCCTCCCTTATCTTCATTGTTTCGCTGATGAAGACAGGCTGGGAGAAGGGGAAAGAAAACACCTATGTGACAAACACTTCCCTATTCAGAGGCCCCTGTTAAATTCAACTTGTAATTCATTTACAATGAAAAATGAGGGTTAGATTAGTTAAGGAAATCAATTTTTTTTTTTGCCTGGCCGCAGTGAAATTGGTGTTTATGAAGCCGCAGAGCAGCCCTGCCCTTTGTAAGATGAAGAATGGGTAAAAAGGGATTACTTGTAGAAAGCATTGGCACTTACTACATGTAGATAATACCTGTGAGATAAGGGGTTCATGGAGAATCCTTCCCAAAAATGACACTGAGGTATTTGTTACCGTTCCTGCCCCGGCTCCTCTGGAGCTTACTTCCCATGTCTGAACTTGGCTTGCTCAGTGTTGGTTACCTTGTCAGGGTGCTGGATTCGGGCAGGCCGGGCATTGGTAGTGTAATGATGGGTGCCAGGAACTTTATTCATACAAACAGTATCTTTATTAGTCACTATTGATACAATCTCTGTTACATACTACACTTTGTGTTTATCGTCACCACTGTTCTGTGTATGAGCTGTCGGTGCTGCCCCTGTCTCGGCCCGCTTGGAAGGTGGTGAGGCTTTATTACTCTGGTTACCCAAGGGATCTCTCTGCTGTGTACTGTCAGTAGTGTTCCATATCTTTTGGGGCCCATGCCGGACCTGGTATTACTCTGTCTGTGGTGAATATCTCCCTCTCGAGTACTGAATGCTATTACTTGGCCTTCTGGTGAGACAGCTACGGACCTTCCTATGGGGCTGGTCAAATTATGCCTCGAGGCTGCGGCTTTGGGAGCCCACTCTGGGCACAGGCTGCCTCTCTGTGAATCTTTAGAGATGTGTGGAGCCATTTTTGGAGACACTGGAAGTCGTTTAAAAGGGGGCGGCCATGATGAGATCAGATCTGCACGAACCTGAGTGCGCAGGAATACACGTGGCAGCAGGATCAGCTGGTTCCAGTCAGGGCGTAGGGGACCATCAATGGCTACAAAGCACAGCGGTACCGAAGCACCCATTCCGAAGTACAGGCCTGCTTCAGTTAGTACACAACGATCTCCCAGGGTGTTCCGTCACCATCACGAAGCCAACATGCCCCGGATTGGGTGGCTCAGTAAATACTGACACTGACATACACCTGCACAGCGTTACTGTTGAACGTGATAGTACCATTACTGTACATGTATGTGTAGGGGTTCTCTGCCGAGGACCACCGGTGGTTAAGGTTGACCCAAGGGATAGATAAAGCCATTGTAACCCTCATATCCTGTGTTCTCATTTGTCACTGTCTGACCTTAGGCCCTGTGTGGCACCTTAAATATTCATAGGGACTCAGCCTTACATTATTGCAGAGGTGGGGGCCTGAGGGCAGGAAAGATGGGAGATTATATATATATATATACTTTAAAAATGTGATGACATCACTATCACTGGGCAGAAGAGGGTGGAGCTATGATTCTGCCTGGTCACCCAGTACTCTGTGGGACCACAACATTAACTCCTTAAGGCCATAGTAATCCCAAACGGTGGTTACATATTAATGTACATTGCTACTTCATTATTTTTCCTGTGTTTTTTATTTTACTTTGTGACATGTCCACAGGTTTGAGAGTTCTTAGCACAGTCTTCTAGGATAAGGAATCGCCGAAACCTCAGGTTCGATACTTGGGTTTATGATTAAAGAGACCGTGGTGCATCCAAAAACAAATGTTCAACCCTAACTGCTCCAGGCAGAAAATCAGAACACAGGTCTCCCTTACCTTCACCACACAGTTACTAGGCAGCTTTACCTTTCTCTCAGGCTGTGAGAGGGAAGGGAGGATTAGGGTGAGGGTGTGTTGCATGCTGGGAACTGTAGTTTCTAGTGAACCTTAAAAGGGAGAAGGCTGTGTAGGATTCTGGATCGTACTGTAAGTACTGCACCTTCCCTCTTCAACTTTCCCCGGAAACTTTCACAACCGGTATTAGGGTTTACAATGGCGACCATTTGAAATCCCCACTAGAGGAACATTATATCCGAGTGAAACATTTCCAATAATGTACATTTCTGAAGAGAGAGAGACAAATAGATTACAAAATAGTAAACAAAAAAATTACTTATTTTCAGAGAGTAGAGGAGATTGATTTTTTTTTTTTTTTAAACTGACTATACTTTTTGAAGTAGGTCCAAAACCCAGCGTGGGCTCCAAGTGACCTTGGGGAATTTAATTAAGACCGCTCTCTCCAGCACCAGAATTAGACCATAAAATCGGGGGGGGGGGGGGGGGGGGGGTGGGGGGGGGGGGGGGGTGTAAGTCAATGTAACAAGGTAAAACTGATACAATTGAATATAAAACATTGCTCCAGATGTATAAGAAAATCCTATCGATTTAAAATGGGCTATTTTTGTTTTACATATGCTGCACTTTTATTTGCCCCAGAATTGCACCACCGGAGGGGCAGTGTGCTGTAATACCCCAACGGATGGCGATGTCACAAGGTACACCTTCAATCCGTTTAAAGCAGCAATCCTGCCTATACGATATATATTCTTTTATTGCTTCTTTTACGTCATTGGAAACAAGGGGTCCTCTGGAGCAGAGCAGCGTTATTTTAAGCTCCGAGGACGCCCTGGTTCAAGTCCGAGATACAAACCGGTGTAGATTAAATCTCCCTCCTGTGGGACCAATAGGAACAACAATTCCAACTGGATGCACAGGCCCCTAGGAAGTGACAGCGTCGTCTGTTGCAGCTTCCTGTTAGAGTCTTATTAGACCAGTGGTTCTCAACTCCGGCCTCAAGGCCCACCAGCAGGCTTTAACTATAACTCTGCTTCAGGTGGCTCAGTCATTTGCTCATTTGTTTTGATTGAGCCACCTGTTCTAAAGCAGGGATATCTTTAAAGCCTGACCTGTTGGTGGCCCTTGCGGACTGGCGTTAAGAAACACTGTATTAGACGATAATAGTGGCTAACACAAACAACCATAAAGATGGTCTATACAGTCAAGGCCAGATCCTGGTTCACCACACAATACCAGAACAACTGTATTTATGTAGTTAAAGTAACTACTATTATCTGCACGGCCATACAGCAGCAGAGCATCTGGCAGCAGGGTTACCACCAGTCCGGGTTTGACCCGGAGACTACGGGTGTCAGCCACTTATCTCCGGGCTATGGGTTGAGTAATCTCCGGGCAGCGGCGGAAGCATCTCCCCCTGCAAATCCAGTCAACATGGCTGCCCAACGTCAAATTGCACCACGTTGCCATGACAACGGGGCGCTACATGATGTCACGGCATCACATGATGCCCCGTTGTCATGACATAGGGACACTACGTGATGTCACGCTGCATGGTGTTGCCACGATAACGAGGTGTCACGTGACGCCTCAGTGCCAACTTGACGCCGTGATGTCATGGCAACACGCACCATTTGAAGTCGCCGAGCCATGCTGACTGCACCTTGCAGGGGTAGATGGTGCCGGGGGAGAGAGAGGATGCCGGGGGAGAGAGAGGGGGGGGGGGGGGAGAGAGAGGATGCCGGGGGGAGAGAGAGGATGCCGCCGGTAAGAGAAATCAAAATATAAAAGAAATAAATGTAAAAAAAAAAATGATTGTAAAAAGTCTCCGGGTTAGCCTTCAATAACAGGTGGCAACCCTGCCTGGCAGTGAATGAGTTAATGTATGGAGGAGTGTCGGCCTTCTGTTCATCAAATCCCACACGAAGCTGTCCTTTCAGTGATCTGCACGCCTTCTTTGGTGAAGGGACCCGCACCACATCTCTGCTCTGCAACTAACAATAGTGGAAAGGATAATAATTAGAGTGATGACAGGAGCGGAACATGAACAACCAGAGCCGGGGGCTACAGTCATTTTCTTGTAACATTCTGGTGCCTAACAGCTAAACATCTGTCATTATGTGCTGCGTTTGTGCCCAACCTCTGCTAAATCAGTCATGGGGTCCAATTAACTCTTTTAGTGCCCAATAGGCTGGTAGCAGAAATTCAATATTCTGTCTGCCATCTAACACTGAAAGAGCAAATTCTATGGAGTATTTAGGACAATGAATTCTTCAAATGAGAGGGGAAAAAACCTTGGGTTCAATGGGTTCACTCTTTTCTGCCCCAAAGAGTATGACATATTTAATACAGCTATACACTCACTATAATAGGAGTTCGACAACGTCTGTGTGTGCTTTCTGTTACCTGTGATGACCTGGTGTGTAGCTGGAAGATCAACGGGAAAACGAAAACAAATAAATACAGGAGCCACAAAATACAGACACAGATTTTATTTCCCTGTTCTCATAGATATTCTTACAGCAAGTCTGTGTTTCTTACTCAATGTGCACTTACAGACCTGTCCAAGGTGCTAAGAGTAGCAGTGCCATTAATCCAGCCACTGTGGGGCATGTGGCCCTGTAATAAGCCTGATAGATTGCCATCTGATCCGAGCCGTTCACACCTACGCTAGGTGGCAGGACATTGGAGAAATAGCCCCAAGCTGTTCTTTCTATCGAAAGCATAATAATGCGTGCGTCTCAACTCTTCATCGTTCAAGAAACCCGCAGTGAAATACTTGGGGCCGAGACCAGAATGGAGATCTAGCTCCGTTACAGAGCCTGGAAATATTGGCAGCCACGTCTCCTTACCCGCGGCCATGCCCAGTCCTGTATATTTCACCACTTGTCCCAAAGTGGCACGGTAAGTGGCACTGTCCCTTTAACCCTTTTCAGAGACAGAAGGGTCGGCAAAACCTCCAAAAAGGTCACGCCCTTTAATGAAGCTCTTCAGATAGAAGTAATAAGTGGTTATCTACTTTTTAGTAGCTGGTACACGGACACTAAAAAGCGCTTAGGAAGAAAAACCTCTATTACAAAAATATGTGTATAAAAATAGTTTTTGGAGCTATTCAAGTGTGTGCCACAGCCAAACATTTCATGTTTGAACAATCCAACAGTTTATCCAATATCCAATGTTAAAGAATTCATTTAACACAGCATATTTCAGCTTTTGTTGATCCACTAGGACAGGGGTGGTCGACTCCAATCCTCAAGAGCCACCGACAGGTCAGGTTTTAAAAGATATCCCTGCTTCAGCACAGGTGGCTCAATCCGTGGCTCTGTGGTCCAGTCGAAGAGCCACCTGTGCTGAAGCAGGGATATTCTTAAAATCTGACCTGCTGGTGGCACTTCATAAATGGCGTTGGTCACCTTTGCCCTAGGAAGTCCGATACTTAACCCTTTCATTGCCAGAGTGGAGGGCGGGTGGGGGGCGTGGACAGCAAGACATTGCCCATCTGGCAGCAAAAGGGTTAAAAGTCCATCGCCCGCTTACTCAGCAAATCCTAATTATACTGCCACTGATAAAAGGCCCGGGGCCCAAAAAGTACAATTCATCCGAGAGTATTATGGGGGGGGGGGGAAAGAAAAGCAGTTACTCCTAAAATAGCAACAATTTGTATCACTATGATGCATACTGTATAATCACTATTGATCAAATCCTTTGATTTTTCTGTAATCAAACATGGCAGCAATTATTATTATTATTATTTTTACTGTATTAACCTTAATGCTGCGGGAAGGGGTTGCGGGGATTCACCATCACGCTTGTGTCCCGCTCATGTGATCCCAGCCCGCCCCCTGATGTCAGAAACAGAGGAGGGATAGCTCCTTCTGCGCTCTGATTGGAGAGCGGTGATCATTCTAATCAGGGGGCGGGGGAACGAGACCTCCCCTACAAACTAGCAGAAATGTGGACCTCTAAAAAGGACCTCTAAAGGTTACACCTGAGGTGGCCATCTCCTGTCCTCAAGGGCCACCAACAAGTCATATTCTCACGATATCCCTGCTTCAGCCCAGATGACTCCATAAGTGGCTCCGTCATAATGACCGAGCCCCAGATTGAGCCACTTGTGCTGAAGCAGGGATGTTCCGTAAAAACCTGACCCGCTGGTGGCCCTTGAGGACCGAAGTTGGCCACTCGTGGGTTATACTAAAGGTTGAGAGAGAACGAAGCTGAAGGCTTATGTTAAAATCGGGCAGGTTGAATGCTGGCGGCTCTGGCGACAGCCAGTCACCCCCTTTTTTAATCTGGTTTATTTAGGGTACATCACCAGTTTCACCTTCCGATCACATCACGATTGGGGTGTATATGTATCAAGGTAAAAGCAGTGCAAATGTGGGGCAACGAAATATGTACCATGTGAATCGAAGAATAAAATGACTTTGAAATCAAATAGGTTTTTGTATACATCTGCTGATATTCTTTTCTCCAAATGTGTACATACCCCTGTTGCCTATACATACTGTATACCCCCATGTAACTGCTACACAAGCAAACGTGGTGAGCCCAGAAATCCTCCAGCATTCAGGTGCCCCCGGTCTTCAGGCATTAAAGGGTTTAAGGTCTGGAATAAAATGTGACCCGCACTTACTCCCACACCTGTCCTCCCTCCAATGAATGTGCCAACATAGAACTCTTCTAGTGGCCACAGATGGTGAAGCTTCAAATTACTCCCACCCCCACCCCCTCCCCCATCTTGCCCATTTGGGTTTCACAGAACCTGGATTTCACTCGGCAGAAGCAGCTACACTTACACTATCAGAGAAGCAGTCCCTTGCAGGAACAAAGTGAAATACTGGCAGTAATAAGCTGAACTGGTGGTATTTGTTTTTATGTAATTGTCATGTAAACATTTACATTGTGATTTGGGAGCTGTATTCGTTGCCGGTCCTCCGTACCTTGTCACGCACCATCCTGGCCGTTCTTAGCTAGTACTCTGACAGAGGCGGCATTATCATTTGGTTGGAAGACTCTAGCTCTCCTCAACTTCCATAACACATTTTAAAAAAACAACACATTTTCTTGAATGACATCAAATCAGCAAAATTGAACCTGTTACACCCATCACTGCCAGGAATTCCCTTTGGTCCTATGTGGGATCCCCCCTTTAAGTGACATATTAAAAGTTGCTGAGTAAGCAGATATAACCATTGGCACAAAGCCGACTTTACATTTAAGCAGAAAGTGACAGGATATTTTTCTTCAGGAGGTTGCAGGTGAACAGAATGGTCTAGACCAGTGATTCTCCAACCTCTCCTCTGGGCCATGTACCGGACCAGGATTCAGAGACAACCACCCAATATTCTACTTATAGCAAATTAGGTGCATTTACCAGTGTGCAAGTGCATTGGTTATTCCTAACATTCGGTGTGGCCGGTGGTCCCGGAGCAGAGGTTTGAGAATGAATGTTCTAGGCATTAGCATTTAGTTATGTTACAATACGTATGTTGTGGTGGAACATTATTAAACTTGTGTAAAAGGATCTCCGCCTTGGGTAATGATTTGGCTTAAATGCCCCTCCTAGACAAGTAATAACATTGCATTATCATACATAGAATAGAAAAGACTGTTGACTAACTAAATCTCTAAAATGTAAGTCTGCCAAGAGCAGGCAAGTAATAGCACTGACATGAGTCGTTCCTTATTCATTACAACAATACTGTCTAAAAGCTCTTCTCTTCCATGCTTTCCTCCTAGGTGTGTGCTGCCACAATGCACATGGATAAATGAGTCCTTTGGATCACAAGACATGAATTATATCATCCATTGACATTATAATAATTCTAAGCTAAACATCAGCTGAGCTGTTAAGACAACGTATGACTGGTAAAGACAAAGGCACCTGTATCGCTGGAGCACATAACATGCCTACTGGGCATTGGACGGGATGCTCTACTCACTATCTCCTTATTGTGGTCCTGCTTCAGATTCATACTGTAACTTTTTACATGACATATTCTGGATTTCTTTGCTCATCTTCGATCTTTACTTCCCAACTGGCTCCACTACTTGCAATCAAGGAAGCCCTCTGGCTTTATGTGATCATGGTTGCCCAAACTTTATGAACCAACTAGCCAGGGATAGTTGTCAAATCGTTTCTGCTACTACTATATTCAAGAAATGGAGCACTTCTGCCAACATCAACTCAATCCGACCTCATCCATAGGTCACAAAATAACCACTTTCTTCTCCCTCTTCCAAACCACCTTATTCCCTTACAGTCTCGTTTCCGAGAGGGGAAAGCATGCACTTGCTTGCCTCTACCTTTCCCCCCTTTTTTTCTGACAATATGCCAGTGCTGGTATTAGAATAACAACATAGAAAAGAGTCTGCTAAAAAAGATCCGTATTGCTTTTGGTGAGAGATTCTGCTGCTGAAGGCCAAAATCGGTCTTATCTGCGAGGGTCCTGAGAGTATGGGGTTCTTCATTAGTAGGCACATGATGGTTCTTCAACGGGAACTATTGGGCTGATAGGCTTCACGGTGGTAAGGGAACGAAACGCAAACGTCGCTGGGTCGTAGACGTAATGTGGAGGCTGACGACTGCCGTTGATGCTCTAGAGAGGAGACAAAGAGAGGGCTAATTGTTAACAAAGGCTAATTGTGCAGTGCTAATCCCTGTAAATCAGGTGTTCTCAACTCCAGTCCTCAAGACCGGCCCCCAACAGGTCAGGTTTTAAGTATATCCCAGCAGGGACTGATTGAGCCACCTGTGCTGATGCAGGGGCAAATTGAGCCACCTGTGCTGAAGCAGGGATATCCTGAAAACCTGAACCTGCTGGGGGGGGCCTTGAGGACTGGTGTTGAGAACCCTTGCTGTAAGTAGATACACAGGTACCCTCTTTCGCTCCTCCTGTGACTGTCCCCATTCACCAGAAGCTCCATATTTTTTTTCAGACTGATTACAACCTTTGTTTTCAAAGAAGCATTACACATGTCAAAAAAAAAAACCCATATCTATGCAAGCCATTAAATGGAGATACACACGAGTCAGTCTTCAGCAATGAGGTGACGTTGGGGGAAAAGATACCCCTCTTGTAATATTTATTGTTGGGAGTACTGCACCCATTCCTTTCGTATACAATACAGTACAGGCACTCCTTGGATTGAACGTACTGTATACTATAAAGTGCTGCTTCGTGGGAAAACAAAGTTAATACTCAAAGTGTCGCATGTCTCATTACGGTTAAGAAAAAAAAATCAGTTCTGTAACAAGAGAAAATACTTGTAGTATTGAAATAAAAACCTCAGAATAACATTTTTAATGTATTATAATGTAACAAGCAATTTTTTGTTTCTGTAGCAACCATTTACAAAGTCACATCCCCTTCCTCATCTAAAAACAGGCTCTGTCACATCCCTTTTTGAGCCGTGTCCTCTCTCTAGCAGTACACCAATTGTATCTAATGACTGCCTGGTTACATGATCATCACCATAGAACTTTGCATCTTTGGTCCTCTTCTGCTGCACTGGCAGCCATTTAGTGAACCCCCGAGCCGAATCTTCGCCGATCGATCACAGAAGAACAGATCGATCGGCAACTTAGCTAATTACTTATCATTGTGTTTGGTAAAAATAAAAAATAAAAAAAGTGGAGATTGGTTAGGTTGGATTGCGCTTTATGGATACAATTCCACCCATAATCACCTCTAACTTGTACTCCTAGTTATGGTGTGTTCAGCTCACTTACAAGCACTAACTTTTACAAATCCCAAAATCTACTCACAAAACCGTTTGTGTGGAAGTATTGCCAGTGACTAAGCAAGACTCCGTTTAACAGTATTTATTTACCCAGAATCCTCTGCTGTTCTCATTAACAGTTTATTGGCTTTCTTTCCCAAAATTCTTTATTTGACAGTGTAAGGGCCCACACCTCTAAACTTGAATTAAAATAATTTGGGGGAAATTGTGCTTCAAGGGGTTGGTTACCAAATATAAAAGACCGCTTATTTAAAATACACAAGCAATGCAGTCACAATGACCAATAGGCACTGTATTACATTTGTAATAAAGTAAAGTTAAAATAAGCTTCAATGCTATGCTGAAGAGCATGTAGCAGCCATTATATAACAGTCTCACAATGGTAGACAAAAATGTAAAAATATTTCTAAAATAGGGAACTACTGGAGGATTTTACAATTAAATACATGATTACAGTGATAAGGAGCAGAACGTAATGTGCAATAAATTATTCTTGTAGTGGTGTTTGTTTGGGATACAGGGACCGCAAATAAATGTCCCTCTGGATTCAAAGGGAATGGACCACCATTAACATGGAATCAATGACCATTAACACGGACTCAATGACCATTAACTTGGACTCAATGACCATTAACACGGACTCAATGACCATTAACTCGGACTCAATGACCATTAACACGGACTCAATGACCATTAACTTGGACACAATGACCATTAACACGGACTCAATGACCATTAACACGGACTCAATGACCATTAACACAGACTCAGTGATCATTAACACGGACTCAGTGACCATTAACATGGACTCAATGACCTTTAACATGGACTCAATGACCTTTAACACGGACTCAATGACCATTATCACAGACTTAATGATGGCTGCCATAAAGTCAGCGAAGAAGGGTGGGTACCTGATGAAGGACCCGAGAGGTTCGGAAGCTTGTAACATGTCAACTCCTAGTTGGTCCAATAAAAGGTATCAAACCAACTACTCTTCCTCCTTTGTTACTACACAGAAAAGAAGTAGGGATCGGCAGAAATGTCACACCAACGCAATAGTGACATGCAACAGATTCATAAATTGTGCGCACTGAATCATGTCAAACGAAGACATTGCGCATTAACCCCTTCCGTTTCACTTGCTGATAGATCGCATTAACACGCTTCCCAGGAATAACGAGTAGGAACATTATGACATAGCTACTACATCATCAGGCCCCTGGAGGGTAAGCCCCCATGACGTAGCAGCCATGTCTACAGGCCACCCAAAGAGTTAAAGGTTCAGTCCTGCAGCCACTCATTCATTTTAACGTATGCTGCCCTTTTGTGCTGTAAAACAAAACAGTGAGGTAGGCGGATTCTACAATCCAAGGGTCCCCGGCTGCAAAAAAAATGGGATCTTTCCAAATACTGAGAATCCTCTTTGTTTACTTAATAAAGAAAATAATGCTTCTAAGGCCCCTTGACTCTTGAAGGTTATATTTGACGTGGCGATTACAATGCTTAAAGCCCTATTCTACCCTAATGCATTCTCATGTCTGGCCAGCAAGGTCAAAGTCACACTGACCTCTTTGTTGAGATGCAGAGAATGGGAACAAACACAGCTAACGGGGTCTCTGCCTCTTGGATACATCTAATAAAACTGGCCTAGCCGCTTCCAGACAAAAGAAATGAAACATCATGGAAATGATTAGATGCCTGCAGGAGAACAGGTTTCCAAAGCAGGACAGTGGGATTCAGTTTATTGGTTGTTTTCTGTAGTATGCGTGTATGTATATCTATATTTATATAGCGCTATTAATGTACATAGCGGTTCACAGCAGTAATACATGTGAAATAATCATGTAATTAACAAATAATACAAATAACACATATTGGGAAGCAGTCACTTTTATGTCTGAAAGCATATTTAAGAAAAAGTAGTCCCTGTCCGTAAGAGCTTACAATCTAATTGGTAAGGAGGAACAGAGACAGCAGGAAGGTGTTCTGGTAAGTGCTTCTGCAAGGGGTCAAGGTCGATGTATGAGGTGTAAAGTATCCGCCACTGAGCTACTCATATGCTTTGTTAAGGAGGTGGGTTTTAAGATCGGTCTTAAAGATGGATAAAGACAAAAACTTAACGAAATAGGATTGAGTAGAAAAGATGCATTTATGTCCAAATTCCTGTAAATTTGCTGAACCATTTTGGACCCTTGTGCTATAAGAGAGTCTCGGCTTGAAGTTCCTAAATATATAAAAGGAGAATTGGGTGCCCTGATCTACAAAGCATCAATGCCCCATATAAACTTCTTTTTTTTTTTATTATTCCTTTTTCGACAATACTAAAACCAATATTCTTATATTGCTAAGGTAACATTATCTATTGTTACAGTTTGCAGCTCAAACTGCTGGGAATATTTGCAACAAATGATCACAAACAGGAAAGTGTTACAGAGATCTAGCACGGCTGGGGAGATGTGCTAAACCTGCTATAGAAATCACAGGATGTTCAGTGTATTAAAGCTAATTAAAAATGGCATTGAGTTGAATTAAAATAAAAAGCAGGTAGTCAGTATTATCTAATACTACAGAATTAGTATTGCTTGGATTGCTCCGGTGTCATTACAGTGGAAGCTCTATCTGGGTGATAATATGCAGATTTTCTAATATGAACCGAAACAAAACTTCTATACGGTAAAATGTGTCAATTCCAGTGAAGAAGGGTATAGTATTGTGGAAGGGTTCATACCCAAACCATTGCGGCCCTCTCTGCTACCGTGCCCGCCCTGGCCCATTTTTGTAAGGATCGACAAGTGCTTGTTGTTGCATTTTGTGTACAGTAGTTGTTTTTTTTTGTAGATCTGCTTGACTTTGATTATGTATAAAAGATGTAGGTAGCATTGCTTTCATTCTTCCTGTGCGTTATTATCCATTTGCGATGGTCAGGTTTCTACCAGCAGCAGGAGTTCACTTCAAGTGCGTGTTAACCAAGTGCCACCCTCTGATCCAATGCTTGGCACAATGCTACTCCAGTAACCCAGCAGTACAAATCCACCGCCAGGACACGCAACAAAACCCGTGTTGCAGAGCCAAGCCCTCGAGAGTGATATATCAGATTTGTGTTGGCAGCTTTAAATATTTGCTATCACGGCAACACTACGCGTGGCCAAGACTTCATTTTTTTTTTGCCGAGCAAAAATACTAAAAGGTTTAACCCTTTTCAGTGCCCACGACCCCTCCTGCACTCGCGATTATGTGATCGCTCCGTCATGGATGACGGAACGGAAACGAGTCCTCGAGTAAGATCCTGTTCAGCGCAGAACACGATCTCCCCTACACAAACACGCAAGTACAGTAGATTAGGACGTAGCTACTGCATCCTGGCTGTCCCAATGGGTTAAAATTCCCTCCATTCCCCTCCATTTGGCAGCGTTGACTCCAATAAAGGGTATTGGAAAACTATATTTCATTTAATCACTCGTGGGAATTTTCCAACTCCGAGATAGATTATATATATATATATGTATATATATATTCAGGAATTCAGGAAAAGAAAACCGAGCTGCAACAGAGGCAATATTTCATATATTATGATTGACCAGAGAGGATACACAGATTTACATTGCATTTTCAAGTATGTATTTCTAAGGAATGGGGAGATAAAGGTCCAGTGCTACTAAATGGTGCTAAAATGTGAAGCACCTTACAGGTCCATTCCAACTTACTGCTTAGTTAGTCGTGCCAACTCTCTGCAGATTAGGGACTTTTCAGTAAAGGCCATTATTGGCCCAGGACCTCCGAATCTCACTCATTTTTAACCTTGGAGAATGACCTCTATCATATTTAATATGGCTCAAAATGTGTTTGCCCAATCCTCAAGCAGAGGTGTGTGACCATGCCCCTGTTCCCTCTGCAACATTAAGAAATGCACACACTGCAAGAAAAACGACTGAAAATGAATTTGACTTCCTGGGTGATTTGTAATCGAGTGGGGGCTTGACGATTTTTTTCAAGTTTGTCTTCATGACATTTTTTACGGAAAGCCAACGTCCATAATTTGACAATCATATCAACGTGGGCAAAAGGTTCCACAAAGCTCTACCCACACTCATGCATTCAAGTCTTGGACCTTCTTCGCCATTTAATTAGTCCCCAACAATGCAATTACAAGGCATAATAAACAACCTGCATCTTCCTTGGTAAAGATGCGTTCGCAGATACCTGGTGTGCCGCTTGTGCTGGGAGTAAAGAGACCCACAAATATCTTTGCAAAAACACAATCTAGCTCAGTGTTTTTCAGCCAGGGTTCCTGGGAACCCTTGGGTTCCACGGCATCCCTAAAGAGTACCCTGCAATGTTCTGGTCAATTGAAAATTGTATCAAATACAGAAGAATTTACGATGCACCTGATCTCAGACGCGCTATTAGAGAGGGTTGGGGTTCCTTACAATGCATCTGATCTCAGACGTGCTATTAGAGAGGGTTGGGGTTCCTTACAATGCATCTGATCTCAGACGCGCTATTAGAGAGGGTTGGGGCTCCTTACAATGTATCTGATCTCAGATGCTAATAGAGAGGATTGGGGTTCCTTACAATGCATCTGATATCAGACACGCTTACAATGCATCTGATATCAGACACGCTTACCTGTGCTGTTGCTCAATACCAATTACTGTTACAGCAGAGCAGCCCTATTCAGGGCTAGTAAGGTATAGTTCACGTTCTACATTTGGTGAGCTTAACTGTTAATACACCATATACAGTATACTATATTGGTGCCTTGCATCATTATACTCTGCATAGTAACCCCTCACTTAGGGAATTTTATGTATTAGCAATCATTATACACATGGTGCTCTATGTCAGAGATTATGGTTATTTCAATCTACTGACCTAGTCAGATCACAACCTTATTTGGATGAATAGCACACCCTTTCAGGTCTGGGGCAGAGTATACAGCAACTGCCACCATTTATCTATACGGTGTTCTATTTAGTCTATCACCTACTGCAGTTAGCAATAGGTCTTAGAAGTGCAGCACACTATTATAACTATACCGTGCAATATCAGCTAGAGCTACAGGTCCTAATATTATGACCTAGCGCTACAGTTGATGTATATCCTTAAGGCAGTATTTTTATACTGTTCGTTTAACCCTAAGGCAACATAGATGCATTATCGTATCAAGATCAAAATGACAATTTATTGCTAATCAAAGGCTGTGCAATCAACCAACTATTAGCAGTGTCATTTCAATATTATTGCACCAAATGCACTACAAGTATATAATTTGGCATTCCATATAAGAATAGTGATTATACTCCCTCATTCTGGCTTTCCCCCAGGCTTCCCTAACATAGGTGGCTGGGGACTAGTGTACTCAAGCAACACTTTAATAACGACTACCTACCTAGGGATTACCATATCCCTTAGGCAACAAATTTTAGTGATACACAGTTTAATCCTATTTTAATCCCCATTGTTTTAATATGTTTCTAATAAAGTCTAGTTTTATATTTACACCATCATCTCAACACAGTGTATGAGTGCTTTACTGGGGTTCTTTTCTCCATTGTATATCATTCTCATATTGCCCCATTAGCACCTACACTCATCATTATCAACTCATTATTGCAAGCAGTAGCGGGGGTTTCTCTATAGTTTATTAAGACTCTATGTGAGCAAATTCCCAGAGTGCAAGACAGCAGCACATTCTCATTCTCCCATGTTGCCAGGTTTGCCCACCACCGACAGAGATACACTGGCGACACACTTTATTCGAGCTCGGCTAGTCCCACGAATTCGGGTATACCCGGGTGTATTGAGGTTTGTGACTGTTTTCTGCCCGAGTGCATTGAGGTATTTTCCAGGCAGGGATTGAAGCATTTTATTCCCGCTGGCTGCAATACTGCACAGTATATATATATATATACTGCATTACAATTCATGAATTTATGCCATCTGGTAGACACGCGAAGCATTGCAGCCTATTAAATCCTAATCATTATCATTTAACAGATCAGCCGCCCGTCAGCCAGGCATGAACCCAGGCTGGGAGGGCAAACGCAACGGGGCTTGTCAGAGGTGAGGAGCGGCGCATTCCAGGTATCTGCCAGGTACATACTGGGTATTTGCTCGAATAAAGTGTGTCGGTGCAGTAGTAGGGGCCTGGCCAAGCCCATCCAAATGATCGGCACTGGCTCTCTTTGCTCACGCTGGTTGCTCCGTTTCATTTCTCCTTCAAAACCTAGATGGTGAATACTCCGTAACCATTGAGGACCCTTCATTGCCTCTGTCTGCCGTCCAAGACATTTGTTCCTTTCTTCACTGTGCAATACACAAGATATCAAGATGCAGCTGTAAACAGGCCGCAGGGAGCATTTCTTTTAATAAATGGGATTCAATTAAACCCTGTGTGTTTTTTTTGAAGTCCCGGCCATAAACTTGCTTGGCATCTCTACAATACAACCGCAGAACAATTCCATAGGAGTTTCCTGGGTGCCAGAATGTCAGTGTTTGAAGTGAAAGGACAAACCTGTAATTTGAGGCTGGAAAGATCCCTGGGTAACAGCCTAAAACAGAGCATAAGGCCACGCTCTCTTTCCTTCGTAATTATCATCATAGAACAGGGTTGTGCAATAGGTAGAACAGATATAAATACATTATTGAGATATTCTTAATCCCCCTCTCCCAATAGGCTATTAACCTATTTAGTGCTGGAGGGACTGGTCGCACCCAGCTAGGCAATATGTTGGAACTGCTGTGTATTGTGGGGCCATCTGGTACTGAAGAGGTTAAATAATGTTAATGCTGTATGCATATTTACTGTTGCATTTAATGCTTGGCCAAAGAGCTTACAATTTAATAGGTGTGTCTGGCAAGTAGAGAGATGTTGATGTAAAGCACAGCCACGAATTCCAAATCAGCATGGGACCGGAACAAATGATACAGGTGAACACTCCAATCTTGCAACAGGTCAGGTTTATTGCATGGTGGTGCAGCAAAAATAGGACTACACGAACGCACCTACGCGTTTCATGCACAAGGCACAAGGCAAGCACTAAGGTAAGGGCCGCAGTGCCCCTGCATATATATGTTTACCAGTGCCTCTGCTCATTATATATTGGTTACTAGGGTGGGTGCATATGGTGACTCAGCTGTGGAGGTTAAACAGACCCCACTTAGACACTTAGCCCACACCTGATAATTGGCCATATTTTTCATGGACTCTTTGTTATCATCCAGTATTATTCACACATATTGTGGAGGATTTCTAACCAATTTGGATGCATCACATCACTCTCTTCTAAATAGGTGTGTCTGAACTGCAGGGAAAGTGACGTCTAGGGTCACACGCAACTATAATATAAACCAGCTTCTTTCACTCCAAAATATGGCTTTACCACTGTCACCTTCTGACGTATACACTCCATGTTGCATATATAAAACTGTATGTATGCCAGTGGCTGAAGTATACACTCCATGTTGCATATATAATACTGTATGTACTGTATGCCAGTGGCTGAAGTATACACTCCATGTTACATATATAATACTGTATGTATGCCAGTGGCTAAAGTATACATAGTATAGTTACATAGTTACATAGTAGATGAGGTTGAAAAAAGACGTACGTCCATCAAGTTCAACCTATGCTAAATTTAGACAACATATCTATACTTATTTATTGATCCAGAGGAAGGCAAACAAAAAACCCCATTAAGGGGAAAAATTAATTCCTTCCTGACTTCAAGAATTGGCAGTCGGATTAATCCCTGGATCAACATCCTTCCCATGTATACTTATTTGGTATATCCCTGTATACCTTTCCCATCTAAAAAGATGTCCAACCTTTTTTTGAACAAATCTATTGTATCTGCCATCACAGTCTCCATGGGTAATGAATTCCACATTTTAACTGCCCTTACTGTACAGAACCCTTTCCTTTGTTGCTGGTGAAATTTCCTTTCCTCCAACCTTAAGGGATGGCCCCGAGTCCTTTGTACTGCCCGTGGGATGAATAGTTCTTTTGAAAGCTCCTTGTATTGTCCCTGAATATATTTGTATATAGTTATCATATCCCCTCTTAGACGCCTCTTTTCTAATGTAAATAAATCTAATTTAGCTAGCCTCTCCTCATAAGTTAGAATGTCCATCCCCTTTATTAATTTGGTGGCTCTTCTCTGCACTCTCTCTAGTTCCATAATGTCTTTTCTTAGGATTGGTGCCCAAAATTGTACTCCATATTCAAGGTGTGGTCTTACTAATGCTTTGTAAAGGGGCATAATTATGTTTACTTCCCTTCCATCCATTGCCCGTTTGATGCAAGATAAGATCTTGTTTGCCTTTGCAGCTACTGCATGACATTGGGCACTATTGCTAAGCCTGCTGTCTACAAGCACTCCTAAATCCTTCTCCATCAAGGATTCCCCCAATATATCTCCATTTAATTTGTAAGTCGCCTTTTTATTCTTGCATCCCAAATGCATAACCTTACATTTATCTGTATTAAACCTCATCTGCCATTTACCTGCCCACGTTTCCAGTCTCTCCAAGTCCTTCTGAAGAGAAATTACATCCTGCTCTGATTCTATTACCTTACACAATTTAGTATCATCAGCAAAGATGGAGACTTTGCTCTCGATCCCAACCTCAAGGTCATTAATAAACAAGTTAAAAAGCAGGGGTCCCAGTACCGATCCTTGAGGTACTCCACTGACGACTTTAGCCCAACCTGAAAAAGTTCCATTTATGACAACCCTCTGTTGTCTGTCCTTTAACCAGTTTTCAATCCAGGTGCATATATTATTACCGAGTCCAATTACACTCCATGTTGCATATGTAACGCCTGTTCGTGTCTGGTCTGACCCACCCAATCTCACATTGGCCCCTGTGGTCTATCCAGCCTCGTTACATGTCTGTGTATGGTGGTGCACCTGTAGGCAACAGGACTCCTGAGTCTCCCGCTTGATGGTATTGGGGGATGTCAAGTCAGACAGGTATCTGAGGTAGTGTGTGCGAGTCCTACTTACATCACGTGCAGCGCCTCCACCTCATCAGGATCTATGCGTATGCAGGTAGATGGTCCTGATGAGGAACTCCTTCTTGGTGGTGAGGGCCCCAGGAGAGTAATTGCAGACTCACACCATGGGGTTCTTGGTAAACAAGCCATATTTATTGTGCGTGGTGATAAGGGCCAGCTGCCCCTCACAATCATGGTCTCAGCCGCACATTGTTCCGTGATTCCCTTTCAAAGGTACGCCCTCCCAATGGAGTGGGATTCCCTCTCCCCGTAGGCTCTTGATATAAATTGATGCCACTAGTTACTGCACTAGTGGGCACCTTTAACTGGCTGCTTAACCTTGCACCATCAACTCGCAGCAACCACACACTGCAACCTTTCCGCATTAACTTTAGGCAGTGCAGTGCCTTATATACCTCAGGAGGCAGGCACAACTCTGATGTCACTAATCATGGACTCAGAACATGTAGCCACTCCCATCCATACATAGGGCACCTCACCAGGGTGTGAGGGCAAACTTCCATGATTACCTCTGGCATTCCTGTAACTTACCAGGTTTTGCTGCCAGCAGGAGAGATGACTGTAGGCATTGTTAGGCATGACTACACTTATATAATATGTATGCCAGTGGCTTAAGTATACACTCTGTACTGCTTATATAATGTACGTAATATATACAATGTATGTAATATATATGTACGCCAGTGGCTAAAGTGGATTAAAAAGTAGTGGCACTGTGGGTGATTGAAAAAAGATTGCAACGTTGATAAAAATATTGGAGGGAGGGGTTCATTGCATTGAACTTCAGAAAGATTTACACTAAACTTAGAGAAAGATTATCTATGTATGTATGTATATATCTTTATTTATATAGCGCCATTAATATACATAGCGCTTCACAGCAGTAATATACATGACAATCATATAAATAACATATAATATAAATAACACATTGTGGGGAGAAGTGCTTCAGATATAAAAGTAACATTTAGGAAAAGGAGTCCCTGCTCCGAAGAGCTTACAATCAAATTGGTTGGTAGGAACAATGTATAGGGACAGTAGGAGGGCGTTCTGGTAAGTGCGTCTGCAAGGGACCAAGCTTTATGTATGAGGTGTTAATCAGCCATGGTGCTACTCATATACTTCCTTATGCAGTTGTGTTTTGAGGTGGGTCTGAAATGTGGATAGTGAGGGTGCTAGTCGGATATTTGAGGGGAAGGGCATTCCAGATGTGTGGGGCAGTCAGTGAGAAAGGTTTAAGGCAGGAGAAGGCTTTAGATACAAAAGGGGTAAAGAGAAGACATCCTTGAGCAGTAGGCACCAGGTAGGGTGAGATGATCTGCTACAGTAGGACTATCACCTCCTCTCCCCCCAGTAAGATCACACACTAAGCGGGAGTATAACAACAGGAATGGTTTATTCTCTCACTCTGTGCAGCACAGTACACGGCAGGGTTCTGCCCAATGTAGCAACTGTCAGCTACTCACTGAAGGATGGTCCCTGAACCTTTACTATAGGCTAAGGGCACCGCAGCAGTCCCAGCTCTCCCCTGCCCCTCTAACAGGGGCAGAAGTAAGGTACACACTCACTCTCCCCCGAGGGGAAGAGGACCAGAGAAGGCCCAATTGTCAGGCTCTTGGCTATGTGACCTGCCTCCCTCAAGTAGGTAGAGGCACTACTAAATTTGGGGTGGCACTGCCCTTAAGTACAGCTACGAGGAGGGCACCAGGTCTGTCCATGATTGGACATGCTCAAGCCGAATGTCACCGCCTCCCACTGTCACTCAAGTGCAGCTCCAGTGAGTGGGGAAACCCCATATTGACTACTGGCAGTCTGATTCTAGCAGAACTTACTGCCAGGAGTAGGGCAGGTTAGTAGCCATAGATGGCATGGCTACATATGTTTGGCACAGGATGAAGATGCAAGAAAGCGCTATAATTTCTCTGTCGCATAAGAGAATTAAGATAATGTGATGTCAGAATCATGTGTCTTAGCAGATAAAACATTCGCTCATGGCTGAGCTGAAGTTGGATGAACTGTTTTTTGCTTTCAATGGATTGTGTTGACTATAACCCGAGAGACTTGACTTGTTTACAATGACACCACACAGAATAAGGCTTTAGTTTCCTGGCTGGGGACTGTAGGTAGGGAAGCAGATGATCAGGGAACAACCGAGTTGTTTTTTCTATATTCCATGTGTCAAAAAGCACTCTGTTTAAATGCCATCTTGTCTAGGGAAGATGTTGAACTTCTGTTGTAGTTCCCAGCAGGTAGGGGGGGGGGGGGGGAAGAGGGATTTAGGGTTGTAAAGAATTTTTAAAAATACAGGATATTGTTAAAGAGGTGTACAGAGAAATAATCTACTTTATATGAAACTGTATATCAATCTGTATACAGCGACCGAGGAGGGGGTTTATATGCAACCTAAAAATAAATGTCCTGCATACGTTTGTTGCATGTTCTCACAGGGGGTCTGAAGAACAAAATTGTGCCATCATAAAGCTTGCGTAGAAACCTATGAAGAATTATCGTGGTGGTCAATTACAGGTCAAACGACAAGCACGACCTTCCTTTAGAAAAGCGCAAAAAAATATTGTGGGCCACAAGCCCCAATTCTCACTTACATCATAAGTAAATCAAGTGCAGCGTCAGAGAGGGACACATAAGAGAAGAGTTCGGTGAATATGAGAACTCTTCTCTTATTATTGGGGGTCCTCGGCGGGACCCTGAAGAGCCGAGGAACCCGGCCTTAGGAGACTACGCATTGACCCCTTCTATTATATTTTTATCACATCTGGGACTTTAAGTAGAGTACAGAATTGTATATGTATGTATACAAGTCATCCCAACCTATAATAATGGAGCCGTTTTCCATTGTTTCTTCATATTCCATATGCACCATGTATAGTTACTATTAGACTATATCGATTGCCATCACATTATGGATATTGTTTTATTTGTGTTCATACCAAACTGCAATAATCCTGAACTTCTACAGGTCTTTGGGAATCCGATGTAAATATTACTTGTCACACAAATTAGTAAATTAGGATCTTTTACTATGATCTCCACACATTTGGCCTTTGGAAAACACCGCCTGAGATTGAGAAACCTGGTATTCTTGTGTGAGTCACTCTGCTTCTCAGGTACAAAAAAGAGAAGGCCTTTGAACATGTAAAATCTGCAATTAGCAGCACTGCTATAGGAAGATCTATCTAACTTGTGATTATAATACCAATATGTCAAGAACCATACCCTCTGTAATGATTCAGTAATGTGCATCAAAGACGTTTTTAGGACCATGTAAGGCCTCTGCCCTAAATCCATATCTGCTTTGTTCCAACTGATTCTTGGAATATCAAACAAAGTGTATAAATATCCATTTATAAATGAGTTCCTATGTACCCAGATTTACACATGGACACACACTCTCACACTTTTTACTACCGGATCAATGATAGGATTGGAAAAAATAATACATCACCCTTATTATGTTCAGTTACGTGACCATACCAGTTACCCCCATACATTTAAAGATAGTCAGTAGTTTAAAAATCTTGGTTATAAGCAAAACAGTTTTAGAGCCATGGTAATGTGAAGCCACCTTCCCCAAAGTTTTGCCCCACCCTGCACTTAGAGCAGGTGAAATTATCATAAGAATAATACATTTCTACCATTTTTCAAAATATAAAATATCAACATCTTTACAAAGAAACAATAATTGTTTTGTAAAATTGCAATCATACTGTACATTCACTTATTATAATAGTGCCTTGCAAAGCATAATCTCTGTTTGTATCCACATATTCCATATTACATGCTATTGTGCATTATGTGGTTAAGCTTTTGGTAGGGTTGCTAGGTGCCCAGTATTGAACCGGACTGTCCTATTTAGACACTCTGCCCAGTAAAAAATTAGAGGTAATACTATGTATGTGTCCAGTATTATCTCTCTGGATATATGACTTGACCGGCTTGGGGGCCCGCGTGACCTCCCGGAGCAGGGAGAGAGCAGGGCTGTTGCTAGGGGGCTGGGCAGCTTCCTTCATCCTGATTGCCTGCTGCTGGGTAATGCAGCCAATCAGGAGGAGGTGACGGGAGCCTGGGGGTGGGGCCAAGGAATGGAGGAAACAGCATGGAGCTGTGATAGGTGCGTGTGTGTGAGTCTCGAGCACGTCGCACCCAGTATTAATTGGAGATGCCACCTGGCAAACCTACATTTGAGCATGTTGGGAAAAAAAAAAAAAAAAAAAGGTAATAAATGTATATTAGAGTATGAAACATACATTAAAACAACATATTTAGGACATGATTGGGTACATTAATTTGACTGAAACTCAGTCTATAAAATGGGCGTTGTATGTAATCCTTATTGGTTCTTGTTTACCATTATATTTGATACATATTTGAATTTCTAAATCATTTCTTCAATGCCATGTTAGCTAGTTTTACAGTACAGCGGATTACAGTACATGGATACCTTATGCCAGCGGTGCGCAAACTGGGGGGTGCCCCCCCCCCCCCAGAGGGGCGCGAGATTAACTGCCGGGGGGTTTACAAAGGCCCTGTGCGCTTCCCGAAGGCACTTAAATGAAGTGCCGGGGAAGCAGTGAAGGCCTTTGTAAACCTTACTTACCGTGGTTCAGCCGGCATCTGGAGACGCGACGCCGTGGCGTCAGGGTCATGTGATGTTGCATCGCTATGGCAACATGACGTCATGACGCCCAGACGCCGGCAACCACCGTAAGGAGGAGGTAGGGAGGGGGTGCGCGGAGAGCAGGACAGCCGGCAGGGGAGCGCAGGGGGAAAAGATTGCGCTCCCCTGCCTTATGCTATTCACCTATTCTGTTATGTGAGAAGCTACCTTTGGTTACCCAAAAGTTAAAGCAGCACTTGCTTACTGAAGCAAACAAAAGTTGCTATGCAAGTTTTCCAACCAAGCTCAAGTAAACATCTCCGTTCTCATAAAAACATGTTTCTCAATGTTGGCAGCATTACAAGCTTGTAAATCACCGACAGCCACAATGGAGAGAGATAAGGTCAGGAAACCCAACAAAAGTGAAAGACACTGGCACAGCCAAAGGTATTCTTCGCTATCTGGGTTAGCTCTAGGGCTGCATTGAATTTCACTAAGAAAATAAGGACACTCAGCTGTTCCAAAGCAGTATTGGCAGTGAATCTGCTTACGCAGGCGCTTATTCTGTAAGGTGTGATCAGCGCAGATGACGGGCAATCGCATGAAAAGCCCCGTTAAAGTCATTGGGTCTTTTTGTTGCCTTAGCACATCAGTTACGCTTATCCCACATTACGGAATAAGGGCTTTCATTTTGACTAATCTTTGAAATTATTTAAACGCAATATAGACATTCTAGATCTGTGTTTAGAATGTTTTATGACTGTAAATGTTATTTTGGTACAATTATACTATTATTTTGAACACATGGGCGGGTTCTTTTTGTAGTACCCTACAGGTTGGGCCTATTAGGTACATGTATTATAGTATGATTATGGTCAGCTGAGCCGAGTCATGTGGGACAAAGTCACAAGAACCATTATACTGTAAGTGGTGGTGCTGTGTGAACGCACTTAGTATTTACAGAAAGTAAACTGGATAAGGTTAAATGCTACCCAAGGGAGGTAATATATATTAAACCGAACCCTGAATGGTTAACCTAATTAAGTTTGGGCCTTATCCTGTTCCATAGTAATAGCTAAGGGCAGTGGCCACCGAGAAAGTATAAATATGTAGGTCAGCTGTAAGTCAGGATGCTATGTGACATCTAGGGCAGAGAAAGTTAAACCCCCCGATACAGAAAGTAGCTGAGATGCAGCATGTGCCCAGAAGGAAAAAACAAGAACAAGGTCTAAGGACTTTGCTGCTCTGAGTCCTTGGAATTCCCCCTGGAACTTGGTGGAGCCTTCCTGAACCAAATAAGACAAGTAGCCATGGGGGCTAGCCACAGTATATACCAGGATGTTAATTGGGATACTGGAGAATTCAGAGGAAACAGAAGATAGACCCTGTGTCTCAGCCCATAGGATGTCAAATCCTACTTATAGCACAAAACTATACCTTTGGTAGCAAAACTCTGGGTCCCTCACTGAGGAAAGTCCGGGGACCTATATGGTCCTTAGTGGGTGAAGTCGTGCTTTGATTTTTCTTGGTGAAAATTGACTATCCTGAACTGCTGTTTCTTTTAGTGAGCATCTATTTTTGTTTATTGAAGATTTTTAGACTAAAGATATTATGGTTTGGTTAAGTTCCTGGTGTTTTTCTTTTCCAAATCCTCTCCAGCTCTCTTCCCTGCCCAAGAGTACCTGTAGCCATCTACCATCTCCATACATATTGGATCAGCCCGACTCACAAGACCACCATATTGGTTGTCCATTGTCCATCACAACCCCTTGCTAGATGCAATACATTTTATTGGTTTAATGATCTTTTAATTTTATTTTTTAAATAGCGTAATGGTTAATGAATTATGTATTTGATGAAAAACAGTTTATGTTTATGTCTGTAAGGTGCTCACTGGCACTCACAAAATATTTTAATAATGTATGAGAATGTAATAAGTAGCAGAAGGAACACAGGGCACAACGGATTTGAAAATCTAAACTCATTTATTTGAGCCAACACAACGTTTCGACCTCAGATGTCTTTATCAAGTGACAAAGTGCCCCTATGTCACTTGATAAAGACCTCTGAGGTCGAAACGTTGTGTTGGCACAAATAAATGAGTTTAGATGATCAAATCCATTGTGCCCTGTGTTCCTTCTGCTACTGATTCAGGACTGGAAACAGGCTTTCGTTCAAGCACGGGAGCACCGGTAATTGTATCAGTGTTATAATTTTTCAAGGTGTGCAGCATTCACTTCATATGTCTGAGAATGTAATAAAACATTCTCTTGTAGCCCTAACTTTAGCATAACAGTCTACAAAGACACCAAGTTAGGATGAAAACAATATGGCTCACACCGCTCATGAATAAGTGATCCGTTAATGTGTTTTGTTTTAATGTGGGTTTGTTACTTGCACTAGACTAAGTGTATGCATAATACATTATGTGGTCTATTGGTAGAGTTCTTTCTAGCCCTGAGCCAATCAGATTGTTTGGAATATTCTGCCGACTGTATTCATGCTACACATGCTGCTCAAATTCTGTTACAAGTTATATTTTAGGTGTTCAAAGTGAAAAGAGGAATGGCCTTGACAGATGTCAAGAAAGGAAGGTCTGGAACAAATATGGGGTTCATTGGCCCTTTTGAATTCAGTGACACTTGAAAGAATAGAGATTTCCAACCTGACATTATTCAACTCAACTCAAATCTCTGAAAGAAAAAACACGCAGTGCTGCCTTCTGTCGGAACCCAGGTGAGAAATGGGCAGGGAAGGGGACAAGCAAACCTTAATAAAACAATTCACTTTAAGAAAGGTTGCAGGAAACATGATACATAGCTTGTGCTACACTTTTAACCCATGTTTTGCTAAGTAGAACCAAGTCCATTAAATACATGTTTATGCCAATGTTAAAAAAAAGCTAACAGTGGTGCACACCTAATCAAAATCACAATAAAGCAAGATACTTGCGATTAAATACCGGTGCTCCTGGGTCAGGGAAATCCTGTAACTCAAACTCCTAGACTATGGCACGTATCGGATAATCCAAGGCACTACGGAATTTCAACATTTATTATAAAGCTAAGCACAACGTTTCGACCTTCTCTGAGGTCTTTCTCAAGTAGTTACTTGAGAAAGACCTCAGAGAAGGTCGAAACGTCGTGCTTAGCTTTATGCCAATGTTAAGACATTATGGCCCATATTTGCAGTGCTACAGTATACCACGAGACACGGTGTGGCTCCTGAAGGTATGTTATAGCATAGCATCTCTAAATACTGTTAACGGGTCCTGTATCCTGCTTTGACACCTTCCTCAAACATGAAAAACATGGCATGTTCACTGCAGCAAACACTTATTTTCCTGTACCGTTCTTTCCTTTAACCCAAGGGCAGTGCAATTTTAGTACTGTACTGTACTACAAATGCAGGTATTCTATGATTCCAGATTTGCCGACCCCTTAACTTTTGGCAATACAACTCTTCAATGAGGATCCAATTGAGAGTTAAATAAATATTTCAACTTTAGAAAATGTTTCTATTACTTTTCTATATTTCCCGAATTCGTTCAATCAATAGATCATGCTTACCTGTACGTTGCTGAACAAATAGCCGTATTCTGATTTATGTTAAATAAAAGGCAGCATTAATTATATAGAAACATGTACTTTTGGCAAAGACCAATAATATTCTAAAGTAACAATAGGGTGACTGGTAAGATGCAAAACCGGCAGATGTGGTACAATATCTCAATATAAAATGAATACGGTGAGATAAGGAGGAAGGTGGGTTTCAGCAAAAAGGATTCTGCCCCGGAATAAAATGAATCTAAATTGATATAATGTGGAATTTAGTTTTATAGCTTGCTGTTTGATTCTCGTCTTAAAGAAGCCAAACATGACATCTTATATCTTTTTTAAAATAAATCAGTTCTGTAGTATTAGATAATACTTACTGTACGAAATTATTATTATTACTCAACTGCTAATGCCATTTTTAATTAATTTTAAAGCCTCCTTTGATTTCTATAGCAGGTTTAGCCAACTTCCCCAGCAGTGCCAGATATTTGAAACACTTTCCTGTTTGTGATAATTTGTTGCCAATGTCCCCAGCAGTCTGAGCTGCAAACTGTAACAATAGATAATGTTACCTTAGTAATATAAGGATACATTGTAGCTGCTGAGTTACACTGACTGAAGCAGCCATTATGTTATATTAGGTAAGAGTGTAAAATGATACATTGTCACACGCTTTACATATACAAATAATAAGAAAAAATAAGGGGGGTGGGGGGTTGTAGCATTGCTGCTTTAAGACAAATCTACACCGAGTCCTGGCTAATTCCAGCTAATCTGTAACTCTATACCTTTTTTAAAGCACTTTACAAAATGTGTTATTTCAGCTGTCAGTACAAGTTGGAAATTACTACAAATTATACCATACTCTACTGGTAAATCCTTGTGCACACCCAACAACAGCCATTGTAACAGTTTATAAGAATTGTCTCAAAGTGGGTAGGGAAATAGAAGCTTTTCTCTGAAGGACACTTACTAGCTCCCAACTTTCTTATGCTTCTCGGTTGCCATCAACCTAAAACATTTCCAGGTACAGTGGAAAATGTGATGACACGATCTGGAACAGAACCAATGTAATCTAAAGCTATGTCCATATGCCATGTACAACAGGAGCTGTGTGTCACAGGGACAGTGTGTGTCACAGGGACAGCGAGGAGCAGGCAAGACTCGTCAGGGTCGCAGGCAGATGGCAGATAGCGTGGTCGGGGGTCAAAGGCAGAGGCAGGAGGCAGGCAGCGTGGTCGGGGTCACAGGCAGAGGTTGGCTGCAGGAAGGCAGGAATAGGGCAAGGAAGCAGGTACAGGACTGGAACTCATGAACAGGACTGGTACTAAGGAGCAGGACTGGGACTTGCTAGCAAAAAAACAGACTGGGGCAAGCTAGTTCAATAGCAAGGGCCTTTAATAATATTATCAGGACTACAAGGAACAGGTCAGATCAGGTCATGACAGAAACAGAAGTAGTCAGGATCACAAAACAAAGGCAAAGAGGAACAGGAAACCGGAAACTATAAGGCAGGCAGAGACAGAACACAGGAGCACCTAAGAGGAGACAGACAGAGGAAAAGCCAGAGAAGACAGAAACAGCAGCACACCCGGTGGACAGACAAAGGAACTGGAGAGAGGGAGATTTAGGAAACTATATCAGGGCTATTCCTGACATTATGACCAGCACAAGCTTTCAACTCCTCCCCAACCTACTCCATTTATGAGGCATCTTCTGCAACAGCCTGGAGATGGTGTTTCTGTGACATAGATGTTAATGAACGAATAATGACAATAAGTATTGATGACTCCTAGTGAAGGAAACAACCCATTTCCTATAACTAGTCATTTTCAATAAACAATTTAGTGATCAAAGGCTCCATATCAAAGGTGGTAATCCATGAGCCAACTCCAGAAATCGCATGATGTGCCGTCAGGGCGTATCTTTGAAGCACATGATGCAGAAGTGTGAGATTTTATTTATTCCTTTCAGTTTGAGTGAAATGAACATTTTAATTTGTTCTGTACATTAGGCATGACCTCCCGCTTCTACCAAGTTTCCTGAGGGCTCAGTGATCTAAACATATGGAGTGTGCCAAGCTCGGTGCACCTCCTTAGCACATTGGCTTAAGATCCCAGACAGCTGGCGAATCCTGAAATGAATCGATAATCGCATAAAGGAATCTAAACACAATAGACTATTGTAAACTTGCAAAAAAAATAATGCTGAGGTCAAGGTTTAGCAACCTCGCTGTTCAGTTCCCCTGCCATCTTCAATGCACATTTTGGCTTGTGCAGATATGCACAATACTCTTGCAGAAAAACATGTAACAAACATGTTTTTGTCATGGCATGGCCTTATGCAAGTACGGAGATTAGGAGGTATACGGTGCCTTTATAAATAAAGCAGACTTTGAAGGTATTTTGAACTACATTGATTCCAGAAAAAAACATTAAATGCTTTGCAGAAAGACAAAAAAAAAGGGAAGTGATGTACAGAGCAATTAAAATGGTCCATCGTATCAAAAATCAGGATGAACACGCACCCTTCGGAGAGAGGAAGTAATGTGAGTGACGGAACACAAAAGTCCAATTCCACAAAAAAAGGACATACTACAGTGGCGGCCGCCTTTAACCTCCTGCGGCCATTTCCCCGCGATTGCAGATGCGGGCCGTTTTCGCCCGTTTTGAACGCCGCGGGCACTTTCATTGTCTAGCGCTAAGCGCTTTCATTGTGCTTTCATTGTCTAGCGCTATTACCGCTATCTGGTGAATGCGGGACGCGCGGCCAAGTCCGTGAGAAACGGAAAATATCCCCGAATTTTTTCGGGGATGTAGGAGGTTAAAAGGGGCCGCGGCTGTAAAACAAAAAAGAAGGTAATGATGCCCAGTGCTACTCTGAGTCAGCGCAACAAAATAGTTCAGTGAAGTATCGGGGCAATTCTGCAGATTATTTTTTTATTATTTAACAAGCAGCATTTACTTAACCTTTTTAATCCTGGTCAAATCATTGAGTCAAAGCCTTAAGTTTTAGACCAGTATGGTGTTCGGGGCCTATTAACTATAGAAACGCCATTGTCATTTCCCAAATAGTAAAACTCAGGTGTGGCCACTTTGTATTGCTCTTCAAAAGCGTTTAACAACGCAGTGTTTATTGTACATCATGTCTTGTGTTGCTGGATCCTGGCTCTCCCTTTACAATACCGTTACTGCACACCTCCAATGATTAAACAGCCTATTCATATTCTATTATGCAGCATTGCTGAGGGGTTTCATTGTTTCCCAATATAACAATATGTGAGAAAAGCGCCTGTGTAAAGTGTATTGGGTATCTCACGACAAAGAGGGAAAGCAGCAAATAGACACAAACAAACCCTAAGGCCCCGGCCCTGACGCTGCACGCGCGCTTGCCAGGCTGGTGGCGCGTGCAGCTTTGATCCCCGGTCTGCGGTGAGCTGCAGGGGGAAAGACAGGTGGGGTGGTGGGAGGGTGTCATGGGGGGAGCGGCCCTGACGTCACCCGGCAGGTCCGCCCTCATTGGCTGTACCGCCGGGGGCGTGGCCTAGCGCTCCATCGCAAGTCCTGAACACAGTTTTCCTTTTTTTTCAGGCAAATCTGCGGGCACAACGCGGCGGCCAAGGCAGGTAGTGGGCCCGGCCCCACTGAGGGGCGGTTCTTGTCCCTGCAGCGCTCGCCATAGCGCGCACTGCAGCAGGCAGCAGGGACCTAGCCTTAGTCCTCAAGACCACCCAACAGGTCTGGTTATTGAGGATATCCCAGCTTCAGCACAGGTGGCTCAATCAGCGGCTCTGTCATCAAGACTGAGCCCCTGATTGAGCCACCTGTGCTGAAGCAGGGATGTCCTTATAACCTGACCCATTAGTGGCCCTTGAGGACTGGAGTTGGCCACCTCTGGTGTAACCTTTAGAAGTCCGGTGGACATCATCACATTTCTGCTTGTGTCTAGCGACGGTCCAGTTCCCCCGCTGCTCTCCAATTAGAGCACGGGAGCTCCCCCTCTTCCGTTTCCAACACCCCCTGTGCTGAAGCAGGGATATCCTCACAACCTAACCTGTTGGGAGATGCGGGGGGGTGAGGTTTTGAGGACTGGAGTTGAGAACGCCTGCCCTCAGGGAAGAAAAATAACAAGATGAAGTAAAAGGTAAGATTTCACAGTACCCACAGACAATGCCAGGCTTGGTTGCCCTACCAGTCCTCACCAGCGATCCTTTTCTATATCGCTGCGTTAGTTTGCAAATACGTTAAGAGCTGCCAACAGCCTTTAGAAGAGCTGTAATTCACTGATCTTGCAATCTGATATATCTTTGAAGTTCCAATTAGCTATGAGATTTTTATAGAGATGGTTTTTTTTATAGAGGTAATTTGTGCACGTTCATAAACCAGGGAACATGTGCTGGGTTTCTTTCCCCACGAAGAATTTAGTGAACATGGGAGACTTGGCGAAAGAAAATTCCCCGAGAATGTTTAAGTGTTGGGGTAAAACTAGGTGGTTTGCATTTTTATTTTTTAAACCAAAATCTGACACCTATAAGTGTTTTTAAATATATTTTACGTGAAGCTACATATGCAGCCACAAGAATCAGAAAAATTGCCATGGAAAATCTGGGGCAAATTCCCAAATTCCCAATTTGTGACATTTCTGCAGACAGACTAATGGCACATCGGATTAACACAGCGGGGGTCCCTGGCAGTCCCATTCAGTTTGAATAGTCTGTCTTCAGAAATGTCACGGAAATGTTGCAGCATTATTGGGAGATTGCCCCAGATTTTCCCAGGCGAGTGTTCGGATACTCGTGGCTGCACCTGTAGTTTGTAATCATGGTAAGACGAGTGTTTGGAGGGGTTTCCTCTAGCTACTCCCATCTGTATGATGTTCATGTGCGTTCAACAAGATTTTTTCAGACAAATAACCCCCCTAGTATACCTTCTAGGTAGGACTCTCGTTGGCATGTACTGTAGCACGTGTGTGAGGCTAATGAGGATGATGATTTGGTGAGGCTGGTGGATGTCATGCTCAACTTCCTGAGACATGACCTGGACGTTTACTATCCATTAAAAAGGAGGACTATATTCTGGCCTCTTTTGCAGACCTCCACATCAAGGAGCCAATGAAAGGTTTAATGACATGGGGGAAGCAGACCGGAGCACAGTGCAGGGATAAACTAGTGACTAGAGTGCAAGTGGTGATGGAGGAGGAAGGGTAGAGGGAGGAGGAAGGGCAGAGGGAGGCGGACAATTAAGGGCAATGGTCAGACTCAGATTAAATCACAGACTATGTAGAATTGTTGATTTTGAACTTGCTGCTTTATCTATGTGTAGCCGAAGGATCCCTACACAGACCAAGTCTGGACCACTGGACTCATTGGATGAGTGCTGTCTGCTACTGTGCAACACAGTGCACGGATCCTCACACCATTCTTCTGATAGTTTATGCAGGCCCCTTTGGCACTGCACTTTGGCAGGTGTTAAAGACTCTGCAAATATTTCATTTTGTCACTGTAGACTTGATCCTTCCCCATTGCGGTGATGTCCAGTGAATGTCACAAGGGCTGGACCTGATTAGAGACCAACGTTTACCATTCGCTCTCCATTTGCCATCGTGACAAAATAATAATAGCTTAGCTCGTAAAGCTAAATACTTTTTATTTTTAATAATAACTGGGAAGAATTACCACAAATAAAGAAGTCTGTAGTTTAAGGCTGGATTGAGGAGTTTCAGAATACCACTTTTAAAAGACACAAAATCTACAAGAAAAGAAAAGAAGGTCTAATGGTACCAGGCAACATATGAAGTTTCCTTTCAGAGATATCAGAAGAAAATAAGGGTTATTTTGTTATCTTATATACATCACATGCATGTGATCTACTTACGTTTTTATTCAGAGAGAAAGAGAAAATGAACAAAAAAAATAAGGGAATCATAAGAAAGTCTCCCTATTAAATAGTGATAGCTGTCAGTATGGCAATAGTGATAACAGTATACATTGGTATATAAATAGAGGAGGAGGGGGGATACACGGATACACACACACACGCACGCACGCACAAAAAGCTAAAGGTGTAAGCATGTTACTGATTTTCTATGTACAACACCCCCATTTCAAAAAAGCTCCTAATTACTGCTAGTATCCATTTTCATCCGAGTGCCTCTCCTTAATACAGAAAAAAGCAGACTTAAAAAATGGTAATTACTCAATAAAGAAAAAAAATGACAAACTCACCACAGTGCTGTTTTAGTGCCAACCCCTAACGAGGAAAGCACACATGAAGGTGACCGGGCTTCTTGTCAAATGAGTCAACTAATTGTGTTTGCGAACTAATGACAGTATTAGGCCAATATGAAAATTGTACCATCAATTAACTAGTAACAGGGGGCATGGACGGCCCATAGATGGACCATACTATTCCAAACAAATAATAAAAGCAGCAGTAAAACTGTGAAACCACTCACGGCTTCGGTCCCCACGTTATTGTTGCCTACCTAATGGAATGGATTTGCTTAGAGTTGGGAATGACCTGGACAGGAAACAAAAACCCTTGGGTTCAGGACGACTTTGTGTGACTGGTTTGGGACTGGTTTGGGATCCCTTACTTTCCTGTGGCACTCCAGGGGCCCCATGATGTAGTCATTAATTTGCTACTTGTCTAGGGCAGAACGTGTATTGGACTCCTGTGGAGCGCTACACACAAACTAGCTGCCTGAGGAAGAACTATTTAGGGAACCATTCATTGTTATACACTGAATAAACCTATTCCAAAATAAAATTACAAATACCATGGAAATTAAACAAAAGGGTAATGTCAAAACAAGTCCCTGGCTTAAAATTCAAAGGCTCTGGTTGTCTTGGGGAGGAAAATCTAACGTTTCTTTCTAATGAGCAGAGACACGAGATAAGAGACAGGAAGCCATTCCAAAGAGCTGGCATGTACCCAACCCAAGTTCTTTTCATTTAGAGATAAGAGTACAATAATAGAATAGATTTGGTGCATTCTTATTTCAAATTACACCAGCGATCTCTGTGTTATCAGATTGGATCTACAACCTGGGCTTCTATTTTGTCCACTCCAAAGTATCCTTCTTAAACTAGAAAGAGGAAATCGAAATGAGATGGAGGAAGATTACATACAATTTTCTGTTCTGCTCTTTGAGGGGCTGTTTTTTCCCAGTGTGTAAAGATAGAGTCTAGTGAACCCAGATGCTGATGTGTTTGAAAATCAAGGGGACTTCACAGAAAATGAACAGTGTGTAAGATTAGGAAATGTAGGAGGATATATACATATGTGTGTATATGTATATATTGTATACACACACATCTCTTATTGTTAGAGTTCCTCTATAACCTCACTAGCAGAGTACCCATCGTCTTCTAGATGTGAACGTAAATGAGTAAAAAGTCAAGTTTCAATGTACATTTACAATTTAAGGTAGGAGTGGCCAACTCCAGTCCTCAAGGGCCACCAACAGATCAGATTTTCAGGATATTCCTGCCTCAGCACAGGTGGCTCAGTCACTCTGACTGAGCCACTGATTGAGGCACCTGTGCTGAAGCAGGGATATCCTTAAAACTGGACCTACTGGTGGCCATTGAGGCCTGGAGTTGACAACCCTTAGGTGAAGGTTTGGGACAAATGGGAGGTGGAGCAGCGGATGGTTAAATCTCCTTTGATCAATAACCTCCTTACTCACTGCATCTGTATCAGGCTATATGCTCATGAATAAACCTGCGAGGCTCATTTGTTTCCCATGTTGTGCTCAGCTGAGAACGAGGTCACTGTGTTAATAAAAGTTAATGATAATAAATGTAGACGCTGTATACACATTCCGTGTTATAACCGCTGCACTGCACTGCAACTGCTTCACTGTTGAGGGGACCAAATTGCACGGCAAAATGTTGTAGGCACCCGAGGCAGCAAATTTGCCAGCATCTGTTTAATACAGACCTATGTCGGTTCATCTACCAGCTGGCCTCTGAAAAATACATATTCATGACATCAATAATTCAAGTAAATGTAATAAAAGGTGAGATTGAAGCTGCCTTTCATGTTCCAAGGGAACATTTGCTCCACTATGCAAGGACACAGAATATTGTATTATTTGCATACATTTAAAGAAGGAATCCTAGACAGCGATTTTTTTCAAAAGAGAATTGAAGCAAGGGGTGTCCTGAGTTGAACCCCATTAATTTTAGCTTCGGGGTCCCCCTGCTTCCAGAGATACTCACCTCCGAACAAGGTGCCGGTAGCTGCTCTGGCTCAGCAAGCAGGGCTTTAAGGTTTGAAGCTCCCGCGTCACATGGGCCAATAGGCAGCCGCACTGATGATGTCACGGCGTATCTAACTGGGAGCAGGGGAATCCGGCCTTCTGATTGGCTCCCTGGCGTCAGGTGTATCTGCCCCTAAGCACCCTGGGGGCTGGCAGTCTATTCTCGCGCATGCGCGAGCTGTCTGAGCCTCCCGCGCTGTGCACTGCCATTGCGCATGCGCAACAGCCCTGTGTATGCGGTGCCCTGCTTCCCGAGCCGCCGGGCCGGTGGCAACGCGATCGCGGCCTTCGCGACGGCCCGATCGCGTCCCCGGCAACCGGCCTGCTCGCCGCTCGCGTCCCTAGCTACCAGGGATCTCTATGCTTCCGCTCCAGCCCGATCCACACGCGCGCTCGCAACTGGGAAGGAGGGGGTGAGTACGCGAGGGGGGCCTGGCTACACGCGAGGGGGGACCTGGCTACATCCTCCCCCTGGTGAAAACTCCAACGTCCTCGCTTGGACCACATAACTTCCCAACAATGTACACAAATTATATAATAAAAATGCAGTAAAACATATAACTTAGCACAGGTAACTCTAAACGAGATTGCATAATTCGTTGAGCATCACAATCACAGACTGTATCTTACTACGAGAACACTGCTGAGCCTCATAATGGGGTGCCCCCATTTGATCGTAAGTAACCCTAGTTGGCGGGTACCTAACTCGTTGACTCCGTCGGAGTTGTTCTTCGGCAACTCCCTCGGGGGAGTAATAAGCATAGTCCTGAGGCCTAGCCTCTTCCCTTGAGGGGAGAAATGTCTCTGAGGGTACAAAACACGGGCTCTGTGGATCCAAAGGCTGGCCTGTTGGTGCCACCTTAGTAGGCATTGGCCTACGGGGCCCTTTACCCGTAGCTCCTTCGGGAGATGCCCCTTCTGCGGGATGGCCCCTTTGAGAGGGTCCCTCCATAGGGTCTTCCGGAGTTTCAGAGTGAGTCTCGTTAGTTACAGTCTCTTGACCCACTTCTGATAGATCGAACTCACCGTTGAGCGGTGTGGCCTGTAGTTCCTCTTCTTCTTCTCCCACTTGGGGGATGGGGAGAAGGTGATTACGATGCCAAACCTTTACCCGGCCATCGGTGTCTCTGATGCGATAAACCGGGAGGCCAGGCATCTGTGACTCCACCTCATATACACCATCTCTCCACCGATCCGCCAGTTTATGTTTTCCGGGGATTCCCAAATTACGAAGTAACACTGCATCCCCAGGACGTAACTCTCGATACTTGACTTTATTGTCATAACGTCTCTTGTTACCAGCATTCAGTTTGGCTGTAGACTTCTCAGCCTGTTGGTAAGCTTGTTGCAGACTGTCTTTTAGCCTTTGCACGTACTTAAAATGAGTGGTATTGAATATCCCGTCCGTGGATACTCGGAGACGCACATCTACTGGAAGTCTGGCCTCCCGCCCAAACATGAGGAAGTACGGGGAGAACCCCGTGGACTCATGGCGAGTACAGTTATACGCATGTACCAAAGTTTCTACATGACGACTCCATTCTGTTTTCTGCATTCCCTTCAGGGTTCCAAGCATGTCCAACAGGGTCCTGTTGAATCGTTCAGGTAAAGCATCTCCTTCAGGGTGGTACGGCGTCGTCCGGGATTTGGCGATGTTCAGCATTTTAAGTAATTCTCGGATCAGAGTACTCTCAAAATCTCGCCCTTGGTCGGAGTGAAGTCGGTTTGGAAGACCGTAGTGAACGAAGAACTTTTCCCATAGAACTTTCGCGACCGTGATAGCCTTTTGGTCTTTTGTGGGGAAGGCCTGTGCATAGCGGGTGTAATGGTCCGTGATGACCAGCACATTACCGATTCCTCGACTATCAGGTTCGATACACAGGAAGTCCATACACACCAGGTCCATTGGACCAGAACTCTTTAGATGGGCCATGGGAGCTGCTCGGGTAGGCAACGTCTTGCGTTGAACGCACCGGGAACAACGGCGGCAGTGTTGTTCCACCGCTTCCCGCATCTTGGGCCAGAAAAACCGGTCTCGGACT
Source organism: Ascaphus truei (assembly GCA_036426205.1). Taxonomy (NCBI): domain Eukaryota; kingdom Metazoa; phylum Chordata; class Amphibia; order Anura; family Ascaphidae; genus Ascaphus; species Ascaphus truei. The sequence goes on from CM071570.1 coordinate 10,343,353, forward strand.
AGCCCAAAAGTCTTCTCTACCCCGAGATGCCCGTGGTCATCGTGTAGAGACTTCAACACCATATATCTCAAGTTTTGGGGTAGAACTAGTTGTCGCCTATCAGGGTGGTTATGATATTGGACTACCCTATAGAGCAAACAATTATCTATCTCGAACTTGTCCACCTCACGCATGAGTAACGCGACCAGATCTCGGGGAGCACCCTTCAATAGAGCAGGGTTCTTCCGCTGAACGGCTTGTCGGATTATGCTGATCACTGGATCTCTTAATTGATAGTCTACTAAGTCTTTCCATTTTATGACTTTGTCCTGGGTTATGTTCATCCCTGCGGGGTCGCAGTAGGCAGCAGGGATCGCTTGCGACTGGCACCCTAACGAATCGGCTACTCTTAGTTCAGAGAATGCGACCTGATCATTGATGACGGCCGCTATACTACACATTGCTCGCATCCCAGGTCCAGGGATCTCTTCCCATTCATCATCATCAGGAGTGGCACTCAATCCTGGTCGTCGTGATAGAGCATCGGCCCCAATGTTCAGAGGCCCTGGCTTGTACTTCAGGGAGAATCGGTAGTTACATAGTGTTGCCAGCCAGCGATGGCCGGCTGCATCCAATTTGGCTGAAGTATTGATATACGTGAGGGGGTTATTATCGGTCCTTACCTCAAACGTAACACCATAGAGGTAATCGTGAAGTTTCTCCGTGATCGCCCATTTGAGAGCCAGGAACTCTAGCTTGTGCACCGGATATTTCTGCTCACTGGGTGTCAGACTGCGGCTGATGTAGGCTACAGGCCGAAGACCCTCGGGGTGTTTCTGATGAAGGACAGCGCCCAGTCCATTGAGACTGGCATCCACATGCAGGACATATGGTTGTTCTGGGTCAGCATATGCAAGCACTGGTGCTTCCGTCAGGCTTTTCTTCAAATTCAGGAAGGCCCGTTCACACTCAGGCGTCCACTTATCACCAAACGGTTGACGGGCCGACGTGGCCTTTCTCCCAGTATCTTCGGGGTATATCTTCAGCAAATTGTTCAGGGGTTTAGCTCGACTAGAGTACCCTTCCACGAACCGACGGTAATACCCACAGAACCCGAGGAAGGATCGCAGTTCCGCGACACCCGCGTCACATGGGCCAATAGGCAGCCGCACTGATGATGTCACGGCTTCCTATTGGCTCGCAGGCCAGGAAATATGTTAACAGCGACACATTGTGCCCTGCTTGTCGAGGAGAGAAGCTACCAGCACCTAATTCACAGGTAAGTATCTCCGGAAGCAGGGGGTCCCGGGAGCTGAAATTAAAGAGGTTCAGCTCCTGGAGTACCCCTGCTTCAACTATATGTAACGGGTATTCCCTATGAATACCGCCGCTACTACCTGCTGTGCAACCTGTGTGGCTCTCAGGAGCCTAAGCCTCCGCTTGGGGAACCTGGGGTACATAGATATCATACATCTCTAGGTGCAACGCCTCCACCTGGGAGGGATCCCAACGGAGTGGGAGGAGGCCCTCACAGGAAACAACCACACAACACGAACGAATATAAAACAGGACTGGCTTTACTGCATGGAAACACATATATCACTCAATAACATCATCATGCGCCACGGCGGGCGCTAACCACACTGGGTGTCACGGCGGACACTAACTACACTAGGCGTCACGGCGGACGCTACCACCTCTAGGCGTCACGGCGGACGCTATCACCTCTAGGCGTCACGGCGGACGCTACCACCTCTAGGCGTCACGGCGGACGCTATCACCTCTAGGCGTCACGGCGGACGCTACCACCCACAATGTGACCCCACCCTGTGTCCAGTAACCTCCACCCAAATGTCTCGTACTCCCAGAGTCAAATACCACTGTGCATATATGTGTGTGTGTGACTGCGCAGCCACTATGTTTGGTGATAGGCCTGGTTGGTGCACGTGAGTTGCAGGTTACCTGCCCGGGCTCCAGCCACGGGTACCGCGATATCAATCCGCACGATCCGACGTTGTCCTCCACACCTCGTGGGTTGAAAGTCCAGCGCGAACAATGTCTCTCCTAGTCTTAGGGTCTTTGGTGGTGTTCTGAGCCCAGAACCCACCTCGCAGGGCCGCACGGCTTCAGCACTGTGTCCCTGACTACTTGACCAAATAATGGGGCAGTATCCCTATCTAGGGCCTGTCCCTAAGCTCCACAAGCTATTAGGTGGCTCAGGACCTAACTGGGACCTTGGGGGCTGCTGGCCTATGCAGAGGGTCACTGACCCCTGCATCCACCTCTTACCCCTAGCTGGTCCGGATCCTGACTGCCTGCGTAGCTGCAAAACCCCGCGAAATTTAATCCTACTTGAGTCAAGCAGGGGAATCCGGCCTTCTGATTGGCTCCCTGTGTATGCGGTGCCCTGCTTCCCGAGCCGCCGGGCCGGTGGCAACGCGATCGCGGCCTTCGCGACGGCCCGATCGCGTCCCCGGCAACCGGCCTGCTCGCCGCTCGCGTCCCTAGCTACCAGGGATCTCTATGCTTCCGCTCCAGCCCGATCCACACGCGCGCTCGCAACTGGGAAGGAGGGGGTGAGTGCGCGAGGGGGGCCTGGCTACACGCGAGGGGGGACCTGGCTACATATATATATATATATATATATATATATATATATATATATATATGTGATAAAAAATCACTGGCACTCCAATAGAAATTCAATAATGAATAGGTGCATGTCCCATATAAATAATAAAAGTATACATTACCGCATAGCAGCAAAAAGGGAGACAGCACTCAGGTGAATGAAAATAAATGTATTAAATACAGCACATAACTCCAACGTTTCGATCCCACAGGGGGATCTTCCTCAGGGTGGTGCAACAGACACAGGACAGTGAGTGACTTATATACCCCAACACCCAAGTGACATAAACATCTCCACATCATCAGAAAGCATCATCATCGGGCGACAAAACAGCTGTGCATAATACAATTTAATTAGATCATGCTCCAACTCCATGTCTGTACTCCTATTGGGGAATCCAAATCACATGATCAAACCCAAGCTGTCAGTGTCATTGCATGTAAACAAACTGATGCTGCATCAGCAGGCCCGGTTTTCAAGGCAACAACATGTGTGCTCAACTCTTTAAAGGCAGCAGACACCGGTGGTTGTCATGTGTACTGCACGTGTATAGATACACCACTGCAAATGTGTATGTGCTGTAGCAGTGATGAATTTACTTCTAAACAGCACCTAAGAATAACAGATACTGACATGCGTATATCAGTAGAATCCTATGACAGATAGAACCCGCTGTAATCCCAGTCGGGTAACCCATAATAAACCTGTCGGCGTCACATGCTGCATGGATATACATAGGTTGCTAGTTAACCCCTAGTATACCAGTACTGCTAAAGACACAAAGTGCGATCAAATAAAGGAACATACTGTCTGTAGAACTACATAAATATACAATATACGGACCTGCAAAAATGTGGAATAAAGAACACCCAATACACAGTGAGGGTAAAGTGAAGAGAACCGGGAGGGGAAAATAAAATCAATGGAAGAAGCTGAACGACAAGAATATACAAGCTGTAGTAAAATATACTGTATAATAAATGCCTTTTACATAATCATTTTGAACTACGCTGATCCATGTATACATACAGTTGATGTTGAACAGTAATAATTACAAAAAATTACAAAAAATTACAAAAAACAACCCAAGTTCATGTCCTCATTCAGGCCTTTGGGGGCCATAGAATCCAGTCTGTGAATCATCCTCGCCTCAAGCTGGAGCAAAAGCCTGTGTTTATTTCCTCCCCTGGTTGGAGTATGGGCTTGTACAACGGGCATACAACGAAAGGTGGCCAAGCTGTGCTGTTTAAGCTTAAAGCTTAAAGTGCCCGCGTCACATGGGCCAATAGGCAGCCGCACTGATGATGTCACGCTTCCTATTGGCTCGCAGGCCAGGAAATATGTTAACAGCGACACATGTGCCCTGCTTGTCGAGGAGAGAAGCTACCAGCACCTAATTCACAGGTATATCTCCGGAAGCAGGGGTCCCGGGCTGAAATTAAAGAGGTTCAGCTCCTGGAGTACCCCTGCTTCAACTATATATATATCTATTATATATATATTATATATAATATATATATATAAATAATTTATTTGAGAATTGAAACCTCCTTTTCTTTAATAACTTTTTTGTATATCTTTATTTACATAGCACCCACAATGTACTTGGTGCTTTACAAAGACGATACAGTACAGGGGATTATAATACAATAAGCGCAGCAAAGTCAGACATCAAAAAGGATGCGGGTGGAGTAGCTCACATACAATGTTTCGTCAAGTGAGAAAGACTTACGGTATAATGTTACAAAGGTATACCCATTTAATGAATGCCATTTTCTTGTTTCTGAAGATTACCATAGTGATTAGGTTAGTTAATATACAACAAGACAAATCTAAAAGGCAAACGAAAAGGGCCCACAGGTGTCAAGTTACCATTTTGTTAAATAAACATTTACAAACTAACTTTCAATACTTATGTAGCCGGGTCCCCGCTGAACTCCGTAGCGGATGCGGGGGAGGCTGCGGCTTGTCCGGAGATCCGCGGTGGATCGCCAATGCAGGGCGCCGCCATGTTGAATAGTCGCGCATGCGCGATATAGTTCTTGCGCATGCGCAGTGCACAGTTAGTGCGGTGGCCATTAGAGAGGCTCCGCACGGGACTACATGTCCCAGCAGCCCTAGGGGCTGCTTACGTGGGAGCGCATAGCCAATAGGGCTGAAGAACCCACAGAGAGGAGAAAGATACATTTGGCGCGCTAGGAACCACAAGCCAGTCGGGAGCAGGACGATGAGGAGTGAGATAGTGTCTAGGGAGCAGTGCTCCGCTGGACAAGGCCAGATCTCCCCCTAGATCCCAGCTAGGCCCCGACTCCCTGTAGTTTGTGGTTGCTGCAGGAAAGGCATAGATAGGGACGCTTCCCCAGTAGCTGTATATTGTTTGTGCACCAGTGACGGACGCCACGTGGTGTGCATGGCCTGCGGTCTGGGACCAGATCCATGCATATATTATCAGAGACATTAAGAGACAACCTCCAGCTGGAGCTCCCTCAAGAGGCGGACGCCGCCCGGACAGGAGAGGATCCAGTAGACCGCGTCATGGGACCACGTTGCGGTTCTGCGGATCTATCATCTAAGTAGGCCGGGTCTGGCCTAAGACCAGGAAGGTACCCAACGTGCTCCAACGGCCATACACAGGGGGTAGCGCTACTCCACACACTCTTTGGGTGAGCCTGACTCTGTGGACACCGGGGTGGCTAGGTACTCGGTACTTTGGGGGTTACTGTGTTGTGGGTATTGCATTGTGGGGGCCTGTAGTGTTATTGTGTTATTAGATGTGTGTCAGTAAATATAAGTTAGATATACCCCTGTGTGTATATTTATTTACTGATTGTATTGGATCCTGAGAGGGGTTATCCGGCTGCGCTAGGATCCCTCCCAGATGGAGGCGCTGTAACCAAAGAGCACGCGCTCACCCCAGGCTCCCAGTGGTGGAGGATTAGGCCTCCTGTACGCTAAACAGGTAAACAGCACGCCTAGTTCCCTTAGTCACGGGGAAATGGGGCAACACTTATATAGAGAGAAAAAGGTATGGGTCACCACGATTAAAATCAATCATGCATCTCTAATGAATTCAACTTCGTTTGGTGTAAGTGAACCTTTACCACTTCTTACACTTGGAAAGCAAAGCCCTTAAAACATTTGTTGTGGATCCTACCCGTTTCCAACCTCACACCATCATCTTCTAACAAAGAAACCAGATTTTGCTGAAGGATTGTCATATTGGTGGTTCCAAGGGGTGAGGGCAGGAATTATATATCCTAATGAAAGCGCACCTCACAGATCCATGACAATGATGAACAAAGAAATAAGTGCGCAACCCAAAAAACAGCCCAATTGTGTTAAAAGATCAATATCTAAAAGTGATACCACTGATTAGTGTAAACCCTCCTTATTATATTATATTTAAACAATGGTTTCAGGCACAACCCTACTGTGGAAGCGACAAGAAATTGGTAAAACCATACAAAACCGTTGGTATGTTGCGTATGCTGCTATAGAGAGAGTGGCTCAGCACTCCCAAGAACTAGAGACAAAAGACAAAAAACAAGCGCAAAACGCAAATGGTGAAGTATATCAAAACATATTTAGTGTTAAAAAAGGGTAAGTATTCTGCGTACATCAAAACAATAGAACATAAGCATTTCGTGTATCAATACACGAGTTACCACACAGCTGACATCAGGGTAGGCGATAGAAGGAGATTCTCCAGGTAAGTGGACCTCAGCACTCTCCAGATGTCATCTGACTCCGTTACAGCCACGGAGCATTACATGAGCATTACAATAAAGTGTTCCCACTGGCTACATCAGGGGTGGCCAACACCAGTCCTCAAGGGCCCCTCAACAGGTCAGGTTTTCAGGATGTCCCTGCTTCAGCACAGATGGCTCAAGCCACTGGCTTTCCTGGGTTACATGGTAACAAATTAGCAGAGAGGAAATAAGGCTGTTTCACATTACATGCAATAAACAGATGCAATGTGGGCAAACAGCCTATGCTCTTTCATCTTACATTGTATCGCAGGACTAACTAAAACAGTGGTACATATTTTGGAATTCCTGGAATGAAATGAGGCTCAGCGCTGCATGAAGGGAGGAGGCTCAGCGCTGCATGAAGGGAGGAGGCTCAGCGCTGCGTGAAGGTAGGAGGCTCAGCGCTGCATGAAGGGAGGAGGCTCAGCGCTGCATGAAGGGAGGAGGCTCAGCGCTGCATGAAGGGAGGAGGCTCAGCGCTGCATGAAGGGAGGAGGCAGTTTCTTATAAGCGTTTATTAACCCCGACAGACGGAAGCAAAGAGTTGCTGGACCATCTGGGAGCAAATGAGTAAAATATCATGGTCTTCACTTAATGAATACACTGCTTTCTCCTGAAGGCAGATGATACCTGTACTGCTCTGGTTTATTTAGGTCAGGGGTGCACAAACTGGGGATCTTTCAGGGGGGGCGCTCTTCCCCAAGGCATTTAAATAAAATGCCGGGGGATCGCGTAAGGCCTCTGTAACTTCACTTACCTTGACTCCGGCAACCGCCATTGGGTCACGTGACATTACGTTACCATGGCAATGTAACATCATGTGACGCCATTGCGTCATTTGACGCCGGAGACATGGTAAGGGAGGGGGGGCGTGAGCAGGGGGGCAGTGCATTTTTATATATATATATACTGTATATATCTTGAACATGTATGCCCCCAGAGCCAATTCACGGTCCGTAGACCTCCAGACCATACTCAGCCACCTCCATCATCAAGGGGGCTGGACAGTGTTACATGTCCTGTCCAGTCCCCTTCATGAAGATGACCGAATATGCTCATATTGCACCCCCCTCCCCCCCCTCATGATGTACAGTAGAGTCCCATATGAGCAATGTACGTCATTCAGGAGGAAGGAAATACTGTACAGCCCTGCATCTAACCTTCAGCGCTGCGGGGACACCTCTCCAGACGGGGAGACGGATGCGTTTTTATCTCCATGCAGATGGTCCAAACGGATTAACGCTGGGAGGTCCCATTCAGAAGCATGGACCCAGCAGAGTTAATCTTCCGGGGGCCGCTTACCGTTTTCTGCACCGCGATTGCACGTGGCTGCGGCGCAATCTGGAGGCCGCGAGCGGCGCTGACATCGTAAACAGTAAGTGGGGACACGTCTGGAATATACTGTACATAACTCTGAACCCCTGTTGTACCGCGCTGTGGAATATGTTGGTGCTTTACGAATAAACAATAAGAATAACAACACAGTGGTCTGCCACAGGAGTGCCAGTGAGACTGTATCCCCCACCCTGCTACAAAAAAACTACAGGTGTGCGATGTTCACTTCGCCGACATTTCTATTGAAATTCTCAAAACGTTGACAATTTTCGCAGGTTTTTTTTTTTTCCCCCCCGTTAAAATCAAACGTTTGGTGCCTAAAAAGATTTACCTGAAATGGCACAAATTGTGTAAAATGTGCAATTTCGCCCTTTTAAAGTGGCAAAATATCAGCCCCGCTACTTTAAAACATAAATAATGGCATTCTCACTAAGACCGGAACCTTGGGTGACGCTGCTATGAAAACGATTGAAGAACGAGAATGCCTGATATGAACATGGGCAGAGCCAGGATTTGGCATGTTTTCACCAGGGAAAGGCTGACGGCCTATCTAAGAGAGAGTAGCAACAAATGTATACAGGTTGGGGGCCCATGGTCGGCGTCTGAGGGCGGGAATGGGTTTAGTATGGACACGGCTCTCATAGATTTACCCCCATCAGAACCATTTTGCTTGCGGGGAAGTAATGGGAGAGAATAGAACCCTGATTGGCAGAGCAGCAGGGGGCAAGCAGTTCAGAGCCCCCCCGCCCCCTCCCCCCTTGTTCCCGATTGTCTTCCTTCTCCCCCTTTAATTTTAATTTACGATTTGCTCCTTTGTTTTTCTGTAACATGTGTGGTAACTGTATTAACTTGACGTGCACATGGGTTTGTCTCAAGTCTTTTGAATATGCATAACTATGAACATGTGGATGTACAATCCCTCCCCCCCCCCCTCCGCCCCCCAAAAAAAGTTCAAACCGCTTTACAGAAGATACAACACAAAAGGCTGGATCTGAGCAGTGAGGATGTGGACATTACGGATATGAAAAGTTGTACGTTTGTGAGGAAAGGTGGCACTTTAGCGCAAACCAGTATGCACCGATATTAAAGGCGCTTATTCTATATCCGCCAAAGCCAATTGTCCCGCTTTCTACCAAAAGTCCCCATGGAAGGGAATTTGCCCAACTGGCTGCTCTAGCGGATACACTGTACAATAATCCCCCAAGAACTCACTGTAGCCCGATACTAAACCGCATCAGAGAAATAATCATTATTAGAGAGTTTGCTGATCCCAGGACATGTAGATCCCCATTACCAAATATAGGGCCACGTTTACTGAGCAGCGCTACTCCATCAGACATGTTACTGCTCGGTTAAGTATGTATAAGGTGTCTTACAGAGAAGCATTTCACAGTAATTATAGCACAGTGTTCCCAGACCTGCAGTGGCCCCTTTGGCAGTGGACGGGTTCAAAGGAAGTACTTCCCGTGTCAGTAAAACTAAACTCTGGGTCATACAGAGGACAGTGTCTGAGGACTTTCTCTTCTGTAAATGACCATGCTAGAGACACATGTCCCGGACGTGATGTATTCCGCTGCAGCAAAAAAAAAATGTGCAGCAATTTAGGAAGCTGAAAGTGTCCTGTGCCAAGTAACACACACAAATATGTCAGTGAGATGAAACACTTCCAACCTGGACATTATCAGACTACGTCCTCCCTGTCCTAATTAGCCAACACTATCATTTCAAACAGGAAACTATGTTGCTGAAGTAGTAGTTTAGTGGGAAAGTGTCTCCCTTTGAAGCTAGTGAACGTGGATGTGCCTATTGTGTAGTTTTTAGCATTACTTGGTATGAAGCCGGGGGTCTTTGGTGCTGAACCATGTGGATTTCAGCTCCGAGACCCCTTTATTTCAGAGAGATTTACCTTGGAAGGCGCTGCCGGTAGAAGCTCCAGCTGGGCACAGAAAAGGTTTGTTTAAAGTTCTCGTGTCCCAATCGGAAACTGCAACATCACCCCTTGCAGCTTCCTATTGGCCCAAGTGCCACGGCATCTTTAAACAGGTATGAGATACCTGCCGCCCCTTTAGAAGGTAAGTATCTCTGGAAGCCGAAGGTAAGTATCTCTGGGAGCCGGGAATTCCCGGAGCCGAAATTAACACTGTTCAGCTCCGGAGACTCTCTGCTTCCCACCTAATGGGGGTATGTATATTATATAAACGCATTACCAAAATTAGAGAGAGGGGTGTATTACCACCCACCTCTCTAGCTGGAAGCCCACTAATAGATGCACTCCAGGGCTATTAAAACATAACATTTAATAAACTTGAATAAAAAAAAGTCTACACGTAAGTAGTGCTCATGAATCGTGAAAATAAGTGTAATGTGAATTAAAATGAAGGAGGAGGTCTGATGCTGGTAAAGCTGACTCAGAGGTATGTATGCCCTAAATGAGCCTATGTCGAATAATGAAATGCTAGACGACTGCTCAGATGTAATTGGCAATGTTACTACCTATGAGACCTAACAATATATAGGGCAACTGATACTGGCAGTTATAGCTGCTTGGTATATTACTAGTTATAATGTGCTAATTGTGTAATGAAATGTTAACACTGACACAGCATACCTAGTAACCAACCAATGATTGCAAAATGTAGAGCAAACCGCAAAGATGTATCAAGGTGATCATATAGTATAGTATTGTGATCATATAGTGGGTGCTAAGCTAGATATAAAAGCCATGCTAATCATGGCACAGCTCCAACCTCACTGTATAATTTGTATAAACTTACAGATGCAGCCACTTCTTGCCTGGGAAATTCTGGGGAGTCTCACAGTAAATGCCTCAACATTTGTGTGAGATTCTTAATGGCCCATCGGATTAACAAAGCAGGGGTCCCAGAAGTCCCATTCAAACTGAATCAAACTGAATGGGACTGCAGGGACCCCCACTGTGGTAATCGATGGGCCATTAAGAATTCACAGAAATGTTGAGGCATTTACTGTTAAGACTGCCCCAGAATTTCCCAGGCAAGAGTTCCAGTACTGGTGGATGCATCTGTAAATCTACAACACTAAAATAGTGCAAGAAGTGTAAATAAAATAAGAGGCGAGGACCTCCACTCAACCCTTAAAAAAGACTGTTCCGGGGGTCTTGCCAAACGATTCTCTCCACATCACAAAAGACTCTCTAACTCTCCAGATCACACAGAGATAGCCGTCTCTGTGTGATCTGAAATAGCTATTTCAACCTTTTGGGTCTCTTCAATGTGAGGCTGGTTATTGTAACGCGTAGCTCACCACAAACGAAGCGCGACCGCAGTGCTGAGGAAGGGCATTGAGTAACCCCAACCCACAGCCACGCGGGCGCGCCTAGAATGTAGATTGGTCTTGCAAGCCAGGTCAGGATTGGAGATGTAAGAGTAGTGAGGGTACTTGCCAATTCCGGAGAGGAGAGTTGCGGATTATCGGGGTACGTTGCCAGGTTCAGGATAGGAGAGTAACGGATCGTTGGAGTACTTAGCCAAGGTCAGGACTGGAGACTGGAAAGTGGTCGTACGAAGCCGGATCAGGAGAGGAGAGGTGCGGAGTCCAATGAGAGAAGCTATGTCAGGCAACAACAAGCTAACAGGCAAGGCAAGGTCACAGGAACTAGAATGCAGCAAGGCACGGCAACACACTAGACTATGCTCAGCAATGAGAGTAAGGAACAAGAGGGTATATAAAGAAAGATCCTCCAATGGTAAGCCAGGGCGGAACCAGGAAACTGAATCCTATAGGCTGCTGGTGCACACAGGTGTGCCCTATGATGCAGCCTGATAAGGAAGGGAGGCGGGACTGAGGACGCGGCGACCTGCGCGCGTCACAGAGGTCTGGGTCGGAGCCTGGTGCGCAAGACACTCCAACACCGGTCCTGTCCGTCAGCTGGCGGAGACTGGGGCGTGCCACAGAGGGGAGGCTGGACGAGCACAAGCGACGAGCGCCAGAGCAGGGGGCGGGGCCAGGACCCACGAACGGGCAGACAGTCCGTGCAAGATCCGTGCGCGTAGCAGGACCGCGCGACTGTGCTTCCAGGGAGTCTGACACTGCAGCAGGTCTGAGGTGAGGAGACGGTCTTCGGCCGCCAGGATGGTGAATCCTCACAGTTATACAGTATAACCTAAATGTGAGTATAACCAGCCTCACACATTGGAGAGACCCAAAATGGTTGAAATAGTCGTCTCTTTGGGATCCAGAGTGGGCCATCCTCTGACATCCTGACGGCCGTGAAACCGGAACCGGAAGTGACGCGGGCGGTCGGGACGCGAGCGGAGACATAGACAAACGAGGAAGTGGTGAGATCGCTACTCACATCACTGGGACACGGTCTTCCCTCCTCTGCCCTTTGCTCAGCGCCTAAGTGTTAGCCTCCATTTGTGAGAAACATATAAATTGCTTTTTTATGTTCTATCTGCACTATGGTCTGTTTTTCTCTCTTTGAGATACATTGGACCACCTAACATCTTACCCAGAAAGGGACATCTTTGCCATTTTTTTGCACAACATTATTGCACTATGAGATTTCTTTCTTTTACATGGCCATTACCACCGCTCCCCTTACGTTTTGGAGACAACAATTAGATTGTAAGCTCTTCAGGGCAGAGACTCCTTTTGCCTGCACAATTCTGTGGGCCATGCTAAGCACACGGTCAGTGCTGTTTAAGAAACAAGAATAGTACCTAATATGTCCAGCAATGCAGAATATGTGGTACACTGGCGACACACTTTATTCGAGCTCGGCTAGTCCCACGAATTCGGGTATACTCGGGTGTATTGAGGTTTGTGACTGTTTTCTGCCCGAGTGCATTGCGTTATTTTCCAGGCAGGGATTGAAGCATTTTATTCCTGCTGGCTGCAATACTGCACAGTATATATATATATATACTGCATTACAATTCATGAATTTATGCCATCTGGTAGACACGCGAAGCATTGCAGCCTATTAAATCCTAATCATTATCATTTAACAGATCAGCCGCCCATCAGCCAGGCATGAACCATGGTTGGGAAGGCAAACGCAACAGGGCTTGTCTGAGGTGAGGAGCGGCGCATTCCAGGTATCTGCCAGGTACATACTGGGTATTTGCTCGAATAAAGTGTGTCGCAGCAGTACGTCTCCGTTAAGGAATTGCTCCCTCACCAGAAGAAAATGTTACCAATTGCCTCCCAATACTATATATACTGTGGTAACATCCAAATGCACATTACAGAGCAAAAGCACAGCACAGGCACTGTATGGTTAAATATGCACCCTTGCCCTGAAAGCTAAAAGCAAACTTTCTTAGGGAAGCAATTGGTTGCATACGACAGCTGTCTGCATTCAGTGGCAGGAAATGGGATCCATCTCTCTGTACACAGTCCTCCGTTTAGAGGATGTTCTAGCCTGTGTTATCAGACACACAGCTGCAGCAGGTGTTTTCTGTTGCGAGAGGAAGCACGTGGAGGGGAGTGATATTACCTGACAACCCTAAACCCCCAGCAACGAGGCACAAACACAGGGAGAGTCTTCCCTTGCCGTGCTCCCTGAGGGACTGCGACGTTCCATTCCAGTGAAACCGCTTTGCAGGGAACACCCATTAGTGATGAAACATAGACAGGCAATTTCCCCTTACAGTAAGTTGCAGATGAATTCTCCCAGGGGACTTGGGAATTTCAGATGAATAATAACTGTAGTTTTTTTTTTTTGCTATTTGAGGGCAATAAGGCTCTGCAGTGACAGCACCATTGTTGGTGGGGGCACTTATGTCTTTTGGTTTCTGTTCTCTAGAAGCTGGGTTGGTGTAGGATGGGCATGGATATGCAGATAGAATAAGGATGGGCACCAGGAACGTTTATAGTTCAAGAGATTTATTCAACATCTGTTTATAAGGCTCGCCATACAAGGGTAGACTTTACACTAGACACTAGATTGTAAGCTCTTCGGAGCAGGGACTCTTCTTCCGAAATGTTACTTTTATGTCTGAAGCACTTATTCCCATGATCTGTTATTTGTATTATTTATTATTTATATGATTGTCACGTGTATTACTGCTGTGAAGCGCTATATACATTAATGGCGCTATATAAATAAAGACATACATTCATGTTAACTGGTGGCAAATCCTAATGTGACTCTGTGCTTCTTCCCCTGGTAGCTCTCACTCCTACACTGGGGAGGTACTTATGCTTATTTCATCTAGTATTAGTTAGGTTGGCAATCTCCTGCATAGTGTCAATAATGCCCTATCTCTGCTCTCTGGGATCAGTGTACCATTACTGTGTACTGCATACCTTGTCCATGTTTATAGGGTTGGGAGAGCACTAGGGACGTTCCAGTGGGGCTGATCCGATTATGCTCTGGAGTTACTACGCTAAGAACTCCTGCCAAGAACATGCTTACTCGTCTCCCAGCATGGGAACAATCTTGGGCCATTACTATAGGCGCTAACTATATAGGGCATGTTCCGTAACTGAAAATAATAAATAGGATCTTAATATACAGTATTATACACTTAAACATTTACAGGATTCACAGTGAGACTCTTTGCAAAACTCCAAGGAACCCGTTTCTAGAACATTAGGTGAAGCTATATATACCCTTCTATCTCCCTATGGTGACATCATCATCAGCATCATCATTTACTTTTTAAGTAAATACAGGTTCTGCTTAAGGGGGCATCGCAATACTTTACAGTCAGTTTGAGATAAACTACAATTAAGCATCGATAACCAAGAATAGCAGCGGATAATTTCAGTTAGAACGGAAAAATCACTTCGGCTTGCTTGAAATTCATAGGAACACTATAACAATTATGTAGGAACTTATGAAGATTGTAGTCTAAAGCGCAGAACAAAATGTAGGAATCACTAAGAAAAAAAACAGGATTAAAAAAAATACAGTATTGGATTAGAAAAAACAATTAATGAGGAGACGACAAGAAACCATCCCAAAAATGCAAGAATACAGTAAGAATTCAATATACAGAGCTGTGCAATCCGCAAACGTCAAAATGACAATTAAACTGTGATATGGAGTAGAGGACTATTTAAGATAAGAAAAGCTTAAAGAAGACAAAGCAGCGACTTATGGTTGGGAAGAAGCAAATCATTGCACTCAAATAAGATAATAGTTAAAAAAATATATATATGTAGCCCTTTTTGTGAACGCCTGCAATAAGGAACTACTGTGGTGCATGTACCTGTGTCCTCAGGAGCTCTGAGCCTCCGCTATTTGGGAGCCTGGGGTCATACCTTTATTAATCGCGGTGCAGCGCCTCCACTTGCCCAGGATCCCCATGATAGAGATTATACCCTGAGCAAGAACATCACAACAGCATTATGCAACAGCAACCTTTTATATATCATGCATAAAGAACAAATGATCTGCAGAATAAACATATAACATTACACACACACACCGTGGCTCGGCCACACCTTATTAGGGATAATGTCCTGTACATAGGTGGCTCTGCCACTCTCCCTAGGAGTATGTCTTATAACCAGTATACTGTAGGTATGGTACCATAGGATTTGCACAGTTGGCCCAATTAGTTAGTGGGAGGCGGGATCAGCGCCTGGTGACCGGTGTAGGTGCACTTATAAACAATGATACCTTCCGGTCACTGCGATGACCATCACACTCCACGCAGGGTCCTAGCGTTGCTCCAGCCTTTCGCCGTCACTCCTTGCTGCAGCGCCGTCTGTATCCAATCCAAGATGGCGGCCGCAGCTCCGCAGCCAAATCACACTAATGGGAAATGTCCCTACCAACTAAGGCCGTCCTTATAAAACAGCACCCTACGATGACAGGGGAATACTCCTCGGGCCGGGGGGATACCTTTCACCTAAGCGGACGGGTCACTGACCCTCCGCTCGCGCACACGAGGTTCCGCCAACCTCCTCCTTCACCTCCCTCTCTGCTCTGACCCACCGCCCACACGCATCCTGTTCCTCTATCCAGAGTCTCGCACCCGATTGGTCCTCAGCCTCAGCTGCCTCTCTCACAGTTCGGAGTTCAGAGTTCAACCCCCAAAGTCTCTACAGATTGGTTGCCCTTCGCGCGCTTCTCTCGCACATGCGCACCCTAACTTGTACACAGTGACCTTGCTGACAAAAGAACAATATGGTGCTTCCTTTGTGAATGACAGCGCGGAACCTATATATATATATGCACATCCTTACATATACATACACACTTGTATAAAGATATGAAAATACAGTATGGATGTGTAAAATAGATCAACGTAACTTTTTAATCATGAGATTCTCTTTACTACTTGCTGATTTGGGAGGGTGTGAAGCTACGCTTTACATGCTACATGTGGAACTATTTGTGGCATTAGTGACCAAAGATTTAGAACCAAGCAAACCTCAAATAAGGTCAAAAGAAAATCTAAGGCGGAAAGAAAAGCTGTAAAAGAATGGAGTCAAAATTCAGAGATCACAAAAAAAACCTCTGATAAAGGAGGGAATATATTTTTATTAAGGACTATTGACTATATAAATTAGAATCTAAGAATGTTGAACGATAGAAATTGCTATCACATACTATCTAAAGATCCGACAATAGAGTATTCAAAACTAAAAGCAATTCTCACCAAAGATCTGGACAACGAAGTCATTGATAAAAACGAATATGACTAAATGGATGTTAAATACCCCACAATAGCCCCTTTCTTCTCAATTCCTAAAATACACATGACAACCCAATAGCCCCCCTGGCAGACCAACAGTGTCAGGGAATGGCAGCTTAACAGAACATATCAGTGTATATTCAGATATAATACTAAGATCGTTTGTCACTATGTTACCCTCGTATGTTAAAGATACCGCTGACACGTTGAGTAGATTACAGGGCATCTGTACCTGTACCAGGACATACTTGAAAACGAGAGGTAACTCTCAATGTATTACTTCCTGGTAAAATATTTTATAAATAAATAAATAAACTAAAAAGTGCCTGTTAGTAACCTTGGACCTTGAGGCATTATACACGTCTATCAACCATAAATATGGACTAAAGGCCTGTAGATATTTCTTATGAATACGAAGTGTCCTATTGCAAAAACACAATGACTATCATTGAATTAATTGACTTTGTATTGAGATAATTATTTCCTGTTCATGAATAAGCATTACTTAAAAACTCAAGGAACAGCTATGGGCACATCTTGTGCTCCATCCTACGCCAGCCTATTCTTATACTTTTGGGGGCGGACACTGCAGTATTTGGTAATTAATTTATGGTATATACCAGTTCCATTGAACTATGGATTGGGTTCATAGACGACATACTGCTAATCTGGAATGGTAGCCATAATACACTATTGGAGTTCATTCAAATCCGCAATGCCAATAATCTGAATCTCAAACTCACTTACCAATATAGCAGAGAACGAATAACTGTGTTAGATCTGGAAATAATAAAGGACTCTGTAGGCAATATTCAGACCACGATGATCAGAAAGGAGCCGTCCACTAATAACCGGCTTATAGGTAGCAGTCAACATCTGCACTCACTTATAACTGGTATACCCATGGGTTAGTACTTAAGACTGAGACACATACTGTACGCTCTACCCAACGTGATTTTGAAGAACAGGCGGAAAATCTGAAACAAAGATTTCTGAAACGGGGCTATAGCCTGAAAAATCTAAAAAAGGCAGATAAAAGAGCGAATAATACAGCCCGAGACACTTTACTCCAGACCAAGAAAAGAGACTACAAAGGAGATCAGATACATTGGCACATACAACAAATGAGTGGCTGAAATATGTGCCATCTTTGAGAAACATTGGACCATATTAACATCTGACAATGATCTCAAAGAAGTGTTGGGCAAAAGGCCAATGATCACAAACAGAAAGTCTAGAAACATCAAAGACACACTGGTCTATAGCCATTTCAAATTAAGAAACAGACCAATTGGCTAGGGGAAATAATCAAGGGCTGTTATAGCTGCAATTCATGCAAGGCATGTCCGCATATTCAATCAGGAAAATCTTTCTGGGATACTGACCACATGCAGGAATATGACATCAACAATTTTATAAATTGCAACACAACCGGGGTAGTTTACCTGATGCCAGTGCGGTAAGCGGTATGTGGGCAAAACATTCAGGGAATTTAGAAGACGCATAAGAGAACACGTTACCACTTAGGGTTAAATGAAGGCATTATATACAGTCCATTCATCTGATAAACTGTATCCATCAAGTTCCTTTCTAACATAATCAGAAACATAACTATGATATTATGTTTCATTAAACAGTGCAAGGTGGTTCTTCCAACCAGTGGCTCCTGTAATTCTACCATTAATGTCATATACCCTTATTTTTAATTTGTTTTTAACGAATTGTGTCTTAAGTGTTAACTTTGTACTGTGCACTAGTTGCCTGGGAGTTCTAGGCTTGTACTCTTTGTAACTAAACATACACAACCACATTAATTAATAAAGTGATATGCAGTGTATATATTTGCAAACTGTTTAATTCCGTTGCTATGGATCCACCCGTTATAGAGAGTCAGCGGGGGCATTTATAGATTGCCCTTGACAAAGCTCTGTGGATGGAGCGAAACGGACATCGGGCTAGCTCAGAAGCTATTTGTTGCTGTGTGTGGGGGGGGGGGGTACTGGTGATGCGCAGCCAGTCTGCTCTCTCAGCTGGGATTGCACAGACGGTAGCGTGATCAGCTCTGAGCAGGTCTGAATGAGGAGGTTACCGGGAGGCCTTATTTATTTGATTAATTTGATTAAGATAGTTCTGATCTCTCAATTTACCATACTTAGTTAATACCTCTCCCAGCAGCCCCACACCCACTAAACCACTGAATCTGCCAGTGAATCTTACTAGTACATCACGTTAGCACACATTGTATGCATTGTTATCTGGGATCGGACCTGCAGGAGGTATGAGATGGGAGAGTTCCAACTGCTTTAAGTAGGAGAGTTCCGATCTCTCAAATACCATCATAATTATATACGTCTCCCAGCACCTCTAAACGCACTGGGTGATATACTGTGGAGGCTAGTAAGTCAGGGACCGCAACTAGCATTCACTGGCAATATATACTGTGACAAGCTGCGGAATTGGGGACGATCACTAACTGATCCACTCACCTCACAGGCACAACTATCATTTTGCAGTTGGGGTAAAGGTGGGCTACTTTGCCTTGACTTGTTACCTTTACCTTACCTCACCCTGTTCACCAGGTACCTTAGAAGGAATATACCCTACACCCTTCCAACCCCACCCCCACACACCAATTCTAAAACAATGAGTATAAGTTAGACATTTGTGTTTTTAGTTACTATTTAGTGTTTTAATTGTGTTCAGACACTACTGTATATTTTAAGTTATGTATTAAAAGTTACGTTTTTAAACATATTTATTTCACCCTTGCCCTCAAGACTTGTTTTATTACTAACCCACCTGAGTTCCCCTTTACAAATAGGCGTCTTTGCATTTCTCTGCTACATTTATTTCTTATACTCTTTACATCTATCTATAACCGCTACAAAATATGCAGGCCTCAACGGCCATCATTAATTCACAGTAAGATCAGGGAACGCCACTCATGATATGTGTTCTATTACACATGAAGCAAATCCCCATGTTCCCTCTGGGGGCACTAGAGTACAGTACTGTACGTTGCTAAAGACCTCAAAGAATAGCCCTGCTCTTACAGTACAGCCTCACACGTATGTGTATCTCTATTTATATAGAGCCCACAGTGTACAAAATGACAATACAGTACAGGGAATTAGAATATAACAAGTGCAACAAACAAAATCAGACAATAGGAAAGGAAATCCCTGCCCCGGAGAGCTTACAATCTACGCGCATCATATTGTGAAGAGAAGTGGAAAACCCAAACTTGCATGCAGATTATTTGGACAACTCTGAAGTCTATAACTTCAATACGCATGTTCTTTTTGTTCTTTTTGACACAGCTGAGGAGGGGCTGTTTGAGGACAATGGAAGCAGGTCTCCTGTGGGATGATGACTGAACACCTTGCTTTCTTTGCTGTGTGGAAAAGAATGACACGTCTCTCCGGGGAGCCGGTGTCATAACGGGGAAGGGATGATCATAATGATTCTGATTACGGTGACGTCTGTGCCTTGCAGGGAAGGAGTTGCATAGGGCAGGATCATTTTCGAATGTTTCCCTTGATATCTTAAACTTAGCCTGGAGCAATGAACTCCTTGAATCGCCACGGTTAAGCCTCCGCCAGCTGTAGCAGCTTGCAAAGCATTGTTGTGAAATGTGTTCTTAAGACACTCTACAGCAGCGACACATGGGCCATCTCTGACACGCACCATCTCAACACGTTAACCCTCCAAACGGAGATATTCACATCTACCCTAAACTGGCATTGAGTTTAGTGGACTTTTATTGGATGAAGAATGTGAAATTTAAGTTACTTATTTTTGTATAGCACCGACACTATACGCAGCACTTATCGGCAGAAAGCATTATATATGAAGTACAGGATAACAGCAATAAACTGAATATAAACATAATAGAGGACCTTAAAAATTCTTCCAGATACAGCTTCTCTTTCCTGAAGAATGAGGTAATGATAATTCTGAAGAGTATTTTGTATTGTACATGTAGTTTCCTATAGGACTACTAGCAGTGTATGTGGTTAATGGCCTGAACAGGTTAACTATTTGGGCTCATGCAGGGTAACGTCTCTCTCCTCTCACATGGGATAGAGTGACCTGGCAGAAAAGACGCCACACTTACTGTATGCTTGTTAGCCAGTGATGTTCCTATCGGGGTATAGTATGAAGGTTCTAGAACTAGGTTCCTGGGAGTGACCGTTTAAGGAGCCTCACTGTTAATAATGTAAGTATGTTTCCATGTATAAGATACGTGTACTAAGATTGAGCCGTCCCTGTTTGTTGTTTTATTGTTTGAGAAAGTGCCCGACCCAGATAGCATCTGTAGCAATGGCCATGATGAACCCATTGGTTCAGATACGAGCAAGCCTATGCCCAAAAGGGGTTCCCCAGATAGGAACTTTAGGGCATCGTCAGATCAGCCAAATCTGAAGGTCCGTAGCTAACTCAGACCAAGTCTCTACAGAGGTGGCAGTTTGATATTGATCCCGAGGAAATAGAATGTCGGCCAATGCCCGCAAGAGGCTCATTAGTAATGTCAGGCGCTATACAGAAGAGGGACAATTCATCTAACCTAAAGAGAAACAATCCTAGAAATCTCCCTGGAATACTTAGATGAGGGTACCTGAGCAAGAAGTAAATAGTACAAATACTATAAATATATCAGTAAATGTGAATAGAGGGGAGTGTGTCTAAGTGTGAAGAGCATTCTCAACGGCTGTTAATAAAGCTCCTGTTTTACAATAAACGTTCCTGCCACACATCATTAGTTCATCAGCATATTGTATCGGATCCGCACCTTAGTTTACTGTTTGCCTTGCCTTACAGACCTGTGCAGTCCTGGAACACTTCCCATGTTATTCACTGCAGCCCCACCCTGGGTTCACTCATTAAAGCAATGCTGTCACACGCCCCTTCTGCTATTGGTTCACTGACCTTTAAAGACAGCTTTCCCACAATGCTTCTCTGCCGAGCATAATCCTTCCTGGATGTCACACGTGTTCTGCCACAAGCCCTAGGCTTGGCTCCATTGTGTACTAACCTCTCTGGTTCTATTCCCTAGTTTCTGAGGCCTGCTGCTAGTCTTCATGCAGGGGCCTGTGTTCCCTGAATATCCTGAGTATCCTGGGGCCAGCTACTACTCTCTACTTAGAGGCCTGCTTTCCTGAGGTCTGCTGTTCTTCCATAGCAGAGGCCTATCTACTGTTCCTGAGGCCTGCTGCTAGTTTCACGCAGAGGCCTGTTCCTGACTCCTGCGCTGAAGCAGAGGACTCTCCAGTGTGTACTTCAGCTACCTGTTTCCTGAGGCCTGCTGTCCTTCCATAGCAGAGGCCGGTCTACGAGTCCTGAGGTCTGTAGCTCTCTCTCTCCTTGCACAGGCCCGCTCTGGACTCTTGCGCTGAAGCACTGGTTTACCAGTGCTGCCAGGCGGTGTGCCCACTCCGGTCTGCCTATCCCTTCCTGTGACCAGTACCATGGACCGTGGTCGCCGCACGCGCAGAACCCGCTCCCGCCCTGCAGCTATTACGCTGAAGCGGGACCTAGTTGACTCCTTGTTGCCGAAACGCCGCTTGGATAACGTTTACCCTGAAGTCTCCAATCCTGACCCTGGCTTGTCCACTGACGATGCTGCCTTCTCCAGTCCCGACCCTGCTATGTACGACTACGAACTGCGCAATCCGGATCAGCCTGCGCGGTCTAAGGTCGGTGCTTATACAACCCAACTTCAGCCACGCGGTCCGACCCAGGTTTGTGGCGAGCACAACCGTGACACATATCTACGCCCAGCCTGCATGGATCCAGCACCCTGACAAGGTGCGAGAGACTGAGCAAAGCCATATACATAGTAAAATCCTTAAGAGCCCGGCAGTGAGGGTTACATACACAAGGAAGTCTATAGAGGAGATGGACGTCTAACATCTATCCTACTCAACTAGGATTTTCTAAAAGGTGCTAATCACTTACACTTGGTCAATTAAACATACTGTATCGCTACCGCTAGTCCCCTTTAGACTTTGTGGGCCTGCACCTACTCGAACCTCAAATCACTGCTTACTCGTTTCTACATCTGAAGCAGGTTCGTCACACGTCTGAAGGACAACCACACCAAGGATAACCTCTGCCATTGAAGACAGGACCATCCCATTAAAATGACAGGACTAGAACCAACAAAAAAAAGATCTGGGTTAATGAAAATGTACTATGCACATTGCAAGGTACTTCTCCAAAACAAATATTGCAAAATGAATACAATTAGTCTTGAAAAAGCTATAATAATAATAATATTTTTTTGTTCTTGAATAGCACTGATAGTTTTTATGTAGCGCTTTACATAGACATTTTAGCAGGCACAGGTCCCTGCCCCGTAGAGTTTATAATCTATGATTTTGGTGCCTGAGGCACAGGGGGATAAAGTGACTTGCCCAAGGTCACAAGGAGCCGACTCAACTCAGTGCCAGTCAGTGTCGTTACTCACTGAGCCACTCCTTCTCCCTATATAGCTTTATAAAATATACACAGTGGCGGAAGTGTGATTATCTAACAAAGTACGAAAAAGTGAAGTACCACGTTTGATATTTGCAAACTAGGACTATAACCACAGATGTGACCATACTAAATGTGCACCGGGGAGAGCTGTAAGGCGATCACGGTTTTACAAATTTACATTAGCTGTTTCATTGCGAAGCCCAGTGTATGAATAACCTAGTGTGGGCTTGACGCAAAGTCTGTATAAGTTTGTCAGTACAGGCAATCAAGCCACTTGTATGGACTTTCACGATGTATAGTAAGCAAGTACGTTCTATGTATGTATTTCCCTCCCGGGTCAGATTTTGTGTTAAGCCCAACGTTTTTCTATAAACTCTGCTTTCGTGGGAATGCTTTACAATGGCGCCAATAACCTGACTAAGGTACTGAAGCTTTATATAAATCTAAAGCCCTACATCCTACTAAATAAAAATAAAAATGACATGTTAAAAAAAAAATGGTGTCTCCTCTTTGGTTTCTAGAGACCTTCAAATGAGGTTCAAAGATTGGCCCGAGCGTCAAGGATTTGATTTGAAATTTTCTTTGTTTTTAAAGATACAGATGAAATTCTGAGGGGCAGAGTTCAGCCTGGGGATCCTGATCTCTGGGCAAGCTGTGGCAAAGTTAATCCTACTGCTGCCAGACAAGATTGCACGCTAAATTAAATGTCTTAATCGTAAGCCTGATGCACCGGGAATGCAGGACCGCGCCAACACGCTTTCTTTGCCGAGGTAATGAAGAATGTTAGTCAGACATCAACTATGCTTTGACCACAAACTGTCAGAGAAGGTGTTACTTTGCCGAGTGCTCTCAATCATTTGCAACTTCACTATATTCTGCATATGAACGTATGGCAGTTTGTGTGTGCCCTTTTATTTAATACATAAAACACATTTTGCTATCACTCCCATGCTTGGCTCTGCAGGTCTTTGACACTGCAGTGAAGGCTGATTTGCTTGCTCAGTGTTTGTTAAAGGTGAGGAATTTCCACTAACGCAGAACGAAACGCTCAGTTTATCTCCGGAAATCCCAGGGACCAGAAGAGCCGGAGCCTAATTGCCTTTATGCGCCACTGATGCATTTAGCCAGTTGCACCATGAGAATTACCCACGGGGATGATTTTGTTACAGGATGTTTACCCCCACACCAAGGACACTATTCCACTGAGAAACGACTTCCCAGCGCTGAAGAGGCGTTCAAGTCCACTCAAATCAATGGGACTTCTCCGGCATATTGAGTAAGGGTCGGACTCTGTGCTGATCTTGTGACACAGATCAGTGCTGCGGTTCTATATTACAGAGTTAGCAGGAGTTATTGCCATTCAATCCTATGGAAACTCTGTGATACTTCTGTATATAAGGCTGTGAATTGACCGTATAACCCTGTTCATTTAATGTAACCAATATTGTTATAACTCTGTGCCCAGGACATACTTGAAAACGAGAGGTACTGTAACTCTCAATGTATTACTTCCTGGTAAAACATGTTATAAATAAATAAATAAATAACTGTATTGTGTGTTATCAGTAGGCAAAGTAAAATGTTTGCTACCTCTGGATATTGGTTCCAACTCTGCCATGTAACAGCTTCACTACCATTTTTTACGTTTGCTAAAAACCATCATTCAAGATATACATTTGATAACCTTTCAGGCCCCCACCACGGAACAGACAAACATTAACTCCCATGGACATACAATACACGCGGTTGCATTGGGTTATGTTCCAATTCACTTTTCCATGGAGAAAGGTTCACAGTACCACGTGCCACATACTGTACTTTCCATGTGATCCCTTCCATTGCAATCATAGCTTTGCATCCTCCATTCCTGAACTTTGCACGTTACCGCCCCTAGAGCACAAGTGGCTCGATGTTCCCAGGACATCTGCAGAGCTGTTGGAGCGCCTGAGCCTGCGTGAGCCCAAGAACACGCTACAGCTACAGACTTCGAAATAACTTGGCAACGCCGCTGCAGAAGACCCAGCGCAGAGGGATAGGCTACATCAATTGTATGTGGCTTTTAAAAAAAAAAAAAATGACATTTTCTACCCCAAATAATACCTATAACTGCTTGCTAAAATGAGCAACCACAATACTACATTTTTATTTTGTTTTTAAAAAAAGGAAAAGATGGCGGTTAGACTCAGTATGGGCATCGACTCCATATTACAGTCGCATGGAAATAAACTAAATAAGGCAGCAGCGCACAGAAATATTCACTTAAACAAACGTAAAGATTTATTACGTTAATACAAACGGACAATGTTTTTCTAGTTTTATGGACCGAACGGCTGACTTATTATATTAATATCCAATAAATCTTTTTTCTTTTTTTTATGTCTAAGTGAACATTTTTGGCGTGCTGCGCCTGCTGCCGCCGCCACCTTGTTTTGATTTTCCCACAATATACAGTATTTCACATTAATAACATCTGAAATGGAAAACTGCAGAAGGGATCCATGACTAGATCCGAGTGATAAGGGAGAAGCCAAGAGGATTTATACAAGACGTCCCAAACATTTGTTGCAACTTACATTTTTCAACAGACACAGAACATAATTATTCTGAGAGCCTAAGCAGTCATGAAGTGACGTTCCTGCATTAGATTCTGATTAACATTAATAGTTTATATATGCAATTGCTGCTGATAACATGCAGAGGCCTCAGCCCTTGTTACTATAAGCCAAATGTGCAGAAGGACTGCTATTTTAACGCTGCAGCTAGAGTAGGGTGTGCGAAGCTTGGCAGAGCTGTGCATGTTTTTCCAGCTCGGAGGGGGGGTTGTTACTGCTGCACTGGGGGAAAAAAAGAATCTTATTACAGCTGCTCCACGAGATTTCTTTCCTATGTGTCCAAGCTGAGAGCCTGCATGACACAAACGGTTCAGAGAAGGTCACAGCACAAATCTCAGAATTGGATTACTCTTGCCAGCACCGGCCTTTATGCAAGTGACATTCACTTGGGCAAGAAGTCTAGCGTCACACGTCTCACGCGTCACGCGCACGAGACTGCATCCTTATTATCGGCGTTCATGCTCACTTTGCACAGTGTTGGGTCTACTGGTCCCCAAGTGGAACCTGCAATTCCTAGGAGGATCAAAATAAACCAATCATAACAGTGATGGTTGCAACAGGTTAACTCCGTCGCTGCAGGAGGAGTCTGCAATACACTGGGTGATTCACACTCTATTTTTTAGGGAGGACGGTGTGGGGGTTGGCCTTGGTTTAGCTCCTCCTTTATTGTCACCTCAGAGTGTTAAACATGACGTCTCCAAGCTGAGTGTCCTCCCCTGCCACCCCCGCTCTACCTGATTGATGCGCCGCAATGATACGGTAAGAGTGGGGGAAATACTTCACGGACGGGAATGCAACGCACAATGCAACGGGGCTTTGCAGTTTCCCCATTAAAAACAAAAACTTTCTGTACTTCCGAATAAAGACACCACATTGTGAGCACATTCACATGTCTCAGACAGGTCCGCCACCCTGCTTTCCCCCGCTATCTCTTAGCATACAGCGCTTCCAGTGCAGCCAGGGATTCTGGGTAATGGCATGCAAATGAGCACGCACAGTGAGTCACTCTTTACTTCTCATCCATTTGAACATGGACCCTATAAGCTTATGGCTGTCGTGCTACGCAGCTTTACTTCCAAATAAACCAGAAAAGGCGAAATGCGTGTCTTAAACGGCATTACATTGGTTGAAAGCAGCCAGTTGAATAAGGAAAAAAATCGCTGCTTTAAGGAAGAAAAGTGCACGATCAAGGGGTTTGTACTTTTTGAGCCATGTAGGACTGACCCTGTGTAAAATCAGCCTCAAAACTGATACTCAATGTACTTTACAGAGACAAAAAAAGCAGCAGTAGCTAGAACGTCCTGCCTTTCCTTGAACGCCTTCTCTCGGTATTTCATCCGCAACTACTCATCCTCACTCAAGCCCAGAGTCCACCATCGCGAAGTTTAATCACATGCAACTTTATACGTTTCGGCTGCAGCAAAAACGATGCCACAGACATTAATACAGAATAGAAAAATGGGCATATCATGGTATCGCAGTAACGGTATAACCAGTAATAAATTCCCAATCCTCAACTGTAAAAAACAAAAACAAAAAACGCACTTACCCGTATTTTAATAACTCTAGTCTTCGATCCACAATTCTTCTTAAGCAGCATCTTCTGGAAGAAAAATACAGATTAGTTTGAGATAAGAAGTCTGAAAGCATCTTCAATTCTGATATTCAGACGGACGCATATTTCCCGTGTAAAAACCAACCAGTAAGGCAATACTATTTTTTTTAAATAACTGTAGAAAAACTAATTCCTAAAGCTATAAACAACTACTGACTGAAATGTTGAAACTGACCTACCAATGGCGTACCTTTACTGGGGTCTTTTATATACAGATGTAGCAGACGTCATTGCGGCTGTGCTGTAGCGCGGCACGCAGAATGCGTCAGCGGGAGCAGACACCAGGGTATTCGCATAAACTTCTTGTGAAAAAGGGGCCGTGCACGACGCATTGCAGTCGTCTGCTGAGGAGCGCAAGCGACTGCAACATGGTCGGCTATATCTGCTTATCTTTCTTAGCACAAAATGGGGCGCGGTGTACAGTAGTTCTGAAATGCCCACAATGCCTTTTGTATTAGCCCTTTAGCTGCTAGAGGCGCCTAGCAACACATCGCACTGCATTATTAGGAATTAGCGGCTAACAAAAATGAACGTGTGTGTGTGTGTGTGTGTGTGTGTGTGTGTGGTGGGTGTGGGTGTGTGGGTGGGTGTGTGTGTGACTGTGTGTGACTGAGTGTGTGTGTGTGTGTGTGTGTGTGTGTGTGTGTTTGTGTGTGTTGCATATCGTCTGACCCGAGCGACTGCTTTTCATTAAAAAGGATTTGGAAAGCAAATGTGAAAATATCACACGTCAAACTGTGGGACACACACTGTATATGTTATAGTAGGTGTTTTATCAGTGGAATATATATATATATATACATAATGACTGAGCCAACAAAGTGGATCCCTGCACTTCTCCCATTGGGCTACAATAAATGGGGAAATAAATATACATACTGAAACCTAAGTCTGTAAGACAAAGGAGACTTTTGGTTACATCCTTTGATCAAATAATGACAAGTCTGCTAACCAACGTCAAGGTAAGTCTCAGTAGCATAATGACTGAGTCACCTGTGCTGAAGCAGGGATATCCTGAAAACCTGTAGCAAAAAGCGAATGGCGCACAGCCAGGGAGCCAGGTGTGGAATAAAAAACTTTTCTTTTATTACAGCATGGTAAGAGACAAAATCACCCCTTAGGGGACACAGACAGGGACCTCCTACGCGTTTCGGACCAACGGGTCCTTTATCAAGGAGGTCCTTTCTTTCACCTATCCTGAAAACCTGACCTGTTGTTGGCCCTTAAGGACTGGAGTTGGCCACTCCTGACTAAGGCCGCGCTTATATTGCGCGCGACGGCGACACGATGGATGACGTCACCCGTCGCCGCTAGCGAAAGTTGTAATTCGCTTTCCGGCGACGTCGCAGACAACCATGTCTTTGATTAAGACCACAGAACAAAGTTCCATAAGAGCGGTGCTACAAATGCATGGGACAACCAGTCTCAAAGACAGCGTTTTGTTTTGCCGCGATGTCTCGTCGGCACTATAAGCGCATCCTTACACGTTTATTGTATGCCATGGCTAATTGGACTTACTACAGGTAGTGGAAACACATTGAGTCAGGTCAGCCGGAGCATTCCAGTGATTTGTACAGTACAGTACGTGGCAAGCTTTCCTGTTTATACCAGAGGTGTTTACAAAAGGATTGCACATTCTGTACTGCACAGACACACGTCTGAAATATATAGCATCGTTCTCCCAGTCGTGCTGCGGAGTGGGAAAGGAGAGACGCTGTACTGGTGAAAACAAGTTACGTGAGAAAACACAGATCAGTCAGAACACAAGTCTCAGACAGGCTGGTTCTGTGCATTACATGCGGGTCCCCATTGCTGGTAGAGAGGGCAGCTATGTATTAATGCGGCAACCTCAACCCTCGGAGGTGCATCTTTTCCGATTTTTCTGAGTGTACTTGGTGCTATGCACAGCTATTAAAGCAGCTCAATGTATTTATTTTAAACTTTGGGGATATAGGAGCAATCCAGAAACAGTAATAGATGGAGATAGGGGGGTGGGGGGAAGGGGGGGGCAGAAACAGTAATAGATGGAGATAGGGGGGTGGGGGGAAGGGGGGGGCAGGGCAAAATCAGTTTACAATGCAAGGATATTGGACCATATTTACCATGCGGCGCTACTTCATATGACACCTTCCGGTGCTGGAAGGCAGCACATGGCCCATCTGAATAAGCAAAAAAGGTGTCTTACCGGGCAGCACCACTTAGTAAACATTCACCTCATCCCTTTTACACACTATTAAAACAAACAAATAGCACACTGGTAACAATAAAAGTGCACGGTTTCATTGAAATGAAGCATACGCAAGGCTACTGCTGTGCCCATTTAACACAAGCCTATAAGCAGATGTAGAATACATATTTTTAAGTTGTTTTATAATTCTGCATGTTCTGTATTATGTGGTTTTCTATAGATATTCAGAAATACTTTCCAAACACATCTCTTCCCTCTTCCCCCCCTCCTCCTGTTCATTCCTCCCTTACATTTTCAGAATATTCAGCATAGCAGAAGCACTAAAAGCTGTCAAAAAGGGTGCGTTGTACCCGCAGCGTTTGCCTGGCCTACCAAAGAACCCGGGGGAATCCCCGGTGAGCCGTCCGTCCTGGGGGCCCCCCCAGACAGGCAGAGCATGCCGTAACAGATTCCGAATCCCAACTTTACCCCCTCCCCTCTGGCTTCTCTCCACCGTGCAAGCAATATGGGGCATTTTATTGTACAAACTGTACTGTGGTATTGCTACAATACATCAACTGTATTCTGCAGCCAGAGGCTATCACCTGATGAAAGGTCCACATGGGACCTGATTTCTCCTCTGTTATTGGCTGTTACAATACTGTAAAAGAACAGTTGCATTGTGAACTTGTGATACTCTGTATCTCTGTCCTAGAGGAGACCTGCACTTTGAGGAATTTGTTCTCAACATGAAGACATCAGCCCTGATAAAGGTTACTTTGAACCAAAACACCAAGCTGTTATTTCTACCATTTATTTATTCTTGGCACTTTGCATCGCTTTAAGTATTGAATAGTTTCTTATAGCATTCTGTGTTTCTCCTAGCATGCCTCCTCCAAGCATACAAATTACCGCTACTGAGCAGAAGAGACAGATAACCAAGGCAGCAAGAGAAACCGAGGGGGGAGACGAGCTGATGTTTTGTGTGTGATTCACAGTAATTCAAGGTCCCGGCTTTGATGAAGTGCGTTTCGCAGCTTTCTACAGTAAGCAAAAGGAGATGTCGGCCTTGAGCACAACCAAAGACACATTAAAAACCTTAAAAAGGTTAAAAAAAAAAAATGACAGTTTCAAATGTCCGTGACTAATTGTCACCTGACTAGGACCCGGTCTGACAGGGTTAATACACAATGCCGCAATGGCGGATTAAAGACAGATCCCACAAGTACCCACGGACCAATAGGCATCCAGGTCCCACTATAAATACTAGGAACAGGATCGGAAGAGTAGACTCCTCCCCCTGAAGAAGCGCGTTACACGCGCGAAACACGTGTCGGTGTTACTGACGTCACGAGCGTGACGTCACAGAGGAGCGACGGCGTTGCATGTGCCAGAGGCCTACACGGCTTGTATACTTTCTTTGCCTCTGCCTGGGTTCGCCGTAACCCGCTTTCCTTTCTTCCCCTCCCACACCGGCGCCTTTACTGTTAGGTCTCTGCAGACGAGCCGCGTGCTGCGTCCAAACAGCTGCATCAGTCACACTGTGCTATTATCCTACACACTGTTCTGTTTTGGGTTTGCCGCAACCCACTACAGCTCTGGTTTACGCACTACTAATAGCTACTCTGTGGCAATGTCTGCACATCATATGTATCGGTGTGAGAGTTAGGGAAGTGGCACTACCATTTAAAGGGACAGTATTGAGCGGATGGTTAATATTTCAAGCACCATTCAGTGACTTGTATCCATTCATGAGGCTATGTGCTTGATGTATATGACACATTGTGGTATTAACTGTTGAGGCTATGATGGAGCCTTGGTTTAGTATAATTGTGATTTATTAGACTACAAGTCATCTCAACGTGGACAGCTACAAGAGCTTTTTACACTTGTACTGATACCTATGGACTCATTCTCCTCCGATTGCCTATTATATGTCACATTACTTATACAGGCAACTGTATTAATCTACAGCAACTATTGTGGACTCACATGTTGAATTATACGCAGGGAAGATAGGGATATTCTCTGATAATTAATATAAGACATTTACTGTATTTGACATATCCCTACCATTCTCCACGGCTCCTCTGAGGGTTAGTTGACACATATTTTAAATTTTGGAGTGTATTATTAATTATGTATTAAACTTTTTGTTTATCGTCGCCTTTCGCTTTTAGTTCCTGGCTAAGGTGTTTTTCTTTGGCCTGCGAATTACATACAACATCTGGTAAGAGTGCATATAGAGGGGTAACTTTTGAATTCTTGAGTTCACTCTGTGTAATATATGGTTATTACCTCCCTTGCACCTACCGTTTTAGGACTTTCTATCCAATAGGTGAGCAGTTTTCTATATAACCTGTGTGACCTTAAAAACCTTGTAATTATTGAGGAATTCAATGACATAATTCACCCATGCCTGATTGCAGCAGTCAAAAGCAGATATGAATGTCATTATAATGCATGGAGGGTGTCTGCTCGCTCCAAAGCTTTCTCACCTCACATTCTGCAGTGTGAAACATGGTCAAGAGTGACTATTGTCCAAGACGGGGGTCCTCAACTCCAGTCCTCAACACCCCCAACAGATCAGATTTTAAGGCCCTCTCTCTGCTTCAGCACAGGTGACTCAATCAGTGGCGTGCTTCCACTTTCCAGAAAGATTTCGATTTTTATTCTAGTTTTTAAGTATATGCAATGTTGTACAGTATGTTGCTGTGCTATATTTTAGATGTAATACTGTAGGTAGATTGATGGGTTTTATCACATATAGTTTTCGACTGAAGAATATTAATCACTTTTTTGAAATGTTTGCACAAACTCATTTAGTGATAATTACTCTCAGTTTAGGCAAAGGTATGTTTATATGTTAACTTGTTAGTGTTTTTTGTTCCCGTCTGGCACATTCACTTGTAGGTGCTATAAGGCAGGGGTGCACAAACTTTTTACCTTGCGCCCCCCCATGCGTGCTCTCTCCCAATGCCCGCGCCCACCATACCAAGTCTGAAGTGTCAAATGACGGCGCAAGATCATGCGATGTCACATCCTGTGACCCCGCGACGTCATTTGATTCCGTGTTGCCATGGCGATGCGTCGCCCAAGCCGACTGAGTCACGGTATGTGAAGTTGAATGGGCCTCGCGTGGTTTAATTTAAATGCCTTTGGGGAAGAGCCTCTGTAACCGCCGCGCCCCCCCAAAAATCCCCCCCCACCCCCTGTTTGCGTACCCCTGCTATAAGGGATCAAAAGGAGCAGTACCACGTAAAAATTGGTTATAACAGGCTTAGGGCCATATTTAATAAAGAGAGAATCCATACATGCGCGCCTAGAAATGATTCCATTCAACCGATTGATTACATATCAACTTTTCCAAGGTCCTGCATGATACCAACGGCTGCAATCTTTTCAGCAAGTTATTTTCGGTGTTTTGCTGGCTCGTACAGTACTCACTTTAGTTTAAAAAAAAAAAAAATCCACAGCATAGCACTGATAATATCGCTCAACTTAAACTCAACTAGGAGTTAAACAGATCATATGCAAGTGTGGCCAGTTTCAAATATGAACTTTTTTTTTTTTTTTTAATAAACAAATCTCAAAATCTACTAATAAATTAAAAAGGAGAACATTTTATGGATTGCAGAGTTCTATATTAAAAATAGTTCTGAGGCCAGCCACATGTCTTGGCTGCCCACTACCTCCTTTTGGTACTAAACATATGTTCCTGGGCATCATGAGGAACACACAATGCCCAGGGAATGCCAAGAGGGTCCCAGCCCCGTGCTTCCCCCACCTCCCCTCTCTGATTTTAGAGAGTGGGGAACTCTGAATTATCATTATATCGTGGAGACTGCAGTGGCCATTTCCTCTCCCAGAATCCCTTGCTCGCTTCATCCTCACGGTTTATTGGTTCTCCCACCGAAGCGAAGAAAGAGACACCAGCCTGGAATTTCTACTTCAGACTGATTCCGTCTGTCATGTTTTCTCAAGCAATAGCTGCATTTAAAAACAATGTCTCCCACTTATAAAGGTCTAAAAAAAAAAGTTAAAGAGGGGGCTGCAGAAACACAGAGGGATAGTCTTCCAATAGGTTTGTTTAAACTTTAATTTGATGGTAGGGTAACTGAAAACAAGAAGGTAACGTGTCAAATGTTTATTCACACCAAGCACAGATGGGAACTGTATATGTTAATTCACAGTGTTAAAAAGGCTGACCACATCCTGGCATTAAGCAGAGTGGCATGCAGAACCCAGCTGCAGGAGAGCAGCACTTGCCCAGATCTGCTGTGGTATATTTTGGTTCCCGCCTAGGACTTTTACCCTTTTATGTTCAGCCAAGACGTAGTCGGATTTTAAATGTATACATTATGTTACTAGCAGTATCCCAGGGGTCGCTGTTACCGAATGTCTAACAGAAAATAAGTATTTAACTGTGGCAAATGCCAGTGTGGCAAAGCAGTACATCTCTGTCCTCACTGCCAGCAAAGCTTACTGCAGGGAAGTTCAATGCGTGACTTGCTATTTATGTGTATGGGGTTTGTACTGTACCTATTTTATAGTTTTATGTATTATGTTATCATTCCAGTGCGTGTATACTGTACCAATGCTACTGATAATACTTTAGCAATCTCATTTCAATAATGCTTTCCTATTGTGATCAACAACAGGTTAGATATTAAAGGCCTGTGTGTCGTTGAGAAAACCTGGCAGAACAAGAAGGTTTCTGGGTTTGAGAAGAAGTCATGCAGCACGGACCTCTGGGCCAGGACTTGAAAGTACTTTTCAATTAAAGTGTAGTCGGCCCAAGCCCCATAAATCTCACCGATTTCGGCAATTGGGGGGGGGGGGGGTGATAAACCTGTACCATACACCCAGATCACTGCATATTCACTGTAGTTTAGTCCACAAGAGCCATGCACAGAAAAAAAAGTCTAAATACGGTACATCATACATGCACTATACAATAATCATGTACCCTCAAGTTCCTCTCTGCCAATAGTGACTAGTTATAGAGACTTTGGCAATCATACAGACCCTTGTGTGCCCATCCTGGCCTGAGCTCATGTGGACTTCCTCTGCTACCAATTTGGCTTGAAGACTATTACGTGCAGTAGGAACTTTACAAAATCGCATTTTTATGAAGTCAAAATCTCCTTGTGCGGTTTCTTTTACAGATTTCAGTCACAATGACTTGGTTTCAAAACGATTTATTCTACAGAAATGACCATTTCCGTCATGAAACCATCCCAAAGTGTTCTATACTATTTCAGAGGAGTACGGCTTTAAAAAGTAACTTTGTGGGGGAACCATGGTATGTTTATACCGATAAACATACAACCTCTATCTACAGCATTCCTCAGGTAGAGTTGTTACTGTATGTGTAATGCTTAACCCCATCACCGCCGGAGAGCCTGCAATGCATTGTAATCTGTGCGTTGCAGGTTTCTGTTGGCGACCCAGCGGCCTTATTAGCGTTTTGTTATTGTGGCACAAAAAAATTAAATGCTCAGGAACCGGGGAGGGTCCCTGGAGGTTAGCGAGTCCGTGTATTAGCTTGGCGGGAATACCCCCTCAGTTCAGCTATTGGAAAAAAAATTATAAAGTATACAAAAAAAAATAATAATAATCTATACGACAAACCGGGGACGGCTTCTATAAAATCATTCTATTCTACAGGCTTCGCAAAAGGAGTCAGATCAGAACATTATTTCCGAGCAAGAAAGGCCAGAAGAGTATAGTACTGTCGTTTTAATATGACTTCAAAATGCATAATAGGCTTCCATAATAAACTCTGTGATCATTGTACAAAAACTTTCCCCTCGTCTTATCTTCCATGTGAGTTTCAAGGTGAAAATATGCCCTTGGCTGCCTGAGCAGCCATAACGCATTGCAGGCCCCTCTGGAAGTGAAAGCGTTAACTCCCTTGTAAAAATGTATCATTTTTGATGATTTTTTTATCCCAGGAAGTAGAAGGCCCCTCGGCCTGGGTCACACACGGAACCATCGTTTCTTTATTACCTACTGTGACATAATAAACTCCAGAATAATAAGCATGGAATGGTAGACAAGCATTTTATGTATGTAGGCACTCAAAAACAAGCTGACAATATTAATTAGCAAGAGAGAAAACATGAGTAGTAAGGTCTTCCGAGACCTGCATTCAGGCACAGACATTCTCAGCACCTGCTTCGTAACGTGGAACAACGTTTGGAGACAGAGTAACATTTTTCTAGGCTCTGCATCAATCCTCGAGCAAAGCCAGAGGGAGACGGTCAATAAGAAAGAAAAACCAAAATGCAAATGCAAAAGAAAAAGTGCTAAAAAGACACTTGCACTAAGGAACGGATGCATCGCAAGCCCTTTGTCTGGGAATGTGCCACAGGCTAATTCACACAACAACTAAACATAGCTGACCCTGAAAACCAAGTGCAAATATCCCTACAGGATGTCTACGTAACCGAGAGAGAACCTATTTATTGCTCATTGATGTGTTCACTACCATCTGTCAAAACTCTTCATTCAACAAAAGAAAACTGAAACCCATATTGGTTTGTTGTAGGAAAAACAGAAAGCAGCTATTGGAAAATCACTGTACATCTGTTCTATGGCAAATCTAGTGCTGTTCACTGTGACAGTAGGGGGTAATCAGGCTTCTAATAAAGGTTAAGCCTGGTTACCCCTGAAACCGTGGGGTACCTGGTAGCTACATAAGCACCATAAGCCAGGGACCAGGGGTACTACATGTGGAAAATAAAGTGACCCCTGCTTTTTTCTGTTTTCACGTTCCCTTTGCCCTAGAACTGTGAGCTTTCTTGGCAGTTTTAGGGGGGATATTTGGGTATAAATGCAATTATTTTGTTTGCAGGAGATCGAGGCCCGATGTTACCGGTAGTGCTTTAATTCTCCCCTGCGAGCAGGCATGATTTGCCGGTACGTGGTGTGAATTACACCGGGGCTACCCAGTGTCCCCAGACTCCTGGATTTCGAGCCCAAATCCATTTCCCTTATAAGTATAAGGTTCCCCAATGTGTAAACTTTATTAAAGTGTACTTTATAATGTTTTAGACATTTGCTATAAGACTCTATACAGTCAAGAGGAGAGGATGTCCAGAGTGAGAAGACCGTTTGGTGGGCGAGGAAGGGCAAATTGCCAAGTCCGGAGAACAAAGGGCACCCTGTGGGGGCACCTTTGTATCTGCCAGACTTTGTGGAGCCTGCCCAGCGGCTGGCAATGAGTTAGCTGGGGGAGACACAGCTCGTAGGCGCTTCTCCCATTGGCTAAATCATATTTCCCGCTCACCTGGCTTTTTGAGCTGGCTTGGCACGCCTCCTCCTTTGACATCAGCCCAGAGACAAGCCCCTATTTCTATTGGCTGGCAGGGAGGAATTCCCACGATCTGATTGGTTGCTCCTCCTTCCTCAATGCTGAACATAGCTTAGTGGAGGTTATGTAAGGAGAAGCCCCAGTCAGAGAACCAGACAGCTTTAGTCGATGAAGCTAGGGCGGGCTTTTCAAAGTTGCTCTGTTCCAAATAGCAGAGTAACTGGCTTCGTTTTGAGGCTAGGAAAGTCTGCTCTGCAGAGACTAAGTCAGACGCAAGGACCAAGTTCTCATTTAGAACGTAGCGGTCGCGGTCAGGATTTCTTGCCGAAAACACTTCCAGGACTGTCAGGACTAGGTGCCGGTCCGGATTTTCTGATGAATCTCGGTCCAGGACATCCAGAACAAGGTACCGATAAGGGTAAGCCCTTACAAGTGGGCGCCTGCACCTAGGAAAGGCTAGTTCTTAACCCCCAGGCCCCAGTAAGTGTGTATATTTCTATATTTTGTGTTTTGTTGTATTTCCGAGGTTTTATCCAAATAAACCCCATTTTATTTCACTGCCTTGTTTTGCCTATTGAATGATCCCAAACATATAAATGTGTTAAAAGACCTGGTCTACCGTGACATTCACTATTTATCCAAGATCTAAAAACTGCTGTAAAACTGAAGACAGATGATCGAAAGAACCAATAAAAACTTGGAAAACAGCAGAAACATCATCTACATAACCTGTGCACACGTCCCTCTCCTCAGCTTGCCCTTCATTAGCAAACCACAATTTGGTACTTTTTCACAAGAGCAGATTCTTAAAACTGGGTCAGATTCACAGATTGCTTGTTGTGTTTGCCACAATTTCCTGCAAATATTTAAAGAAATTTGCACATAAAAAAACACAACTGTGGAGCGCCAGCTATTTGCCGAATTGCAACGGATTTCAAATAACTTCTCACTCTATTTTTTTCTGTGTGAATATTCACTAGATTTGCTAATTTTCACCAACTGCTTTTAAGTAAAATGTGCAAACGTTGGTATTATACTTCCTGGCAAAGTCTCATATCGACCCAAGTGATTTAGAAGGCGCTAAAACACAGTATAGTGAATACAAACAGTGATATGTAAGGTGTATCAGAAAATTCTCAACCTTCACAGGGAAATTTGTACGAATTCCCTCATAGGCAGTAGAGAAACTCCAAACTGTGATGGGAGCTATTTTCAGGAACACCCCAAAAAAAGAAAAACACAGTAATAGTGAAGTAAAATCACACAATGGTTGGACAGATAAAATCTTGGCTCGTGTAAATCTCCTACTTACAACAGGTAAGTGAAGAGTCAGCGTTTAAGGGATAATGAAGAGTCAGCGTTGGACAGGAAAGCAGGATTGGAAGGTATTCAGGTGTACTCTTGTTCAGGGTTGTATTCATGTAAAAAACATCAAGGAGAGACCATAGTATGGACCAATCGGCACAAATTTATAAGATAAAAAAACGTATGAAATGTACTCACAATATATACATCAATTATGGACACATAAAGGTATCTTTCGAAGCGGTGTAATTCACATCGGGAAGGGTGACAGTCTGGCCTGTCAGTTTAAAACCTCCTCGGTCCGTTCGTGGGTTACAGTCAAGGAAGAGACAGGAGCCTAGGAGGCAAGGGAATATATCCGTCCCAGACGGATGTGACGTCAGACGCCGGTAACCACGAACGGACCGAGGAGGTTTTAAACTGACAGGCCAGACTGTCACCCTTCCCGATGTGAATTACACCGCTTCGAAAGATACCTTTATGTGTCCATAATTGGTGTATATATTGTGAGTACATTTCATACGTTTTTTATCTTATAAATTTGTGCTGATTGGTCCATACTATGGTCTCTCCTTGATGTTTTTTACATGAATACAACCCTGAACAAGAGTACACCTGAATACCTTCCAATCCTGCTTTCCTGTCCAACGCTGACTCTTCATTATCCCTTAAACGCTGACTCTTCACTTACCTGTTGTAAGTAGGAGATTTACACGAGCCAAGATTTTATCTGTCCAACCATTGTGTGATTTTACTGCACTATTACTGTGTTTTTCTTTTTTGGGGGTGTTCCTGAAAATCGCTCCCATCACATTTTGGATATTCTCTAAAGTCTCATATCGCACATTTTTCACCTGAAGGTGCCGAATTCTTCAAGTTTTTGCACATTTCTTACCCGTATATTCTGGGCCAATCGAAACTACACAAATGAGTCTCAGCCAGAGCACCCAAAAAGTCACATAGAGGAAGCCTACCGTAGTTGTCAAACATACGGCACGTGAACATCTAGAGCCTCCCAATTCTCTTGCAAGGGTTTTTCTGCAGCTGCAAAGCATTACCAGCAAACATTGGACAAAAAAACTAACTTCAGTGCATCAAAAACTGCATATGAAAGTGCCAATTCCTCAGGATAATCTGATGTGGCTGTAGAATATAGTGTATATCTTGATATCAAATGGGACTCTCATCAGTCAGGTAATAATAGTGATCGCAAAAGGTGAGTACATTTAATGAACATCTTGATAGAAATGACATATAACACATAAAACCATAATGTATGTTGCTAAGAGCAGATATTAGGGGAGGAAACACCCCTCTCACTGGTAGCACCACTTGGGTATTCAATGTCTCTTCCCCGGTACAAATGTTGTACTTGCTCCCTGCTCGATTTGCACAATAAATCAGTTGTATTAACGGAAGTACTCACGCGATCCTGCTGTAACTGAGTCCGTGTGCGTGCTCTAGCCGCATGAAGTAATAGCAGAGAAGAAAACGAATGGCTGTGCACAGCAAAAAAAGTAAGTAGGGTGAAAACACCAACGCGTTTCGCACCCAGGACAGCACTGTGACAAAGCGCTGTCCTTGGCACGAAACGCGTTAGTGTGTTTCCACCCTAGTTACTTTTTTGCATGTGCCAATAAAGTATATTTGAGTTACTTGTTGCAGTCCAGCCTGGGATTTTTGCTGCGCACCGCGATTCGTTTTCTTCTCTGCATAGCATTTCCAGCTAGGTTTATTTTGACTGGTAAAAACGGATTGGCCGGCCAATCAAAGGAACAGAAATCGCATTGGTCCGCTCGTAGGACCGAATGAGAAACGAAAACCAGATAAATAAAATCAACAAATAATGCCAGATATCAGCCCACTGTAAAATAAATGAATGTGCACTACAAAGGAGTTAAAGAGTAAAATAATCCAAATGTGGGTGTTATCAACCAGAGCATAGTGCCTACCGCCCACCGGCAGGCAAGCTAACACCATGGGTATACTCTGCCCGAATACGGGCGAGCACCAGTGCTCGGAACAATGCCACAATATTCATTGGGACCTCCTTCCAAACACTGCTTCCTTGTCTTCTAAATGGCCATCTTAGCCAATGTCAGCATTAGCAGATGATGTGCTTCAGCCTTCGATAGCGCTCCCCCACTTGCCCACTAACAGTATATGAGTGGCTAAAAAATGGGCCCCACTTTCAGTTGCCACTTATCTTATTAATGACAAAATACCATACTTGTGGGGGACTCTGGGCCACTTCCTGCAGTTGAAAGTCACGTACTGTACTATTTATTTATTAACATGATGACATTTTTTAATACAAATTCCAATATGGATAACTCTGCCAATGACAGAATACTTATATTCCGAGACATGAGGGAAATGTAATCAAGTGTCCTACAGACTACAGCACATGCTACACAGGGGCTCTTTAGAATGACAGGAAAGTAAAAAGTCTCCTTACATCACCTCTCACCTTATATTTTGTACTTGTTTTAAAACAGGACAGGAAGACCTTTAACCAGGGGTGGCCAACTCCAGACCTCAAAGGCCACCTACAGGTCAGGTTTTTAGAATAACCCTGCTTCAGCACAGGTGGCTCAATCTGTCCCTGCTTCAGAAGCGGTCTTCGACTGAGCCACTGATTGAGCCAACTGTGCTGAAGCAGGGGTATCCTGGAAATCTAACTTGTAGGTGGCCCTTGAGGACTGGAGTTGGCCACCCATGGTTTAAAGGCACAGGCAAGTTTTGTTTTTTGAAGCAATGTTCAGTAGCGGTGGTAAACTTTATTTTATCTGTAAGCCCTTCTCATGGGTTTTTAGCACATCAACAAAAAAAACATTTTTTATCAGCGTTACTTGAAGATTGTGGTTTGCCTGTATGTAGATTGTAAACTTACTGGGTTCTAATTTATCACATGTTCCTGGCTTCCAAACTGGGGTAAAAACCCAGCGCACAAACTGCGCCAGATGAAAACTCCCGTTGTTTCCCATTCTCCTCGATGAGACTGGTTGCAGTCTTTGTACTGAATTTGCCGCCGCGAGATAATACCCTTTTTGTATTTCTAACTCAGAAATAACATTGAAAAAAAATATGACCTTTCTGATGAGTTCTTTGGGATTTCATCTCAATCTCCTGGCAACAAAACTAGGTACTAAAATGTGTATTAGATTGAATAAACATTTTAACAAAACATTGGGATTAATGAAATTGTTTGCTTTGAGAGATCTAGTAACATGCTTTAACCGGGGACTACATCACTCCCACCCCGCTGTCACATTATATAAAATATTTATTCTGTCTACGAAAAGTCTTTATAGGCTTTTGAGCTGGGCAATAAAATACTTTATTGTGCTACTTGATTATTAAGTTAATACTGTATAAGAAATACATTTAAAAAGAAGATTGCAGAGTGCTTTCCCATGTGATATTACTCCTATGGAGTAATTGCAGCCTTGAAGTACCTCGCTGAGTCGTAATACTGTAGGACATGAAAAGATGTTGGACTCTGACTTTAGTAAAAACAAACGGTGTGAGAAGTCTCTGCTTGTTCAACAGCATTGGAGGAATGTGACCCGCGTAGGTGCACATAATGTGAAAAGACAACACCTTCATTACCGGGAACTCTACTAGACCAGGGAAACGGAGAGTTATCTGAAGAGTGGCAAGGTGGTCATGTTATCTGAAGAGTGGCAAGGTGGTCATGTTATCTGAAGAGTGGCAAGGTGGTCATGTTATCTGAAGAGTGGCAAGGTGGTCATGTTATCTGAAGAGTGGCAAGGTGGTCATGTTATCTGAAGAGTGGCAAGGTGGTCATGTTATCTGAAGAGTGGCAAGGTGGTCATGTTATCTGAAGAGTGGCAAGGTGGTCATGTTATCTGAAAAGTGGCAAGGTGGTCACAGAAGGTTATACGTAAGTAACCCAGCGGGCACTCCTAACGTTAAATACAGTTGATCAATTTGTCAATTTTTCCGTCCCAACCTGAAACTTCTTAAACTGGCCACCAGCTCACCCTGATTTAACCCATATAGAGCCGAGGGAGGTTATAGCTTGCTGCTGTATGTGGTTATTCACCATTACATCTTCAGAGCGGGGCTTCCCTTCCTTCAACTGTAGGGTTAATGTTCATCTCTAGGGCTGTTGTCCGAGCCTGATACAAAGGGGGGAGGCCCTTACATTGCTGCTCTGGTGTAAGATAAGATGTTGAGTTCTGCTGCAGTTGAGGAGGACCTGCATGAGGGACATTTCTAGCACGATTTTTCTTAGAAATGCCGGGCATTTCTTTATCATTCTCTACACCCTGGAGGGGGGTGGACACCGAGGTATAAATTTTGGGGGGAGAATTTTGGCCTGTGCTGGTGCAG
Organism: Ascaphus truei; assembly: GCA_036426205.1. NCBI lineage: Eukaryota > Metazoa > Chordata > Amphibia > Anura > Ascaphidae > Ascaphus > Ascaphus truei. The sequence goes on from CM071570.1 coordinate 10,385,537, forward strand.
AAGAGAGAAATCAGTGATCCTCTATAGAAGTGCCTTTTAAATAAATAAAAAAGGCATATTTACTAAGCAGCGCACTGCCAGAAGACACTTTACAAGACATTCCCTTGAATGGGCCATTTGCATCTGCTGGCACTGGGAGTCTTATAGAATAGCACCGTTTAGTAAATATGGCCCTTAACCCCATTGCTTGCCAGAGGTGTCCTCCCCTGCAAAAACCCTCCATTCAGCGCTGATAGAAAATAATATTTACTACTTTTATACTAAAGTTAGCAAATAATTGCTCTTTGTGCTGCATTTATAGTCTGATGGAAGACCAAAGCTCTGGTTAGAGAAACCTATCTACAGTATAGGATATGAGCAAAACCAGGTGTGGGAAACCAGAGCCTCCATTTCTTCCCCAAACTCAAAACAAAAACCCGCAACAGGTTCAGAACCCAAACTAGAACACAGCCCCATGCCGATCTCTAGGTGTTTTTCGCCATATCTTTTATCATTGATTTAAGTTTTTCAGTCTCCTATATTAATGATTTTATATTGTAAGTGTTTTTGATGCTTTATTATGCTATTTTAGCATTTTACAGCTTTCATTTGATTCCCCCCCACTGCCCCTATAATTTGGTAAGAATCCCAATACAAAATCAAATAAAAATAAGAGTGTTAAACAAAAAAAAACAAAAAAAACCCTCATGTTTACAACCAAGTCCAAGACGTGAGAAAGTGCGTCCCTCTGAGTTTATCCGTGCCCCCCCTCTCTCCCCCCCCCCCCCCCCCCCCCCACCCCGAACTTCAGGGATACCAGACATACCTGTAGTTTATTTGGACGGTTTAGAAATAAAAACTACTTCTATGGCAACGAGGTCACAAGCCGCAATGTCCTCTCCCGATGATGTTGCAATGTCCTATTGGCTACCCGAGCGTGTGTGACCCGGCAGCCATTTTGTGTCCAGTGGGTAAGTATTCCTGCCTTGTGGAAGAAAATGGTCACCGCTCAGGAGCCCACAGGTCAGGAGAATAGATGAGTGAATAGCACAGACTGACACTTTTGTAAAATGCATCAAGAACCTTGGCTCAATATGTTGTAGTTGCATCCCTTCATGGAAATGCTCCTTTATCAATCGGAATTTAAAAAAAAGTACCTGGCCGTATACGAAATAGGTAGGGAGATTTGTTAATTAAGAGGCGTCAGCGGATAAAATCCTCTGAGCCGTTCCCCCGGTTCAGAAGCAGCAGAGCCGGGGAGTTCACCAGGCAAGCTGAAAGATTCAAAATGGCCGCAGGGGTCAGGGTTTGCTGCGGCCAACAGGAAAGATAACGTGGTTTTCTGTTGGTAACCCCGTGGCCATGTTTATATTCCGGCACCAAAAAAGAAATACAAATCTCTCGGGTTTCCGGGACACCAGGGATCAGGTCCACGGTAACATCTGGTTCTGGTTAAATATTTTTAAAAAAGCACAAAGACTGGATGAAAAAAAGTTATGAGGCAAAACTGCTTCTTTAATGCACCTAATATTACATGGATCATTGTCTCCCACGCCCAGTGCTTGAGGGACAAAATAACCAGAAGATGTGAGCTGGCATCAGCCATTGCAGCTCAAGGTTATCTTGTCGAATGTACAGTATTTACCTTGAGACAGTTTGGCTTGTTGCCTCACAGACGCTGCGGGGCAGGGTAGTATTTTAGGTGTTGGCGCTGTGCGTTTTGTATATGGAGAATCTTTCTCTAACACCCGCTGGCAATAAACAAGCACCAATAACTGAAGTGTGATGAATAGCCCCCATACACATTGTTTTCAGACTACATTTGTCATGTAAATGACACTTCCGACAATGTAAGAAAAGACAAACCATTGCCCCACTGTGGAAGGGAGAAGGTGGGGAATATGTGCACAGTAAAGGGAGGCCTGAAACCCATGGATCCATCATTAAAAAGAGTTAAAAGCAGCAATACAGATTTCATTTTAATTTTTATATTTATAATTACAGGATGGAAGCAGGGGGTCTCCGGCTCGGAACCATGTTAATTTCAGCTCCGGGGACCCCCTGCTTCTAGAGATGCTTACCTCCGCTGCGGTGCCGGTATCTCTGGAGTTTAAATGTTCTGGTCACGCGAGCCAATAGCAAGCTGCAACGGGTGACATCACGCCTTCCTATTGGCTCGCGGGACATATAAACGCAGCTATTACATTAGGCCCCGCTCACACAGCACGCTACAACGACGTGCGCACGCTTATGTGCGCGTGCGCGTTCATGACAGACTCCTGGCGGCCAATGGTAGTGTTCACTATTGAAACTACCATTGGCTGCAAAGTGCGGCGTCGACGCTGCTGCAGTCGCGGGAGTCTTTTCAGTCTGTGATCTCCGGCTGCAGCAGCGCAACGTCAGTTTCCGCAGCCAATCAATGTCCAGACGTTTACATTGATTGGCTGCTGAAATTGACCCGAAACTCGGCAGTGAAATCGGGGGGGACGGGGGACCCCCCCCTCTCCCCTCAGTATATGCTCTAACCACTATATTATACATTATATATGCTCTAAACACACACACGCTCTCACACACGCACTCTCACACACGCGTTGCTCTGTGTCGGATCATTCCGTGGGGATAATCACACATCGCCCAGCAGACGGAGGTCCGCACACGCGGACGCGCGCACGCAGCAAACCTCCCTGTGTGAACGCGGCCTTAGGCACACGGCTGCATAGATACCGGCAGCACCTACGGAGGTAAGTATTGCTGCAAGCAGAGGGATCAGGAGCTGAAATTAAACACAGTTCAGCTCCAGAGACCCCCTGCAATAAAAATAACAAAAAATGAGACCTGTAGTTCTGCTTTAAAGAGAGCGATTGGCAAGGACAAAATGAATACAAATAATCTGGGTGTGACATTAAAACATTTCAGGGAGGCCCCCCAGAGAGCAAATGCTTTGGTCTTTCCTCCCTATCATGGCCAATAATGATGTTATCTGAGGCCGTATTATCCCCCTGGTCACACTGGGAGAGAACAGCAGAGGATCTCACAGAGATAACACTGGGATAACGGATTCCGGAAACGTAAACGAAACAAATCTCGCAGCACGGCCAACTGCTTTAAATGGAGAGGCCCTCAGCTTCTTAGCTATGCGAACATCCCTAGCTGATAAAAGAAACACATGACACCTTCACTCTTTCAACACATGCATCTTAATGACAGGACTATTTTTTTTTTGTTATAGTTTCTTTTTACTCAAAATTCTATTTTTCTTTAAATGTTTGCCCATTTTTACTTTAAGGATTTACCCCCCCCCCTGATTTCATCAATTCTTTAAATGCAATACATATGAACAATCAATACAATGCAGTGAACCACGACCACCCACAATAGAGAGAGTTACTCCAGATCTTCAGCCAGGGATTGAACGCTCTCTCCGGTGTTCGCAGACGGTCCATGTCCGCTCAACCTGAGTGTCAACACACCATCGCTTTTTCATCACACCCAAATTATACTGTGCCTAAGCGTTCTGTCAGCCCTGGCCAGATAATCCCTTTGGTTCCCACCGCAGCTTTACATATTGATAGGAGGACGTGCTAAAAATATTTGTGTTTTGGCTCACAAGATAGTGACAACTAAATATACAAACAAGCATATGTTCTTTCCATGTAGCCTGTCAATTGAGGATTATTCAAACCTTTGGAGATGGTTTAAATATCCGTTTTCCATTTCATACAATGAACGGGATTCTTTTCATGTATGTTGATGGAAAGACAACTCTAAACAAGGTGCAGGCCATGAAATGATATGCACAAAGCACCTAGGGTTGCCAGGTGGCCAGTATTGAACCGGACTGTCCTGTATTTGGCCATGTATGTGACCGCTATTACTTCTCTGGACCTGACCGGTTTTCGGGGCAGCGGGATTTCCCCAAGCAGGGTGAGCGCAGGGCTGTTTCTATTGGGCGTGGCAACTTCCTCCATCCTGATTGGTTGCATTACCCAGCAGCAGCCAATCAGGAGAGGTTTCAGGAGCCTGAGGGTGGGGTCAAGGAGAGGAGGAAACAGCGTGGAGCAGAGAGGTATGTGTGTGTCTCGCGCATCGCATATGTGTCCAGTATTTTTGGAGAAACCACCTGGCAACCCTAAAAGAAACTCTGTTCCTAGCTCGTCCCTTTGCTCCATATAACCACTCCTTACAATCTCTTCTTAGGCCATTCATATGAATGGGAGTAAAGGGGTGCTAACGTGTAGCACCCTATTGTGGATCAAGGCCTAACTGAGGCAAAATTGATGCAATTCATTTTTCTGATAAATTCAAATAGAGAATACATTTTATTAAAGTTCCAATGTGCTCAATCTGGAAGAGTCAAGAGGTAGTCCCCTCTCATAAAGTTATATTTATATTATAATGTTCCTACCAAGCAGTGTTTTTTTTGGCAATTTCTGGCATCTATTTTAGTTACTCTGGGAGAAGGAGCGGCTCAGTGAGTAAAAGACTCTGACTGGCACGGAGTTTGAAGCAGGGGAACCTGGTTCCATTCCCGGTGTCGGCTCCTTGTGACCTTGGGCAAGTCACTTTATCTCCCTGTGCCTCAGGCACCAAAAACATAGTTTGTAAGCTCCACCGGGCAGGGACTGTGTCTGCAAAATGTCTCTGCACGTAAAAAACTAGCAGCGCTATACAAGAACAAACTATTTTGATTTATATTATAATTGTTACAGGGGGGCTCAGTTAAAATACTGGAAAGAGGGCTGAGAGGCCTACAGTTTAACAAGATACTGAAAAAATAAACATCTATTTTTGTGTCAAACAGCACAGATTGGCACTTTAATATGCAGTACCGTTAAAAAAAAAAACTCTTGAACATGGTTATCATTAAGCTTTGCAAAACTAAGCTCCGTTAACCTATTTAACGTGATGTTAACCTGAGTTAATCATAACGCACTGTTCACTAAAGCAGATCATGTGCTGTTAATCAGGATTTTCTCCTGTTAAAAGCATGGCGTTATGACAGCCGAAAAATCTCCAGGCACTCAAAAATGCCATCGAAATAGAATTAGATATTTATTTTATATGAAAAGACAAACGTTTTGGCCTCAAAAGGCCTTCGTCAGAGCCTTTTATAATCACCTATAACCCACTGGGCAGATACTTGTAACCACACCGGAGATTCCTGGAAAATGTTCATTTAAACTATTTTCATATATTTTGCACGGTAACATTAGCATATTTCCAGGTATGTCCCCACATTGAGTGTTCATGACTATATGGAGGTATGCAAGTCACTGGGATCCCCCTCCATCTACTTCCTAATACAATGGTAGGGAAATGCTCCAACTTTACCTTTCAACCCCTGACCTTACACCTGCTATACAGACCAAAGTTTCTGAATGCCTCTCTGGAATATCATCCTGGATGGCCATCCGCCGACTGAAACTTAACATGGCAAAAACAGAGCTCCTTATACTTCCTCCCAAACCTGGCCCTACTACCTCCTTCCACATTACTGTTGGAAATACGATCATTCACCCAGTAGCAGAAGCACGCTGCCTAGGGGTCACACTCGATTGCTCTCTCTCATTCTCCTCTCATATTCAAAACGTTTCTAAAACTTGTCGCTTTTTCCTCCGCAATATCACAAACATACGCCCTTTCCTCTGTTACTCGACTGCTAAAACTCTGACTCAGGCCCTCATTTTCTCCCGTCTCGATTACTGCAACCTCCTGCTGTCCGGCCTTCCTGCCTCTCACCTGTCTCCCCTACAATCTATCCTAAACGCTGCTGCCAGAATCACTCTACTCTTTCCGAGATCTGTCTCTGCATCTCCCCTCCCGAAATCCCTCTCCTGGCTTCCCATCAAATCCCGTATCTCACACTCAATTCTCCTCCTCACTTTTAAAGCTTTACACTCTTCTGCCCCTCCTTACATCTCAGCCCTAATTTCTCACTATGCACCATCCCGACTCTTGCGTTCTTCTCAAGGATGTCTTCTTTCTACCCCCTTTGTATCTAAAGCCCTCTCCCGCCTTAAACCTCTCACTTTCTGCCCCGCACCTCTAGAATGCCCTTCCCCTCAATACCTGACTACCACCCTCTCTATCCACCTTTAAGACCCACCTTAAGACACATTTGCTTAAAGAAGCATATCAATAGCACTGGATAATCCTGGACACATGATACATAAAGCTTGGCCCCCTGCAGACGCACTTACTAGAATTCCCTCCTACTGTCTCTATATGTCCCCCTACCTACCAATTAGATTGTAAGTTCCTCGGAGCAGGGACTCCTCTTCCTTAATGTTACTTTTACGTCTGAAGCACTTATTCCCATGACCTGTTATTTATATTATTTGTTATTTATATGATATGTATTACTACTGTGAAGCGCTATGTACATTTATGGCACTGTATAAATAAAGACATACAATACAATACAATACTTCCATGTACTTTCACTAAATGCAACTTCAATACTGTATATGCACAGATAGGACAATTATCCTAAAGAATGGGCCTGGCGTAAAGGAGTCAACTGTATTCTACTGTCAGGATGTAATTTGTTGGGAGGTAACACCTGTGGCTAAGGAATGGCAATATTATGCTAAGGAGTTCAAGATAGAAATACATAGGTATATGGACAAGGTCTACAAAAACCTACCGTCCAACTCCAAGTCAGCTGGCCCCAGAACACATATGGCTAGCAGTTGCAATTAGGTCATTTAGCTGGTTGTAGGGAACTCTACTAGAACCCGAGGGCCAACTACAAGCACATTGAACTAGAACAGAATATTCGAGACATGTACTGTAGTCTACATGACAAATAAAGTGATGCCCATAAATCGTTGAGGGGTGTCCTGAGAGTGGGTTGATTTATATTTTGGGGAAAGGACTCAATAGTCACGAGGGAGGTCTTCATTAAAGAACATGTTTAAGAAAGATGAGATTGCTGTAAGGATAGATTTGAATGGCAACGTCCCCATCCTTGATTTCATGAGGCAGAAAGGGGTCCATTAAAACAAAAAAGTCTAATTTGCAGAATAACCCATTTACTGCAGAGCCATATATTGCTGGCTCCTCCAGCAGCAGATGGTTAATCAAAATTCCTAGCCTGGCTTGTTCCTGTGATAACTTTCTGAGACAAGAATAGGAAGAGATCTGCTCCAGGGCTGTGCTGGGGTGCACCGGATTAAGCATGGAAGGAAGCCAAAATTGTGGTTGAATTCCCATGTTCTTGCGGCCAGTCGTTAAACTATTTCCGTATCCTCAGTCATGATGTTGTGGTAGAGTCACATGGAGTGGCACCCTCGAGGCTTGCTGATGTTGCCCCAATGTCATGGACTTTTTTCAGGTTTCTAAAGGACATTGTAAGCTCAACTCTCAACGAGCTGTGGCCGAGAGATCGGAATGGAAGGGAAGGATCATGCCAATGTGTTCACATGACCCCAGAGTCAAAAGGTCCTCGGCACCCTGAGGAAGTGCGCATTCTGGCACTTAAAGGATTAAACCAGTAGGCCTGTAGGGTGGCAAACATCACTTACAGGAATTTCATTGATTGACCAGTTGAAGAAAAAAAAAGTTGGATGAGAAACTAAATGGCAGTTGTAGTGTTGTCAACCTCCCTCCATGTCCTCAAGAGATAGTAGTGCAGTCCTCATCCAGTAATTCCCTACTGCCCACAAAAATGTGAGAAGAGTGTGTGGGGGAGAAGCAGGTGAGGAGGGGAGCATGGTGGGGAGAAGCAGATGAGGAGGAGAGCATGGTGGGGAGAATCATGTGAGGACGGGAACATATTGGGGAGAAGCAGGTGAGGAGGGGGTCATATGGGGGAGAAGCAGGTGAGGAGGGGGGTAATATGGGGGAGAAGCAGGTGAGATGGGGGAGCGTATGAGGGAGAAGCAGGTGAGGAGGGGACCATGTTGGGGAGACGCAGGTGAGGAGGGGAGCATGATGAGAAGAAGTAGGTGAGGAGGGAAGCATATGGGGAGAAGCAGGTGAGGAGGGGAGCATGTGGGGAGAATCTGGTGAGGAGAAGCAGGTGAGGGGAGCATGTTGGGAAGAAGCTTGTGAGAGGGGAGCATGTGGGGAGAAGCACCTGAGGAGGGGAGCATGTGGGGAGAAGCACGTGAGGAGGGGAGCATGTTGAGGAAAAGCGGATGAGGACGGGTGCATATTGGGGAGAAGCAGGTAAGCATGTGTAATCCCAAAATATTCTGTTTATTGCATTTGCTTTACTACTGTATGAACTAGGAAACTGAAAAAGGAATTTGTTTTAATTGCCGTGTTTAAGATGTGTGGGGGGAGGGGGAGGAATGAGTTTATTTTTTAGGACTCTTGCACTGATGTAGCAAAAGTGATTTTAGCATATATGTGAATTAGTGCCAATATTCCTTTCCCATTTCCCTTGCCCTTTCTGCTACAAAGCCACACAGAGCTTCATCCCATGGCTTCAGTTTCAACTGGTTACCATAGAAGTCGTCTACGTCCCCCCTCAACTTGTAAAGCAGCTGAAATTCCACACCTGCCTAATGAAGTCTGGGGAAAAAAAAACCACAGTGTTGTTGTTGCAGCCACAACTGCGATGACATATTAACACACGCGGTGTACGGCGCCCGGGGGAGAAAACCAAACCTAAATGCAGAGAACGCAAGCAAATCTTTTGCTGGGAAATAATAAAAGTAAGAAGGGAGTAAGCAGAGAATGGCTGGAAATTACATTTTTTCATTTGTTGATGGCTCTAAAAAAAAAAGAAAAGTGAAAATCTGTAAAAATAAGGGGTAAAAAAGTCTATTTTTTTTAAAAGTTATAATTGACTTAATAATAATAATAATAATAATAATAACATGTTCTTGTATAGCGCTGCTAGTTTTTACGTAGCGCTTTACAGAGACATTTTGCAGGCACAGGTCCCTGCCCCGTGGAGCTTACAATCTATTTTTTGGTGCCAGAGGCACAGGGAGATAAAGTGACTTGCCCAAGGTCACAAGGAGCCGACACCGGGAATTGAACCAGGTTCCCCTGCTTCAAACTCAGTGCCAGTCAGTGTCTTTACTCACTGAGCCACTCCTTCTCACTTTTACAAACGTGATTTTTTTATTTGATATTTTCTAATAAGTACGCAGAAATAAACAAAATATATATTGCATAAATATTTATATACAGTACGTAGAAAGTATAAACAGTCACAGGGCCCTCACTGATGAATAAGCACAATAAATGTTATATACAGGGTGCATACCGTCCAAAGGGTACGTATAATGGCAAAAAGGGACAGGCACTGCAAAAAAAAAAAAATGTGATTTAATAACAACGTTTCGGCACATACACGAGGGTGTTCATCCTTGATAAAGTGCCTGTCGGAACGAAACGCGCGTTGGGGATTTTAGGTGTGGCGTCAGGCGTCACTGAGGGTGGAGCTTGGGGTAGCGGAGGACTGTTAGACTGCAGTGTCTCCTATCCTGCGGTCATTAGCAGCTTTCTGCTGCCGCCTCGGTGTCAACACCGGATAATAATATTTTATTAGTTTGATTAAATGTTAGGTTCTGTGTGTACGTTATACTAGAAATACTCTTGGGATTCTTTCCCATTTCGTTTTGTATAATATCCATCCGCTTCATTCATCTGGTGGCTCCTCTCTGCGCTTCTCTAGTTCCATAATCACCTTTGGAGTAACCATTTCCATTATACTGTCACGTGAGACTGCACAAATAAAAGGGTTATTTTTCTGAGGTGCAAGGCGTGTAACATATTGTGCGCCCGCGCATCAATTACAATTGGCTGTGGGAGGCTGACGTTGATACAGCCGAGAGCGGTGGCGCGGCAGATCACAGCAAATTCATGAGAATTTATATTTTCCCGCTGCTGCCGCGCCACGTGACGCTGCCCAGCCAATCACAGCACGGCTATCGCTGTGACGTCTATAGCCACGCCCCCTTGCCGCGCACACCACCGCTTATAACATATAAACAAATCGCGTGCGCCACGTGCATGCGCAACGCTGTGCGCACACCCACATGCGCACCAGCCCCTACTATATAACAAGCCTAAAGCAGCCATACGACATTCACCCCCCTTTGTTTTTTTCTTATTTATATATTTAAAGTGTGACAATGTATACTTGTATTATATTATAAATTGATAATGTATATACATTTTTTTTTTATTTACCTAAACTGGCAATCATTTAGTGCTCCTGTTATAAATCTGTAAACAATCCCGATTGTGTGCCTAACAATAATGCCTGCTTCAGTCAGTGTAACTCAGCAGCTACAATGTATTCTTGTATTACCAAGGTAACATGATCTATTGTTACAGTTTACAGCTCAAACTGCTGGGAACATTGGCAACAAATGATCACAAACAGGAGAGTGTTGCAAAGATCTTGCACCGCTTGGGAGGTGGGCTAAAACCTGCTGTAGAAATCAAAGGATGCTTTAAAAACGGCATTAAGAGATGAATAATAATAATTTTTACAAAATACACTAAGTATAATCAAATAGTACAGAACTGATTTATTTATTTTTAAAAAACCATATAAGATGTCGCACGTGTTGCTGCTTTAAACTTGCACGGCTTCCGTTAACAGCAACTTTTTCATCCAACTATAATTCAAAGTAATTATAAATACAGTATCCGTTGCAGTATCTTTTCAACGGAAACATTCTGTGAACGATCCTTTGCATGTTCAGTTTGTATCAAACATGTCACGCTTCACTTTGTAGTGGTGTCTTGGTAACGACTTTCTCTCGTGTGATTCACTTCCTCTGCTGCGTGTAGCACAGCCGCTCCGCACAGCAGGGCACAGATCGCGCCTTTGTGGCAGCAATCTGTAACCTGTTAGGTTCTTTTTAATGCTAAAAGAGTTGGGTTTGCTATATTCCTGAACCATCAACATGGGCCTAGGTATACTAAGCAGTGCTATACCACAAGACGCCTTCCGGGGCGGGAGGTCACTGTACAAGGTCTTCAGGTGGAACGGGACATTTGGCCGCGGCTTTGACCCTCCGCCGGGCCGCTACGCCAATGTAAATTAATTTAAATGGTTAATTTAGCGGTTAGTATAGGGGGATTTGGGGTATGGGGCTAGGGTTTTATGGTAGGGAATTAGGGTAAAAGGTCAAAGTTTTTAGGGTAGGGTTAGTAATAGGGACCAAGATTAGGATTTTTAAGGTTAGGGGTAAGGTTAGGGACATACCCTAGGTAAAAAAATATTGATGCTAAATATTTGCATAATTATTGCCCGTTGGATGTATTGATTGCCAACACGGATAGGATATGAATGTATGGAATTGTTGCCATGTTAATCTTTATGTCGGCCACAGGCCATAGTACCCCCAGTTAGGAATTAGATGCAGAAAGTATCCGAGTGATTAGTTATTGAACATGACCACAGATCGTTAGACCCAATATAATTAGTGTCGAGATCACCTATTGGCATCCAGGCCTGTAGCAGAGGCTCCTCATATCAGAGAGCCAAGCTAGTCTGGTCTGCCTGCCTTCAAGCACAGGAGAACCCCAATAATACCTGTGGATAAGGTACCCAGGAAATGGGTTGAAATACCCATTGCTGTGTGTTGTACAGTACATACTATTAAAGGGGTTAGCATAATATCACTGGGCCCACTCTGAGCATATAAAGAAGGGATCTTTCAGCCTATTTCCCAGTGGCTATATGGTCTGTATGCCAGACAAGGACAGGTAATAACACACACAAACACAAGTATCTCTACAAATACAAAGAAATACAACTCCCAGTATGTTATGATGTTCATCAAAAGAATGAGTGCACATTTTTCCATGTAGCAGCATAGCGCAGTACTGGGACTATACTGTATAATGCTCCCTGGCTCCTGTACTGGCACGTGAAGCCAGCACTGCATATGTTACCAAACCCTGCAATTTAGGGATCTCTAAGCCTGTATTTAGCGCTGTCAGAGGTTACATTTAGTTTAATACAAGATCTTTCATAATTCGTACTACTTTCATTTTTTTTTTTTTTAAATGTATGGCTTTATATTAAAACTAATACACATACACTGAAGCAGTGACATTTTTTGCAACCGAAGTACGTTGGTATACCATTTAACGCCCCAATATTGGAGTTCACGATAATTTATTGACATTTCTGTACACTAGAATTCCATCTATGAACACCACAAACGTCGGCCCACTAAAACGCACCCAACCTACTGTACAACGAACCTGCTTTTCTCCAGGATCAACGTCTGCTAGAACATTGAAATACATCATACACGAACCAAAGCACACGGGAAACTGAAAGTCGACCACAGTGTTTAGTATTACTATTCCCTCAGGCAAAGGTATTCCATGCATGTTTTAGTAATTTTCAAAAAAAGGTAATAATGTTTAATCTTTTGGCGTAAAACATAACAAGCCTGTTAACATGTATAATTACAATTTGTTACAAAAAGAAAAGAAACTCAAAACTAACAAACATTCAAAAACGTTTAGCTCAAATTTATTGCGTCTGAAAAAGTCATTTCCATCCATCTCCTGTGGAAACCAACGTCTATGTGTCTACTGCCACTATAGATGTGTAGAGGCCTGAGGTCTCAAATCGACATAGGAAGGACAAAAATGAAAGAGAGGCAGGGGGAGCCCACCGAGTTCGGGGCAAGTTTCAGTAAGAAATTCACCAACTTAGCCGGATGAAACCGTATCATTGGCAGGGAGGCCGCGCTGACGCCCAACGTTCGCTTGTGATGAGCATCACCGCTCTCTACCTGCCTGACCACAAGGAGAGAGCGTGGCGCTTAAAGACCTCAGTGCAAATGAGAGGCTTCGCCTGCAAGTGGCATGCTCCTGTGTGGCACAGCCATAACTGGACTGCCGAGAGCTTTTACCTTTTCAATCATTACATGTATAACCCTTTGAATGCCCCATCGCGTCATGAGGTCTGGCACGGCCGGGGCTTTCCTCCTAGTTTTCTAGGGGCGGATCGCGTTCAGCACCACTGTGACATCACCGTCACCAGCAGCCATCGCGTGGCGCGCTTACATTATCGCAGTGTGCCGGAGGGGCTGTGGCTCGCCAATGTTAAATGGAATGAGGGTGTCAGAGTGCTTGGGTCCTTATTAGAAATGGTGCGGTCTATTACGCCATTTAAAGAAGGCTGCCATGTAGATTTTAGGCAGCAATCCATCCAGCTTTAGCAAGATCATTTGATTAATGCTCTACAGCAGGGGACTCAACTCCAGTCCTAAATCCCCTCCCCCCCCCCCTCAAACAGGTCAGGTTTTCAGGCTATCCCAGCTTCAGCACAGGTGGCTCAATCAGGGTCTCAGGAAGACTGAGCCTCTGATTTAGCCACCTCTAATGAAGCAGAGACTGATTGAGAAACCTGTGCTGAAGCAGGGATATCCTGAAAACCTGACCTGTTGGGGGGGGGGGGGGGGAGGGGGCTTGCGGACTGGAGTTGAGCACCCCTGTTTTACAGGAAGGGATGATGGGTCTCTGTGTTGGACATAAACGAATGTATACATACTGTATACATACACACATACTAAGGAATTTGCATCATAATGTTAAGGGGGTTTTATTTCTCTCTTCTGACAGTGTTAATTGTACTGACTCGCAGGTGGCAAATGCTTCATTTCTTTAACCCTTAAAGCACGTTGACATGCTCTCTCGTTCAGTCCAAGCCTGCTACCTTCTATTGTAATCGGGAAGCTCTTTAGTCCACAAAACAATAGGAAATATGATGTATTTAGTAGGCAGTAGGCACCTGCTTACATGGAGTTTACCTTGGACGGGGTTAGCAGGCTGCTTTCTTTTGTTTTTTTCTTAAACAAAAGATGCAACTAATATTCAGTTTCACTAATAAATTGCAAATCAAATTCGGAAAGGAGCGCATGGTGTAATATTTGTTTTTCCATTATTTGATCAAAATGTTTTTCGTCGCTGGCTGGAGAAAACATTCCTACTACCTTGGAATTTGTCAACAATGCATGTACACACGCGCACGCACGCACGCACGCACACGCACACGCACACATGGGGCCGGCTGGGAGTTTGGCAGGGCTCAGGGCTGGGAGAGACCGCGGGACATCTTACCTTTTCCTGCTCATCCAGCCAGGTCGCGTTGTCATGACGACACAGCGTCATTCGACGTCGCGCTGTCATGGTGACGTGTCGTCACCAGGAGGAAATGCCAGAGCTGAGCAGGAGAAGATGCCGGAGCTGAGCAGGAGAAGATGCCGGAGCTGACAGACGCCCGGCGCTCTGCCCCCGGCAATCAGTTTAGATGTTGTGGGGAAGAGCGCGGGGGCCTCTGTAAGAGTGGGGCTCAGTGCGACTGCATCGATGGCACCACCATCAAGCTGGCCTGCGCACACACACACACACACACACACACACACCAAGGTAGTCTATGTTGGTGGAAAATTCAATGCTGACAAAATAACCACCAAATATTTTTCACATATCAGAGAAAAGCATGAAATAGAATAATGTGCACAACACAGTGTCTCCTGCAGCAATAATCACCGTGAATGCCAAACAGTGATCACATGGCTTATTTTTCCTTGTTTGACTGACTGACATGTGCCGGCTTCAGTATACGGTTCAAACTAGTTTATACCATTAGCAAATTCTGCCTCCAAGTTTGTGGAAATGGGATTAAACTCAAGTATGTATACTGCATACCTGTGGAGACCTACCTTTCAGATACAGGGTACTTCTACAAGTTCCAAATGATAGAGTCTCAGACAGGTCTACCTTTCCCTTATAATTACAAGGCATACAGTGCTTCCACTGGGGGCAAGGGTTCTGGTTAATGATATGTAAATGAGTACTCCAAGTTCACAAGTTCCCAGATAATAATGAATCCAAAAGCTTTTCTTCTCCCCAACACAAGAGTACAGGCGGTCCACGGTTATACGACAATGCGTTCCTGAAAACGGCGTCTGATAGTCAATCGTCGTGAAGCAAAACCCATTTTCTGCACATTGGTATGTATTATAAAGTCGGATATGAGAGTCGGAGAAGGCGTTTTTGGTGACGTAAAACTGCCCGTTGGCGCGTATTACAAAGCGGCGGATATGCTGCTCGTCGAATAGTGAAACGCCGGAAAGCGAGGCCCGCCTGTACAGTGCACCCGTCCAGAGTTTACAAACAATAGTAAGACTTCTCTTCTACCCAAGAATGAAATCTACATGGCAGACAACCTTGTTTGATTAAGATTTCTTCCATTCGTGAAGAGGAAAGAAGTATAAATAGAGGTGTAAGTATAATTACATGTAAATAAATCATGTTAAAATTCAGATTTCAAGTGAGCATTGTAAATCCCGCAGTTACATGATATAAAAAAAAAACATTTTTTAAAGAAGGGCTCATACACATACAGTACAAGAATAGAAAAGGCACAATTGCTTTGTTTTGGGCTTAATGCACGAGTGGCTCTGCGAGAATAAATACTCTTTGCTGTATGGCTTTTCCCAGAGCTGCCAAGATTGAGATTAGGGGCCCCGATCCAGGGATGGGGGGGGCCGGCTTGCTGGCGGTACCATCAATATGACTGCACCTGGCGCCCCGCCCTTACTACCACGTGACAATGCATCGCCATGACGACGCAACGTCACATGACGCGAGGGCGGACAAGAGGTCCCCGCGTATCACGTGACGTCGCGTCATCAAGGCTAACGCATTGCAGGAGGAGGAGATGCCGGCTCCGGAAGAGGCCCCGCGAAACTCCCAGCCGGGCCTGAACACTTCCATTAAAATACAATGTAATCACGCTATGAAGGGTACGAAGAGCATGGTTCTCTGCAAAGAGAGTAGTTAATGCACAAGCAGCGTGGGAAGTGAAGGCACAAAGAATATACAAACCCTGCAGATTTTGGATCAGTAAAAACTGAAGCGCAACTAGAAAGAGTAGTTAATAGTGTATGTTATATTGTATATACAGTATTATTTCTACTATATATAGAATAAAACACACACTGCTTAGAAATAAATGTAAAAAGATACCTCATCCACTCGCCCAGGATGAGTGTAAAATTGGGGGCGACATATGGATCCAAGAGACTGCAGTTGCTGCAGAGCCTTTTTCCGGAAGCAGAGCTAGATTAAGGTCTAAATAGAGACACGGAAGGCTGAAAACGTGATAAGCACATTTGTATACCCAGAATGATATCGCTAAATTAGACATACTCATGGCACTACAGCTTCCAGATCTGACATGCGAGGTCCCTAATGCCCCAGTGTATGTGGAATCCAGAAGTATCAATAGATCTATTCAACATTAGAACTCTGCCCAGCACAATAAAACAAGAAACTTGGTGAAAAGTGCACAAGATCCCATTGAAGTGATACTCAGGATTCATCAGTATTGCTGCAGAAGTCTACCCTCACAATGCATTCATTCCACTAACGCCGTAGAATAAATGTTCAAATGACCAAAGATGTTGGATAACATTCTGCATTGCAGAGATACTGCCTAGCATGTTCTTGTGCAGGGGAGCGCAAACGTCTGTTCCTGCGCCCCCCTGCATCCACTCCCCCGGTGCTCGCGCCGCCCTTATCTGCCCGTCGGCGTCAGTGGGGTCATGTGATGTGACGTCACAAGTTGCCATGGCGATGGCCGTCAACGCGAGGTCATGTGACGTCACAGTGGCATCATTTGACGCCACGTTGCCATGTCAACGCATCATCAGAAGCCGGTTGAACCTGGGTACGTTCAGTTTCAGAGGCCTCACGCGATCCCTGGCATTTAAATTAAATGCCTTGGGGAAGAGTGTGGGGCCTCTGCAACTGCCTGCGCCCTCCTGCCCCCCCAAGGAATTTCTGCGCGCTCCTGTTCTAGGGCAAAAGACTGATGTAGAAACGATTCATCTCTTTTTAACCATCAGTGCTAGAGGCGTTTGTAACACATTATAGGGCTCACTGATCCAGCACTGAAAGTGATAAATATCATGGCTACCAAGTTTCTCCAACAATGGGGCACATCCATCAAATATCAGTATGAGTTATAGCACCCGTTCTGGTGCAAACACCCATTGAAGTCAACAAGAGTTAACGCCAGAACAGGTGCGATAACCCATACCAGCACTGATGGATGTGCCCCAATATACCTTACTTGGACTGCACTGCAGAATAGGTTGACACCTTTTAACTAATAATAAATTACTCTTACAACAGCCTATGTTATGGACCTCCAAAAGTGGTCATTCAACCAACCTTGATCTCATAAGGATAACAAAACCAAGGCTGAGAAATGCTCTTGCCAACAATCCCTATACTATTCGTCATATACCTGGATGTTGTTCTTTATGTCCATTCCCGATCAAAAGAAACACCAGAGTAACAAGATTGCAAACAGGCATATAACTACATGTCTCTCGTATTCAGAACGTATCAAGTAATCATTTGGGAAGTCCAAGATTCAACTGAGCTTCTAATTTGTGCCTAGAAAATAGTACAAAAGTAAAACATTTTGCAAGAGGTCCAACCCCAAAAACATCGAAATAGTGAGTGCGCGAAAGTTAATATATTAAAAAAACACAACACTGATCTTTCCAAAAAATATGTCCAGACACAAAAAGAAGGGTGAGATGAGTAAGAGACAAAAACCCTCCACTGCCCGGCAAGTACAAATATCACTTGTATATCACCACTTGTTTCGCCATTATCTCTTAGTATAGAGCGCTTCCACTGCAGCCAGGGATTCTGGGTAATGACATGCAAATGAGCACTCACAATGTGTCACTTTTTGCTTCTTGTCCATTTTAACATGGAACCCCAACAAGTTTATGCCTGTCACATTACCCGGCTTTTTTCAGCACAATCTGGGTTAAATGCATAACCAGTAAACCTACTCACAGACATCTGTAGAGCTAATGAGACCGAAAAGGTCCAAACAGCTGTCTGTAGGTATGTTTACTGGCTCTGCACTTCTTTAACTCAGGCTTTACTGAAAAGCTGTGTAATGCGGCACACATAAGTTTATAGGGCTCCATGTTAAATGAACAAGAATCAAAATGTGACACTGAGTGCTCATTTGCATGTCATTACCCAGAATCCCTGGCTGCAGTGGAAGTATTGTATGCTAGGAGATAATGTTGAAAAGCAGCGTTGTCGATCTGAGACATGAATGTGCTCACAAGTGATATTTTTATTTGCTGTAAAAAAATATGTCTAAATATTTGTTTAAGTGATTGGAGAGCAGTACTTTGTGTTAAGCAGAGTGGCCCGTGATTTGCCCGGAACATTTTATTTCTCAGCTCCTTTCATAATAATCAGTTATACACACGTGGGTACTATTGTCTTTAGAGTCTGTACATTTATTGTGTCATTTCCAATTTGCCTCATCTAATATATCCCGGACAATTAGTTCTCAAGTCAATGAGACAAAATGAGCAGGATGGTTACAGAGGTCAAAATGAACATACTTATATAATGGATGTTCTACACACTTTACCGGGAACCTTATCCAGACTTGGACTGATACTGTACTTGGTGAAATATGAGACTGGCCAGGTTTCCAGGAATGACGGGGGGGAGAAAATCATGACAGTTTGAGAGCAGTTTTAGGAAGAGTCAGCTCCGCACCCACGGGTATATGTATGTGTGTCGGTATGTATGGATAAGTGTATGGATGTGAGTGCATGATTGTATAATTGTACCGGTGTGTGCACAGTGAATGTATATATGACCCAGGATATACTGTATGCAAGAGTGCAAGCCTTGGTATAACGTTATTGCCCTATAACGGGCGCCTACAATCTTTTTTTCCCCTGTGGGCCCTTGATACCCCAGTAAGTGTTTATGTATAGAGAGTCAAGGTAAACTGGAACCTACCTGTTGCATCTTTTCCAAGTCGAGACTGGGCCTGCTGATCTTGTCTCCATAACCTTGTCTGTGTCTTTTACATGGCATTCCTTGGTCAAAATGGGACCCCACGCTTGTGAATATGAGGGGGCGAGAAGCTGGGTTTCGTGCCAGAGGCTGCAGTCTTTTAGGAGGGGAGGCACTGAACAGGACAGGGCTGGTGCTGCCACGCAAGCCATCAGCCTGCTCCACAGGCCTAAAGGACATTGCACACAAGTGCTTCACCTCCTCGTCACTGGATGCGTTGTCGCTGTGGCAACTTAGTCTGCTGACCTGGGACCACTTGCGCTTCTCTGCAGCAAACTCCCTGCTAATCCGCTCCAGTTCCTCCTCAGAACTATGACGGTCCAGGCCGGGGTGGAAGAGGGCGCGTACTTTACAGCACTGGTTCTCTTGGTTCTGCTGCTGGTTTGTTGCCAACGGGGTCAAAATACAATTCCGTCTTCTTTCTGACATCAATAAACAAGAAACATCTGTAACCAATGAAGTTACACGACTTTCACTTGACTCCAATGTTTTGATATCCAAATATTGTCAGTTCATTCCCCCATTATTACATGCCCAAACAATGCACAGTGTCTTGGAAGCTTCTGGATCTATTGGCAATGGATTTAGTTACATTTTAAACTTTTTGCTCTAGCTCAATTAGTTCCCATCCCACTCTTGAGCTAATATGGCCATAGCATTACATAAGCCGGCAGGATTAACAAGCGCCACGACTTTAATACTTCAATAGGACCTAAAACTCCAAGGTTAGTTTGCGGAGTGTCGTAAAACTGGCATATGGTGCGATTAATATCAAATCTCAATACTGGAGGTACAAAGGTTTTTTTTAAAGTAATCCCTTTACAAAACATGAACAAAGCACAGGGTAATAATAAAGAATCAAGTACAGTACAGAAATCCAGTTCAGATCTGTTTGAATGAAAAACTCTTGGCATTTGAAAGAAAGAAAAAAAATACTTATCCTAATGTTTCCCTCATTGAAAGTCCTAAGCAAAATAGGATCCAAGCTCGTGAGTTCATGAAATACAGTTGGGGCCCCATTAATGCTACTTTCTTTGTACTGTATATTAGACACAAGGATAGAACAGAATGACCTAGCCATATGTCCAATGAATAGAATATTCTATTCCTGCTTAGACAGCACTTCCTGTGGGCCCTGCGCGGATTCTAAGTCCTGCTCATGCTCCAGCCCCAGAACTTACCGTTGTCAATCTGTGCAAGTTCCTGATTTTCTCCTTCAGAATCGTCGCTGTCTTCCTCGTCGCTCGGCGGGTATGAAATCTACAAAAACAAGGAGGTCTTACCACTTCTCATAGAGAAAACTAAAGTGACGGGTTGACACAAACGGGTTAAAAATGCATTTCGCCTCTTCTGGACATTATTCAGGGTAATCCAAAGTGGCATGAAAAGCGGCATCACAAACACGGAGTGGGTGTCGATCATTCGAGCATAGTACAAAAACACTATATTTCGATACTAGATCACACACAGATTGTGAAGACCTAGCAGCAAGTACTGTAGCAAGTTGTGGCAGTAGAGCAGCAAGATTTACAACCTTAAAGGCGGTGGAGTAGTCCGTATATCTATTAGCTACTGCCTGTTTCAGACTATCAGACTTGGCTCTAAACGCACATTAAGAGAAATTCAAAAATTACAAAGTTTGAACATGTTTTGCATCAGTTCTCCCCCCTCCCCCACACCTCTCAAGTTATTTTATGCATCCATTAACCGCTCCGCTGACAGAATCCTGCAATGCATTGTAGGACCCCTTGGTAGCAAGGGGTTATTGACCAAATCTGATCTAGTGTTGCCCTAATGAACCCACGAAAGACAAGCCAATATGATATGACTTCTATCTTTCTCGTATTTGATGCAATTGCCAGGAGTTCGAATATACTGTACATAACTTTGTTCATCTGCTATGGATCAGAGATTTTCCTGCAACTTAAGATAAACCAATATTGATACCAACACCAGCGACCCCTTGTAAGAGTGGCCATGACATGCAAAGCCAATGTAAGAGTGGCCATGACATGCAAAGCCAATGTAGAATTGACCATGCCATGCAAAGCCAATGTAGGAGTAACCATGACATGCAAAGCCCATGTAAGAGTGACCATGACATGCAAAGCCCATGTAAGAGTGGCCATGACATGCAAAGCCAATGTAGGAGTAACCATGACATGCAAAGCCAATGTAAGAGTGACCATTACATGCAAAGCCAATGTAAGAGTGGCCATGACATGCAAAGCCAATGTAGGATTGACCATGCCATGCAAAGCCAATGTAGGAGTAACCATGACATGCAAAGCCAATGTAGAATTGACCATGACATGCAAAGCCAATGTAAGAGTGACCATGACATGCAAAGCCAATGTAAGAGTGGCCATGACATGCAAAGCCAATGTAGGAGTAACCATGACATGCAAAGCCAATGTAGGAGTAACCATGACATGCAAAGCCAATGTAAGAGTGGCCATGATATGCAAAGCCAATGTAAGAGTGGCCATGACATGCGAAGCCAATGTAAGAGTGACCAGGACATGCAAGGCAATGTAAGAGTGACCATGACATGCAAAGCCAATGTAAGAGTGGCCGATGACATGCAAAGCCAATGTAAGAGTGACCATGACATGCAAAGCTAATGTAAGAGTGGCCATGACATGCAAAGCCCATGTAAGAGTGGCCATGACATGCAAAGCCCATGTAAGAGTGGCCATGACAGGCAAAGCCAATGTAACAGTGGCCATGACATGCAAAGCCAATGTAAGAGTGACCATGACATGCAAAGCCAATGTAAGAGTGGCCATGACATGCAAAGCCAATGTAAGAGTGACCAGGACATGCAAAGCCAATGTAAGAGTGGCCATGACATGCAAAGCCAATGTCCACCTTTTTGCTCCTAAGACTTTATGGGTCCATATCAACTGAAAAAAGGATGTCATATTGATAAGAATCAGCGTGGTTCTGCTCTGGGAGGGAAACCTGGACCAGTAAGTACCAGGTATATTTGGGGAGGTTTCTGCATGAGTGGTCCCTGTGAAAGCAGACATACTTTAACAGGCTGGTTAATACGGGTGCTGCCCAGCAAAACCTTTACCAAGTTGCATTTGCCGATGCCAAAACAGAAACCCTAATCACAGTATGAAGTCATTGTTAATATATCAATGGAAACTTTGAATTGTAAATAGATGTTGGCAAAAGCAAAGCAACTAATCAGGCAGTACAGAAAACAATGACTAATATCCCAAGGGGAAACAGGGCCTGTGCAGTTTAGAGGGGAATGTGTTGATGTTTCCTAGTGTTAAACTGTGTGAAACACAGGAGAGACATTTAGCCTCAACAGCTTACTAATGCTAACAGCAAGATCTAAATATACCAGTTCACAGCTTACCAACTGTGAAAGAGATGCAGCTGTGAGCCTACGGGACTGTTTGATAAATAGGAGGGTTTGTTAACAGGGAGAGCAGCTGTTACACACACCTATATATTTTACAAAAGGTCTACGGTGTTTTAAAGGTTTCACATTTACTGTAAAAACGGAAAATTGTAGTAGTTTATTTGGAAGTATTGTACATTATGTATGTATGCATGTCTTGATTTATATTGCGCCCAATGTACTCAGCGCTTTGCAAAAGAGACGGTACAGGAAATTATAATACAGTAAGTGCAACACAATCAGACAATAGGAAAGAAATCCCTGCCCCGGAGAGCTTACAATCTAAGTGGTATGTTGGGAGACTTGGAGATAGCAGGTGAGTGAATAAGTGCAGTAGACGGCAGTGAAATGGTTGGTAGGAGGGACTGCGGGTGTGGGACAGTAGCCCTGAGTCTAGGCTATTGAAATGCTTCAAGAGGTAAGTTTTAAGGTTTGATGTATGAATGTATGTATGTCTTCATTTATATAGCGCCATTAGTGTACATAGCGCTTCACAGCAGTATTACACGTGACAATCATATAAATAACAAATAATACAAATAACAGATCATTGGAATATGTGCATCAGACATAAAAGTAACATTTCGGAAGAGGAGTCCCTGCTCCGAGGAGCTTACAATCTAATTGGTAGTAAGAACGTACAGAGACAGTAGGAGGGCGTTCTGGTAAGTGCGTCTGCAGGGGGCCAAGCTTTATGTATCGTGTATAGTATTATCCACAGTGCTACTCATATGCTTCTTTAAGCAAGTGTGTCTTAAGGTGGGTCTTAAAGGTGGATAGAGAGAGTGCTAGTCAGGTATTGAGGGGAAGGGCATTCCAGAGGTGTGGGGCAGTCAGTGAGAAAGATATAAAGCGGTAGAGGGCTTTAAATACAAAGGGGGTAGAGAGAAGACATCCTTGAGCAGAACGCAAGAGTCGAGATGGTGCATAGCGAGAAATTAGGGCTGAGATGTAAGGAGGGGCAGAAGAGTGTAAAGCTTTAAAAGTGAGGAGAAGAATTGAGTGTGAGATGTGTGATTTGATCGGAAGCCAGCAGAGGGATTTCAGCAGGGGAGACGCTGAGACAGATTTAGGAAAGAGTAGAGTGATTTCTGGCAGCAGCGTTTACGATAGATTGTAGGGGAGACAGGTGAGAGGCAGGAAGGCCGGACAGCAGGAGGTTACAGTAACCGAGAAGGGAGAGAATGAGGGCCTGAGTCAGAGTTTTTGCAGTCGAGCACCAGAGGAAAGGGCGTATCTTTGTTATATTGCGGAGGAATAAGCGACAGGTTTTACATACGTTTTGAATGTGAGGGGCGAATGTGAGAGAGGAGTCGAGTGTGACCCCTAGGCAGCATGCTTGCGCTACTGGGTGGATGATGGTGCTTCCAACACTAATGTGGAAGGCGGTAGTAGGGCCAGGTTTGGGAGGAAGTATAAGGAGCTCTGTTTTTGACATGTTAAGTTTCAGTCGGCGGCTGTACAATACCATTAAGGCAAAGACAAAGAGAACCAAGAAAATACTGATTTATTTCATCTTGGACTTTTTGACTGTGGCGTGACTAGAAATGGAGTGTATAATTAGTCGTGCAGATTTTCATGTCACGGCGATTTTCTCTGCAGACTATCCCCAATTTATTTTAATTTGCATTACCTTTAATATATTGTTTAATTAATGCACATCGATTAGTTACTACACATCGGGGCAAGTTCTGCTTTCCAGCCCAAGAAAAATCCGGTATAGCCCCCCATTTAGCATTTACAAGTCACTATAGTACTGCCACAGTTAGGGTAACCTGCGTGCACGTAAAGTTTGCGGCTTTCCTATCATTTCTTGGACGGGGTTCTCTTTCTTTTTGCTGTAATTAATTTCCCCGTGTGCACCGACCCATCACCCATTTTCCTAAGGTAGAGCGGGTATCCCGCCTCAATACCATTTTTCCCAGAACGAAAACCATCAAGAACTTTAAGATGAATAAAATTAAAGAATAAAGCAGCAATCCTAATACAGGCTTGTAACAGGGACTTACCCCTGTTAAGAAACGTGCCTCTAATCCAGCAGTGTGCTGGTTAATTGCACACCTGCAATCAACCAACCCCACCTGCCTAATCAGAACTCTGTCAGAAAAAGCCTGTTCTGAGACACAGGAAGAGGATTCCTTAGTCTCACAATTGGGGGCTGAACCAAGGAAGGACAGACAGATTTTTCTTTAGTCCACACTGGACTGACTAGAGGAACAGATGTCTTGAGTTGCAGAAGGACTGGACTGTATGCTGATAGCAAGAGAAGGGGGCCAGACCACTAAATCTGGACAGACATTGCCTTAGCACACAAAGGTGCTGACCCAGGAGAGCAGGGAGGCTTCCCCTACAGCTACAAGAGGCAGATAAAACTTTCTTTTGGGACTGTTAAATACCTGCATAAATGTATATATATTTGGGGCTGGTAATTAGCTTAGCTAACCACCCAGTTAGAGAGGGCTAAACTACATGTGT
Source organism: Ascaphus truei (assembly GCA_036426205.1). NCBI lineage: Eukaryota > Metazoa > Chordata > Amphibia > Anura > Ascaphidae > Ascaphus > Ascaphus truei. The sequence continues at coordinate 10,410,270 of CM071570.1, forward strand.
AGATATTCAGGCGCAATAAAGCCTAATTTTAGTTTCACTTTAAACGGTCTCCATTGCGTACCTCTGTACACGTCTCTTACAAAGCTATAAACATAGTGTGTAAGGAATGGATCTGTTTCTTTTGCATGACCAGAGGTCTATGTACTTTAAAAAGGATACACATATATGTAACCCCATGCGTGATAAGCCACACACTCACACTGCCTGTGACTGTAATGGATATGAGAAGAGCCAATAATAACGGCTATGAAAGAGGAGGGCCTATGAGGGAAAGGAGCCTTTAAAAAAAGGTGTGCCACCATGCTGAGTGAGATCTGCGCAGACCTGAGTGCTATCAGGTTCGGTCGAGGTCTGCAGAGAGTGCACGTGTGCACGTCCGCAGCGGTACCAAAGCACCTTTTCAAAGCACAGGCCTGCAACAGTTAGTACACAACGAGCGCCCACGTGTACCGACACCATCACAAGCCAACATACGCAGGATTGGGGTGGCTAATGCACTACTGACCCAATACACGCACAGCGCGCAGCGTTATTGAGGCTTGTGCTATACTTGTGTACTGTGTGTAGTGACCCTCGGCAGAGGAGCACAAGGTACCAGAGTTAGGCTGCGCTTATAGTGCCGGCGACAGCGACGTCGCTGCAAAACAAATGTATTGGAGCCGTCGCGTGCGCTTATAGTAGGAGCGACAGCGCGACGGATTGGTCGCGATCGCTGGAAGTCACTTCAATTTGATTTTTATAGCGATCGCAGCGTGACGTCATCGTCGCCGGCACTATAAGCGCAGCCTTGGTAAGGTATAAGTAAACTACTTGTATTACCCATACTGTGCCTGTGTTCTTCCTGCCGTCTGACTGTAACCACGTGTGGCCCAGTAAGTTAGTCATAGGGACTTTCTGCAATATTCATTATTCTCAGAGCTAAAAGTAGAGGGATTACATATACTTTAAAACCAGAGACAGAACATAAAACACAGACAAAGCTCAGTTTTTAGCACATCCAGTGAGACTCATACACGGTACAGTGCCTAAATATATATGTATAAATATCTAATAAGTAAAATGGTCTTTTAGTTTTGACATTTTTGGCCAACTGTTGCTTAAGCCCTGAGCAACTTCACGGCAGACCACAATTCATGGGGTCCATCAACGCTTAAGAACTAAAAGCCATTTTACTATTATGGATATTTATACATATATATTTGGCATATGTACCGTGTATGAGTCTCACTGGATGTGCTAAAAAATGAGCTTTGTTGTGTTTATGTTCTGTCTCTGGTTTTTAAAAAATCTTATGCCCATGCCAGTAGCCGTCCTCTGTGAACCTGCATAATGCTTATATATATGGTTTTTGGTCATTTTAGGGGGTTTGCACAATAGGAGTTGTTAGTGTGTCCAGTATGGGAAATTTACCATATTACAAATCAGGACCAGCAGCACACACGCAAGCAAAAACATGACTTGGCCGGTGAACTTAAAAATGAATTATATAAATCAACATAGAAAAATTAAGGCACTCCCAGGACTTAAAGTATTAGAAAAAATATGCTACATTAAATATTTTTTTCTAATACTTTAAGTCCTGGGAGTGCCTTAGCTTTTCTATGTTTATTTTATACACACACGGATAGACACAAATCTAAAAAAAAAAAAAAAAATTAGGAGCCAGACATAATTTTTAGAAGCCACACTTTTGTGTAGTGGAGGGTTAGGGGGGCGGGGAGGGGAGGGTTTGGCAGGGGGGGAGGTTGGGAGGGGAAGGGGTTGATGGCTGGACCCCCTGCCCCTCTGCACCCGTCTGTGTGGGACACACAGACTCCTCCCCCTGTCACAATGAGCATTGAGAGCAGGGGCGGGCTGAGTACACGAGGGCTCTGACTAGCTCCACCCCTCACCGAATAGCTCCACCTCTCGCTGACCAGCTCCACACCAAGTTCTCCCATGCCTCTGCTTTTCGAATCCCCCGCTCCACTCACTAAACAGTGGTGACTTGACCATTCAGTCATCACTACACACAGCACTGGTGCCAGGAGGAGGATTCTAGGCGCCCGGGATTGTTCTATCTCAGTATAAACTCTATTAGTATGGAGGATTTTAACCGAGAGTAAATACCCTCTCTATATTGTTGTTGTATATGTATATGAAATGTCCCCTTCTGTAATTAAAAAACACAGAACAACCATGATTTTAGGACTACTCTAAACACCATGAACTGCAGAACCAAGCACACGTTTGCTTACAATAAGGAATGTTGTAATTTAGTGGTTAACCGTAAAGCATGTCCCAAGAGGCATGAGAAACCCTGGCTACAGTACGCATATTACTAATGAGCTATAGCAGATGTAACCCCCTGTGTGATGCACACACTCGCACTGCCCCCTGGCAGGTTTCACGTCAACGTGCTAGTGGACATGGTAACTGTAAGTGGACATGAGAGTAGCGTAATAATAAGGCGCTATAGACTAGTGTGAGACTAAGAGAGAGGAGCCGGTTTTCAGGGTTCGGCGGGCAATGATGAGATCAGAGCTTGCAGAACCTGAGTTGCCTATCAGGCGTAGTCCGGGCTTAACAGAGCTGTGACAGCGAGTACAGGGGAGCGCAGATCAGGCTTGGTTCCAGTACAGGACAGAGGGGGACCATCAATGGATCAAAGCACAGCTGGGTACCGAAACACCCTTTTCCAAAGTACGGCCTGCTTCAGTTGTACACAACGGACTCTCGCAGGGTTGTTCCGTCACCTCACGAAGAACAACACCATGTCCCGCGGATGGGTTGCCGTCAGTAAACTGACACTGGACATACACCTCCACATGTTACTGTTTGAACGATGGATACTTCGCCATTACTGTACATGTATGGAGTAGGAGGTTCTCATGCCGAGTGACCACCGGTGGTTAAGGTTGACCCCAGGTGGATGATAAAGCCGATTGCACAGCCTCACAGTCCTGATGTCAGTGCATTTGATCACGGGTGACAGGGCACGCGATGGCAGGTCCCTAGTACTCTGACCTTAGGCCCGCGTGGCAGCTTAAGTATTCATAGGGACTCAGGCCTCCACCTCTGCAATAATGTAAGACTGAGGGCAGGGAAGCGGGGTTACATATAAGAAGCTCAAATCGCTAAAGGAAATATATATATGACTGACAGCTTAACCACAAAACCATGCAAAGTCAGCAAAAAGCAAACCCCCTTGTTAAATGAAATGTATGCAGCGTGAGCTGCGGGTTACAGGACTCTGAAACTCTGACGTGTACAGCTGAAAAAGCACAAGCATAACCATACCCTGCCTGAGCTTGCACAATTCCACACAAGGGTTTTGACTGGCTTGGCTTTTCTTCTTTTTGAAGTGAAACTTCTTTAGCGGCTCCTTTCACATGAGAAAAACTCCCTGGCAGTAAAGGGACTGCATGGTGACGGAAGTGACGTCACTGCTGGAAGAAGAGGCCATCAGCGATGTCAGCATCCAACACCAGCAGTCACCGAGAGGAGAAGGCAGCGCGCGGGGGAAGAGGAGGAGAAAAAAGACACACCACACCCGGCCGCCGTGTCCACAGCTTCGCCAGGGGGGGGGAAGAGAGTGGGGGCTGCGCCGGGGAAGGGGGGAGAGTGGGAGCTGCGCCGAGGAAGGGGGGAGATTGGGGGCTGCTCTGGGTCGGGGGACTCAGACAGCGACAGCTCATCCTCCCTGTCCGGTGAAGAGGAAGGCGGCGGGTCTGGACGGTGGAGGCTCTGACGGGGTGGGGGGGGGGGGAGAGGGGAGAGGCGCCGCCGGTGGTCAGACAAGCAAGGTCAGACATTTCCTGTTTTTTTTTTGTCCTCCCACCCCTGTACTACGACCGGGGGGTGGGGGGGGGGGGGGAAGAGAGAGGGGGGGGCTGGCAGAAGGCACCAGCAGCAGGACACGGAGAATAACACACACACACCACAGCGACACACACACCACACACAGAGAGACACACACACACACTGACAGACGCACACACTGACAGACACACACACACACACACACACTGGCTCTGTGCGTGTGGGTCACTGTCTCTGTGTGTGTCTATGGGTCACTGGCTCTGTGTGTGTCTATGGGTCACTGGCTCTGTGTGTGTCTATGGGTCAGTGGCTCTGTGTGTGTGTCAGTGGGTGTATGTGCCAGTGGGTGTGGGTGTCAGTGGGTGGGTGTGTGTGGGAAACTGGCTCTGGGTGTGTGGATGTGTGGTTCAGTGGCTCTGTGTGTGGTTCAGTGGCTCAGTGTGTGTATGTGTCTGTGGTTCAGTGGCTCAGTGTGTGTGTGTCTGTGGGTCAGTGGCTCTGTGTGTGTGTGGGGGGGGTGGGGGTCAGTGGCTCTGTGTGTGTGTGTGAGGGTCAGTGGCTCTGTGTGTGTGTGTGAGGGTCAGTGGCTGTGTGTGTGTGTGTGTGTGTGTGTGAGGGTCAGTGGCTGTGTGTGTGTGTGTGTGTGTGTGGACACCTGTTTTTTTTTAAATTGTTATTACTGACATTGAGGTTGCATCGAAGAGCAAGTTTCCATCTTTGATGATATTGATACAAATAGGGTAAGGTAGTAGAATCAGAGCAGGATGTATTTCTCTCCAGAAGGACTTGGAGAGACTGGAAACTTGGCAGGTAAATGGCAGATGAGTTTAATACAGATAGAGAAGGTTGTGCATGTGGGAAAACAAGAATAATGTGGCAACTTGGGGAGACATTAAAATAGCATGTTTTTGTATTGAGACGCTGCTGTTATACGTAGCGCTTATAGAGACATTTGCAGGCCACAGGCACTGCCCCGTGAGCTCACAAGCTATGTTTTGGTGCCTGAGCACAGGGAGATAAAGTGACTTTGCCCAAGGTCACAAGGAGCCGACACCGGGAATTGTACAGGCTCCCCTGCTTCAAACTCGTGCCAGTCAGTGTATTTACTACTGAGCTACTCATCAACCTACATTGGGAGAAATACTTGATGAGAAGGTTTATAAGTGCTTGTAGACAGCAGGATTAGCAATAGTGCCCAAAGTCATGCAGTAGCTGCAAAGGCATTGCATCCCATTAGAAAAGGTTGTCTAAGAGGGAATATGAAACTATTACAATTATTTTCGGGGAGAGGTAGGGGGAGCTTTCAAAAAAACTATTCATCCCAAGGGCAGTACAAAGGACTCGGGGGCATCCCTTTAAGGTTGGAGGAAGGAATTTCACCAGCAACAAAGGAGGTTACTTTACAGTAAGGGCAGTTAAATGCTGGAATCAATTACACATGGAGGGACTGTGATGGCAAATACAATGAATAGGATTGTTCAAACAAAGTTGGACATTCTTTTGAGAAACGAAAAGTTCGGGATATACCAAAAAAGTAAAAAAACATGAGAAGAATGGTGATCCAGGATTAATCCGATTGCAATTTCGAGGAGTCGGGGGAAGGAATTTATTTTCCCATTTGAGATTATTGGATGAGATGACACTGGGGTTTTGTGTTGCATCCCTCTGGTCATAAAGGAGTATAGATATAGGATAAAGTATCTTGTTGTATAAATTTAGCATAGGTTGAACTTGATGGATGTATGTCTTTTTTTTCCACCCATCTACTACTACTACACTACTACTACTACTACTCTGCTTACTACTACTTAATTACTACTCCTTACACTCTTCTGTTCATACTTACCTCTCAGCCTATTTCTCGCGTACACCTCCAACTCGTGATCTGCCTAAAGGATGTCTGCTCTATACCCCTTTGTATCTAAAGCCATCTCTGCGCTTAACCTTTCTCAATGACATGCCCCCACCACTATGGCATGCCATCCTAGGAGGATCCCGACCATTCACCCTCCATATCAACCTGTATGACCCCAAACCAAACACAAGTGCTTAACACAGCATATTAGTAGCTCCTGAGTGATAGTTTTACCACCTCATACATAAAACCTTGGCCCCTTGCAGACGCACTTACCAAGAACACCCTCCTACAGTCTCTGTACATCCTTCCTACAACCAATTAGGAGCTATATATAAAATTATATATTTTGAAAAACGTTTGGAGGTATTTAACCTTTTAGTGCTGGAGGTGTCAACAAGTGTGAGATTGCCAATTAAATAATTCCAATGCCTATAAAAGGTGAGACCCTGTCCATATCCTTTTTATTTTTTATATCCTACCTCTTTAAGTGATCATCAGCGGCTATCCGAATACCATTCGTCGTGTTCAGCATCTCACACGACATAGGGTTTGTAGAAAGAAAAACTCATGTACAGGCCAGGGCAGGCAGGAAGTAGAAACCAAATAGCCACCAAACCTTGACGCTGTGTAAATAAAACCAAGAGAAAGGATGATATCACAATGACATCACAAACATGGAAAGTTATATAAGTTGTTGACAGGACTTACACTGCCAAATTGAGGCTATCCATGGTTTTGTATGTCACGCAATCACGAGGGTTCACATTGTATATGTTATTCTATCACTGTTACAGTGTTATACTGTATTAGCCATGTTATCCCCTTGGCTTAAATATCTGCCTGCCTAAACACATAAGACCCCATAGTTCCAGCGCAGGCAAACATTAGGTTAAATCTATGCCTTGCGGACTGCAGCAGTAAACCTAGTGAATGGGGGGGGGGGGGGGGAGGCATGCGGGGGGGGGGCGAAGGGTAGTAACGCCTATTGTGCCTATCAGGTGGCTCAGACCTAGGACCCTCCCACTGGGTTAACAAAAGGGGCTGCAGATCCAAATTAGAGTTGTGGGAAGTGGGAGCCAGAGCTCTTTCCACCTGTATTCCCCCCCGCAAGGGAGAGTGGGGGGATACTAATATCTTACTCCACCAGGGAAGTAGTAGGGGAGCACAGAGGATAGACCTTTTGCGGCCTCCAAGACCCTGGGGGTGAGTCCAGGACCTAAGAAAAGTGTACCTTGTATGCTGTATATGGATGACAATATAAAAAACTAGTTGACTGCTTTAACACCTTAAAGGTAAAGGAAAGGTTTCCTTAGAAACAGTTTGCTTCAGCAAAAATGGGGGTGGTTTACCAATGGCCATTGGTTGCTCCAAAATGTAGATGAACAGGTTAGGACAAGGTTAATTAGTAATACGAAAGTATTGCGGACCCAGTGGCATCAATAAGCAGGGAGTGTTAAAAAGAATTACTCTGTCTTTGGTGAGACAATCTGTATGCTAGAAATTGAAAAAGCACCTCACCAGAAAAAAAAAATCTCTCTTACCTGCGGCAATGTACTGAGTCAGCAAACTCCCCTGAATCCATGTGAGTGGGGAGAATCAAATCTTTGGAAACCTGATACTCTGTGCGTGGCAGAACGCGAGTGGTAAGTATATAGAGAATTATCCAGATGATAGCAGCGGAGCACAGCTGAAGGACGGGCTCAAAACACCAGCAATGAAAGGGTTAAAATTCTTCTTTATGGTACATGGTGCAGGGGGGAGACAGCAACAACTCTAAGCGTTTCAGGCCTATGCAGCCCTTTTCAAAGAGTGAAATCGCGTCTCCACTACTCGCAGTTGTGAAGGGGGAAACCCCGCCAATTTTCCCAGAGATGCCGTTTCGTTTTCGCGACGAATGTATAGCTCTCTGGTTGGTCAGAATAGACCTCCAAACTTGGGAGCTGGATCGAAGAGGCGTCTCTGGTAGCTGCAGTACCAGCTAGCTTGGTTTGGTAAGAGGTAGTCATCCAATCAGATAATGTTTAATTTAGAGATGCATCTTTGGTGGTCAGGGTTACCGATTCAGCCGGGGAGTGGGGGAAATACAAAGGGTAAAACATACAAGGGTGAATGAACAACACAAATAAAAAATAAAAATCAATGACAACGCAATCAATTTCCTCATATGGATAGATTCAGGATATGGAATAGCATAAGGTATATTATTATGTACACGATGGTTACATCATACAATACAGTGTAATCAATAATAACTTAGGCTATTCCATTATCAGGAATCTATCAATATGGGAAATGATTGCGTTGTCATGATTTTTATTTTTATATTTGTGTTGCTCATGACACCAATGTAGTTTTACCCTTGTTATGTCCCCCATCCCGCGGATGTGGAACTGGTAACCCTGACAACAAAATGCATCTCTAAATCAGTAATTGATTGGAGACAACTCTGGGCCAAACAGAAGGCCTAGCTGGTTATCTGCCAGCTACCAGAGACGCCCTCTTCGATCCAGCTCCCAGTGGAGGTCATTCTGACAACCAGAGAAGCTATAGCATTCGACGCGAAAACCGCAACGGCATCTCTGGAAGTGGGGGGTTTACCCTGAAAAAATGCCGAGTAGTGGAGACGCGATTTCACTCTTTGAAAAAGGGCTTGCCATAGCCTGAAACGAGTTAGAGTGGTTTGCTGTCTCACCCACTGCACCATGGGACAATAAAGAAAGAATTTAACCCTGCAGTGTGGTGGTTGATCCAGTCCTTAAGGGTGCTCGATGTGCTACTTGGATAATTCTCTATATGCTTTTATACACCTGCCTAGACTGCAGTGATCAGGGAGAGTGAAAAGAAGGTTTCCGCGGACCTGCACCAGCTTTGCTGGGGCCTGCTGGAAAATGGAGGCAAATGCACCCAGAAAGAGCTGAGATATCTGAAAGCCTGTCATGTATTCCCCAACGGACCATCGGCGGACACTCAGCAATCCTCTAAGCCTTCAAGGTACAGCACAACGAGAGTACAGGTATAGCGAAATCTCCCAGAGAGCGGGGTGGGGGAACACAGTTACATTTATAAGAGTGTATATGCATATTACTAAGGATATGTAAAGGGTTACATTTACCGTCATAAAAACTGAAGTTGGCTCGGACGGACAAATGCAGACCCCACAGAGTTTGCTCCCGAAAAGTCCAGCTTCTTCACCGTCAAAACGCAATGGCTTCGGGGATAGCCAGATGATTGACACAGCCCAGATCAGGTCAGTTCAACAGCTTTCCAACAGGGATCCCGATGCCCTGAATTCGACTCCAGGAAGCCAACGCTCTATACTATGCCCGCAAAATCAAATACAAGTATATCAAGTTATGGACTGTGTTTAATTTGATTTCAATGTAGTGATGACATAGATTGGTACAGTGGTGCAGTAATTTTACTTGTACAGAAGGAAATCCCAGATTCATTACAAGTAGTAGTGATACATTTTACCGGAATAAATTAGAGTGCTTATACAGTTGTGTAGTTGTACATCAGATTCCCCAATATATCAATACCAACTACTGCTGAGCGAAATAATCCGGGATATTTGGTGAGTCTTATATATATCTTCCCGTTGTCATAAAAATCTTAACATTTAGTCTAAAATTAGAACGGCTAGAATACATCTGCCTTTTTTTTTTTTTTATCAGGAAATACAATCACATTAAACTGTTCATAAAAGTTTTTAAAGATAATAATGCCTATACTATGTGAGTATGGATAAAAATGACAGTTGACAGAAAAGAATTGTTTTGACATTTAACTTACAGCTGTAGCTGCCATTATGTATCACCTAACATGACAAAAATCAGGGATAAAATCATGGTACGCGTTAATTCCGTTTTGAGTGGAGCTGTTCCTAATCTATGTTATGGGATTTATGCCACCGCCTTTAGTGAGAACAATAACAGCCACAACACCAACAAGCAATACCTTCAGTTTAACTGTCATGTTTGTTTTAGTATATCACAACCTGCAAACATGTATTTTCTTCTGTCATAAAACATACAGTATATTTGTACATGAGTTATAACATAATAACACTTGAGAGAGAGTCATTGTAAAATAGTTATAATATTGCTAATTAGCCAAAGTATTCTATAGTGGCTTGAAAGGGCTAAAAGTCGGGGCCAACCTCTTTCATAAAAGAACAAAATTATCAAAATACGGATGGTTCCATTACCTCGATAGGGATATCACATCGCAATCCTGCGTTAATTGCCATTCAAGTCAATTGTGAGAGATTTTCTCTTTAATGCCCCCCACCTGTACTGCCATATTAACGCGCTACTCTCTATAGAAATTTGCTTCTGCGTTAAAAGAAGCCTTACATATAGAAAAACAAACACCGGACTCATGCGCTCCAACCAATTAGTTGAAATAAATAGTGATCTCAGAATAGGCTTATTTTGGGAAATCCTTGGCAAAGTGTTATAAACCTAATTTGTAGGAACAGAGAATCGTTCTTTTGTTATTCAAGTCAATTGCAGTAAATGCAGATAGTGATTGCGAAGACGCGTATGGAGCTTTGTGAGTCCGTTGATTATGCTATTAGAACATGCCTTGTGGAAATGTTGAGCTGTCTGAACAAGAAACAATGCCTTGACTCGAACGTAACAGCATGGCCTCTTTTGACTTAACAGGGCCTGAGGAAAGGGATCAATTGATTTGAACCAAAGTTAAGGTCAGAATCTTTTCAAACCATGCTGTAATAATACTGCCCCTTCTATAGCACACCACATTTTTATTCTACGGAAGGCTCCAGATTCATCATCAAGTGCATAGTTATACAATTAACCTTTTTAATTATTCAGATGTTGTGAAGACGATTTCAGTTCAATTTAATTTCATGCATTGGCCTCTTCTTGGAAAACTGCCCTTCACAATATATTAAATTGGGCTGCTTGAAATTAATCTCAACACACTTTAGCCTCTCAACTATTTCAGCAGATAAATACATCCCAAATGCAAGTGATAATTTATAACTGGTTTTATAATCTACTGAAAAGCATTATAATGTTAGCCTCTGATAAATAAAAAATAGTGGATTATTTAGAGGTACAGTTACATTAATTGCATTAAAGATGAATTCCAAGTCAATATTAATCAGGACTAAATATTTACTATTTTACACAATTTCGATGAATATGTTAAAATAAAACAATTGGTTTAAAAAAACGCATCATATTTATCAAGGAAAAGAGTCCTATTTTAAGCAATTAAATGAATCTAGGAAACAATTCAACACCCACCATGCAATCTTTTAATGAACTTGGTTGGCTATCCCTGAATCCAGACGCAACATACTTTTCTTGTTTTAGCCCTTCAATTATGTACAGTACTTTGTGATCAAGCTTACCCAATATGTCTGAGCAGACTTCTCACCCCTACTGTACACTGGCGGCGACAAGTGGAGTGGAGAGCCGGGAACAAGGTTTTCCAAGGACCGGTTATCTGCGGGGGGGCCGGGCGGCCGGTGCTGGGAAATTACGACCGGTAGGGCTGGTGCGGTAAGTTGGCCCCGGCACGAGGTGCGGGCCAAATTATGTGTAAGGATGCGGGGCCTCGTGGTTGCGCGGCTCTTCGCAGCACAAAGCCGCCCTCACTCCCCCACGCTGAGCTAATCAGATGCTGGTGCGTGCCGGAAGATGGGGCCCAGTTACCAACGTGACACCGGCCATATGAGAGAAGCACCAGCTGAGGAGGCCCACATCATAGTGGAGAAAGGCAGGGCATAGCAGTCAGGTTGGGAGGCCGGGGCCTGGTGCCTGAGATAATCCCCAACTGCTGTAGTATCTTGGGGGGGGGGGGGAGAGGGGTAAGTATGTAAATGTTATTTGAATGAGCAGGTCCAAAGAAGGGACTAAGGGACTGTACCTGTCTATACTGAGAGCACAAGGCTTCAGGACTGGAATGCACCGATGGCCTTTGTAATAAAATGGGAACCAACTTGTCATACTTGAACTGCCGAAATGGCCGTATTCAGCCAGTAGACTGCCCAGCGAACAAGGCAAAAACATTATTACAAGACACACAGAAATGTGTCACACATAATAGATGGTCATTGATATCTGCAGTTAGAACGGTATCATTTAATGGTTACTTGAGAACGAAGATTGTCTTGGGTCTGAGGTTTAAAAAGACAAAAAGCATTTACTTAGGTTGAACATGATGGCAATGTGTCTTTTTTCAACCTCAGTGACTATGCGTAATATGTAACATCACACAAAGAAGTGAAACCTAGCCAAGTCTCATGGTTGACCAGTGACTAACATGTTACTAACTAATTAAAAAATGTTTATTGCGATGCAGATTTTTAAAAGCAGGGCTTCACTTTACCTGCAAAAAAAAAAAACAACTTAGCAAAACGCAGATACGATAAAAAGATACATATACAACAGAGAGTGATTTGGATACAAAGTAAGAAAATTAACAGTTTAAAAAAGAAAAATAAGTATGGTTTTTTGTGTTTTTAAAGACATCAAGTACTTAGATTGAACCCATTAGTATGTCACACCCTAATTACTCCTGGAGTCTAATGGGGACTGACCCTAAAAGCAGCAGTCAACCTGGCATTAAAAAAAAAATGTTCCCCTTTATATGGTGAATCAATACAATTTACACGAAATGAAAGTAATAGCTTATCATTAGCCGATCGAAGATTCGGCTGGGGGTTAACCTAAAATTGTGTCCGTTGCAGCAGAAGAGGACCGAAAGATGGCAAAGTCCTGGGGGAAGATCTGTGACCCGATTAAGACAGTCACTAGATACAATTGCGTCACTGTAGAGAGAAGAGAGAGAGACGCGCTTTAAAAAGGGTCTGTGCAGAGCATTGTTTCTGAGAGGGGAGGGGGATTGTGTGACTTTGTAAAGGGTGTTATAGAAATCAAAAAAATGCTTTGTTAAATTAGAATATATTCAAAAATGTCATCAGAGTTTGTTGTTTTTTTTAAAAAGACAAGGTATTGTCTATAGTGACAGAACCGATGTATTAAAAAAAAATCACAATATAGAATCCTTGGTTGGTCTGCCAGTTTTCAGGGTGAACTAATCCTAGCACAAATTGCCGCACCAAAGGCAGTGATATGATTAACAGAGGTTACAGCCTGAGATGTATTAAAGTCTATGCCTATGGCACCTGCCACAACTGGAGGTTTCTTTAAAGACAAACCAGTTTTAAAGCGATTTTTTGGACACTTGCATAAGATAAGTGCGAGAATAGTATTTACTGAGTCAGTCTTCTGAAAATTCCCCTTCCAGGGCTGGAAATCACATAGCAGCTATTCAGTGGTTTCTGATGTCTTTCAGAATCAGAAGGTTGTCTTATGGTAGAAGATTGCCGGGCGGGCCCGGAACACTGGTCCCGGCTCCTCCCCCACTGTCGGCGGCCCAGACCAGTGCTACAGTCGGGGTGAGAGAATCTGCCCTAATGATAATTGGCGTAACTTGAAGCACGCAAAGTACATATTGCAAGACTTTAAACAGGAACAATGTACATGTATGTGTAGGTTGCCCATCTGGACTCGAAGGGATAGCTAACCTGAGTCAAATAAAAGTGTGCAATGGTGGTGTTGAATTGTGCCAGAGGGGTCGCATTTTAATTGCTTTTAAATAGGGACTCATTTCCTGAGTAAATATGATGTTGCCCGTTAGTTAGTTTGTTAAACAGTTATTTGAACAAATTCATTGCTAAATTGTGTAAAAGATAGTAAAAAAATTAGTGCATGATGATTATATGACTGGGGATGAAAAGGATGCCATAGGGTTAAAATTTTACTTTTCATTGTGTTTTAATCTCAACTAAAGAAAGCGATTACACTGATCAGTGGTTAAGAGCTGTTTTTTTTATCTAATAAGGGTATGTGGGGACTGATATTTAGAGCAACATCCGATACCTCCAATACTAAATTTAGACGACAGATATTTAGTGCTATATTTGTAATACACAGTATTTTACAGAGGAAGGCAACACAAAAAACCGCAGAGTGAAATACCATACAGAATTAATCTATAAGGGAAAAAAGAAATTGTCCTCCTGACTCCAAAATTCGGCAACTAGCAGATTTCTCCCTCGGTTCAGACATGACCCCCCTTTCCCATGTAAACTCTGTTATTGAGATAATCGGCATCTAGTTCCTGATACAAACGCTTTCTCTTGTCTTACGCAATCTCCTCTTGATGCCATGGAGTATAGGATAAATTGATAATCCAAGATATGTCATGTAAATGAGCCGTTGCCATGATATAGGTTGAGTGACCGAAGCAAGTTAGCAGTTTAGAACATTCCCACAAAAGAACATACTTTAGTTGAGACGACACTAAAGGACAGTGGAATCTTGGCTTTAACAATTATCCCATTATTAAAGGAAGTAAATTACATGTGAGAAAGATATCTTAAGTTAGTGGTGAATTAAGAGTGAGTTAAATTTAGCCAAAACAGTACATCAGAACTTATTAATAGTAACTTATATACCAGTAACCATTTGTGAATTGCATTTTGGACAACTAAGACATACTGGAAAACTGAGAGTAAAGAATGACAAGATTGAATGCATCAGGACAAACCTTATAAATATTGATGGGCAGGCAATTAGGATGTGGAATAGTCACCCAGAGCGTGAGGCTGGCGATAGAACATTGGGTCCATTTCTCATGCATGTATTCTTATATATGTTCTCCGTAGTGTGCAATCCTCACTCCACAATTGAAGATGAACAAGACAGAACGGGTGGTGACATAGTTGAAGGGAATGTCGGTAACCCTTGTGCAAGTGGCACAAGGGAGGAGGACTTGGTGGTGGATGCTGGGTGGGGCATATTTCCAACCTCGCATTGATAAGCTGGGGCAGCTTAGCCTTTTGTTTAGTATCCAGTTGTATAAGATGGTAAGCTTGGGTCTTGGATATGTGTCTGTGATGGATCTTAAACTCTTGTGGTGGTTTGAGAATTATGGCAAACAGACACTGAAAACAGGATTGTCATCAAAAAATAAAGCTAAGTGTTACACTGAGCCATTAGTACTTGTTTGATTAAGTTTGAAACCAAAGGTGGATCTCCAGAATTTATATTGCACTTTTCATAATAAATGAATTTTAGCCTGTGGGAAATAAAAAAACAGAAATATGAAGTAGAAGAATATTCTAGCCAGTCTAAAACTACACAATGACGATTGTCATGATTGCAAGTATTGGCAATCTGTATGATTGATGATGCAATAATGGGAGTATAAATGACTGAGAAATCCATTTTAGAATGCACTAGAAGTGCAAGAAGAAGCAAATTATGGACAGATTTCCGATGGATTGAACCAGCACAACAGTCGCTTGGTACGTATAGGATATGTGTATTGGACGTATGTTCCTAATCCAATAAGGTACAGAGTAAAGAGTGCGACCAGTGAGGAGGAACTATAAGGGGAAAAACACAAACAAAACCAGGGGGGGGGATCACAGAATCTCCCAAACAAAGAACCGCTATTGAATTGCACTACAGGGCTGGAAACGTAAAGGGGTTAAATAACTGTGACAGGGTGGAATAAACAGTCACAGCATTACCTGACACCTTATGTTTGGTTTGCAGTGCAGCCCAGTTGACCACGCACGGTTAAAGTTTCAGTTGAGTTGAGCAAAAGACTTACAAGACAATGTTTTACAAAAGCCAATGACTTACACATAAAAATGAAACACAATATACACAGCAAAATATAAATTACTGTTATGGCTGTTTCTAGCCAATACAGGACACCCAGGACCTTATTATTATGACCCTAAAAGGGGGGAGATGATGCACAGAACTAGATGATGTATTAATCATAATCACCTTGAATAGGTGTTCGAACACGCGTAGGAAGTTTGTGGTATCCAGGGACACCGTAGCTGTACAACAATAGGCGGTGACGTCCAGCGGAGGGGATCGTTGCAACTAATTTTGTGGTATGTGAGACCAGCGAGGGACATCAAAGAATTCTCCCGCATCTAACCGAGACGGACGTCCGGCACCCCCCAGCAAGCGGCTGAGAACAGGGAAGTAAAAGAAAAAAAGTACGAAAACCCAGACGTAAAGGGGTAGAGATAGATAAGAGAACTAGTCCGGCGGAGGAGGATGGGAAGGGTTGGAACATCGGGAGGGGGAGCAGCAGGGGCTTCGAGCACAGTCGGTGCGGACGAGCCCAGTGTTTGTTATTAGTATACAGAGGTGAGGGCGGGAGAAGTAAGTCGCGGGGACTGCGTAAGAAAGGGGGAGGAAAGGGGAAGAGAAAGGGGGGGGGAAGAGGAAGGTCCAGTGGACCAGGGAGTGATTATAAGGGTAAAATAAGAACAGTAGGATAGGGTGTCCAGCAAGCGGTGACGGGGGTAATAACAATGATTGTGGCTGTGTGCGGTTTCAGAGGACGGCACAGCCGATGGCCATGAGCGGCTGCGTAGATGCCCTCAGATCCGAGACACCCACACACCACACGCGACCCACCACACAACACACAGAGAGACACACCCACATGGACAGAAGCACACAATGACCGTACACCACACATAGCACCCCACACACTGAGCTCTGTGCGTGTGGGTCCCGTCTCTGGTGTGTGTCTCTGGGTCACTGGGCATCGTAGGTGTCGATGGAGTCCCTGGCTCGTAGAGAGTGATTGATCTCTGGGTGCCAAGCACAAGGAGCTCTCTGTGTTGCCATGTCAAGCTTATGTTCCCCGCTGATCAGGGGGTCCTGTGCGCAAGAGGGTGTAGGGAGGGTGTTTCAGTGGATGTGGCCGGCGCATATTCTAAGTTGTGTGTGGGTGGGAAATGGCCCTCTGTGGGGTGTAGGGAAGATTGTGATAGAAGGTTCAGTGGCTTGTGTGTGGTTCATGTGCTCAAGTAAAGGTGTGTCTGTGTCTGTGCTTCGTGGCTCAAGAATGGGTGCGTGGTTGTCGGGCAATGGCGTCAGCATTAGTGTGTGTGTGGGGGGGGGGGTGGGGGTCAGTGGCATGCGTGTGTGTGGGGGGGAGGGGACACGGGGGATCTTCCAGATAGATGGCGAGGAACAAGCCCATAAAGAGAAGCGTAGCAGAAAAGCGCACGGGGAAGGGCAGAGCCGTCGGGGGCCTACCCGGCAAGCCGAGGAGAGCGGGCTCGGCAGGCATGGCTCTCGGAATCCAAGGGTGAGTTGAAAATTAGACTGCAGCTTACGAGGAACGGGAAAGAAGGAGAAGCGGTAGACAATCTTCCATAGGCGTCCTCCCGTAACACACCAAGGGAAAGCGAGCAAAATCGGGGAAGGAGGAAGGGGATCCCAGCAGTGGGAGGAAAGATGTATTCAGTCTGATCTCAGATGCTCATCAACGGGGCTCTTTCAAAACACAGGCTCAGTACTACAACATCGGACAGCAAGAGACTCCCATTCTGGTTTCATCAACTAAATCAAGAAACGGAAACCCCTCGCACAGCAACCAGCAGAAAGTTTGACTTGGAGACAAGGCAGTTCTGGAATACCCCACTCCCCTCATCTTTCATTTCTTTTCTTAACCAGGAGAGCGAGGAACCCGTAAAAACCTTCCTTTCCGTGGTCCCGCCCCATTTCCCAGCTCGGTGCGGAAAACCCTCCAGGGAAAGGGTTGCTTCCCGTCCGAGGAAAAGCGCGCCAGGGAGCACATCTTAAGGCATTCCATCGGAGAAGGAATAACAGTGAGACAGATCATTCCCCCTCCAGTTCCCCGGCATTGGGGTGGGAAGCAGTGAATGGGAAATTCCCTTGACCCCTTTGGGAACACGGCTTTCCCTCCCCCACCCCCAGTCGTGTACGTTTGTTTCACGTTTCATCCCACTCTCCTCGAATTCCCTGTGTGCTATAAAAGCCCAAGTTGTTTTTGTTTTTGTCTGTCCCGCCTCCCTGTGCTGTATTCTTTTAAGGCCTCTAATAAATACATCCTGATTGAATGAAAAAAAGAGTTCTCTTTTGGGTTTCCGCTGGCTAGAATACTACCCTCGACAACATCAATACCTGATCCCCAAAATGTCATACGTGGCCTCCTTAGACTAGAGCGTAACACAAAAGCCTACATGCTCCCCACCTACACACCGGTGCCGAGCGACAGTCTACCCCAATCCTTAAAAACCGCCCTTTCCCGGGATAGGTCCAAAAAACATAATAAAATTTCTATTCTTACCCCCACCCACCAAACGGCGCAACCCACTCACAGTAGTAAATAACACCAGTTAAAGGATGGTCTGACCACCCCCCCCAATCTCAGAGGCTGGTCATCTCAGAAATCTTTGCCCCACCCATGCCGAGCGACAACTTCCTCCCCACCGGGAGATCTACTCCGGGCACCCCTCTTCACTCCTTCAAAAGACATCCTCAGGGCCCTATTCACACCCCCCCCTATGACCAAGACTCTCCAAAGAGGGGAATTAAGCAAGCTCAGCGCGAGCCGCGGCCCCCCGAATCCCTCCCAACCAAAACAAAAGTGGTGTCCCAGCCAGACGAACCTAGACCCCGCTCTCTCCTCCCCACTTAGATGTGTATATCCCGCGATGGTCTCTCCTCCAAGAGACCGCAACCACACTTCTTCACACACCCTTTTTCCTCGCCTCCCCCCAATAGGCTCAATTCCCCTCAACGTATAGCCGGAGGCGATATAACCAACCAGGGCCCTCTTCGGTATCAGTAACCACTTCTTTCACCGACACTT
The DNA here is from genome assembly GCA_036426205.1 of Ascaphus truei. Classification (NCBI taxonomy): domain Eukaryota; kingdom Metazoa; phylum Chordata; class Amphibia; order Anura; family Ascaphidae; genus Ascaphus; species Ascaphus truei. The sequence goes on from CM071570.1 coordinate 10,428,631, forward strand.
TGTTGACCTAGAACGAGGGTTTCTTAGGAAAGTAGGGAGTTAGGGTCTTTTACCCGGCTTGTCACACTTTCTCCCGCCGGAAAGGAACGATCGAACTAAGCGCAGCCACACATATTTCCCGGGCGATCCCGGCCCTTTTCCCTTTCCCGTCTGAGAGAATAGATCCCCCACATTGAGCCCCTTTCCTCCAACCCCTCCAGTAGTATGCTGTCGATGTACGAAGCGTGGTTGCACGCTGTCGCCAGCGTGCAGAGAAGTGTGGTGTGACCGTGTAGCACGTGAGGGGTCAGTGACTTACTTATTGTGTGTGTGTCTGTGATGCTGCTGTTGCTTTCAATGTCGCCGCGCCTCCCCTTATAGTAGGACCACATTCGGGATAAACAGAGACGTTCTCCCCTTTGTGTTGATGTTGTTGTGTGCTGTGGATGTAGGTAGGGGTGTGTGTGGGTGCTGGGGTGTGTGGCTGTGTAGATTAGTGTGATGTGTCGTGTGTGTGAGTGAGAGAGTGAGAGGATGATGTGTCGAGTGATACATGTGTCACGTGGCTCCCGAGACTGTGGTGTGGGTCATGTGGTCTGGACTGGGTTGTCAAAGTCCTAGAGTTGCAGTCGGTGGTGTTGTGGGTGTCAGTTGGCTTTGTGTGTGTGTGCGGTCAGTGGCTCTGTGTGTGTGTGTGGGTCAGTAGGCCCTACTGGTGTGTTTGATTGTAGGGTCCGTGGATGTCGTGGTGTGTGTGATGTGTGTGTGGTGTGTGTGGTGTGTGTGTGGTGTTGTGTGTGTGTGTGGGGGAGTGTGTCGTGTGTGTGTGTTGTACAGAGAGTGGTGTGTGTGTGTGTGTTGGTGAGTGTGTGTGATTTGTGGTGTGGTGTGCAGTGTGTGTGTCAGTGTGTGTGTCAGGGTGGTGTGTGTTGGTGTGTGTGTGTGGTGTGTGTGTGTGGTGTGTGTGTGTGTGTGTGTGTGCTTGGGTGTGTGTGTGTGTGTGTGTGTGTGTACAGTGGATAGTGTGGTGTGGGTCAGTGGCCTAGTGTGTGGGGGGGGGCAGTGCTCGTGGTGGGGAGGGGGGG
>CM071570.1:10429842-10445041 GCA_036426205.1 Ascaphus truei
TGTGGAGGTCAGTGACTGTGGGTCAGTGGCTCTATGTGGAGGTCAGTGACTGTGGGTCAGTGGCTCTATGTGGTGATAACAACATTTTTTTTGGATCTATTTATTATATATTTATCTTGCCTTTGGCTGTATCCTCCCCTCCAAATTCCATCAACATGGCTGCGCGACGTCACGTAATGCACATTGACATAACAACGAGACGCTCCGTGACGTCACACGGCATCAAGTTGACATGACAACGGGACGCATTATGGCGCCGAGGCATCACGTGATGCCACATTGTCATGGCAACATGTCACCGCCTGACGTCAGTGTCTCGTTGTCATGGCAATAATTTTTTAATGTGTCCCGGTTTTTCACTTTGAAAATCTGGTCACCCCATTCCTGAGGGAAGGGTCAAACAACACCGGAAAAGAGTGTCACAAGTGGGCTGGGTCAGAGTGGGCAAATTGAAATCAGGTTAACCTTCAGCAAACTAGCGTCCCGCCCTTTTACCGTTTGCCGAATAGTAAAGCAGGCGAGAGCCAAGGGGGAAAACCCTCAGTTGTTTAATGATCTCGTAAAAAAATAAAAAATAAATGTTAAACATTTACTGGCATTTCTTATTGAGCTTTTCAAAACCAAGAAACATTTTCAAATTACTAAATGGTACCCACATGGCCGAGTGTATGCAACGATTGCAATTCCATGTTATGTTGTACGGCTGCACTATGGTACCCGTTCGTATTATGTAAGAAGACTTATTTCATGCACCTAGATGGCCTAGCCAAGGTTAATGGCGCCTAAAGGGCACTGACCACTAAAGCCAGCCCTGCCTGACGGACACATGGCACAAAGCGTATTGAATTCCTGCTTCAGGGCAGCAGAATGAGGGAGGGCTGTAGATGCCGGGATCAGCTGTCTTGTTGGATCCTGGCCAGCTTTCAGACTGCCGTGCCTGCACCCGGAGACAGGATGCTGCCACACAAGACAGAAGCCGGTGTTCAAACTGCCGCACGTTCAAAGTACGGTAACATTAAAAAAAGTGAACCAACGAGATAGAGGTTTATGTTCAGCACAGTGTTGCCGTTCGCTCCGGTAGCAACGGGTGATGGTATAAAACGAGGTGATTGATGCCTTTAGAAAAATGCAAAGTTGAAAAAAAAATCGCATTTAGAAAATACAGACAAAAAAAAAATCGCTTTCCATTTCTGGTTCTAATTGTAGCCAGGTACCCCCTTGGGCTACTAAACTTCTCTACCTAACACATACCAGCGCAGGCAGTGTTAGGCATACCAGCCTAGGCAGTGTTAGGGTTAATCCTGCCCTTGCTGCAGTAAACAACTCCCTAGCAGTGACAGGGGGGGTGGGCGAAAGGCCTAGGTAATGCCCATAACCGGGGCTAAGAACTGGGACCCTCCCCTGGTAACAAAAAGGGGTTGCAGCCTAAATTTAGTTGTTCTTTCCTCTCCCCTTAGGGGGAAGAGGGTGTGATTTCGCTGCTAGTGAGCCAGGGACCTGGTTCCCGTTCTATCTCCTCCCTCAGGGGAGTGGGAGCAGGGCCGTCTTAACAGCATTATAGGCCCCCGAGTTAGCGGGAGATTAGACTGTTGAGGCGGGTGATCGGAAAGTTAGAGTTAAATTGTGGTCTGTGCATAGATTAGCATGGGGCCCCTATGCTCGTGGGGGCCCCGGGCAACTGCCCAGGGTGCCCATGCGTTAAGACGGCACTGAGTGGGAGCGATACCCCTTATCCCATCAGGGGGTGAGGGAGCTGAGGAGAGACTCTTGGGCCCTCAAGCTCCAGGGAAAGAAGATTGTGCCTATGTCAGTATGCTGTCTGATGTATGCAGAATAAAGACCACCAGGTGTTACTCCTGCCTGAGGCTGCAGTTATTCAGGGGGAGGAAAGAGAGGTTTCCTGCAGGGACTGCACCTAGCCATGATAGGCCCTGATGGGTGGAGGCGCTGCACTGAAGAGAAAGCAGATAAGATCCGAAAACCTGTCCTGTTTATCCCCACTACCACCGGTTGAAGCTCAGAATCCTGAAATCCTAACAGGTGAGCAGCACTGCACCCGGTAACCAGGACCAAATCTCCCGGGGGGGGGGGGGGGGGGGGGGTTACATAATCACTATGTCTTACCCAATTGATTAATGTTTCAGCACGTTGCAATGTATGAGAAACTGAGAATGTGGTTTCTCAGTTCCGGTCACATTTGCATTCTTGCTTTATGCAGGCTGGGCCCCCAACAAGGGCATTATGAGTCATATTTACAAAGCGGCACTGCTCTTGTCCTCTTCACTTGCATGAAACTGATGGGCAGCAGATGAGAACCACTTCCAATGAACGGGCAGACTAGGTGTCCATGAATGGTCTGCAAGGTGTATGCGGCATCAGAAAGTGTCTGTCGGCACAGCACTGCTTAGCAGTATGGGCCCATGGGATGTGTTTTATGGGATGCATCCTGCTTGGTTTATGGATCTCAACATATCATTCATGAATCTCCTCACACATACAGGCCATTCTATACTGACAGGTATACATCCTAGTATCCCACACTGAGCCTCCGGCCGCGATTATAGTGACCGAGCCCGTGACAAAACATGAACTAGGCTGGGGGGCGATTGGGAGGCAACAGGGAGGGAGGCGTGGCATCATGTGAGCGGTTTGCCCTCATTGGTTGAACCGCTCACGTGACGCGGCCGTCGCGCTGCAAGAACAAATCCAACTGTATTTTCAAAAATCGTGCGCACCAGGTGTGCCGTCATTGCTTCATTTGTTCCGGCGGCGCGCGGGGCCACTATAATCACGGCCTCAAACAGAAACTTCTTCAGCTTCTGTCAGTCTTTCCTAGTAACTTTAACAATCAGAAGTCCCGTAAAGCAAAAGGACACGTCTTTGGTCACCAGCTGCAGCATCGCAGGCTGGTCTCTCCGGATTTGGTCGGAAAGCACGAAGGCTTCTTGTGGCGATCGGATGACACCATTTAATTCCGAAACTGGGGTAAATACATTTCTTTCACAAATGGTTTCTGATCTGGTAACTGAATTTAGTACCTAGAAATAAAACAGACAAGGGAGTGGCATGCAGATCACATCTTGCATAATTAAGCTCCCGCATGACCAACCTAAGGCTTTGGTCCCGCTGCGTCCGGCGGCGCGCGCTACTTACCATCTGATGGCTTCCTCCCGAGCAGGTCCCAGTCCCTCCTCGCTGCACGGCTCACTACACGCTGTGACGCGTCAGCCGCCAGGGGATGCAAGAGAATTGTAATCCCAAGCGGCGACGTGTCACGTGGTGTGGCTGTGAGCCAATGAGGAGAAGAGGATGGCAGGCTGCGGGGAAGGCTTCGGGGAGCGGGGAAAGCAGCTGCAGCACCAAGGGAGCCCCCCTGCTCCCTCCCACAGACTCTCTCCTCAGGGAGCGAGGAGGCGGGGGAGGGAACCCCCTGACACACAGTGTGATGGCCCCGCCCCCTGACATCATTGCCGCGCCCACACGACCCGTTTTGGCCACGCCTCCAGCTCCCGCTCCCTACAGACCGCAGATAGCGGTCAAGTGCCTCTCCACGCGCCGCCTGTCTGCAGTGCGGGCGCGTTGTCTGAGGCAGCGGGGCCTTAGCCTAAGCATGGTTTCCTGGGCAGTTTCTTATCCACTCCACACACACATTTTGTAAAGCGCTTTATACACTGTGGGCGCTGTGGACATCACTAACATTCAGGGACCATCTAACACCTCAAGACATAAATCGCATTCAGCACAGGGGGGATGGATAGGTTTCAGTCATAGATAACATTCCAAGATGCACTGTTTGTAAGTTAAACCTATCTTGCTTTATCCATTGTAACACCGCCGGAAGAGGAGATCGGTGCATCTCGAAAGCTTGCACAAATAAAAGCATTTCGTTAGCCTCAGAACGGTATCGTCTATTCACTTTTGAGAGATATATATATATATATATATATATATATATATATATATATATATATATATTCCATGCACTTTGCAAGCATAAATCGGTCACACTCAAATCTGCACTGGTAGGAGATCCAAAACATCAACATTCTCTCCAACCATTCCGGATAAGCCCCCATGTAGCAGAGTAGAGTGGGCTACAGTATGTCTGAGAGACAGCACCATTTCCTAATGTAAAACAATGCCACTTAGCAGGTATGAGACCAGGCTTTGCTAGAGAAACGTATGGTGCACCCAACGCGTGTTGCTGGCGAGACGGCGTCTGTAGGATGTTGCATGGTAAAGGACGGCTTGCAGAGCTTCGCAAAAAAGACCTAAGGAATAATACCGGGTCTATAGTACCACTGCATTAAACAAAAACATGATAGGAAAGGAATCCCTACTCCAGAGAACTTACAATGGAAGTGCAATGTTGGGAGGTAGAAAGGGAAATTACAGTGGAAATTATTTTTTACTGGTTTATGTCTACATTTCCCAAAAATGTGAGGGAGGGGAGGGGGTCTCTCCCAGGCTAATATTCCTCTCATTTTTATTTCGTCCCTACACTATACCAGATTTTTAACGCAACTATAAATCTTTTTTCACGTGTCGCAGATCAACAGACAAGATCCCACCCTCCTCCGGAGAGCTGTACCTTGCCATACTACATATAAAAGTACTCTAGAAGACCAGTGCCAGTCTCGTTGTCCATTCCAAGCAAAGTTAGTCCACAGAAGCAGGCCTACATTTACTACCCAGCTCACTCCAACGGTTAGGGGCTGAGTTCTGTGTTTGGAAGCTGGATCATTCTTAACCATAAGCATTCTAGAGTTTGCAGTGAGCTTGACTGGAGCAAGGGACGTCATCAATGACCCATCTCCATACGGTCAAGGAAACAAATTCATGTGCAGAACGTTCGTCTATTTCGAGCATTCCAAGAGCATTTGAGGCCTTCTGTGCTTTCTGAATCAGATTACAGCCAATAGGTCGTTACATTTCGTTGTGAAAACAGGAATTTATTTTGATCCATGTGGTTTTACTGTAGATACATTGTCTTGTCTTTAATCAGACTGGTCTCAGGAGGGGGGGGGGGTCTACTCTGCCAGAGCAGGGAATAGATTAACCCCTTATTATTTCAGGCCTTCGTTTATTGCAGTCTTACAACTCTCGTCCTCTAATCCACTGGCTCCTGTTGAAAGAGGTAATCGTGCGTTGCAGGCAGGAAAAAGCACAATTAGCTTTCTTAGAAAAAACTTTGCAATGCATTGCTGGCATTTGGCAGGGGAGGGATCATGTTCTTTAGTTGGAGAGTAATTCAAGGGGGTGCAGTATCCGCTGCCAATATATCTGTGCTGCAGTATAAGTGGCGATGAAACATCAGATGTTGGTATCAGAGGACACATGGAAATGCACCACAAGTGGTATTTGTATTTACTGTATACTTTATGGGGAGGGTTTTATCACTTTTGTTAAGCCACCATACGTTTTTATAATGTGTGGTTATACACACGTACCAGCTTCCCGTTGCATAACCAGCAATCAGCCTCACACAGCAGAGACCCAGAAGGTTTAAACAGCTGTCGGTGAGTAAGTGACACTGTGTGCTCATTTGCATGTCATTTCCCAGAATCCCTAGCTGCAGTGGAAACACTGAATGCTACGAGAGAATGGTGAAAAGCAGGGTTGCAGACCAGTCTGACACATGCATATGAGCTCACAACGTGGGATTTTTATCTACTGTATCAGCAGGGAAATATTCACTGAGCAGCACCTAAAATGGAAAGTACATACTGTAGACAGACAAAAAGTCTGTCCCCCCCAGAGGGGACATTCATAAGCCTTGCTAAAAAAAAAATGGCACAACCACTACTGGATTTACAGCGGAGCCTTTAAAGGGATTTGCACGGAAAATGTGATTACAAGCTGGACTTTCTGTATACGCTCTCACATGGTTCTATAACAGGAATATGGTGCAAGGGACCCTGCGGCCAAGACATCATTGTATTAGACACAGAGAGATACTTGAGACCTTGAGCAAGGAGCTTTATATGGACTGTGCGCAACATCCCCAAAACAACACGTGCACGTTGTGCAGGCAACAGTACAAGTGACTCCCTGCCCTGCTGCGGGGGTTCACCAGCAGAGCTCGCGAGAAGCACTAAACAGGCTGCAAGTATTGCCACAATTACCGACAGTGGTGGAAGTACAATATATATATATACAGTGTTCGACAATCCTATACATTTACTCGCCCGGGGCGGGTGGATTTAACCCCCAGGCGAGTAAACATTGGCCCAAGCAGCACACGTGTTTTTTTTTTAAATTTCCCCCGTTCGCGCTGAAATTTCCCTGCTCGCGCTTAAAAAAAAAAAAACTCCCTACCTGACTGCTGTTTGGCGCGCGCTCCCAGGATTTGTGGGCGCGCGGCCAGGCTCTATATGAGCCCGCCCCCAACGAGCAGCCATTCTTTCTGCCCGGACATCAAGAGTAAGTACACGCCATGCTGCGGCCCCTCTGCTCCTTCCCTGCGATCCCCCTGGTCCCTACATGGCTCCCTACTCCCCACCGCGGCAGCTCTCCTGTCCCCTCCTCCTGTCCCCGTCCCCTCCTCCTGTCCCCTTCTTCTGCTCCTGTCCCCTTCCCCTCCTCCATTCCCCTGCTCCTGTCCCCTTCCCCTCCTCCTGTCCCCTCCGCCTGTCCCCTGCTCCTGTCCCCTCCGCCTGTCCCCTGCTCCTGTCCCCTTCCCCTCCTCCTGTCCCCTGCTCCTGTCCCCTTCCCCCTCGATCCACCGATCGCTGCCCCGGGCGGGAGGTCCCCACTGCTTGCAGCCCGGTTGGCGTGCGGGGAGGGGGGGGGGACTCTGCCCTAACCACGTGACTCCCACATACCCTACCGCCTCCCCGCCAGCTAGCTTCATGCCGCCGCGGGCTGGGGGGAAGAAGCAGTCTGCAAAGCTGCTTGGCCGCGCACTGTGAAGACATGCCGGCGAGAAGAACAGGGTAGTGGCGGCCACTGCGGGGCTGACTGTCCCCTGGGGGATACCTCGCCACGTGCCTCCCACCCACCCTGCCTCCCCAAAGCTTCCAATATGCCCGCGTGAGGTTGGGGGTGGGTGGTGGTCGGCCTGCCCCCCCCCACACGGCGGGGGGTGGGTTGGTGAGGAGCGTGGTTGGTTGTGCTGTCGTGGCCTTTCCTTCCCCCCCCCCCCCGTGTGTGTGTGTGTGAGCAAGTGTAGTTGGAGCAAGTGTAATGTGTTATGTGTAATGGGAGCATTTTATGTGTGTATGTGTATGGGAGCAAGTGTATGTGTGTACTGTGTTATGGGAGCAATGTATGGGAGCAGTGTATGTGGTATGGGAGCAATTGTTATGTGTATGGGAGCATGTGTATGTGTGTGACACCAAGGTACCGCCCCCCAATTCAGTCACCCCCCCCCAATCACGTCACCCCCCCCCCATCTGGTCACCACCCGCCCCCGCAGGTTACGCCCCCCCCCCAGTCCATCACCACCACCCCCCGTCCTTCACCACCCACCCCCGTCATTCCCCAACCCCCCCCAGTCAGTCACCACCCCCCCAGTCAGTCACCACCTACCCCCGTCATTCAGTCCACGCACCCCCCCATTCCGTCACCCACCCCCCCAGTCAAGTCACCAACCCCCCGTTCAGTCACGCCCACCGCCCCCCGCCCCCCCCCATTCCTCACGTCCCCCCCCCCACACCCCCCAGTCGATCACCCTCTCTTGTATCCCCTACCGTTTCTCCCCTCTGTGTCTCTCCCCCACACTCTCTCTCTCCCACACCCTCTCTCTCCCCCCCCACACCCTCTCTCTCTCCCCCCACACCCTCTCTCTCCCCCCCCTCTCTCTCTCTCTAACTCTCCCCCCACTCTCTCTAACTCCCCCCCCCCCACTCTCTCTAACTCTCCCCCCCCACTCTCTCTAACTCTCCCCCACTCTCTCTCTCTCCCCCCACCCTCTCCCCCCACTCTTCCTCTCCCCCCCCACTCTCTCTTCTTCCCCCCACTCTTCTCCCCCACTCTCTCTCCTTCCTCCCCACTCTCTCCTCTCTCCCCCCACTCTCTCTCTCTCTCTCCTCCCACTCTCTCTCTCTCCCCCCACTCTCCTCTCTCTCTCGCCCCCACTCTCTCTCTCTCCCCCCCACCCTCTCTCTCTCCCTCCCTCGCCCCCCACTCTCTCCTCCCCATGCTCTCCCCCCCCACCTCTCTCTCTCTCTCTCCCCCCCCACCCCCTCTCTCTCTGTCTCCCCCCGCCTCCTCCACTCTCTCCCCTCTCTCCCCATCTCTCTCTCTCACTCCCCTCTAACTCGCCCCCCAAGCCTCGCTCCTCTCGGAAGGGAGATAGGTCTCCACGGCGCGCGCACAGGGGTTGCCTCGTCTCTCCTCTCTTTCCCCCCCCACTCTCATCTCTCTCCCGACCCCGCTCGTCCTCTGCATCTCTCCAGCCCCGGACATACTGCTCTCATCTCCGATGCCGAGGTCCCCCCCCGCCCACCGCGTCTCCTCTGTTCCCCCCCCCCTGCTCTCTCGCGTCTCCTCTCTCTCTCCTCCCCCCCCCCGTCAATTGTCTTCTCCACCCATCCCACCCCCCTCGCGGAAAGGCTAGCCACTCATCTCTCTCGTCTCCTCCCGACGCCCCCCCCACTCTCTCTCTCTCCCTCTATCTCTCTAACCCCCCCACACTCTGGATCGCTTATTTACCCTATATATCTTACTTGCCCTATACTACACCGAAATAACCTATACTGCTGTCTTCCAGATCTGACTCAAGCTTCACACGGAAGATATCGGAATCCCCCCCTAACCCAGAAGACAGGTAGGGAACACATCCCCTCCAATGTGTAACATTGCGGGAATGAGGTACCTGGACATTGAGGGACTGCGGATCAGGTAAGATCCCAGGCGGGATTGCTGCTTTAGATATTGTGAAGCGGGGGCGTCCAGACACTGGTTAAGAGGTTCAGGAAACTAGTCATTCACATCTGGCTTTTATTTCTAGATCTGAAATTTACTCACACACACACGTAACAAGGCCTAATTGTAGTATAATGTAATACAATAAATACATTTATGTCAAAAATGAATGTTGTTCTGACTAGGAATTTATTAAATGTATTTTATTTATATATTTTATTTTGAAGCGGGGTTGGGGGCGGGACTAGGGTTGGGGGCGGGACTAGGGGCGGGGTTGGGGGCGGGACTAGGTGGCGAGTAGATTTTTTGGTTGGGCGAGTAGATTTTTGGGTGATTTGTCGAACACTGTATATATATATCATGCTACTAGTGCATGGGTGGCCAACTCCAGTCCTCAAGAGCCACCAGCAGGTCAGGTGTAAAGGATATCCCTGCTTCAGCACAGGTGCTGAAGCAGGGACTGATTGAGCCACCTGTGCTGAAGCAGGGATATCCTGTAAACATGACCTGCTGGTGGCCCTTCAGGACTGGGAGTTGGCCACCCCGGTTCTTTGGCTTTCAGCCTACATTTGAACAGGTCACAATTAAAAAATGATATATCATGGTACTAGGGCAGAGATGGCCAAATCCAGTCCTCAACGGCCAACAAGAGGTCAGGTTTTTAGGATATCCCTGCTTCAGCACAGGTGGCTCAATCAGTGGCTCAGTGAATGACTCCCACCCTTCATATTTTTGAAGCATAAATATTGCAGATTTGAAGTAAATGACATTGCAGCCGGTACGGCCTGTAAACTGGAACAATTACTTCATCTTTATTTGTACTGTACTGTCACAGAAACATACTAACTTTCCCAAGAACAAAGCAGCCTTACACAGAGATCGTTGCACAACGTTTCAGTAGCATACTGTACTCTCACCCTTATATACAGAGTAAACATCTATTAGAACAAGGTGATATTCGAATGGAATACACATGGTATAATCCACCAAATATCAATTGAACACACATACATATACATATACATATATATATATATATATATAGTGGTTGACAAATCACCAAAAAATCTACTCGCCACACAAAAAAATCTACTCGCCACCTAGTACCAAACGTGTGTTGCTTGGGCCAATATTTACTCGCCCGGGGGTTAAATCCACTGTATCCAATGTATAGGTTTGTCGAACACTGTTATATATATATATATATATATATATACATATACACATTTTAAGTTATGGTGGGTGAAAAAGACAATAAGAAACCTCCACCGTTTCTATTTACTTTTATATATTTATATATAAAATAATAAAGTGGTCGATTCCCCAATTGACTCCTAGTATAAAGAACTTTAAAAAGTAAGAGTATATACTAGTAAGAATGATCCGTGCATCAGTGGCTGTACCCACCGGGGTTAATATATCAAAATCCGGGATTCATTCATTCCCGACGCAGGGTGTGGCTCCCCGTGTGGCTGGCTCCCTGCCACGTGGTGCTAACTGGCAAAGACTTGCATGCCAGATCGGACTGTGATCCCGAGCATCGAGGCTTCGTGATTCCCAGCCAAAGAGTCATAGAAATATGGCTTGCATCTCACAAATACAGTCCCAAGAGCTCCACGCCAACGTTTAACCACATCACGCCACTGACTAATTCATTCCACTACTAACCCGTCTGCACCCCTTCCAGTATGGGAGGCGCTGTACGGTGATGATTTGCTGGCTCTCCTGGCTTTGAGGGTGGGAACAGAAAATTGGGCCTCTTTCTTAAAAATAAAAAAGCTCAGTCTGTTTTTTTTAGCATAAACTTAATGGGAATATGGTCCAAATAGCTTCCTTTTTTTTTTTTTAAGGTGCAGTCCCTCCTATCATCAGATTGAACCAATGGCAGTATCGTGGTTTAGGATGATTGACCTCTATTTTTACACAAAGACACCAAGAAATATTTAATAACCCTTTTTTAGTTGGTGTGTAAACATGACATGGGAGATTCACTCCCTCTAGCTCTGTCATATCACCAGGAGTAGAACAGGAGTTTGCAACGACAAAGCCCCCCCACTAATCTTTATTGCCTCTCTTAACAGTGACAAGGTGGGATTGAGGTTGAGGGAACACTTGATTGACCAACGCTCTCGCATTCAGAGAAGATTCTTCTTAAATGCAGAAGAACAAAAACAAACAAAAATGAAGAAGCAGAGGCCCCACAATGGGGTCGTTGGCTCCTTAAGGGCTGCGACGTCCTGATTGGCGTGAGCTGGGGGGGGTCGGCTAACCTCCCCCCTCAGAGTGGGGAAGGTTGCTTGTCCCCTCCCATGCAGGGGGAGGGGGGAGAGGGTATAAAGAGTGGGCCCTCAGGGAAGAGTCAGAGATAACGGAATTCCCACCCACCCATCCCCAATGTTTGGCTATTGTATTGAGCTGTTGGAATGTTATATTAACATGATTTTGTATCACACAGGAGCAGTTTGTTTCCTCGTCACAGCGGAGCTGCCGCGCCAGCCAAGCTCAGGAGACGGAGAACGGGCGAGGACTTTAGGGTCCGTCCCTCAGCTGAAGCCCCTAGAACAGCGCGGCAGGCTAGAGGCGCCGGCTTTAGAGCCGGGCAAGCCTATGTCCAATCAACGCTGGTAAAAGGCTGGGCGCCAGCTCTAGGGCTGGGCCTAAGCTGACCCTAGGGGCGGGAGGGGGAGGGAAGCAGCCCAACATCGGCTGAATGAGGATCTCCCCCTCCCATTTTACAGTGGTTTGGGCGGGGGGAGGGAGCGCGACCAATTGCTGGCTGTCTGGGCAAGGATCTCCCCCCCATTCACATGCTACGGGCGGGGGGAGGGAGCGCGACCAATTGCTGGCTGCTGGGCAAGGATCTCCCCCCCCCCCATTCACATGCTGCGGGGGGACAGAGCGCGGTCAATTCCCACACAGACTTTCTTACCGAGATACCTCCAGTCGCTGTGTGGTCTCCCCCCCCCCCACTCTCTCTCTCTCTCTAACCCCCCACACTCTGGATCTCTTATTTACCCATATTATCTTACTTGCCCTATACTACACCGAAATAACCTATTACTGTGTCTTCCAGATCTGACTCAAGTTCACACGGAAGATATCGGAATCCCCCCCCTAACCCAGAAGACAAGGTAGGGAACACATCCCCTCCAATGTGTAACATTGCGGGAATGAGGTACCTGGACATTGAGGGACTGCGGATCAGGTAAGATCCCAGGCGGGATTGCTGCTTTAGATATTGTGAAGCGGGGGCGTCCCGACACTGGTTAAGAGGTTCAGGAAACTAGTCATTCACATCTGGTTTATTTCTAGATCTGAAATTTACTCACAACACCACGTAACAAGGCCTAATTGTAGTATAATGTAATACAATAAATACATTTATGTCAAAAATGAATGTTGTTCTGACTAGGAATTATTAAATGTATTTTATTTATAATTTTATTTTGAAGCGGGGTGGGGCGGGGGATAGGGTTGGGGGGCGGGACTAGGGGCGGGTTGGGGGGGCGGGACTAGGTGGCGAGTAGATTTTTGGTTGGGCGAGTAGATTTTTGGGTGATTTGTCGAACACTGTATATATATATCATGCTTAAGTGCATGGGTGGCCAAACCAGTCCTCAAGAGCCACCAGCAGGTCAGGTGTAAAGGATATCCCTGCTTCAGCACAGGTGCTGAAGCAGGGACTGATTGAGCCACCTGTGCTGAAGCAGGGATATCCTGTAAACATGACCTGCTGGGGCCCTTCAGGACTGGGAGTTGGCCACCCCGTTCTTTGGCTTTCCGCTACATTTGAAACAGGTCACCAATTAAAAAATGATATATCATCGTTACTAGGGCAGAGATGGCCAAATCCAGTCCTCAACGGCAACAAGAGGTCAGGTTTTTAGGATATCCCTGCTTCAGCACAGGTGGCTCAATCAGTGGGCTCAGTGAATGACTCCCACCCTTCATATTTTTGAAGCATAAATATTGCAGATTTGAAGTAAATGACATTGCAGCCGGTACGGCCTGTAAACTGGAACAATTACTTCATCTATTTGTACTGTACTGTCACAGAAAAATACTAACTTTCCCAAGAACAAAGCAGCCTTACAACAGAGATCGTTGCACAACGTTTCAGTAGCATACTGTACTCTCACCCTTATATACAGAGTAAACATCTATTAGAAAAGGTGATATTCGAAGGAATACACATGGTATAATCCACCCAATATCAATTGAACACACATACATATACATATACATAATATATATATTATATAGTGGTGACAAAACACCAAAAAATCTACTCGCCACACAAAAAAATCTAACTCGCCACCTAGTACCAAACGTGTGTTGCTTGGGCCAATATTTACTCGCCCGGGGGTTAAATCCACGGACCAATGTATAGGGTTGGCGAACACGATAGAAAAAAAAGAGATACAGTATACATAACAGAGACAGATACAAACAGATACATATACATATCATATACATTACATATACATATAATATACATATACATATATGATATATTATAGATATATATATATATATATTATATATATATACATATACACATTTTAAGTTATGGTGGGTGAAAAAGACAATAAGAAACCTCCACCGTTTCTATTTACTTTTATATTTATATATAAATAATAAAGTGGTCGATTCCCAATTGACTCCTAGTATAAAGAACTTAAAAAGTAAGAGTATATACTAGTAAGAATGATCCGTGCATCAGGGCTGTACCCACCGGGGTGTAATATATCAAAATCCGGATTCATTCATTCCCGACGCAGGGTGTGGCTCCCGTGTGGCTGGCTCCCTGCCACGTGGCTGTGCTAACTGGCAAAGACTTGCATGCCAGATCGGACTGTGATCCCGAGCATGAGGCTTCGTGATTTCCAGCCAAAGAGTCATATAAATATGGCTTCATCTCACAAATACAGTCACAAGAGCTCCCCGCCAACGTTTAACCACATCAGCGCACCTGGACTAATTCATTAACTACTAACCCGCTCTGCACCCCTTCCAGTATGGGAGGGTGTACGGTGAGATGATTGCTGGCTCTCTGGCTTGAGGGTGGGGAACAGAAAATTGGGCCTCTTTCTTAAAAATAAAAAAAAAGCTCAGTCTGTTTTTTTTTAGCATAAACTTAATGGGAATATGGTCCAATAGTTACTTTTTTTTTTTTTAAGGTGCTAGTCCCTCCTATCATCAGATTGAACCAATGGCAAGTATCGTGGTTTTAGGATGATTGACCTCTTTTTACACAAAAGACACCAAGAAATATTTAATAACCCTTTTTTAGTTGGTGTGTAAACATGACATGGGAGATTCACTCCCTCTAGCTCTCGTATATCACCAGAGTAGAACAGGAGTTTGCAACGACACAAAGCCCCCCCACTAATCTATTATTGCTCTCCTAACAGTGACAAGGTGGGATTGAGGTTGAGGGGAACACTTGATTGACCAACGCTCTGCATTCAGAGAAGATTCTTTAAATGCAGAAGAACAAAAACAAACAAAATGAAGAAGCAGAGGCCACAATGGGGTCTGGTTAAGGGCTGAGAAGTCCGTTGGTGATTGGATCGCGGATCCGAGGGGTCTAGAGTTGGGGATCGGTGTGAAGCGGTGTGGGAGGAGGTCGGGGAGGTCGTAGACGCTAACCTCCCCCCTCAGAGTGGGGGAAGGTTGCTTGTCCCCTCCCATGCAGGGGGAGGGGGGAGAGGGTATAAAGAGTGGGCCCTCAGGGAAGAGTCAAGAGATAAGGAATTCCCACCCACCCATCCCCAATGTTTGGCTATTGTATTGAGCTGTTGGAATGTTATTAACAAGATTTTGTATCACACAGGAGCAGTTTGTTGTTCCGTCACGGAAGGAGCTGCGCCGCGGCAGCCAAGCAGGAGACGGAGAACGGGCGAGGAATTAGGGTCCGTCCCTCAGCTGAAGCCCCTAGAACAGCGCGGCAGAGCTAGAGGCGCCGGCTTAGAGCCGGGCAAGCCTATGTCCAATCAACGCTGGTAAAAGGCTGGGCGCCAGCTCTAGGGCTGGGCCCCCTAAGCTGACCCATAGGGGGCGGAGGGGGACGGGAAGCCAGCCCAAACATCGGCTGCGGGCAATGGGATCTACCCCTCAGCATGTTACAAGTGGTTGGGCGGGGGGAGGGCAGGAGACCAATTGTGGAGGTCTGGGCAAGGATCTCCCCCCCATTCACATGCGGGCGGGGGGAGAGCGCGGACAATTGCTGGCTGCTGGGCAAGGATCTTTCCCCCCCCATTCACATGCTGCGGGGGGACAGAGCGCGGTCAATGCTGCCGCTGGGCATATCTCAACCCCCCCCATTCAC
>CM071570.1:10445105-10465107 GCA_036426205.1 Ascaphus truei
ATGCTGCGGGGGGACAGAGCGCGGTCAATTGCTGGCCGCTGGGCAAGTATCTCCCCCCATTTTGCATGGAGCATGCTGGGCTGGCGGGCAGGCTGGTAGCATTTTAACAGCGGATGTTAAAATTAGTTGTGACCTTTTCTTCCAACCTTGTGTCGTCTCCATTATTTGGTTTAGCGTCACAAAGGAGGGGCTTTAGGTATATTTACATTTTCAGCAAACGTCACCTTTTGTAACCTGCAATACTGTATATAAATCATCAAGTAGTCCTAACTAGAAACATGGGTGGAAAATAACTAGCATTTCTCTTTGAATATTAACACTTCAGGCCATTTCTTCAAGGAAGCAGTTAGGATGTGATTCTCCTGTATTCTTTCCTCAGTAACGGGGGAAGAGAGCAGACAGACCCATGAAATCAGAACGTATGGTGCATTTTCTATGCCTCCTGTTGTCCATTTGCCAGTGGTGGGGGTCAAGAGCTACACAATTACACTACAACTACACAACCAGCACTGCAAATGGTATGCAAATGCGGTGTTACATGGCTACAGTATATGGCATGACGCATTTTTGTTGCCAAATGTGGCAGAGTTTTCTGAAATTGCATAATACCACCACACATGTTTAACCCTTTGCTGCCAGGCGGGACAGCAATGCGTTTGTCCTCTCTGGCTCGAAAGGCGTTAATAGCTTCCTGGTGATTAACCCCTGCAGTGCATGGTGACTACCCAATCCGGGATTCGCCCGTTTCCAATCTAACCCTACATGAAACAAGGCATTATACGGCTATACGCAGAGGAGATGGCCGCCACGCATCTGGTGATGCGGTCACATGGAACGGCAGTAGTTTTCCTTGGTGCCTCGCAGCCCGGTTCCACACGGCAGAGGAGCATTATAGTGCAGGCCTGATCTGTGAACACGCCAGCACTAACTCCACTGTGCGCGGGGACTTCATACAATGAGTGCACTTACTCACACTCGGACTGGAGTGCTCCGTTCCCCACTGCTGATCTATTCAGTTCACAGAACTTGTGTAATGCCAGCGGCCTTGTGACACCTCCTTTATTGCTGATCTTAGCCGTTACATCATTGTTAAGTAATCATTTGCAAGCTATTTTACTTCCCTGGCAACACACACACACACACACACACACGTATTTATGCATATTCAGAACATCCATATACACACCAAGAGAACGGTTTCTCTAACTCGCACACATTGAATCCGGTTACATTGTAGAAGAAGCAATGTATAACAGCACAACCACCGACAACACAAACCGAACTATTTCCTGGTTTTGTTTTCCATATTACTGAAAATCCGCCCAACGGATTACAAAAATCTGAGCGGATGCAAGAATCCTCCATCTTAAAAGCGAGGAGGAGATCAGATTTGCACTCGGTGTCATAGGATTGCCGGGAGTCCAGCATTGAACCGGACTGTCCTGTATTTGGACATTCTGTCCAGTAAAGAAATGAGAGGTAATACTGGACATGCACGTGTCCGGTATCGCCTCTCTGGACATAGTGACCTGACCGGCTTGGGAGAGGAGAGGGTTGCTGCTAGGCTAGGGGGCTGGGCAGCTTCCTCTATCCTGATTGGCTGCATTAGCCAGCATCAGCCTCTCAGGCTGAGATGTCAGGAGCCTGGGGGTGGGGCCAAGGAGAGGCGGAAACAGCA
This sequence comes from Ascaphus truei, assembly GCA_036426205.1. NCBI lineage: Eukaryota > Metazoa > Chordata > Amphibia > Anura > Ascaphidae > Ascaphus > Ascaphus truei. The sequence goes on from CM071570.1 coordinate 10,446,784, forward strand.
TGGAGCGGAGAGAGGTGTGTGTGTGTCTAACCCCAGCCAAAGAATTGCCAGCCAGCCCGTGGTTCAAGTGATTAAATAGGTGAAACTAAGAAAAGTGGCACATTTAATAGGTTAAATGATACTGATTGACATCTTTAGAAAAAGGTTTCGAAAATGATACTTGTCCAATTTGTTTTCATATATATTTTTTAAACTTTGAAACGGTGGACAGTTCCTTTCACTTTTTTTTTGTTACCCACCATAACATTTTTAATGACTGTTATACCCACGTACCAGCTTTCACGGCGCATAACCAGCAACCAGCCTCACACTGATGAGACCCAAAAGCTGGAAACAGCTGTCTGTGAGGAGGTTTACTGGCTCTGCACTTCTTTAACCCAGGCTGTGCTGAAAAGTTGTGTAATACGGCAGGCATAAGCTTATAGGGGTCCGTGTTAAAATGGACAAGAAGTAAAGTGTGGCACACTGAGTGCTCATTTCATGTTATTACCCAGAATCCCTGGCTGCAGTGGAAACCACTGCATGCCAAGAGATAACGGGGAAAGGCAGGGTTGCAGACCTGTGTGAGACATGCAAATGTACCCACAAGTGATATTTTTATATGCTGTAAACTGTACGGCGGAGGATTTTTGTCACTTTGTTTACCCACCATAACTTTTACAATGTCTGGTTATACAATCTTTTTATCTAATCTATTTTGGCAAAGGATACTTTAACCCAAAAAGCCAATTACAGGCATAAACAAAACATCAAGTTGAACCTAATACTTTGGACTGCTCCTGAAAAGGGAAACGGCTTGGAAGAGGCCAGGGCAGAAAGATGAACATATGATAGGACTCGAAGTCAGGCTTTCCAGCTCCTTATCCAACAGCCCACATGCAACAACGGTATTCTGGAAGTCGCAAACAGCTACAGTTCCGAGTATAGAATGCAGCACAAATAGATGATTAGTGTTTCCTGTGGGAAGAGCAGTCAGCTCCACACTGGTACATGCATCAATGATCCTGGTTAATCTTGGCAGAGCACGGGTAGGTGCAGCCGAGGATTAGCCCCATCCCCCTCCCCACCCTTTGAGAGTCATCCAAGGTCATGTGCATCTCCGGGTTATCTGCTCAGCCACAAGGTATCCACTGATCTGACACTAACTTCCTATATCCTTGCGTTTCATACTCTGACGTGTGCACCAAGGCCTCAGCCCATTAGCTGCTTAAACAATGAGTTGCAGGTTTCTTTGGCACCAAAAAGCCCAGAGCAAAGACACCCCAACTTACAGAATTCAAATCTACTGTATTTGTATTGGCAAAAAAACTGCAGCATGTGAATATCACGGATCAACCTCATCCAACATGAAAGGGAAAAAAAAGGAAGTGCAAAGTTAGGGGTTATCGATCAGATCACTGTCCCACTCGATCACACAAATAACTGTGGGGTGCTATATACAAGAATTGCACGCTGTATAGGGTAAGGTCATATGTAGCCATAACATAATCAGTTAAGGTTGGAGAACAAATATTTTGTTTATGTAGGCTGTTATTTAACTTGCATAAAAACAAGATCTCAAAAGTACTACTCCGGATTTTTATTTAAATCCACCTCTTTCACCCTTTTATTCCTCAAAATATACCAACATTGATTTCTTCCATTTTCTTCAGTTTTACCCAAATATGCACGGTCCGTCATGCACTTCTGTCCCGTATAAGGAAGAGCCTTGGACATATACCCTTTGCTTCACTGTTCCTAGCGCTCGCTGTAAGGTATTCCATTCGCTTTATACTACAGAAGAAAACAAACTGACATCATTTTCGCGTCTCGGCAATAAAACGCAGCCTTTGTGACATTTCTTAGGCTGCGTCCACAGTGCAGGATACGGTGCGAGCTACGTAGCGTCACCAGGACGCCAATGCATATGTGCATAGTGTGCGCGCTAGCACACGCACTACAGGGAGAGGGGTGCTTCGCAATACAAACAAGTTTGTATTTCAAGCACAACGCCGGGTCACGGAGGAGCGCTGAAGCCAGCGCGATCTACTATGGACGCGGCCTTAGACCGTCTTTCCAATTCAGCCTGATCTCTGCAGCATGCAAATCCCTGCAGCCTCCTTTCCTCCGTTACATATTAAGTATTTGTCCGTGTTTGTGAAGCGTAAGGCCGCCAGACAGATCATTCCAGAAGCAGAGTATTGAAATGCAGAACCCCCATCAGCCTCATTGAAATCACGACTAATAATGTCCTTTATTAAAGTAAGCCGTTCCCAGCAGTGTGTTTATATTGCAGTAAGTCCTCCTACATTATTCCATGCAACAAAATGCCGGCCCTGAAGAATGTCAAGGTTTTGTGTGAAGTCAGCACGGCTCACATTGCCTGATAACATATACACAGGAGTGTCGCGGTCACAGCCTCAGGGGAAGAACACAGTGTAATGCTGCTTGGATATGATACGCGTCTCCTCGCTTCCCCCTATCATTTTAAGGCTTTGTCCCCGCTGGCGCTGAGCGCCGGGTGTCCTTTAAATTTTCGCAAGTGCTCGCGGGGGGAGGGAGGGGGAGGGGGCAACGCTGCAGGGGAAGCTAAGCGCGCAAAAAAGTTGAAAAAATTTGTTTACCTAAGCGCTGATGAGCGTGTGTGCCCGCGCATACGCGCGCGCGCATCGCGTGAGCAGGGACTTGCATATATATATGCAAGGCACCTCACCAATCACCGCCCGCTCAGCGCCTAAGGCCGCGTCCACAGTGCAGGATTCGCCGCGAGAGAAACAAACACTAGGATGGCAATGTAGCAGTGCATAGTGCGCGAGTACTTGCGCTACAGGGAGAGCGGCGCTTCACAATACAAATACGTTTGTTTTGCAAGCGCGACGCCGGGAGGAGGACGCGCGGAAGCTAGCGCGTTATACTATGGATGCGGCCTAAGGGGCCTCTTCTTGTAGCTCCTAAGTTGTCATTGCCAAACCGCACATGTTGACGTGTGCAGAAGGAGCGGAATGAAATGAGAAAAAACCCTATTCTCTATTACAAATCGCATCTTCTAAACCGTGTCAAACCGCGCGGTGTAACAGTCAGACCGCCCGGTGTAACAGTCAGACCGCCCGGTGTAACAGCCAAACCGCCCGGTGTAACAGCCAAACCACCCGGAGTAACAGCCAAACCGCCCGGTGTAACAGCCAAACCGCCCGGAGTAACAGCCAAACCGCCCGGAGTAACAGCCAAACCGCCCGAAGTAACAGCCAAACCGCCCGGAGTAACAGCCAAACTGTACGGTGTAACAGCCAAACTGCCCGGAGTAACAGCCAAACCGCCCGAAGTAACAGCCAAACCGCCAGGAGTAACAGCCAAACCGCCCGGAGTAACAGCCAAACCGCCCGGAGTAACAGCCAAACTGTACGGTGTAACAGCCAAACCGCCCGGATTGTACTTGCCTTGGAAGCAGAATGACCTGAGGTGGTGGTTCCCAGTCTGACTTATCGGTTTCGCTCTCTCAGCCAAACCCATATTTCAGGCGGTAGCTGTAACTCGCAGTGCCAATCTCGCCCAACTAGAGGTGGCATGAAAAAAATGCGATGTTTTTAGAACGGAGCTAAGAGAACTGCCGGTTTTTTTATCAAAAGATGCTATTTGGGGGCTTTTTTGACAAACCGATGGGATTGGCAGAGCCCGAGTGAAACCACTTCTAAAAAAAAAAAAGCCTTTTCGACACGGGTTGGACATGTGAGAAGTGCTTACAGAATAGCAAAGCAGGCCAATCCGATCAGAAAGGGCACTTTAGAAGCGGTTTGTCACACCTCGGAGCTACAAGAATAGGCCCCTATGGCTCCTATACAATATGAAGCTACTTGAACCGAGTACCATGTAATGCAAGTATTATAATATATGGGGCCGGTACAGAGAAAACATGAGCAATCGCTACCAAGATTGGTTTTAAATGAATGGCGCTCAGCGGCTTCCATGAAAAGGAGACAGGGCTTCACAGCAAATACATGAGACTAGCCAATATACAGTAGAGGCAACGTTTATTCTAACATTTGCCGTAAACTAGCCGGGTTACATTCTGGGTATGTGCTGGGTATGTTCTGGGCTAGTTTGAGGCATGTTTAAGGCATTTCTGCATTGACTAACGACCCATCGGATTAACACAGCAGTGATCCCTGGCAGTCCAATTCAGTTTGAATGGAACTGCCAGGGACCCCCGCTGTTAATCAATGTTAATGTAACCGCTGTTAATCAATTGTTAATCAATGCAGAAATGCTGGGGCTAGTTTAAGGAAAGTTTAAGGCATGTATTCAGAATGTACCTGGGTGTTTCCTGGGTTTTTTGGGGAATTGCCACTGTTTTTTGTTCGAATAAGAGTTGCCTCTACTGTATATATATATACACAGTATGCAGCGGGGTAAAGCATGAGTTCCTAGGAGTCCCTACAGGGCTGAGCCATGCCAGGCATAAAATCAATGAGTTAGTATATGCACTGGGGATCAAGGTCTTAGGATAGGTATACTGTATTATGAGCACCTGGCAACGGTTTTTACTGCACTCAAGCACAAAAAGGGGTTTATCGCTACACTTCTGGCCTTAAATATCACTACATAGACGTCACCGGCTGTCTCCCATTGCTACTGTGTAACAGTTGCAAAAAAAAAAAAAAATCAAATGAAAAAATGGCAGCCATGACTGCAGATGTAGGTACGCATCGGGGTTTTGTTAGGGAATGGGTATAACCAGATCTCACACGTAATGGAGAAATAAAAACCGCTCCGGCGGCCAGTCACGGAATAATTCTTTTAAAAAAGAAAAAAAAAAACATGTCCAAAACAGAAAATGTCTGGTGGATTTGAGATAGAAGCCGTTTAGGAAAAAAAGCACAAAGACGGCAATTAGCAGAAAATAAAAAATGTACAAAGCTTGCACAAAGTAAGGAGAATTGTACCGTTAAAAGGGAGCCTGCCTGCAGAACACGTCTTTTTCCTCCTAAAACACCAATTGCTACAATTTGCAAAGAACCTGTCAGACCTCTTGGCCCTTATCAGCCACTGAAGAGTTTGCTGAGCCTTATAATCTGAATGAGTTACAGTTTCCTTGTCTGGATCTGAAGAGGCCTCGGCAAGGTTAGAGGCCAATTACAGACTTATGTCCAGCCAGCATCTGATGTCTTTGCATGGGTATTCTTACAGGAATGCTTTCATGGAATTGCCCTTACAATTCACTGACAGTTACTGAAGTGCTCCGGGAATTAATGAGAAGGATTTGGTGCTTTTGTGGAGGAATCAGAATGGACAGCGCTGAATACCAAGTTGTGGGAGTATTATAAAATATGGCGGGGCCAGGACAAAGAGGAAGCTATCAGCTATCTGCAGCTAAGGCTCTGCAAAACGATGCTTGTAATAGTCTGCTCAGTATTCATAAAAGCGTTATGTTTCCTCTACACATAGCTGGATTTAGCGTTGCCAGGTGTCCGGTTTTGAATTGGACTGTTCTGTATTTGGATACTCTGTCCATTAAAAAATGAGAGGTACTGTAATACTGGACATGTATGTGTCCAGTATTTTCCTCCCTGGACATAGTGACCTGACCTTTCACCATTGAGACCAGTATTTTTGGAGAAGCCACCAGGCGACCCTATCTGTATTATAGTGGGGGGGGGGATGGTATTGCACAAAAATGCTTGTCAGGGTGGCATTCAACATAAATTGACGCTCAGTGATAAAACATAGATATCCTTATATGTGTCTTAAAAAGTAGAGGCTGTGCCATTTTTGTATCCATTTTAGAATGTACCATATGCTTAAATGAGACTGGGAAACCCAAATACCCAAAATATCCCAAAATCTACACGCTCTAGAGCTGCGATTTATAACAGGGGGTTTGTGAAAGGTGTCTAAGGGGTTCACCCCCCTACAAAAAATTCCAAGCAATATAGTCGGTTCATTTTCATTTACAAGGCCCCTGCACTTAGCATGGGGGGCTAAGCCGTCAATTACAGAAGGAGCTTCCAAAGTTGCTCCCCACAATGCTTTGCATCCACAGCAGCAAGGCATTGTGGGGCGTGAGTTTGGAAGTTCCTGCAATAATTGACAGCAATACCCTCTCTGCACACACCAAAGTGCCGTTTGGGGCCTTAATGGGATTATTCAATCCTCCCCCCTCCCACAAGCTCAAGGCACACAATACTGCCTGGGATCAGTCAAACTGTTTTTCTTAGCGATAATCTGATGAGTAGGCAATAACTTTTATTAATTACGTGTTCGCGGGACAAAGTGTTAAACAGTTTGGGAACCAAGAGTCTAGATGTTTTAATGTTGCCGTCAGTTCTAAAACTGAATGGTGTTTGGATTGTGGAATTAGAATGAAGGGAAATATATACAGGTCAATTGTAAGGCTGCGGGCGTAGTGTGCGCGCGCCTCTCGCCTGGGCGATCTGTGGACTTTGTTGACGCGCGCGACGGAGAGGCGTGGCCATGACGTCACCAGGCTGGTTTGCCCTCATTGGCTCAAACGGCTCACGTGACGCGGCCCGTCGTGCGAAAAATAAAATTGATTTGTCTCCTCCATATCCGGCCCCACCTTCGCGCGCGTCGCATCACGTGCAGCGTGGCCGGACTGGTGCACTTATATGAATTTGTTCGGATCGCGTGCACTATGTCCACAGGCTTAGAACAAAACATTTCCATCAAGTTTGATTGCGACTGCAGTGGATGCCGTTGGCTAGATTCACTTACATTAACTGCCATTCAAGTCAATTGCCGTTAACATCGGATCAGGTGCGTAATCCTGCAACAGACTTTAGTGACGCTCCCCGATGGAGAGTAGATGTGGAAGTATAAGGCTGCGGACATAGTAAGTTCTCCCGTGCGGAGGCGCATGGAGGCTGAGGGAAAGCGGGTGCTTTCCCTGGCCATGGTACGCGTGCCGTCCGTGGGCGTGTCTGGGGTCGTGCCAGTGACGTCACGGAGCTGATTCGCCCTCATTGGGCGAGCCACTCACGTGACCGGCCTGTCGCGCCGAGAAATCAGTTGAACTGATTTCTTGAGCAACGCGCGCCCCCTCCCGCGTGCACGCGCCCGCTCGCCACATAGACGCGAACACTGCCTTAAGGCAGTCTGTTCGGCGAGCCCGCACGGTCTGCGGCACCATGTCCGAGGCCTAAGGAAGTTGTGCATCCAGTAAATACATCCCCCAAAAGGCAGGCAGCAAGAGCAAGGAATAGACATTAAAGGCTATAGGTCTCAAGGAGGAACAGAGCACCCGAGAAAATATGGATGCTGCCAAGCCTGGAAATAACCAGCAACACATTGAGAAACTGATCTCACCTTTTTGGACTCTTCTTGAGCGTGGCTGTTGGCTCAGCTGTGCAATAAATGGTATTTGACACATTATTATTTTTTTACCCGTGATAACCTCAGTGTGTACATAAGGGAAAACGCAAGCCCATACATACTTCCTGCATCTCCTTAAGTAAACCTACACACAAGGTCTACCCATTCACCCCAAGTCAATATTTGCTGCCATGGCAGCAACGTGCCGCCGCAAAGCTAATAAGAAGTAATCCTTTTAGCTGGCTCGCAGTGATAGGAGGTTTGTAGCGTTCTCAGAATAATGAAGTGTGCTTTCTGCGGTGATAGATTTTTCTTCTTCTTTTTTTCCCCTAAAAACTGACTTGGCTCACGTTGCAAGAGGTCTGGGAAGTTCAGACCCCCACTGGACGGGACCCCAGGCCGGATAATGTCATGTTGGCACACAGAGAACTGAAATTCATCAGGGGAGCTGAACTTCACAACGGTTTCCTTTCACGCTGAAGGCTCTGAGCTAAAGGTCTACCGCTGAGAAAGAAGCTGCACATATAAAATGACTAATGAAAATAGATTATGGGGGGGGAGGGGTGGGAATAAGACTACTGCAGCGGTTCAGCCTCTCTCTAACACCATCTGGAAAGCTGTGTAACGCGGCAAGCATAAGCTTATAGGGATCCATGTTAAAATGGACATGAAGTAAAAGGTGACTCAGTGCTCATTTGCATGTCATTTCCCAGAATCCCTGGCTGCAGTTGAAGCATTATATGCCAAGAGATAATGGTGATAAGCAGGGTTGCAGACCTGTCGGGGACATGTGAATGTGCTCACAAGTGGTGTCCTGGAACAGGATTGTTTATTTTCGGTGTATTTTTTCTGCTCTCAGGCTGCCAGCTCTCCCCAGTGAAAGTTGCGTGTTTCCCTGCTCTGAAGCAGCCAGTGCTGCAGTGTAGTTGCAACATTATTGCTACAATATAACCTTTCCACAAGCCACCAGGCAGTTGCCTTGGCAACCTCTCACTGCTCATAGCTTGAGTTGGTTTAGCCCTCTCCCCTTGCCTTTCTCTGTTTATTAGTTTGCCCCTTTGCTTGTTCCTGTCTGGAAAGGAAAGTGTGCTTCCTCTTATCATCAGCAGACAAAGTGAGTAGATGCATCTTCCACTGCTCCCTTAGAAAAGGATTCCTTTTTACCTTCCCCTCACAAGAGCCACTTCCTACCACAAAACTACATGCAAGTGCTTTTATATTTCTGTCAATCTCACCCAATAAAGTTAAAGAAAATAGAAGGACTTTGTGTGTTTTTAAAGGGGACGAGTTTATGCTTCATGAACCTACTCACATGCAACTGTGGGCCTGGGTCCAGAATAAGTGGTATTTTCATTTGCTGTACATTTAACGGTTAGGGGTTGTCACTTTTTTTTACCCACCATAACTTATATAATGTGTGGTTGAAACCGATTTCACCATCACAAATCATCCTATGTTACCAGGGCATCTGGCATTTCAGAATATAACATTGTTTGTATAAATATAGTTGATAAAAGTTAGAGGATATATTGGTTTCCTTCTTACAGGTCCAACATTAATCTCCACGGTGTCGGATGTCCTTGTTTGCTAGCTCGCTGCTGTGACGATCCCATACTCATGACTGCCCCCCTGCCCACTTCCCTTCCGATTATGTTTGGTGAACTCCATCTACTCTTAAAAAATGAAGAAAAATAGCATGACATACCCGGTATGGTATAAAGAGCTATGGCGTGCTGGCGCCCTGCGATATTGCGTAAGTCATAAGGGCAGCAGAAAGGTTGTATACATGTTGGGTTACGTCTGGCTTCAATTATAAAAAGAGTACCAACTTCTGCATATTCTGACAGAGCCAATTGAGGCACAGGAAGCATAAATACCAAAACAGTAGACAGTTTTAGTATCAACATTGCAAGCATCTAATATACCATTTTCCCAAGGTATAGAATTGTTTATGCATCATGACTATTCTAAAGCAGGACTGGTGCAAAGAGAGGTTCTCCTATGTTATAGTAGATCTCAATATATCATGGTATGTGGTTCTAATGTTTTCTCCATGTTCACCATGTCGTTTGGGGGCAGCCAAGGGTTACAAGGACTGTGATTTTATGTACAATGTTTTTTTTTCTCCTGTTATTTATCAAAAAATTACAACTTGTGACATGGCAAAACCTCTTGATTAAAAAGGTTCTTGGATTTTGATGCAACCAGGAGCAAAGAAACCGTGCAGTGCATTAAATTAAACATTTGGGGGTGATGTGCTGATCTCCAAAACCGGGTAGGGGACCGTTATTATTTTAAGTCAAGGGCATTTACTGTAAAATTGTGCTGCCATATGCCATATCAGAGCTTAGTGAATCCCAGCCATAGACCCCCAAGATTTGATGTGGTTTATTCAAACTCCACCTCCGTTGAAACATTCAATGCAAGGAACAATAAAAAGGTGGGAATTAAAATATAAATGTTGGCATTATCAAGAGTAAATACTCTTAAATGCATCCATTGCTGCATTAAAACAAAGGAAACTTTTTCAAAAGGTCACACAAATATATGCCTTCCGTGTGGCTAGATTTGCTAATAAATAACTACACTGTGTCTTCTTCAGGAGTGACAAACTGGTTCCTATTAGTACAGCTGGTGGTGTAGCTCTTGGCTTTCTGACTGCGTGACCCTTCTGGCACATCCCAGACGGATATCCAAACGCTCTACAGACACAAAGCTGAGGACATGCTTTCAAAACGTGTTGTCTTTTCTTTTTAAAAGGATATAGATCTGTAACAGCCCTAAATATATACATGTATATGCGCCCGGGAGGAGGTACTAGGACTTAACATGCTATGCCAATGACAGCCAAGTGTATGAATGGACATGGCTTCTGGTCAATGGATGTGAGCACAAGAAAGGACTATAGGACACTGAGAAGTCATGATCACGGAAAGAGGAGTGAGGCTATAGATCGGCCGGGAGGAGCACGAGAGAGGGAGAGACCCATGCAGAGGAAGAGAGAGGACCTGTCTCGAGGAGTCCGTCGAATAAGACAGCGGGTTGCAGAGCACACAAGGAAGACAGCGGATAAGAGCCAGGACTGATACTGTACTTCACCAGAGAAAGGGATGTTGGTTTGAAGCTGGGAGTAAATAAAGCGAGAATGAATCTGGGGAGAGAGTGGGGTCGCCCCACCAGCGCATCAGTATCCTTTCTAAGTAGCCTGCCACAGACACCCTTTGTAAAGTATCTGACCTGTAACTGTTTAAAAAAACAAACACACGAGCTCCAACGCTGTCCTGGCACCAACAGTGGCCCCTTTAGTTATACCACCGGGACTAAATAAGTGACTCTTTCTAATAAAGTATTGTTATAACATGCGTGTCCCGCTGCGTTGTCTGACTCCAGCCTGGTCCTTTGCAGGCTGAATCTTCTCTCCCAATTGCAGGGGAGGTGGAGTCAGGCCTCCACCCTAGCACACACATACTATTACATAGAGGGCTTTATTTTTGTTGGTATACAGCTGCATGTACACAGCAATAGATATACAGATATATATTCAGGAGAGTAGATTCTTCACCCGCTGAAAAAGCAATGACAATACCAGTGAGCTAAACATCGCTGGTCAGGTGGAAGCCACATTGAAGCTGCTCATGTTTAATGCAAGATGCAGCATCAGTATTATTTGGGCATCAGACGTCTCACTCATACTCCCGATAATGCTTTTCGTCACGGTTTCTCAACCAAACGTAACAGCAGGAGATCAAGATGGTTCCACAAATGTATCGAATGTTTTTACCAGGAAGTAATACATTGAGAGTTACCTCTCGTTTTCAAGCATGTCCTCAGTATGGGGTCCCAAATGGGGTCCTCCGTAGTCATTTCTACACTGAAAGTTCTAATCCCTGTAAGGCTGATTGCCTTCCTTATTCCAATGAGAGACAGTTCCCCCCCCCCCCCCCCCAAATAAAATCCCCCCAGCAACGCTTTTACAATGATTGTGTTTTATAGGAATGGAAATTTACACAAATATTTAAAAAGTAATATTATTTAACTAGCAAAATGTACAGTATCTAAAAAAATATATATATATATATACATACATACATACAGTATATACTGTACACACACACACACACACACACACACTCACATACACGTCAGCCAATGGTCACATGATGCCCAGTGTAAGAGCCTAAGACCACATCCATAGTGTGAGCGACCGTGCGTACAACAGGCCGCACACCTATGAAGCGTGCGATAAAGCGCGACAACGTTTTCAGCAGACAAGAGAATTGTTTTTTGTCGCGCAGCGGCTGGATCACATGAGCGGTTTCAGCCAATGAGGGCGAACCAGCCTCGTGATGTCACGGCCACGCCTCCCCGTCGCTGTGGATCATAGTCCACAGATCGCTCGGCGTGACGCCACGCGCTCCGTCACACACGCCCACTATAGCCGAGGCCTAAGAGTTTGTGGTTGAAACAGTAGTAGTTATTAATAAAGCAGTGAGTCAGAGCACTATCGTACAACAGCTCCCGTGAGTGCCGCGATCGGCACTAAGGAGAGACGCCCCAGTGCATCAGAACCGTTTCCATACTTCACACTGCTTCAGCTAATGAGTCATTTGATGAGCAGTGATCTGAAGCGGTAGTTCCTTAATAGGTTTTAATTTGTCCTTTGCCTTGCGACCCCTATTTATTTGTTATTTTGTGCTTCACGTAGGTGACGGGGGGTATAAAACGTGATTAACAAGTTGCTCTCATTTGTCGCACTGTATTACCCCAAGTATTCCGAAGTTGTTTTTCGCATCAGAAAGGAGATTTCCCCCTAACCCTGGGGGGCTCAACTCCAGTCGTTAAGCCCCCCCAACAGGTCAGGTTTTCAGGATATTCCAGCTTTAGCACAGGTGGATCAATCAAAGATTGAGCCTTTGATTGAGCCACCTGTGCTGAAGCAGGGATATTCTGAAAACCTGACCTGTTGGGGGGGGGGAGGGAAAGGGAGGGAGGGAGGGTGCTTGAAGACTGGAGTTGAGCACCCTGCCCTAACCCACAAGCGCATACATTTTGATATTCAACACATATACATATACATATATATATAGTTATTTTTAATTTTTTTCCAATTGCTTTTTTGTATAAAACGTAAGCAATGTTTAATAATAGTTCATACTGTCCTCAAACTTTCATCCCTGACCTAACAATCCCTCATTTCCTGAAAGGCAGCAGTAGAGTAAACAGCCCGTTGTAATGAACAAGGTCATCCCGGAGGTCAACAATTTTATGCGAAGTTTGCAGCTGAAAGCATGCATATCCATTTAACACCTTAGGTAATGGCCAAGATTAAATGGAGAAAATATGCATTCCTTCATTCAGCGGAATATATTGCTTAGTTATAAAGTTTAAAGTTGGAATAAATTATTGATTTAATAGCTCAAAAGTTTTTAATGTTATAAGCTTATGTGTTGCTCACCCATACAGTATAAAGAACAACAGATCTGGGCTCAATCCGGGAGTTGAGGCAGGGGTGCTCAACTCCAGGGTGCTCAACTCCAGGGCGCTCAACTGCAGGGCGCTCAACTGCAGGGCGCTCAACTGCAGGGCGCTCAACTCCAGGGCGCTCAACTCCAGGGCGCTCAACTCCAGGGCGCTCAACTCGAGTCCTTAAGATCGTGGGTGATCAGGACATGTGACAGCTCCTGGTTCTGTTGTATAATACTACACAAGCTAAAATAGTCTGGCATTGGTTGCCACCGCAGCTGAAAGGATCTTAAAGGGTTTGTGGGGTCGACAGAGTAATATACTTTGTGGGCATTGATGACTTTTAATGAACATATAAACCATACAAGGTTTTCTTGTGCATAAGCTTTTGAGACTGCAGAGGTCTCTTCTGATGGGATTTCTAAACTGGGGGGCTTCAATACAGAACGCAAGAGGTTCATCACAGCAGGGTGTCTCCCCGTCTGACTGAGGAAGGTTAGCATCCCACAGCTGAGGTACTGTCCTCTGGTTTGTACATCCATGAATAAGGTGTTTAGGGGATAAGTATCCTGAGGCTGGGGTATTGTCCTCAGATATCTGTATAACCAGGCAGGTGTGTAAAATAGAGCTGTAGGTATGTTCTCTCCACCCCCTCCCCCTACAGGTGCTGCAGGTGTTACAGGTTTCCAGTGTGTCATAACTCCACAATCCTCATTCAAGCCCCTTTTTTCCGGATTCCAAAATACTGATGTACAGTACTTCAGTTCCCATGTCCGTCTGTCCTGAGATTTGTTGGTTATCCAGGTAGTGAACAGGGCTGACCAGTTGGTGTACACCTTGATAAAGGGCCACAGTGCCCGAAACGCGTTGGTGTGGTGCCTTTTGATGCTGTCTGGGGGTGATGTTTGATCCCTTTATGGAATAAACGTTTTTATTGTACTTGTGAGCCTCCTCCTGCTTTTTTGGCAGTGCGCTGCCTTTTTTTTTGCTCTTTCTGACCAGTTGGTGTTCTGGTCTCAGGATCAGATATGGTGCATCTGTGGTGGTTCCTCCTTTTGATTTCCCCAACATACGTCATATTGTGGCATTTCTTACAATGGGTAAGATATACTACATTGCTTGATTTGCAGGTGAATGTTCCTTTGCCTTTTATGGTTCCTTAATGTGCTGTGTGGATTGTATTAATAAATATGGGCCATAGTATAAAAAGCAAGGAAAGTGTGCCTTTTTGTGATATGGTTTTATTAACCGACCCCTTTAATTATTTCTTCAGAGAACATGTTAGACCACATGGATGTTATGTAAAGCCAGCACTGGTTATAAATACGTTTTTATTAGTCTTCTCCATTCTGCAGACTACTTTCAATTTTACAAGAAGCAAGATATGAAGTTTTTGTAACAGAGCTTACAGATAAACCCATGAAAACAGGGCTGATGTCATCAGACTTGGCCTGGCCACACAAGCCCTGAAGAGGATAGATGATGCCACAGGATAAAGAGCCTACGACAACAGTGCCATTATAATCTGGATGCGTGGCCAACCATAAAAAGCCCAAGGAGGGGCTGAGAAGCTTTCAGAAGGAGGGGAGCGGTCCTGGTCGGTAAGAGCCCGGGGAGCTGTGAACTCCAGGGATCTGTATGCCTTGAAGCTTGACTGCAGAGCTGGGAGAGTTTAGAGGGCAAAAGATGGAGGCGTCAAGCTTGAAGGTCCCTGACAGAGGCCAGGATGTCCAACCAGGAGCACAGGAGAGCCAATTAGGCTGTAGATTCTGAGGGGAAAAGTAGTACAGGGATCGAAGCAGAAGAAGATGGTGCAGGCCAAGTAGTGGGACTGAGGTGAGGGGACCAGCTTGGGACCTGTTGGAGGATGAGGTAGACGAGACCCTAGAGAGTTGGGTGTGAGAGTGGTAGAAGTTACATGCAGTGTGTGTGGTCTGCAGAAGGTGGGGGGGTTGGGCATTGGCCTGCAGACACAGATCAGGGAATTATGCTGAAGGCTACCGAACCAGGGACAGAGCAGTGTAGTTCTAGGGAAGCCTCATGGTCACACCTGGTTCCAGCTTCATTCATTTGGATGCTCCAGTAACTCGGTGCAGTGGTTCTGATGGAGAATCCAAAACACCAGGGCCAGCGAACCCAAGCAGCCCAGCTAACACTGGACCCCCAGGGAGCATCAGTCAGCTTTTTTTTTGTTATCTTGCACAACACGTGTCCAACCGCTACAAAAGAATGCTTAGGATAGGTGTTCACTTTACAACAAGAGCATTTTAATACAATTACATGGTTATACCTTCTACATGTGGATTAGGTAGTTGATAAATCATGTAAATGTGATCAACTACTGTACATAGCCCAAGGAAAATAATAGATTGGGTTAATTATAGGACACACACTGGAACCAGGCACACAGTTTATAGGGTAAAAGTAAAAGTAAGAAGTTGAGAAGAAAAAAAAAAAAAAATCTTATTGGAGAACAGTATACTCCAGTCGTCAAGCTCCCAAAAATCCCCCCCCCTCCCCCCCACAACAGGTCAGGTTTTCAGGATATCCCAGCTCCAGCACAGGTGGCTCAGAGACTCAGGCTGCTGAAGCTGGGGTATCCCGAAAACCTATACCTGTTGTGGGGGGGGGGGGGAGGGCTTGACGACTGCCGTTGATCACCCCTGGTATAGACAAAGCATTCAAGAGACCACAGAAAGGTGTCGCACAGGAGGAAATTACTAGTACTGTGCAAAGTGATGGGGCTGTCAGCATGTCTCTTGCTGCAGGACCACCTGTCCGTTTGATGGGATGGAAAATAAAGTTTCGAATATTCTGTGTGGGTACTTTGAGAAAATCTATACTTTAGTGGGTGTATTTATGCAATTGGTGGAGTTTTGTCTTGCCGCGAATATCAAAATGTTACGTAAGAGTAAACTTATGGAAAAAATACCAAGACCACTGTTTTCAATAAAGATTACCTATACATATCTGGTAGCAGTGTACTCAGGGGGCACGGGGCAATGACGGGTACTATTCCTTTCTTAATTGATGCAAAATCTGAAGTTGGTGTAAGTTGATGACCACAGTTTTGAGCACAGATTCCCAGCTGTATATTGTGCTGGGGGATAGATATGTTAGCCATGACTACATTACTTGGGTTGTGCACTTTCCAAAAAAAAATATATCTATATATATATATATTTGTGGGGATATTTGAATGCTCGGGTGTAGTTTTGCTTTGCCAGTGACGCTGTGCACCATTTGCATGGCGTTTTACATAAAATCAGATGCGAGCAGGCTTGGTGATTTGGGTTCTGTATTGGCCCCAAAAATTATACAAACCTACAGGGTACACGTGTACTCACGGGACTATAACAATTAGTAATCTAGTGCTCCAATAACCCGAAAACACGGAACCCGGAAGAAATTGAGCGGCTGAAATATAAGAAAGAAGAAGTTGAAAAAAGGTGCAAGATATTACACGAAGACCTCAAAACGCCGGCTCGTACCAAAAGGGCGGATTTATCCCCCTTGAAAACAAATGATTTGGTTATAGTCTAAATTTGTCAAGCCCCCCATGTTAGATGGGACTCCTCCATTTAACCATTTCAGTACCGGAGGAATCAGCAATGCAGTGCTCCTGCCCCAAAAGGGGTTAAAAAAAAAAAAGCAGGTGCGTAGGGCTAGGAAAGAATATCTAGTTTCATTCCTAATTCATGTTACCTTGGATAAACCATGTTATCTCCCGGGTGCCTCCGGTAGTATAATTACATTGCCTGCTAGTTTTCATTGCGCCTGTATGTCAGCACAGCTGTGCACATGGGTAGGTTACATAACTGTCTCTTATTGCACATAAAATCGCTTTAATACATAGTATGTCGCACAGATACATTACATAGGAGCAGCCGCATAATGGAATTTCATGGAAGCGGTCACTTAATTAACCCTCTTCAATGCAGTGACCCACACAGATGTATGTTTTCTGATGACTCCCTGACTGCCGGTGGGGTCTGCGTCAGATTGTGTTACACCGCTAACAAGAAAGAGGTTGAAATGCCACCTTTTAGTACAGAACTTCCATATCCCACTGATATTTTCCTTGGAAGAGACCAGCTCTGTATGATAATTATAGTTCGTGATTTATAGAGCACTTGTTGAACTAGATTTAAAATAAAGTTATGGTCCTGTGTTTCATTTCCAGATGCCATGAACAAATTAAGCAGGAAAACGCTCTTTGGACCCGATGCCCTATTTTCCATGGTTTGGTCTCCAAAAACAAACACGATACTGTTTTAATGTAAATTCTCATTTATTAAACCTGAAAACGACAAAAGCGCATTAACAACATAAACAACTTTCTATTTTGCCCAAATAGAGCCACACAATGGGGTCATTCGGACTTTTGGAATATACTAGTGACCCAATCTGTGTAAAGTACATGAATCAGACAAAATGACAGTTTATACTATGTAAATATGTATATATAGTTGATGATGATTTAGAGACCAACGTACAATGTACACTGGCGACACACTTTATTCGAGCTCGGCTAGTCCCACGAATTCGGGTATACCCGGGTGTATTGAGGTTTGTGACTGTTTTCTGCCCGAGTGCATTGAGGTATTTTCCAAGCAGGGATTGAAGCATTTTATTCCCGCTGGCTGCAATACTGCACAGTATATATATATATACTGCATTACAATTCATGAATTTATGCCATCTGGTAGACACGCGAAGTATTGCAGCCTATTAAATCCTAATCATTATCATTTAACAGATCAGCCGCCCGTCAGCCAGGCATGAACCCAGGCTGGGAAGGCAAACACAACGGGGCTTGTCAGAGGTGAGGAGCGGCGCATTCCAGGTATCTGCCAGGTACATACTGGGTATTTGCTCGAATAAAGTGTGTCGGTGCAGTAACTGTAAACATTATAATATAGCAGAGGTTCCTAATCTTCTTCT
This sequence comes from Ascaphus truei, assembly GCA_036426205.1. Lineage (NCBI taxonomy): Eukaryota > Metazoa > Chordata > Amphibia > Anura > Ascaphidae > Ascaphus > Ascaphus truei. The sequence continues at coordinate 10,464,496 of CM071570.1, forward strand.
TACACTGTGCGCCCCCTGCTAGAAAATATTTGTTCTGTGGACCCCCAATTAATAGATCTTTTGCCGATCTAACAAAACAGTTTCACCGATCCCAGGCAGTATAGTGTCCTGAGCCGTGTTGGGGATCCCAGGCAGTATAGTGTCCTGAGCCCGTGTGAGGGATCCCAGGCAGTATAGTGTCCTGAGCCCGTGTGGGGGATCCCAGGCAGTATAGTGTCCTGAGCCCATGTGGGGGATCCCAGGCAGTATAGTGTCCTGAGCCCATGTGGGGATCCCAGGCAGTATAGTGTCCTGAGCCCGTGTGGGGGATCCCAGGCAGTAAAGTGTCCTGAGCCCGTGTGGGGGATCACATGTAGTATAGTGTCCTGAGCCCGTGTGGGGGATCCCAGGCAGTATAGTGTCCTGAGCCCGTGTGGTGGTTCCCAGGCAGTATAGTGTCCTGAGCCCGTGTGGTGGATCCCAGGCAGTATAGTGTCCTGAGCCCTTGTGGGGGATCCCAGGCAGTATAGTGTCCTGAGCCCGTGTGGTGGTTCCCAGGCAGTATAGTGTCCTGAGCCCGTGTGGTGGATCCCAGGCAGTATAGTGTCCTGAGCCCTTGTGGGGGATCCCAGG
>CM071570.1:10465157-10530157 GCA_036426205.1 Ascaphus truei
AGGCAGTATAGTGTCCTGAGCCCGTGTGGGGGATCCCAGGCAGTATATAGTGTCCTGAGCCCGTGTGGGGGATCCCAGGTAGTATAGTGTCCTGAGCCTGTGTGGGGGATCCCAGGCAGTATAGTGTCCTGAGCCCGTGTGGTGGGATACCAGGCAGTATATAGTGTCCTGAGCCCATGTGGGGGATCCCAGGCAGTATAGTGTCCTGAGCCCTTGTGGGGGATCCCAGGCAGTATAGTGTCCTGAGCCCTTGTGGGGGATCCCAGGCAGTATAGTGTCCTGAGCCCGTGTGGGGGATCCCAGGCAGTATAGTGTCCTGAGCCTGTGTGGGGGATCCCAGGCAGTATAGTGTCCTGAGCCCGTATGGGGGATCCCAGGCAGTATATAGTGTTTAGAGCCCGTGTGGGGGGATCCCAGGTAGTATAGTGTCCTGAGCCTGTGTGGGGGATCCCAGGCAGTATATAGTGTCCAGAGCCCGTGTGGAAGTCATGTCCCACAATGCCTTGCCAAGGGGGATGCAAAGCATTGAGGGAAGTGACTTTGGAAGCTCCTGGTTATAATTGATAGCTATACCACCCATGCCAAGGTGCATTTGTGGCCTCACTAAGTGCGCAGTCCCCGCATGGGATCAGGAACCCGTCACCCTCCCCCCCGTACAGCCTGGGGTACTCCATTACAGATTTCTTTTTGCGAACCCCTAGAGACACCTCACGAACCCACCTCTATTAGGAATCACTGTAATATAGTATACAGCTATAGCATGTAGTATAGTATATAATATAGCTGTAGCATCTACTGTAGTGCCGACGAGTATTCTAAAACAAATCTGGGGCAATCACCAACAAGACCCAGGTACATGCTGGGTACATGCTGGGTACATGCTGGGTACATGCTGGGTACATGCTGCAACATTTCAGTGACATTTCTGCAGACAGACTAATGGCCCATCGGATTAACAGAGGGGGTCCCTGGCAGACCCATTGAAACTGAATGGGACTGCCAGGGATCCCCGCTGTTAATCCGATGGGCCATTAGTCTCAGCAGAAATGTCACTGAAATGTTGCAGCATGTACCCAGCATGTACCTGGGTCTTGTTGGTGATATCCCCAGATTTGCCAAGGCAAGTTTAAGGCAAGTTTTAGAATACTCGTCGGCGAACCTGTAATACAGTATATAACCGTAGAACATGTTATTAACTGTAACTCATTTAATTAAAGTTAGTTCAGATGTGTCATGGTTGAAACGGCGATGTTACAATCTACTCAATTCATATTAGGAAAATAGAATGTTTTCCTTTCAGCAGCTACAGCATAAAGGCCCAAGGACAAATTCTCACCAGCTGAAGACTCATTTAGCCGAGGTCATTTTCTGTTCTACCGCCTCAGGCCCCCATTGAAAATACTAAAACTGCTCTTCCTCCCCCACCCCCATGCTGGAGGAGATTGTACTCCCAGCTCTTCTCCAACACAGGAAATAGAGATTTACAGCAAATTGAATAGGGTTGCTTCCCCAGTTAAGTCTGCATTACACCTTATGCCAGATATTCTTCAAGCCCGTTTATGGTACAAAAAAATTAAATAATAAATAAATAAATATATATATATATTTCCAACTCGTTTTATCCATCTGTAAACGTTTGTAGGCAGTGATGTGCTTCCAAGCCAGAATGTATAAACTTGTTCACAACAAATGTAAAATCCAACTCTGTCCTACGCGCCAAACCCATCAGTGTTGAATTCAGACACTCAACCATAAACTGTTGGAATATGGAATCCCAAAAATTGTTACAAATACATTGTAATTCCTATGAAAGAGAATACTAGTAATCCAATTGTGGGAAAAGTTGCCAGCAGCACAACTGCGAGGAATCCCACCCAGTTTAATGAGTTTTTAATTTTTTGGTTTCAGAACAAGTCCCAAGTACATCACCGGTATATCAATAGAAAGGTACCCGTGGGAATTCCAAAGAGACAGATAGAAAATGTCAGCACACAACAATAAGTCTTTCATCTGTATGATGAGCTCTTCAAAGAACAAACAATTTACCAATCCCTGAAGCTGTTCTGGGGAAGCCACTAATTCTAGGTGCTAAAATAAAAACAAACAAAAAAACACCCTACTTAATAAAGGGATATTTTGGCAGTTCCTAACAAGCAAAAAACGACACAAATTAAGTACAATTATACAATGTTAACTGCTGTAATTCGTCCAGCAATAAGTTTTTAATAAAAAAACTATTGGATATGCTGGACGGATTTTTATTATTGAATTCTTGATTAGCTCAGAAACTCATGGCACTGACCGTAAATAGGGTTAAGCTTTCTAGACTTTAAGGATTCCAGGCCAAAACTTGGTTTTCTAACTTTATATAATTTCTGAGGTTTTAAGACAAAAACACAACATCTGTAGGCAGAGAAGAACCACTTGGCCCAGACTAGACTGCTAATTTTCCCATCTGCTGTAGAATATCAGAACCTCTTTGTTTTGTATTTAGAATAGACTCAGGTCTATCCCGAGCATGTCTTATTCCCTTACTGTATTAACCTCTGTTGGGAGACTATTCTACAAATGCACCAACCTTCCTGAGAATAAAGACGTCCTCACAATTCCCTTCAGTCTGCCACCCTCCTTCTTCAGAGCTTAACCTCATGCACCATCACTTCTCTGAAACATGCTTCCCTTTGTTGAAACCCTTTACGTAGATGACATTTTTGATCATATACCCTCACGCATCTATGCTGTACATATCAGGAAAGACTACAGGATCCTAATCAGTGTTAAGGTGTAGACCACGCACCACTTCAGTAGTCCTTCTTTGCACAATCTCCAATTCAGTCTCCAGAACTGAACACCGTACTCTAGGCGAGTTGTTACCAATGATCTATATAGTGACATCACTACCTTTCTGCTCCGAATACCTCCTTGTATACAACCTAACTTCCTGTTGGTTTTACCCATTGCTCGCCTACTTTTAAGTCTGCTGAAATAATGACTCCCCAGTGCCTTTTCTCCACAGTAGTTGACTGGCATCTATCCTGTATTCTACCCATGGATTTTTGTGACTCAAGTATATTATTTAGCACTTTTTGGCATGTAATTGCCATACTCTTGACCATTCCTCCTAATTTACCTAAACCATTAAACAATTTGTTTACCCCACCAGGAATGTCAACCCTGTTGCACATCGTTGTGTCATCTGCATAAAATGCACACTTCAACTTCCAGACTACAGTAGGGCCCCGCTTTACAGCGCTCCGCTTTATGGCGTTCCGCTCATACAGCACTTCCCAATGTATACCCATATTCATTAGGTTCGGTGCTTGTTCCGTTTTTCCGGCGATTTTCGGCATGACGCGCAAAGCAGCAAAGTATTCGGCTGTCACTAAACAACAGTTTTAGTGCGAGCGCAACTCCTTGTCGTCAGATGCCATTTGTCAGCGAAACAGTCGGTTTACAGCTCGCTATGTCAAGAAGACTCTGTTTTCAAAGGTACAATACAGTACAGTAGGGCCCCACTTTACGGCGATTTCCGCTTTACGACGGTGGCCCGGAACGGAACCCGCTTTATGAGCGGGGCCCTGCTGTATTTGTAATGACCCTGATAAAGAAGATCAATGGTCCCAATACACATCCGAGGTGCTCCAGTGGTCAGCGTTGCCTCTTCTGAATGGACTCTATTTAGCACAACCCTCTGTTGCCTTTCCTTCAACCAATGTCTGATCCATTCAACCACCTTAGAATCCAGGATCAAGCCTTGCAACTGGTTTGTTTATCAGTTCTCTATGCGGGGCAGTGTAAGTTACATCTACTGCTCCACCCTGATCTATTACCATAGTCACCCAGAGGTTAAAAAAAAACAACAATTAGGTTTGCTTGACATGATCTCCCCTTAGTAAATCCAGAATGCATGCTGGACTTTAGATAATTAACAATTCTGTCTTTTAAAGCAGCAGAACAGGCTGTATTGCGTTTTTTTTAAATTATTTATTATCAGATTGAAGCAGAGGTTCTTCAGAGCTGAACTGTGTTTAATTTCAGTTCTGGGGACCCCCTGCTTCCCGAAATACTTACCTCCGTAGCGGTGCCGGAATCTCTGCAATCAGAGTAACTGTGTGCCTAACATAATGATGTCATCAGGTGCCGCTTCCTATTGGCACGCATGACCGGAACATTCAAACCTCACGGGGATAACGTCACCCCCTACGGAGGTAAGTATCTCTGGAAGCAGGGGGTCCCCAGAGCTGAAATGAACACAGTTCAGCTCTGGAGACCCCGTGATTCAAACAAGCCATAAATAACACTGTCCTGTAGCTCCCTGCCTGCTTTCACGTTAGTTAAGTGGGACAATTACTCTGGCTCTTTGCCAGTCATTTGGAACTACACCGGTAATATAGTTCTGTTGGTGGTTTTCCTAGGAGTCTGTAGACCACTCCAGTACAAATGAAGAGCTGTGTCCCAGGTCTAATCTCCAGTACTTTAGATTAATGTATCTTTTATCTGGTTCTTCACAAGGGCAATGCCTCCTCCCCAGTCTAGGACAATAGGTTGTGACTGTTTCCCCGTGGCTAAGTGACCACCAGCATTTAGCCACAGGTGACATCACCGCAGGGATCTTCTGCCCCCGGCCACTTCGCCCCGAAGGCAAGTCCCTAACCCTAGACCTTTCCCTTACAACCCTTAATCTTAACCCCTAATACTAACACTGCCCCCTACCCTAAAAACCTTAACCCCTTACCCTAACCACTAAAACCCCTAAAGGTAACCCCCTATCCCTAAAACTGACCTCATCGTGGAAGCGGCCTGCAGCTGAGGGTCCAGCAGAGGCGGATCCCTCTGCAGCCAAACTATTGAGACATGGTCCAAATATTCCATTCCACCTCTTCCCTACTTGGTCCTTTCTAAATATAGTGTAACCTGGTATAGCTTTGACCCAGTCCTGAGTGTTATTGTACCATGACTCAGTAATAGTCACAATATCTAAGTCACTCTGTCATTATTGCAATTAGTTCTGGGATCTTATTTCCCAAACTATAAGCATTTATACATATAACAGAATACTTTTTTTTTATTATTATTGGTTTTCCTAATCCTTCCCGTTTCCCCTCTACATTTCATTCTGCCTGTGTTATTGATTCGTTTCCTATTGTGGTATACATTACTAAACTGATATGACAAATACACAGTTATGGTAGGAAATTTTACTCCCAAAATAGTTATTTGAGAAGCACAGTATTGAATTGGTCAAATACAAAGTTTATTAGAATAATTAGTCCCAAAAAGATTTTTAGAATTCCAGAAATTAAAAAAAAGTAAACAAAAGCATTTTATATAATTAGTATTTAAAAAAAAAAAATGAGATTGACATTGCCAAGAAAGAAAACTTTATTCTATTTTTTTTTTGTATAAAATGGTAATTATATTGGACAATGAATAGTTGCAAGAAAAATAAATTAAACAGGAAGAAATAAAAAACAGAACCTCGACAGAAGGTAGAAAAGGAAGGCCATTCCACATTAGGGGATTCTTGGTTTGTTAGATAATTTTTATTATTATTATTATTAGTTGATCAGTGACCGACATCACATTCATATAGGGTGACCATATATGTCCTGGCAAAAACCTAGGACAAATGTCACGCTTGCGCAGTCGGTGAGCGCAACTGCGTATGCGCGAAGAGCGCTTGCTGACCGCGCATACACGATTGACACTTGCCGGCTGCTCATGTGCATGCGCGATTGGCTCTTGTTGACTGTGCATGCGTGAATACCGGTTGCTCATGCGCGATCGGAGCCAGCCTGCATGTGCCAATCACGCATGCGCGGTGGCACGCTCTCTTCGTGCATGCACAGTCAGTGCTCACCAGGGGGATCCAAAAACTGGGACAGCACCCGAAAAAGTCAGGACCGAGTCCTAAAAACCGGGACTGCCCATCTGGTCACCCTACGCTAATAAACTCAATAACCACATTGGTCTTTGAAACTACGTATAGAACTAGGCCAGTATTTCTGGGAGGTAAGCATGTAAGCTGCTAATTCAGCCTTTGTGATCACTGTACTTCTCCGTAGGCAATACAAAATGTTCTATAAGAGCACCCACTCTTGCGGAAATAGGCCTCAAAAGCTCAGCACCCAAGAATTTCGTTTGGGACTTTATTGAAGACCTTTTCTTTCCTTGCTTGAATCGGTCTCTCCCAACTTGCTTTCCACGTTAGGCAAGTTATGGAGATTCGAAAGGGAAAATTAACTTCATTTTTTTAATATTACTGTCGGAGAAAGCCATGATGTCATCAGAAAACCTGACGGACATTTTATTCTACCGGACGATAATACTTGATTTAAGGGTTTGTTTAATGGCAAGCGGGGTAGAGGGTTGTAGAGCAATAAGGTGAGCACAAATCCCTCCTCCACCCCCAAATAAAAAAATAAATAAAAAACATCAAAGTAATGGCTGCTTTAAAAGGAATAATAATAATAATAATAACCATCCACTGTACATGGAAGATCCCTGGGGAGGCCTTCATCCAGCAGTGGATCAACAAGGGCTGATTATAGATAACATTTCTCCTTGCAAACATTAAAATGTGTATTAACATAAAATAGTACTTCTAGGTTTGGAACAAGTAGCTAAACACATCAGACAAAAAAACCCAGGTATGGCGAGCAGCGAGCAGTGCGACAGCATTAACAATGGAAGAATCAAAAGATTTGTTGAAAGATTATATAAAGGGAAAATGTGTTTGTGGGAAATGTGTGCTGAGCTACTTTGGCAATTTATATAGGTGATCTGGCACATCTGCCTTATGCTATACACAATGTTTAAGATGTCATTGACACAGCAGCCAATCAGGTAAGACATGGAGGCTTTGTTTTCAGTTGACTGCCATGATCATTTATCACATAAACCCATTGTCCCCGAGTGCCCCAACAGTATCACCACTGGGAAAAATGGAGTGTACATCACCTGTTGCAGCTTACTGTACATTACATCCTTAATTATTCAACTAGAAATGTGTGAAACTATCCAAGGCGCATTCACAAAATTAATGGTCGTTTCAGAGAGTGAGCCAAAGAGTGCGCGCTGTATATACACACAGCATTCAACAAATCTGGCTATTTTACAGAATTTCGTGAACTAGCTTATTAAACAAAATTGCAATGCAGATTGACTTGCCATGCAGAGCTCCGGTACAACACGGCCTTTTCGCGACTCAAAGAGGGCAAATTATGCATGGCTCACGACCTCAAATGAAAGTTCAAAGTTTCTCACCTCTAAAGACAACAAGCATGGCCTCAGGAGACAGTGTACAGGCAACACACAGGGGGACAAGCGAACACCGTGATTTTATGTATTTCTGCCTTACATAACGACTCTAGTTTAGTATTGATCACCTGCCCTTCTCGATGTGAATCACTTTCTTAAATGTCAACTAGGCTCAAAACCACAGCAGTTTAATAATGATTCCCCATACAGGCATACCCCGCATTAACGTACGCAATGGGACCGGAGCATGTATGTAAAGCGAAAATGTACTTAAAGTGAAGCACTACCTTTTCTCCACTTATTGATGCATGTACTGTACTGCAATCGTCATATACGTGCATAACTGATGTAAATAACGCATGTGTAACAGGCTCTATAGTCTCCCCGCTTGCACACAGCTTCGGTACAGGTAGGGAGCTGGTATTGCTGTTCAGGACGTGCTGACAGGCGCATGCGTGAGCTGCCATTTGCCTATTGAGCGATGTGTACTTACTCGCGAGTGTACTTAAAGTGAGTGTCCTTAAAGCGGGGTATGCCTGTATACAGTTGCTAGTAGCATTCTACCCCCTTGAGAAAATCAATTGATCTGAGAACTTCATGAACCTGTTCCAGTATCAGCTGGTAACTGGTAGTCATTACTGTTTCAGCCACGACCAAATGGCCACCGGCGCTTTGCTGTGACACCCCGTCGCCGGGACCTGTTGCCGCCAGCCGCATTGCCGCTAAGGTAAATGACTAACCCCCTACCCAAAACTCCTATGCTAAGTCCTCACCCTAAAAACACCTACCCTAAAACCCCCTACCCTAACCACTAAAGCCCTTAAATGAACCCGCTACCCTAACCACTAAAACCCCTTAAATTAGCTCCCTATCCTAAACAGTAATAAAACTGACCTTAGAAGCGGCCAGCGGCGGGGAGTCCAGTGGCGAATGACGGTGGTCATTTGGTCCCATTCCCGCATTTATACCCAACAATAAAAAGAAAAATCGCCACCCGATTGGCAATTGGAGAATGGGTCTAATGGTGGCTGGTCTCACATTTGTTTCAATGTTTGAAGGACAACAAGTAGCAGTTACAATATTATGAAATTGCATTTTTGCCCAATGCAATGCTATCCTGGAAGAAGCCGCTGGGAGGTGAAACGCGCGTACGGTGCACTCTGTGGCAACTGCGTTTGACATTATGCGGATGTCCTAATTGCGTGACGTCATAGCACGGGTGACACACCGCTCTGCGTTTCTGTAGGACATCATACCAATCTGCTCCTCGTTGGTGCCCTGACCTCATGTGTTGAACATATGAAGGAAGCTTTGTTACAAAGAAACAGATAAACTAAGGGCTTTTCATCCGATATAAGGAGGTAGAGATGTTCTATTCCTCTACTTTCCTCTCCCTCTTATCCCCAAACATCCAATCTCTCGCCACCAATTTACGCTTCTATAAACATATATAGATTATGGGATTTGGGTTTTTTAGGGATCAACAAAAGTGCCAATAGGGACACAAATAAACTCTAGTCTATTAATAGGTCCAGAAACTATATTTTTGGGTCAGTTCGTACTAGGAACATTAGGAAAAGAGGAGCATGATGTATGATGAGGACCTTTGGCTTTACTCAACTAGAAATATTTTTTTTTTTTAAACTTTGGTCTCACAAAGGATTATAAGTTTTTATTCTATTTTTTTGTGTCTCTTGAAAATGTGGGTGTGCATCATGTTTTATAGTTGTGTAATTAAAGTTACGTTTTATGGCTATAAAAGCAATGTGGAATTTCGAATCTGCACAACGAGATTTGGTATTTAGGCTTGTACCTCTATTAGGACTTTCTTCCTTTGGGTATATTTGTCCTTTTAATACTATCACTTGCATTATTTGCAAACTTGATCTTGAAATATTGTCTTTAAAATATACAGTATATTTATATATTTGTAATTTTCCTATTAAAGGAGCAATCCCAAAAAAATAATATTTGTTTATATTATATAATTGGAACTTCTTGTGCCGAACCTTGCTTTTTTCAGTGCCGAAACCCCCTAGTTTAAGATAATTACTGGTGTACACTACGGGGCTCCCTCTTGGGGAATATTGGCAAATCTTGCCTGCCCCACAAGCATCGGTTGTGGCTTCCAATTGGTCGATGCCGGCGCCCAATTATGGATTTCCCCTGAGGAGCACTGGCATCGTCAGTACTAATCATCTCAGGAACAAGGAGGTCTCCGGCGCTGAAAACAGCGAGACTCAGTACCGGAGTACTCCCTGGTTCCAATTATGAAGACAAAAAATGGTTTGTGTTTTTTTTTATGGAATTGCGGATTTAAGCATTGCTTGACCACTAAACCTATTTGGGGTTGGTCATTTTTACATTGCTTTATATAGTCACATCAAATTTTACTGGGCATCTTAATGAAGAATCACAAACTGCAGGTAAACCGATTTTAATGTTTAAAAGTCATGGGGGCAATTAAGCTACTGGACTCCTGGTGAAAGTGAGCCCCTGCTACAGTACAACACCAAATATCTAATTCTCCTGAGGAGTCAGGGATCTTGATAGTACATGTATCCTCTACTCTCATAAACACAGGTTGAGTAGTCACTAAATCTAACCCAGTACGACTCAGTAGTGAGAAAAAAACATTACACAGTGCACAATAGAACTTTGTTTTTAAGGTCCATAACAAGATGTTGCCAAATAACCCCCAAACCAGAGCAAAGATGTTTGAAAAATACATAAAGATATGAATGTCAGCACATATTGACGAGCTCATGAAGCAGATGGATGCGGTATGAATCCCAGTGTGATCTCTCCTTGTGATCTTGGGCAAGTCTTTTTATCTCCCTGCGCCTTAGATACCGAAAAATGGGATTGTGAAACGCGTTGGGGCAGGAAATCATTGTGCCTGCTTCATTCTATAATGAATGTTTTCCTTCCGAAGGAGGGATGAGGCGACACCGCAGAGGACGTACTCAAAACAGAAATTTCTTTAATAAAAGGGATCGATGTTTCGGTCCACAACTCAAGACCTTTGCCACCTTTACAAAGGTCTGAGTTGTGGACCGAAAATGTCGATCCCTTTTATTAAAGAATTTTCTATTTTGCGTAAAAGTGCCACCTCTTTCCTCCTTCAGAAGGATACACATTAGTTACTAATTACGTCCTCACAGGTGATAGGTGTGCACCCGAGGTGTTTCTGTTAAATCGAGTGAGTGCACTTTTTTTCTGCAACTGGTGCAACATTCTATATACAGCTCGGCATACGGTATATCTGTGTATATAGATTACACGTTTTTGGTGATTTGCACAGAAATAAATTTAAAACACCAGAGAGGAGAGGATCGGAAGGGAAATCCACAGTTACATAGGAAATCAAGATGCTAACCCAGCGGTGCGCAATCTGGGGGGCGCGCCTCCGAGACTTTATTGGGGGGGGCGCAGGTGCTAAGAGCGCGAGGCCTCGGTAAAATTTACTTACCGGCTTCTTGTCCACGCATCACCATGGCAACGCGGCATAAAATGACGCCCGTTACCATGGAGACATGACATCAAATATCGCCGCGGGTCACGTCACGTGACATGACCCCGCAGCGTCATTTGACACATCATTAGAGGCGAGGGGGGCGCGACCAAGGAGGCAGCAGGTAAGGGGGGGAGCAGGGAGTTTGCGCACCACTGTGCTAACCTATTCCCCATTGAGTCTGCATAATAAAACTATGTATGGTTCCCAAACTAGAACACAAGAGTCCAGCAGGGGAACACAAGGGCTTCCAAAGTGGAGCTCCACACACACACACAGCTTTAAGACAAATGAATGAGGTTTAAGATGGTCTTACAGAATACTGAATAGGTAACCCTTCAATATAGATAGAACAACAAAGTAAGTAAATCTACATTGTGTCTCTTAAGGAGAATTGTGGACTTCAAAATACACTGGAGACACTAGAGGAAGAACTGAACTTCCAGTGGTCTCCGTAGTTCAGTCAATGGTCGTCAAACTGTACATCAATGCAATGTGCATAAGCAGACTTTCTAAATAAGATTATGTTGCTTTTTTATTATATTGTTTCTGGTACTAATAATGAAGTAAAGTTTCTGTTTTATATTTAAGTGTAGTATGTTGGCTTGTACAGGAGCTCATGTGGCATCCATGGATATTCTCTCTAATTAGCTCAGGTTACAGTCCCACATACCAGTGTCTGATCCTGCCCTGGAGTGCAGCTACATCCATTCAGAAAAACAGTCCCACACACACTCACCAGAGACATCCCTCTAACCATGCTCCCTCCTACCTACAGTGCTAGGTCCCAGACAAAGCACTGTTACGGCAAGTCCCAGAACCTGGCAAGAACCCAGCATCGCATTAATAGTAACAATGTATCTGCAAAGGACAATAACATACCGTTAATGCCAGGTTCTTCACGGGCGGAAACGTGGCTTAATTATGGATTATGACATGCAAATGAGGTGTTATTAGAACATCGCACATCTGCAAAAGTCTGTTACGGTTAACGGGTGGACTTAACAGTACGAGATTTAAGTTATCCCTAAACTTGGTGTTACTTCTATACAGACACTGACATAGGGCTTTTGTAGTGTCTGGCTGGATGTACAGTAAAGCCACATGAAGACAGGATTTAAATAACATACTGTAGCATTATTTCCCTCGGCTCTCTCCACTTCAGTAAAAGCCCTTATTTTGGGGTGTAGATAGGAGTAACGCCAAGACTGGCGTAATATTGGAGGATAATAACTATGTAACAATAACGTGACCTTAAGTCCATGCTAATGAGATGTAGAACAGTCAGAGTTGTTTGGAATATAATTAGCTTTGAGGAGACCATGTACACAGGGTACTCTGTGAACATGACGTCTCTTTCCGTTTTAGGTAACGTCACGTTTGGAGTCCGAATTTAACGGAGCTATGTACGCCTAGCCCTACGAATGCTGCCTGGCCATAGGTGACACCACTGATTCAGTTATTCAGGATGCCCTAAAACATTTAGGCCCATATTTACAAAGCCGGGCCAAGCCACAAACACCTCTCTACACATAGACACGTTACAGCTCAATCACATAAATAGGCCATAAGTTATCTTCCAGCGCCAGCAGGGGTCTTACAGAATAGCATGGCTTAGTAAAGGTGGCCCTTAGTTTCAATTTATACCAGGATTTAAATACATAACACTTTACTGACCAAGAGCTGATAGTTTTGCGGTAAAAACCACAATAAACATTGTTAGAATGTATATTAAAATATAGAAGCCATTATATTTATTGTTAAACTAGAAGTACGTATCAAACAGACATGGGGCAGGCCTAACCCATTTACACAGCCATGACTCGCTACCCGTAGCAAGAGCTGCAGATTTCCAACGCCAACTTGCATGGAAAGGTCTTTTGGTAAAAGGCACAAAAACTCTCCCATTAGCCCTCTCCGCTGCTGGAGCCGGTGACCTGCAGAGCCCCGGCAATGCTTCGGGGATTAGTATAAAGAGGGATCAGGCTATAAGGCCTGTCACCCTTCTCTGCATTTGAATTTCCAGTTCTTTGCAAGCTGTGGTTCTCCTACCTCCTTGTTGCCATAAGGTATTAGATCTCTGAATTAATAATGCAACGCTCTCAGGAGTTTTCAACCGCCAAGGAGCCAACTATAGTCTTACGATAATGTAACGTAGACATTAATCCACGTAAGATGTGGCATTCGATAATACACGTAAAAAATATATATATACATATATACATATATATACATATATATATATATATATATATATATATACACATACACACACACATACACACACACACACACACTGTATATATAGTGTTGGCACCGGTCTTACCTTTAGTTGAAAAGGCTGAATTTCACTTAAACTCTGGTTCCTGAGCTTCTTGGTTAAAACCTTCAGCATTGTACAAATCCGAAGGGCAAGGAAGAGGTTAAACACATTTACACACACACACACACACAGACATACACACGCATATGTAGCACTGCAAATAAAAATAGTTTGTAAGCAATGAACCTCCAGGTGCTTTGAATCTTTTTAGGCACGTAGGCTTGTAGGCTGTTAGAATCCACACAAAATAAATTCCTTACAAGAAAGAAATCGCTTCTATAAAAAAGAAAGAGAGGAAGAAAAAAAACTCCCCTGCTTCAGTTACTTAAATCAGACGTGAAACAATGATTTAGCAGAATATTTGTAAGGTTCCGGCTTCTATCTGATGTAAGTTAAGTAAGGTTGGCAGAAACCTTTGCGATCGGCCGGAGCCCCTTTTTCTAGTTCATGGTAAATTACTTAAAATGCCATCTGAGTATTATTCTTCAGCCAGCCATACCTTCCTCTTCTTCCTCCCTTCCCTCATCCACACTCCCTCTCACACACACACATTCACACACTGCCTCTCTGTCTGTGTCTCTGCCTTCTAGCAATGTGAAACTTGTAGCAAACACAGCACTCGCTCAGGGCTCCTATTGGTTGGCACAGGAAAACTGTGTCAATTTCAGTAGGCTGGACTTTCATTTAAAGGGAAACTGATAGCAGGCGGCCCTGTGAATCCTGCAGTGAGAAGCGTAGCTCCTTCCCCCCCTTCCTGTAATGCTCAGGGGACAGAGCAGGCAGTCACTTCAGGCTGCCCAGGCTATTGGGAAACACCACGCTTAAAGCCCTATTCTAAAGTAGACGGTTCAATGATTTTTACCCTTAGAAACTGCCTCTTGTTGTCTATTTACATCCCAATTATATACGTCACCGTTCAAATCCTCCAGAAGTTTATGGAGTACTTTGGTATTAGGTGGTACCTTTTTTATTTGGACTATCAATTGATATTATAAGACAAGCTTTCGAGAGTTCTCCTCTCTTCCCCAGGTCAGCGATACTGATTAAACGATTCCAGAAGCCCCATGGAAAATGAGGCGTTTTCTGAGGCTTTCGACTTCAGCTTCAACTTCAGCCACCATAGCGATTCTGTGCTTCCTAATTCCGCCCGGATCAGTACCATTGTGAGATGGCGAGACCCTTTATTAACGCCTTTGCTGAAAGAGGGGCCACCTTACACAGCAGAGGGATTAATCCAGGTGTGCACTGTACAACTTGTTGCTGTATTTTGTCGAGAGTTGAGATTTGGGACCTGTAAATATTAAAAAAAAATACATACACACCTGATCTCACCCCCGCCTCCCTGCCATCTCTTCCCCAGTAAATTGTGTTAACCCTCCTTTTAATACTGACTAATCTTAAAACTCACCCCACAAAGCATCCCAACTGCCTGCACTCATGGCTATTCACCCAGTCACTCTTACCATCCATTGTGACCAAGCACTGCCATCTACAGCACTTATTCCCTCACCTACTGTCTCTGTAAGTTTCCCATCAAACCTCTTAGATTGTAAGCTCTTCGGGGCAGGGATTTTCTTTCCTATTGTCTGATTTTGCTGCACTTTATGTATTATTATAATTCCCCGTACTGTATTCTTTGTGAAGCGCTGAGTACACTTTTGGCGCTATATAAATAAAGACATATGTAGCCCTGTGTAATTTTGAGGTTACATGCCTCTCTCCTCCTGTGCAATAATCCGTTAAAAGGGCAGATTTGCCAGGAGTAATCATGAGGTTTGCCCTCATCCCCTGTGATGTGTATTGTGTAGTGAAGGAAGTGACATCATGCTCTGTGTCCAATAACAGTGACACAGGGGTGGTGCCTACTGGAGCTATATAGTATACTACACTGCCTGAATTTAGGGTGTGTGATTGTCTCATCCCACTTGAATGAGACTGTCTGACCCAACACATTGCCAGGGCCCTGGCAAGTATTGTGGCCCTCCCCTAGGGGAGAGGTGGGCAGACTATTCCCCTTACTCTATTAGAGAGTAAGGGAAGAGCAAGGACAGCTTCTAGGGCCCTGACTTGGAGTGGTGTCCAGGGACTTCCTTGAGGTGGTCAGCCTTTATGATGAGCGGCTAGAGACCGGCCGCAATGATGGGCAGTCTGCCACTAAAGATGACAATAAAGAATGTCCAATTTGAAAGAACCTTCTTGCCTGAGAGTGGAGTCATTCAGGGGGAAGCTGCACCCAGAGGTTCTCTTTCAGAGACTCCTCCCTGCTGTCGTGGGGACCTGGAAGAGATGGAGGCGCTGTACCAGAAGTGAGTAGTTCTCAGCATTACCTCACGAGCCAGTCCTGATGTATTTCCCCATATCACCGCGGAAGACTCAGGAATTCTGTAAGCTAGCAGGTGCACCACACTATAGTACATGTAACATGGGGCAGTTTCCTCACGTAAGGGGCCAATATGAGATTGGGAGGGGGGGGAGAAACACCGTTACACATACAATACAAAAAAGATAAGAACCCGATCTTTAATCTTGAAATCAAAAGGGTTAAAAAAGGTATTTGTTGCATGTTGTATAACCCTACTTATCTTGTGGAGGTGAACTGGAGCTAATTATAGGCAGAAGGAAACAAGGATAGGAAATGTCAAGATTAGGAGAGACTTGTAGTTATTTGGGGTTTTAAATAATATATATGTTCTTGTACAACACTCACAATGTACACAGAAATTGGATTAAAATAAAATATTTTAGTCTCAATGAGTCTATGCCCCAAAGAATTCATTTATGTTCTGGTGCCTTTTGTAAAGGGAGATACAGTGATCAGACCAAATCCACAAGGGGAAATAACAATTAGATTTGACCTGGGTTTACTGACACCAGGAGCAGCGCTCTTACCATTACGCTAGTTCTTGTTCCCAATAATAGGAGGAGTGCGTCCCTGTGCAGTGTATATTCCTTGTTTAGGACCACGTTTGGCAAGTTGAGGAATATGGACCACTATTTCGATAGAGATTGGTTCTATTCCAGTGTTGGGATGCTGGCTATTAACTGGTGGCGGAATAGTTTGGCTAATGTTCTCCTCTGTATTAAGTAGACATGGGTCATGTATGGTAGACCTGAGGAGAGATAGGAGTTACGTAATATCTATTCCAGCACAGGTGAGCACTTAGGATCATGTTAGATATAGATAGGCTATCCTAGAGCCTGTAGAGGAGGTCCCAGTATATGAGGGTGTGCTACATGTATGTATGTATGTGTGTGCAATATGTATGTATGTATGTGTGTGCAATATGTATGTATGTATGCGTGCGCTATATGTATGTATGTATGTGCGCTATGTATGTATGTATGTGTGCATGTGTGCGCTATATGTATGTATGTATGTATGTGTGCGCTATATGTATGTATGCGCTATATGTATGTATGTATGTATGTGTGTGCTATATGTATGTGTGCATGTATGTGTGCGCTATATGTATGTATGTATAGACAAAAACAGGACTTGCGCTCATGAGTGATTATAGTATGAAAAGTGATTTAACATAAAGGTATGTAGAAAATATATAATACAACCTTAACGAGTGAGGTTTTGTGCAGCTGGTCTGTGGGGATGGCTCAAACACCAAAGCTACATGGAAACAAAAAAGAACAGCGCAAAAAAACCATGTGTAGTGTATTAAAAATTATTTATAATATAAAGGGAGTATTGCACTACATCAAAATTAAGGGTTAATGCAATACATGTTAGGGACATGTTACACTCTGCAGGCACAGCAGGATTCAGACACCGGTTGCAGGACGTTCACCTCAGAGTGCTGGTGTAAGATTCCAAAGTAAGCAACTCACGTTGGGGAACCTTCCCACACCGTCACGGAGCTCTCGGCAGCGTTGGGGAGCCTTCCCACACGGTCACGAGCTCTCAGCAGGGTAGATCGCCACGCTGCTTCCGGGTTACTCCACGCCGGCGTGTGGCGTCTCAGGCAGCGTCTCTAAGCCGGTCGCGTCTTTGATGCGTCACTGTCTCACTCAGCAGCTCCACGGCACACAGAGTCCCAAACACGTCCCGTAGCAGAACAAATGTTCAATTTAAAACCACAATGGGGGATGCAAATAGTAAGAATAAAGGAACGCGCCCTCTCCTACGCGTTTCGTACTTCCGTACTTCGTCGTAGGAGAGGACGCGTTCCTTTATTCTTACCATTCCCTGACGAAGTACGGAAGTACGAAACGCGTAGGATAGGGGGCGTTCCTTTATCTTACTATTTGCATCCCCATTGTGGTTTTAAATTGACATTTGTTCTGCTACGGGACGTGTTTGGGACTCTGTGTGCCGCTGACTGCTGAATGTGAGACAGTGACGCATCAAAGACCGACCGGCTTAGAACTGCCTGATGCGCCACACGCCGGCGTGGAGTAACCCGGAAGCAGCTGGCGATCTACCCTGCTGAGAGCTCCGTGACCGTGTGGGAAGGCTCCCAACGCTGCCGAGAGCTCCGTGACGGTGTGGGAAGGTTCCCCAACGCTGAGTTGCTTACTTTGGAATCTTACACCAGCACTCTGAGGGTGAACGTCCTGCAACCGGTGTTTGAATCCTGCTGTGCCTGCAGAGTGGTAACATGTCCCTAACATGCCATGCTATTAACACCTTTAATTTTGATGTACGTGCAATACTCACCTTTATATTATAAATAATTTTTTAATACACTACACAATGGTTTTTTTGCGCTGTTCTTTTTTTGTTTCCATGTATGTATGTATGTGTGCGCTATATGTATGTATGTATGTATGTGTGCGCTATATGTATGTATGTATGTGTGTGCTATATATGTATGTGCTGTATGTATGTGCGTGCGCGCACACACACACATATATACTTAACATGTTTTGGTCAAAAGATTGGCCTAAATGACCCATACGTATGAGAAGAAAAAACATTTAAGAAATTAATCAAATGATTTGCCATACTGGATGTCATTGGGGCTTCTTTGTTTACTCTTTAATATACAGTATATATTCCCCTGATGAAGTGACATGAATCGTGTTGGGCATGTCTTGGGATCGCTCTCCCCTGGTAACTTCAGCTGCACCTATGTTTGAATAAAGTCTTTATACTTTTTGCACTTAAACTGTGGAACAGATTCATTTTGTTTGTCTATTGAATATATATTTGATTAAATGGATATATATATATATATATAAATCCAATGCACAGCCGGCACACCATATGCAAGTAAATAAGTTTTGGTGCTTATCCCATAAAGCAATAACAGACATACGATACCGGTTGCAAACACGACATCAAGGGACAGCACGCGGTAAGTAAATCAAAATGTTCTATATTTGATAGAAGACACAAAAACCGACGTTTCGGTCCCCCATGGGGACCTTTTCTCAAGGTGCTGCACCACTTGGAAAGGTCCCACTGGGGGACCGAAACGTCGGTTTTTGTGTCTTCTATCAAATATAGAACATTTTTGATTTACTTACCTGCGGCTGTCCCTTGATGTCGTGTTGCAACCGGTATCGTTGGTCTAAATATATATATAATATATATATATATATATATATATATATAGATATTATATATATATATATCTATATCCATTTGTGCTCATTTGCATGTCATTTCCCAGAATCCCTTGCTGCAGTGGAAGCACTGTATGCTGGGAGATAATGGTGAAAGACAGGTGTACAGACCTGTCTAAGGCTTGTAATATAGTGTGTGCGGCCGTGCGCGCGCTCGTGCCTGTGCGAACGCGCGTGCACGTGCCGCACACTTTTTGTGCGTATGCTGTGAGCGAGTGAGGTACTATGTGTGTGTGTATATGTGTGTGTGTGTGTGTGTGTGTGTGTGTGTGTGTGTTATAAATACGTTTGAAATAAATAAATACGTTAATAAATTATTTATTATCATTGTACATACACACACACACACACACACACAAACTTTAGCAGCGCAAAATCTTTATTTTCTTCATCTTCCCCCCTGTTGGCCGGTTTCACGCTCACTGCCGTGTGCGCGCGCGGTCCTATTATATGAAGGCTGACTAACCTCAGCCAACTATAACTGCCGTGTGCGCACGGCGCAGCAAGCGCCCTCTATAGAACAGCCCTAAGACGTGTGAATGTGCTCACAAGTGATATTCTTTATTGGCTATATGCTAACAGTGGAGGTTTTTTGTCGCCTTTTTCACCCACCATAATTTAAATTGTGTGTGGTAAACCTACCCAGCTTGAAAATTTTGCAAAGCCAGCAGTACAACCTCACACTGATGATACCCATTAAGGTTTAAACATGTCTGTGAGTGGTTTTATTGGCTTTGCATATCCCAAGCTGTGCTTAAAAGCTGTGTGAACAGCGTTGCATTTGCTTATATGAACTCCATGTAAATGGCTTTTCAGGCAAAAGGTGACACATTGTGTGCTCATTTGCATGTCATTTCCCAGAAACCCTTGCTGCAGTGGGAGCACTGTATGGTAGGTGATAATGGTTGAAAGGCAGGGTTGCAGACCTGTCTAGGACATGTAAATGTGCTCACAAGTGATATTCTTTATTTGATAGATAGATAGATAGATAGATAGATAGATAGATAGATAGATAGATAGATAGATAGATAGATAGATAGATAGATAGATAGATAGATTGATAGATAGATAGAATTAAACGGGGTATTATAGGCCTTAGTGAAGTAAGAAGAAAGATGGAGACCTCATTGAGCTCAAAAGTGGTATAGAAGAAATGGAAAAACAATATACAGTAGTGGAGTATGAAAGTTCATCAGAAACAGCAGCAAGAATGCTCATTCAATTGACAAAGAAAGCAAGCTTCCAATTATCCAAGTGCACGCCCCAACATCCAGTCACACTGGGAATGAAGTGAAAGACCTCTACCATGAAATCAACCAATTTAACAACAAAGGAAATTGCCACCTCAAGATCAGTATGGGGGACGTCAATGCAAAGATTAGTGCCTAGCAGAAATACCAGGCATCAGTGGGTGAGCATGGTTAAGGCACCAGGATTAAACGTGGAGACAGATTGGGAGAATTTACAGACTGACAACTTCTATATCATGAATTAATTATTTAAGGAGAATTCAAATAGAAAAATGGACATGGAATGGACTAACTTAAATCAAGAATGAAACGAACTATATCAGAGCTAAAAAGGAACACCTGTTGGAAGTGGTCACAGTCCTTAATAGAAATAGGCGCAACTGTCAAAATCTATTTCATGGAATTTCCCGAGCTTTCCATTCAAAATCCGTTCCGCGGTGTAAAATCCGTCAGCGGATTGTTCCAGTTTCAATCCGTGCAGATTAATCAAAAACCGCTAGTGGATTTTACCAATACAATCTATTTATTTACGATAACGGGGCTGATGCAATACTGCTTCTCCTTGCTACAGAGCTGTTCTCTCCCCCAGGAGGTCAGAAGGGGGATCTCTGCTACACATATAATATACACTACACTGTATATCAAGCTCATGTATACATCACTTTGTACACAACCATGAAGATCAGAACAAAGATTACTGTAATATTTGCAGTGCAGTCACACATACAGGTGTTGAGTAGTTAAATAACGTATATGACATGCTTACATGTGTGCCCTCACATTGCCGTAAGGATTCAATCATTATAAAGTGATCCTTTGCCTTTTTGAGGACCATTTAACTGACCACTAATCACAATAACATTAGCTTAAACAACAGTTAAAGCTGCATTATTCTGGCCCACGCCCACTGTGGCAAGTGAGTACTGTAGGATCAGGTAGCTAAACTCATCTCCTTTAAATGCACACAGGAGTCCTTCTATTTTCTGTCACTTTTATTGGAAGGTGGGGGGGGGAGCAGAGGGTATTCGGATAACTGGCAGGTTACATTTGTGGGGAGAAGGAGAAAAGGAAGGCTTTTCTGGGGGGAGCAGTGAGAGGTGTGTCTACTCACAGTGGGTCTGCTGATGTAAAAGGGAGCATGCTTGTCTGTACAAACAGGAAATACAATCAGGACTATACCTTATGACACACATAGCAGGGGAGAATGGGCAAACCATGATACTGGTGTAACGGATTTTCTGGACCTGACTGACCCACCCAATCTCACATTGGCCCCTGTGGTCTAACCAGCCCCCATTACATGGTAGTGTCTGGTGGTGCACCTGTTGGCAACAGGACTCCTGAGTCTCCCACATGATGTTGTGTGGGGATTGTCAACCCAGACAGGTAGCTGAGGTAGTGTGCATGAGTCCTACCTATATCCAGTGCAGCGCCTCCACCTCATCAGGATCCCTGCGTCCGCAAGGGGATGGTTCTGATGAGGAACTCCTCCTTGGTGGTGCCTTCCGCTGGAGAGTAACTTCACACTCACACAGTGGGGTTGTCTTTGAACAGGGCATCTTTATTGTTGCTTGGTGGTATGGGCCAGCTGCCCCTCACAGCTAGCAGTCTAGCCGCTCATCTCTCTGCTGCACTCCATTAGGAAGGTCCCTTCTCCTCTAATAGAGTTGCTCTCCACCTCTCCCCTCAGGGAGATTCACCAGCTTGTCTCTCTGCTTTGAGCTGCACAGACTCACAGCTCTTACATCAGACACTGCAACACTGTTGCAGACTTCCACATGACTCTCCTGAACAGAGTCAGAACACCAACTGAACTGAGCTGCTAACTTTAGGCAGTGTTGTGTCTTATATCACCTCCAGAAAACAGACACCCTCTGTGTCACTAATCGTGGACACACAGCATGTTGTCACTTCCTTTGGGACATATGACACCTCACCAGGGTTTGAGGGCAAACCTCCATAATTGTTACTGGCAACCCTGCATACTTACCAGGATTACTGCCAGCATGAAAGAGATATGTACACCAATTTTACACAAGGCTACACTGGGAAAAGAGGGGCGTTGCCAAGGCAACTGTCTGGGAAGCCACAAGGGGAAGCAACATTGTTGCAAACTAGGCTGAGGAGCAATGGCTGCCTCGGAACAGAGAAGACAAATAGAGAGGTCCCAGGACACGCATCATTTCAAAGAGTTAAGAGTTAATGTCAGACCTAATCTAATCACTTACTGTACCCAGCACTTATCTCCTAAGATTCCCCATCAGCAACCTGCTTATAGTTGTAGCACCCTTGCTAATGGTGCTCAGTGAGTCGGGGTCCCTAAGTCAATGTAGGGGTTAATTTTCCCTAGGCCTTAGTACTTATTGTACAGTATGTTATATATTTTGTGTACTAATGTTGCAGTTTTAATGGTTAGTGTCTGGTACCACCTTAGTTCCGGATGATGCCAGAAGGTCATCCGATATGGAGTGACTTTATTGTAATATTTAATTCAACCCCTAATCTGTCCAGTAACAGGGCGGGGTAGTGTACCCACCTAAGGTTATAAAAAGCAGGGTTCTTCCCTTTTTATATCTTTGGATTCTCCGGAGATACCAGACGAGGGGGGTTCCCAGGCTCTTCTAGCCTGTAAGGAGGACACCTTTTATTGTATTTCGTATAGCGCCAGTATCCCAGCATCAGGGGCTCTCTAGAGATAGTGCTTATAAGATCCTACACTACAGTAGAGAGTAGTTCCCAGCTGAAGGGCTAACAAGAGACCTGGGTGGGCTGCTGGTAATTCATGGATGCAAGGATCTAGGTCTGTACCAGGCAGGGCAAGAGGTTCTACAGAAGAGAGGAGCCACTACAAGTCTCAGTGTGAGGAACTTAAAGTACCAGTCTCAAGATACTAAAAACCTGTCCTTTTGCTGCTACAAGTTATGTTCAATAAACAGCTCAAAGTTCATGGATCCTTTTATTCATCTACTCCTCGCCAAGAGCCATCACGGATCCTCAGCCGTGAGAAGAACAAGGTAATCGCTGAGCACCCACATACACATTTTACAAGCGCCAATCCTGCTTAAGGGATACACAATTGGGACCTTATATTTTTGGTGTCCACCCTATCCTTCATAACAGGGGGCGGAGGGGGGGAGGGTGTTACATAGTCAAGGGACACTGAAGCATCTTGTTGCTCTTGCTAACAATCACCCCACTTTAGCTATATACGTGTGTCCCTCAAATGATGTTCCAGTCTAAATGAATTCCAGACTTCTGATGTTAGCCGTTGCAAACATGTTAGAAATAGTCACTTTTAAAGTATGTTACTTAACTTAGTGTAACAGAGTTTCCACCCCCCCCCCCCCTGGGAGATCCACTCTATTGTTACCGTGTGGGGCTGAAGCATGCCTGTAGGTTCAGGAGATCTGAGCTGTCTGCGTTGTTGTGGAGACCAGGACAGGCTTTTGGATACCATCTTAGTTCTTTCTCTTGGTGCTTAGCGCCTCCAGCAGTAGTGGGCTCCAAGGAGTTCAGAGGTCAACCCCCACTATTGCACTCTTTCTTCCCCTGCCCAAGGACTGATACTCAGACAGGGGTATATTCTAAACAGGGTCTTTATTGGGTGGCATACACTGCAGATCTTCTCACAGCGATGCACGGTCTCAGAGGCTCCATACCTCTGGATGGTGCTTTGCCCCTGGTAGTATAGGGCAACTCTGTGGCTGAGTCTGATGTTCCCTCAGTTCAAAGACTGAGGGCGAGCATGCTCATCCTGCCATAGGAGAGACTGACAGCTCTCTGGCTCATCTCTCTTCCAGAGCAGGACCAGGACTTCCTCTTTCTTCAAGAGCAGAAGCAGGACTAATACTAAATTTGGTAGTCCCCTAATTAGGATAGAAGGGGTGGGCTCATGGTCTATACCTATTCCTGATAGGTTTACACCGGCCATGAGTCACCACCTTACTCCTGTCCATCATAGAGGAGCATGGGTGGGGCACAACCCCATAGAATTAACCTGTTACTGCCTGCAGCTAACAGGACTTACATAACAGGACAGGGAAAGAAAGGCAGAATAAACATACCATGTTACATTAGCAACATACTTGAAATTAAGAGGTAACCAAGTGTACTTGCTCCACAAAAGGGTGATAAACTGCAGCGTGCCTCGGCTCTCATTCATGAACACAAAGAACAGTTTGTGGATCAGGGCCTCTGGTTTTTTTTTATCCTGCTAAAATGTTCTCTAAATAAAGAGACATGTTAGAAATGGCTGTTTATACAAACCAACCCTATACAAATGTGCTTTCATGTACTCAAGATCTTTATGACTGTATTTGATTATAGACCGGAAGTGAAGTCCCGTGGGGGAGAGGTATGGGCGGTGCACAGCTCGGTGGAAAAAGGATACGGCTTTATTGTTTTGAATATTAAAAATAGAGGGATAACCCCACAAGTGAACTCTGAAACGTTTCACACGTAATTGTTGATAAACCCGATTAAGGGTGAAATGCGTCAGTTCACTTGTGGAGTTATCCCTCTATTTTACTTGCTTGCCTATGGCGAAATAAATCATTTCTTTAATATTCAAAACAATCCAGACGTTTCCTTTTTTCACCGAGCTGTGCACCGCCTATACCTCTCCCCCAAGGGACTTCCGGTCTACGATCCATGGCAGGGTGCACGCTGACCCGAACGCTGCACGAGGAGGCTGTAAGTTGTTTATGACAAACTTTTATATATCTTTTACCCCAGGAGGTTTAGCTTTATATGTGGTATATATTGGGTAGGGGTCCAAAGTCATTTGACATCCGATGGTCATCCAACCGCTTCATACGCATTCCACTTCGCTACCTCTCACTACATAGGGGTCCAAGTAGCTTGACTATGTTATTGCAAATAGAAACAGCCTCACTGCAACCGGAAAAAAAGTGACTTGTATACAATGAAATGTGATTGATATATATCCATTCCTCAAACTCTGCAGCACTTGTCATTTGGGGTTCACTGCCCTGGTTTTCTCTGTATATGATTATAATATGTCATTTATTTACAGGATCATCAAGCAGACAGTCGTTGGTTGAGGCTGCTGATTCACAGGAACAAGACGAGGTGGAATCCACCACCCTCATCCTCACGGGAGGTGCCCCATCCTTACCACCTGCTGCCCTAGCTGCGGTAGTTGCTGCTCCTGTGGCTGCTGCCCCTGCCGCTGCTCCTCCTGTGGCTGCTGCCCCTGCTGCTGTGGCTGCTGCTCCTGGGGTCGCTCCTCCGGCTGCTGCTGCACCCGGGTGGCCTAGTGTAGCACCCACAGTGACTCCCCCGGCTGAAGTATGCAGAGGGCAGCTTAACTTCCCAGCTGACTCAGATAGAGCACACAGCACGGCGACAGCCCCACAGCAACAAACTGATGCACCAGCACAGCAGTGCGATGCTCAATGGCATGGGGCAGATAACCTCAGGGCTGAATGGCCTGACATGGGCTGTCCAGCAGGACATGCAGAGCCTGCGAGCCCTCTCCATGTTAACACCGGAAGCATCCAGCAAGTTCCTGCCCAGATCAGAGGTCTCAATGGTGGTGTCAACTCCACCTCCTCCATCTTCTGTGGAGTCGCCCACACCACCTCCAGTGCACGTGCGAAGATTGAGATGCGGCAGGCCTCACACCAGAGGTAGGGTGACCAGATGTCCCGGTTTAGCCGGGACAGTCCCATTTTTTTTTATGATGTGTCCCAGTGGGCCGACATACCCTGAAATATCCCGGTTTTCACAGAGCAGGGGATGCCGGTAAGAGAAGAGCAGATGATTGGCCTGGTAGGGGATGGGGTTAGCAGCAGAGAAGGGTGGGGGCGGGGAGGAGAGTAGAGCAGAACAGGTGATTGGCATGGTAGATTATGGGGGTGGGGTTAGCAGCAGAGAAGGGTGGGGGGCGGGGAGGAGAGCAGAGCAGATGATTGGCATGGTAGAGGAGGGTGGGGGCGGGGTTAGCAGCAGCGGAGCCTATCAGTAAGACCCGGAAGCAGTGAGTACTTCTGCGGTCTGCTACCAGGGCCAAAGATGGACTCCCCCCTGCTCCAGTGACAGGTAGGGTCTGGAGAGATGGAGTGGGGAGATACACGAGAGAGAGAGATGAGAGAGAGAGACAAACACACACATACACACAAACACACACACACATACACACATACACACAGACCTGGAAAGCGAGAAAGACACACACACACAGACCTGGGGAGAG
The DNA here is from genome assembly GCA_036426205.1 of Ascaphus truei. Classification (NCBI taxonomy): domain Eukaryota; kingdom Metazoa; phylum Chordata; class Amphibia; order Anura; family Ascaphidae; genus Ascaphus; species Ascaphus truei. The sequence goes on from CM071570.1 coordinate 10,491,302, forward strand.
AGATACACAAACACACACAGACCTGGGAAACGAGAGAGACACACACACACAGACCTGGGGAGAGGGATACACAAACACACACATACACACAGACCTGGGAAGCGAGAGAGACACACACACACAGACCTGGGGAGAGAGATACACAATACACACATACACACAGACCTGGGAAGCGAGAGAGACACACATACACACAGACCTGGGAACTTGTGCCTTTTTCATTGTTCCACCTTTGAAATTTAATAAAAGGCTGTTTGTTTAAGAAAGTCCCTGTGTCACGTACATAACTTCCTGCACACACACTCGCTATGCAACACAAGAGAACTACACCACACTATAGAGATTGTTCTCTGTTCTTAAAGGTTTGTGCCTGGGCTGTTTTAAGATCTTGGTAGGCCCTATGCACTCTTGCATTCGTAGGCCTCACCCCACGCCACACGCATGCGCAAAGCCGCCGCGTGAACTACAGTAGTGCATAGTGTGATTTACCCGATTATGTGATGCACATGCAGTACAGATTCTTATAAGATTGCTATATGCTACCTTAATAAATGTAATTTTAAAGTGTTCACAACTACACAAGTTATTGATAACATGAAATACAGTGCTAATTTATACAAGTGTTATGTTAACCGCTGATTTCATTAAGTAAGTATTGTTAAATTGTATGTATCACATCATTTGAATATTCACTCAGAACTGCCCTACGCATAAAAGTAATATACCTACCACTTAGAGTTCCATTTTAGTATTGTTTCCATCATATTTTTGTATTCTAAGCAAACTTTATTGCTCTCTATATAGTTTAATAATTTAATTTTAAGATACCTTTCATCTTTATTTAGCTGAAAAAAATGTCTGACGGATACAAGAGAAAACATGAGTCTGGATTTGAAAAAGAAAAGAAAGAAGCGTTAAAAAAAAAAATGATGATGATGATGAAGGGCTCTTCACCCAAATTTATGAACGTAGATACAAAAAGCAACAATGTCAGTTCTTCTGCCAATCTCTCCCTACCAGGAATAACACAAAACAACAATGCCAAACAAAGAGAAACAGATGTTATTAGTGCTGAACAGGGAACAAATGAAAAACAAGTGGAAGTATGCTGGGCTGATCCTGAAGTAATAGTTCCCGTAGAAGATGTGATGATAGCAGAACCAGAGTCGCCAAATAAAAAAAAATTGGATTTAGTTTTGAAAATCAACTACAGCGGTGATGCAGCTGAATGGGAGATCACTGCAGATCGCATCAATCATTATGCAGAAAATATCCCGTCACAGAATTTCGAATTAGATTTTCTCTTAAATTAAAGGGTAGACAATTTGGTGAAAAGATAAAAAGGTATGCACACAAAGAATATTTTATCAGGTGAACAGCAAATGGAGAAACTGTCCAGAGAGACTGGCTTATTAATTCTCCTGCAGCTGGCAACGTGTATTGTTGTGTGTGCAAGCTATTCAGTGCCAGCGCCAATGAATTTTGCAATCAGTTTTAAACTGGTTTTGATGACTGGAAAAATGCAATTGCAAGGATTACCGCCCATGAGAATTCAAAGGATCACCTTGGCGCTCGGTCTGTGATGCTGCAATGTCAGAAGTCCACTAGAATTTAAGTTTTGCAGTGTTGTAAAGACATTTAATTTAAAAGTTATTCATTTTGATTTTCCTATTTTCGGGTCAATACATTTTTTTTCCCCCAGGTCTCAAACTTTTTAGTAGGCCTTTGAGAGGCTTGTAGGCCCGAGGCCCTGCGCTTATCCTATGGATAAAATGGCCCCACCTCGATCTCACATATACTGTACTGTACTACCAGTATAGTTAAGCCCTGTGCTGCAGGCGCTCTGGCAGCATAGGTGATAATACGGCCTTTCAGTTTCTTTTTCTCTGATAAAGATTTTCATGTTCGTCCTGTCGCTTATAAGGTATGATTTACAGTACTATTCTGATGGTAAACTGATGCTACTTGAAATGTGAGATGCCTTTAATACATCCTGATTGTAAAAATCACATACATTCCTTACTTAAAGCAGCAAAACATGAAAAATCCATTATGATATTTTTTAAATAAATCTGTTCTGTAGTATTAGATAATACTATCTGCGTTTTTTTTAACACCTAATGCCATTTTTAATGATTTATTTTTTAATGTACTGATCATTCTTTGGTTGCTGCAGGAACCATTTATAAAAGCCATATCCACTTCCTCTTTTTAAACAGGCCCCGACACACACCTTTTTGAGCTCTGCACTTTGGCAACAAAGTATCACAAACTTATCTGTTGCTGTGTTCCAAAACAGCAGATGGTCTATTACTCTTAAACATGTACCTTGTCTATTATTGTTACACTTAGTAATATAATGTTACATACAGTATCAGCTGCAGAATTTCACAAACGGCAGCATAGCGTCAGAAGGCGGCCATTTCGTTAGGCACACAATCAGGATTTTTTTTTACAGATTTAGAACAGGAGCACCATACAATTTCCAGATTCGGTAGAATTATACATTGTCACGTGCTTTACATATAAAAATAAGAAAAGAGGAAAAAAGGAGGGGGAGAATGCTTTAAAGGAGTATTGCTTCCTAGGGTCACTTTTTTTTAAATGGTTATGAAGCAGAGATGAAGCGTATTAATTTTACCTCTGGGGACCTCTTAGTTCAAGCGACACTTACCTCATTGGGTGCTGCCAGTTACTTTCTGGTTCTAAAATCTCCCATGACAAGTAGGCGGGACTACACCTTTAACAAGCAAAACTTCTTGCTCCTTTTTCACCATATGTTTTTAGCTGTTGTGTCCTGAGAGGATGTCCAAATGTACATTAAATACACGCCTTTGGTCATTAGCATATTGTTCTGTCCCAGGCTCACTGTGGCGTAGTGAGTAGAAACAGGCAGCGAAACTCATCTCCTTTTCCAGCACACCGAGTCCTTCTTGAGTTTCTGAAAACTTAATTTGAGAGTATTAACAGAAAACAAAAGGGGACTTGGGGGCAGCAGAATAAGGGGAAGGTAAAAGGACAGAGCTTTCCCAGGGGAACCACTCACCATGGCTGCTGGCGTGAAAAGGAAGGGGCTACATCCAGACAAGCAGGAAATAGGGCAGGGTGAGACCAAGTGTAAGGGGTACCTTGGATTATACCAAATCAGCGGCCAGATGAAGGGGTTGCTAGGCAACAGGCTAAAACAGCTAGGAGTTACAGAGTAACACTACAAGGGCTAAGGAAACTGCAACCATAGACAAAGAAACCCCATACATGGGGACAGAACACATGTAATAAATAAGATGCAGAAGGACAGAGCCAAAAATGAGGCATAAAAAATATCAGGAGGGATCTTTAGTATTATGTTAGTCCCAGAATTTGGGGCATTTGAGCCAATTTTTAGTATTTAAACATGACCCCCATTGTTGCCAACCTGACCCGCCATGAATTCCCCTTGATGGGACTAATCCGCAGAGGCGAAAAACTGCCCAAGTAAATAAATGCAATGGGATGTGTTTTACTGTCCTAAATCTGGAGTAAATCCATCTGTAGGAGTCAGAGCCCCGCGAGCGGGTTTGGGTTTTTAACTCCTCTGCTTCCATAAGGGCTTGTGTAGGACATGACACCCTTGTTCACATGCATGTACTGTAACCAATGCTAGGGCACCTAACCTAGGAGAGTCCCCCATCACCTTTTTGACTTAGAATGCACTTTCACCATGGAAAGAGTACCTGGCACTACAGTCCTTTATCTTTGTTCATGTGTCCATTTATCCCTCTTGTCTTTTTGCTGTTACATGCTGGAGAATTCAAGGGAGTTTCGAGGAGCTGGGAATTGTCTCCACAATTTAGAGAGAAAAAAGTTGGCAGCTGGGGCCTTTGTAGAAACACAAAAAAATATCAATCTAACTTTTGTTCCCTTAGCTCTGTCTCCCGGGATGAACTGCAGACTCCTATTATTCTTACACCCTGTTTTTCAATTCACAGTGCGCCACTTCGTGACACAATGCCCGTCTTGTTACAAGCGGCAGTGGGTTTCGCAGAGTGGGTACGGCAATCATTAATACTTCTGCAGCTCCTCAGAGAAAATGTTGCACAATGTCTCAGGCCTAAAGTTGCATAAATGATCATATATGAGTCTTTATGTGGTTTGAACGGGGGCCTATTTATCAGTCTGCAAATTTTGTCTGCATCAGGACAAACAATAATGATTTTGTTTTTTCCATTTAAAACAATAAGATTATTTTTCTTTGATCCTAAACCTGGTGCCTAGATTTTGTAACCTCCTTAGACCTCGGCCATAATGTAAGCGTGCGCGCGCGAGTTGGCGCGGCGTCACGCTCGCCTCAAGCAGGAGAGATTTCTGCCGTACAGGCAGAGGCGACGGGGAAGCATGTCGGAGGTGGGGGGGCGGCCGTGGCGTCACGGAGCTGGTTCGCCCTCATTGGGCGAACCGCTCATGTGACCCGGCCGGCATGCGGCAAATTCAATAAATGTTGTCGCGCAAAGCACTGGTCGCTCTGTTGCGCTTGTGCATGCGTGTGCACTATAAACATGCACATTGGCGTCCTAGTGTTTGTTTTCGGAGCGAGCACCGTCGCTCGCGCCGTCGCTCGCGCCGTCGCTCGCGCCGTCTCCTGCACTATGGATGCAGCTTTAGGCCTAGGACATAGTGCAATCAGCGTCGCTGAGGCGGGCTGAGCCGCGCTGAACAGATGCACAAAGCCCCTGCATCTGTAATCAGCGCGGCTATAGTTTCTCCCTCCGCATGCATGCTGATGCGTGCGGAGGCTGAGACACTTCCCCGAGACAGGCAAGTTTGAAATTTGCTGCTCGGGGAAGCGGAGGAGCGGTCACGTGACCGCTCCCATCCAATGGGGCTGCAGCTGGCCCGGCATTTTTACTACAGAGCCATCAGACCGAGGGGCAGCACAGTGTGTGTGTGTGTGTGTGTGTGTGTGTGTGTGTGTGTGGGTGTGTGTGTGTGTGTGTGTGTGTGTGTGTGTGTGTGGTGTGTGTGTGTGTGTGTGTTGGATTGTGTGTGATGTATGTGTGTGTGTATGTGCGTGTGTGATTGTGTATATGTATGGTGTGTGGGGTGTGGGTTGGGTGATGGTGTGTTGTGTGTGTGGTGTGTGTGGTGTGTGTGTGTGTGTGTGTGTGTGTGTGTGTGTGTGTGTGTGTATATTATATAATATTTTAAAAATTAAAAAAAAAGACATGTTGTGAGAATAAATTATTTATTAACATTGTGCAACTTTGATAAATATATTCACACACACACATCATACACACACACACACACACACACACACACACACACACACACACACACACACACACACGCACAAACGCACATATACACACACAGGTTCCCCAGTGACACACAAACACACAGACCACTTCAAAGTGACACACACACACACACTGACAGCTACCAAGTGACACACACACATTGATACCCGCCTCCGAAGCGTGCTTGCTGTCTCCTCTGCCAGGACAGCAAAAAGCTCCTGGTAGAGTGAGCGGCAGCAAGCAACAGTGTGCAGCAGCACCTAAGCGCTTACTATGTCCCAGGCCTTAGACTCCACAGAAAAAAAAACAGAAAAGGTGTAAGAAAGCATAATGCAGCTATGCCTGGGAAACTCTGAGCTATTATACTGGGGGAGCACACTCTCCCCTCGCAGCTGAAAATGGACGTGCTAAAGGAAATCTTCCAGCAACCTCATTGCCAAACAGACCAACAATGCATTGGACAAGAAATACCCTGGCACCAAAGTGTCTTGGCAAAACTTGTATTTACACTCATCTCAGCAACATTATATGCACATTAAAGCAGCAATCCCTGTTACCACCAGTGGGTCTCCTAGTCCAGACAAAAAAAATGGAATTTGCTTCTACAGTGTATCTCTGACGTGTTGAAATTAAACTTACAATCTACTATATATTTAGGAAAGCTGTTTGACTGGTCGCTATGCATTTGGACACCGCGTTAACATATCGTAACCAAATTTTGCATGAGGGTTCCTGAGATCAAGGAGCAGGTTTTTGTCAACGTTTGGATACAATTGGACTTGATTCAAAATGGCGTCCCGCACCTTCAAAACAGGACTGTAAGTAGCTCGACTGAATTTAGAAAATTCTTCGTCAACACCGTGGTCAACTTTATGTTGAATGCTCCAGAGTGGGAACTGGACAAAATTGGCATGTTTTTGTGCTTGATGGAAAAAATTAAAATACAGTTTACCCAACAGCATTTGAATAAAAAGACATGCATTTTTTTTTAATTAAAAAAACTAAAAAATTGCATTATCCATTAATAAATGTCAGTATTTTTTGGGTTTCTTAGAATTTCCCTAACCTCAGTCTATCCTTCCAAGTGCTCTATTGCTAAATATGTATTATTCAACCTTTATATCAGCACAGGAAATGCGTCTGGCAAGTGAGCCCACTTCCTTTCATACACGCAGATACATGGCTGATAAAAGTTATATTGTATTTTTATTTTATTTATAGTGCCAACTATGTAACCAGAACTTTACAGAGGTAATGTAGAAGACCCAATGCAAGGAGGAATTATACCAATACATGTACGTAAGTATAAGGGAGAATACATTCAAGTGCACAGTATACAGCAATATACAGAAAAGTAGCACTGGGCTGCATTGTCTCCCTCGGGTTGTCCTAGGACCTGTCACCTTCTCTCTAAGGCTGAGTCCCCGCTGGCACTGACCACGCTATGCGCTCGGCGCACTTACTTTTATACAAGTTAATCATCACGCCCACGCTGTGCGAGCTCAAGCGCGGGCACGCACGCTCTCCCAAGCTGGGGGCTTGGCGAGAGAGAAGAGTTTTTGTCTTTGTAGCGGAGAGCAGGGTTATATGACCCTACTCTGACCAATGAGGAGAGAGAGACAGAATGTGCTGAAGCAGCGACTGATTGAGCCAGCTGTGCTGAAGCAGGGACAGACTGAATCCCCTGTGCTGAAGCTGGGATAACAGGAAAAGGGAGACCAAAAAGCGCACCAGCAAAAACGGAGCAGGAAGGACCCAAAACGAAAAAAAATTAATTAAAAGGGTCACTTAATGTGACAAAAGGTCTTTGTCACATAAAGTGCCCTTTTAATCATTTTTTTTTCGTTTTGGGTCCTTCCTGCTCCGTTTGTGCTGGTGCGCTTTTTGGTCTCCCTTTTCCTGTTATTGCATATCTGTAGCTGCACAGCCTGCCTACCTACCACCAGGATGTGAGTATTGCTGATTTTCAGGGGAACCTGCCAATGAGACTGAGGGTGAATGGGCTTGTACCATCTACCACCTGTCTTCAGGAGGATAGTACCCATAACATTACACATTAAGTACTATATTATTCTCATTAGTACCCTGGCTTAGTGGTTTGGCTTATTTTATTCATTGCACCTGCATTGAGTGCTTAGCCTACTTTCCATATTCCATGCTGAAGCTGGGATATCCTGAAAACCTGACCTGCTGGGGGGTCTTGAGGCCTGCAGTTGAGAAACCCCAAAACTTTACGTATTTCTTGATTCCATGGTAGGTGAGTAACTTTACAGCTCAGACGCCCTTCCTCAGGGTAGTTATTGCACCATCCGCAAAGCGCCTGGAAAGACTTTTGCCCTTTTACTTGTTTTCCAATTAGATTTTTAGACCTGTTTAGAAACTTTTAGCACCCCTATCATTTGTTACAATCATTATCTCCTTACTGCGGGACCAAACTGCAGCGACCATGTTTTATGGGTTAAATTGAGGTGATTTACACTATTTAAATACAAATCAGACCAGAGCAACACTTTTCCATCGTAATTTTGCTAGTGCTTCCAGCGACCTACTTTGGCGTATTTATACAATTTCCCCCCTGAGCTGTTTTGTGAAAACAATGTTTGTAAATGGTTCAAGCCGGGACATTGCTCCCCCAGAGACTTTCTCTTTGATGCAGTGTTTGGCATCTTAACTTGTTTAAAGAGATTAAGGGGAAAGAACAATAATTAGCAGATAGCGTTTCAATTAAGTCGACTCAGAGAAAATTAAAACACAACGGGGTCTATTTATTATTATTTATTTTAAGTCTCCAAAAATAGGTCAAAACCAGAGCAAATGACTGAGCCATATTCATAAAGGAAAATGGATCCCATTGAAAGCAATTGGAGTTTTTCCTTTGATAAATCTGGTATAAAACTTTTGCCCCCGTTTAGCAGCTGGGAGCTTGAAGTAAAACAAAAAAAAGCAAAAAAAACAAACACTTAAGCTAATAAGTGACATTTTTATTATAGAGGGAACTGAAATAAAATTGCGTTGAAACACTGTCCCTTTAATGGGAATCCGCCATATTTTTTTAAATGTTATTTTCTTTTACCCCCATTAGCCATTTCTGAAAAGAAACGTATTTTTTAAGAGGGGAAAAACAGACTTTTTGTCTTCTGCAAGGGCAACATTCACTGCTGAATTCATGGAAATCGAAGCTGGCATATAATTCCCTCATACCATTTACATATTGGTCATTTAAAAAAAAAATCCAATCTTTATTGGAAACAAACAGGGAACATATAGAGGTACATTGCGTTCGTATGCTCATAGCATATAGAGTACAGTCATTGAATCCAATAAAGCATTTCATTTTTTGTAGGGGGGGGGGGCGGGCAGGGGCGGGGGGGGGTAGGTGGTTGACAAACAGAGGGGGGGGGAAGGAAAGGTCTGGGGAGGGGAGGGGAGGTGGTGGTGGTGTTGCCGACTCCTTTTCAACCTTCTCTCGCAGGAGGGGCCAACTGGTTCGAGTGATTGTTTATGGGAGAGTTGGGCCTCTGTGTCAGACCATGGCCAAAGAATGGAAGCAGGCACACGGTCTTTCTAAAGGTGCAGTTTATTGTGCCACCAAAGGTCCAACGTTTTCAGCAAATAGATTGCCTTTATCAAGGAGAGGCTGATATAAAGGCAATCTATTTGCCGAAACGTTGGACCTTTGGTGGCACAATAAACTGCACCTTTAGAAAGACCGTGTGCCTGCTTTCATTCCTTTGCTCAAGTACCTCTGGGATGTCTGGACCTCCCTGGATACAGCGCACCGGCAGATAAGTACCCCCCTCCAGCACCTACCAGCGGTGTGCATGTGCTTCTACATATGACTGTCTAGCCATGGCCCCCCGGTGTCATATTGGTCATTTTTAATATTCCTCTTGCATGAAAGATTATATTTGTCATCAGAACGTTGCCCAAAAATGAATAAACCTGCATGCCACACATCCTCCATAGGCTGTCTTAATATACCTGATATCTTTACTACTTGACCGTCCCGCTCTGTGCCCTTCACGTTTGTCCTTCGCCCCCCCCCCCCCCCCCCCCCCCCCCCCCCCCCTTGCCGCCATTTACCCACAAGAGGGATTTGAAATACACCCTTTCATTCCCAGGTATCCTTGAGATCATTCCGAAATATATATATAGCCTGGCCTTCGGCAGCTATTGCTAATTCTGGGCCTTTCCTCTGTCAGTCCTGTTAGAACAGGCAGTGGAAAGGTTAATTCCTTCAGTTGGCCTGTTTGTGAGTTTCAGCTCTGAAGTATTGTAGCAATATTCAGAGGCGGGCCTAAGCAACCTTTGTGCATGTTAATCCAAAGGGTGGATATGGGTTGGAACAACCCCTTGATGTGTGTGTGAGCCAATCGGTATCCAGCTTTGAGTTGTAATGATTCAAAGCTAGAGACACTCCCTGAGGATATTCAAATTGAGACATATTCCCAAATTCAGTTAGTGATGAGTTAGTCTTCAGAGAGAGCTGAGAGAGATAGCAAGCCAAGAAGAGTTCTCTCCCTGCCCCACCTGGGTGAGGAGGGAGGGGAATTCAAGCTGCCATGAGCAGAGAGGCAGAGATTACTCCAAGCCTGTGATATCATGCTGTATGCTGTCTGCACATCTATGCTGAATAAAGATCCACAGAAAAGAAGCTGCTGTGTGTGTCCCTGTGTATGGAGAATGGAGAGTGGGGGTCTCTCCTCTGGAGATCCCAGGGGATCCCTGCTGGCTGGAGGCACTGTGCACCCTGAGAGAACAAGGTAACCTGTCCCACACCACACCTCCTGTCCCTGTCCTGGGTTCTCCCCACAACACCGTGGAGCACTCAGCCCTCCTGTTTATCAGCAGGTCACAGCACCCAGACCACTCAGAGTGACCAGAAGGAGTGTACCCCCCAATCTCATGTCGGGTGGGGTACCATAGAAAAGTTACATATATTTTAGAAATGTAAAAAAAAAAGTCATTTGAAATCATTGTCTGTAAATAAAAACATTGTGCATTAGTTCAGAGCAAGCATGATGAAAGTCTGGATATTGCACGGAAAGCCTTATTGACGTGAATGGGTCTTTCCATGGCGAAGGCGCTGGATCAGCTATACTTTACAGAATAGGGGCAGTCATATTAATCTCAAGGTTACACTAAGCTAGCACAAAGGTCTACGGGAGAGGCTAACACTTTAACCACAAAGTCACTTCTCCTGTTAGCCCGCGTCCATAGTTAGACCGACTGCGCGCGCCACATCCCGCATGCTGTGAACAAAAGGCCTTACTTCAATGAGGTCGGCCATGGTACGCGCGTGCACGAGGGCGACGGCGCGGACGATTTTGGCGCTACAGCCGGGTCACGTGCGCGGTTCAGCCAATGAGGGCGAACCGCTCACGTGACATCAAGGCCACGCCCCCAAACATTGAATTGGAGCTGCTCTCGGTCGCGTCTCCTCCTCCGGACCCCTACAGGCCACGGATCGCATGTGCAGCAGGTGTGCGTGATGTCACGTGCTCCGTCGCACACACGAGCTCGCCTACTATGTACAAAGCTTTAGAAGGAGGTGTATGCAGATCGGTATCAAAGCAACTGAACAGCTATTGCCAGGAATACGGCTTTGTGCTCGGTTATTTGCTGTTGGCAACTGTCGCATTCTCCTATACAAAATACATTTTCCAACACAGATATAGACCCGGCAGAGAAAGACTGCTCCTGAATGTGTATGTGCATGTGTATGTGCATGTGTACAGTATGTTCATGTGTATGTGCATGTGTATGTGCATGTGTATGTTCATGTGTATGTTCATGTGTATGTGCATGTGTATGTGCATGTGCATATGTATGTGCATGTGTATGTGCATGTGTATGTTCATGTGTATGTGCATGTGTATGTGCATGTACATTTCAGGCTCTAGGAAATAAATATTAGCCCCTTCAATAAGATAGAGACCTTCCATGTGTCCAGGGCCGTTACACACGTGAAATTATCATTGGCGGTAGGATTTACATCTTGTCCATACTCATACACTTCTTTCCATACATTATTCTTATTTATCCAGAGGGGTAAATGATCAAAGTGTAGTATGGATGTTTGACACATGTAGCCAGGTTGCTGTTTTTAGTTGTTCTCCGTAGAGTAGATCTGTCAATTCTCAACGTGGGGTTTTTTTTTTTTTGTCTTTGTTTCAATATAAAAATTTTAATCAGTTTCACGCAAAAAAAAAAAAAAAGGCAAACATACTGTATCAATAAACACAATAAACCAGAAAAAAAAGCCTTACAAATAACGGAACACTAGAGACTAGTTCGGGAAAATTCATAAAAAATAAATAGAAAATGTTGCTCAATTGGGAATTATGTTGAACTAAAAAATGAAGGTAAATATTCCAACATTAATAGCACAAGAGGACAGATTGCTGTTTATTCTATCAGTGGCTGATTTCCCTTTTAAGTATTCTCAGAACCAGGATAATGAATAATAATTAATATATTTAATGGCAGTGCTGGGGACTGGACATTAAAGCTGCAGTTCAAGCAATATCCTACATGTGTTTGTTTTTAAATAAATCAGTTCTGTACTTTGAGAAAATACTTGTAGGATTTAAAAAAAAAAAAAGTTCAAGACATGTCTAATGTATTCTAATGTAACAGACATTTTTGTTCCTATAGCAACCATATACAAATTCATATCCCCTTCTCCTTCTGAAACAGTCTCACCTTTTTGAGCCCCACCCTCTCTAGCAGTGAACCAATTGAATCTAGTGCCTGCCTGGTCACATGATCTTCCTCACAGAACTTTGGCTGTCAGTGCAGCAGAAGATTACCCAGGATGCATTTAGTGAACCCCGAGCTGAATCTTCAGCGATCGATTACAGGAGAACAGATCGATCACCAACATAGCTAATCACGTGTCAGTGTGTAGATATTATTAATGCACATATTGAATTATTGTTTTTAACAGTGTATAGGTAGACATAAAGTCCAGGTATCGGTGCAACAGATAACAATCCACAGGTAGACAATTACATCAATAATCTTCTTTGAATCCCTTTGTGGTGAGCAATAAGCATCAGTCTTGAAAATATATTATGTAATTGCTCTTGAAGTATATAGAGCATCAGCAGTATACAAGATATTATAGGCTAAAGCAGTCAAATTCAGGGCATTATTGAAATTCCTGCCCTCTGATTGGTTAAATTTCCGGGCATTATCCAATCAGTAATGCCCGGAAATTTAGCTGCTTGCAAAGTGTTGATTTCAATGTGATTATTTTCAGCCAATCAGCTTTCAGAAGAGCTGAGACAGGGCAGGGGATTGGTCTAAAAGTAGGAACAGCTCTGAGACAGGGCAGGGAATTGGTTAAAACGTATCAGCCACGGGTTGACTCCTCCCCCCTTGCTCCGTGAACTGAGAAGATTCAGTTGAATTGGTGGGGTGGGGGGGGGGGGGGGGGGGGGGAGGGGAGAGAGAGTCTGCAAAGCAAGGGGGTGAAACATGTCAGGGTGCACCACTCTGTTCCTTTTTGTTATGTCTCCAGTCACTCAATAAATTAGATTTTTTATCTATGGTGTGCCGTTTCTACCTGCGACCCTCCCTGCCTGCAGTGCTCCACTTATTCCTCCCAAGAGGTTGCTTTTTCTTGCCCTAATTTTTTTTTAAACGACAGCTTGAACTGCAGCTTTAAGAAGTCCTTCAGAAAACGGAAGCATTTACATTAAAATAATGTAAATGATAAAACTGTCCACATTTTAGGCAACTGCTGTTCCTGATGCCTGATTTAAATTCATCGGTGGCTTTAATCATTGTGTGTGGGTCAGAATAACAAATATTAGGTGTTTGGGATGAAGGGGTAAGGGGTATTATCGCTCCCTCTAGTGAGGGAACTTGGTGTGAATCCCAATCTCAGGTCTCCTTGTGACCTTATGAAGGTCACAATCTCCCTGCCCCAACATTAGATTGCATGTCTCTCCGGGCAGAGTTTCATTGTTCCTGCCAAATCCTAAGAAAATACAATATGGAGTTACGGGTCACAAAGGGGTTAACAGTATAAGGGCCTCGAAACACATACAGTTCACGTGTATCAGTGTACAATGTAGTGCACTTTTATTCTACGGTATCAGAAGGCAAGCAAGTGTAACACCCTTTCCCTACCCCCGAGGGAAACAGCAGATAATAGTGTTACGGTGCTAAACTGTTAGGCTTACAGAAGGGCTTGGTCCCCGCTCCTAGGGAGCCTGGGTGGCTGGTGCAGCGCCTCCACCTGTGAGGATCCCAGTGTTGGCGGGATAGCCCCTCACGGGAACCGGTATACCTATAGGGTATACCCCGAATAATCACAACCAGAACAAAGTATATGCAACACACTTTACTGTGTCCCACAGTGCTCACACAATAATAACAGTACAGATACAATAATAACGGTAACAGTCTCCCCACTGTATTTTGGAGCACAATATCCCTTGGGTACTTAGAGGTGCAAGGTGTCCGCCAAAGCAGCACCCAACGTAAGTGTGAGGGCAGCGCTACCCTCCCGCGTGTAGGGTTGGTGCACGTGTGTACCTATCTGGGTAATCGTGTACACCAGGATATTTCTTAGATTGGCCACATCCGTGATCCCGCGAAGCAGGGCCTCCGACACAATCCCCTCTCTCCTTACTACCGGGAGCACCGGGAAGCCGTTCCACCAGGCCTAGGGAATCCTCCGCTGCGGTTCCGTCTGCCTCGCTGGCTCTCTCCTCCACACACTAAGGGCAGGTCCCTTACTAGTGACCAGCCCCACAATACTCCACTACGGTGTAAGGGAACTAGCTGGGGCCTAGGAGGAATGGGTCTGGCCTAGTCCAGCGGGCTTGACTAGCTCCCTGGACACTACCTCTCCCTTTGCCGCCTCCGTCAGGACTGAGCACATTGCCTCCATTCCGCAGAGAAAATCCTGAACAGCCAGGACCTCCTCTTCCTGCAGCGCCAACCTCAAGACGGTCACGGCCTTACACACAGTCCACATGCATGTGACTGCGCCAACCACAACATGGCCGACGCAACTCACACAAACCCTCCCGAGCGACGGGAACACTGCCAGGGAGGAGGCAAGGGAGGGTACCCTGCTATACAAGATTTAGGAATAAATAATGTGCCAATATGCAGCAGCTCTAGGAACCTGTCAGATGCTGCAACTCAGTAAGGTTACATGTAAAGTTATACATTTACCTCTTGCACAGGGTGTTCTTTTTCAAAATTGAGTACTTAATCATATAAATTGTATGTGAACAGTCCTTAGCTTATATGGATTAAAGCTCTTTAAATTGATGGAGAGAAAGTTTTGTGCCTGCAAAAACCAGCGCAAAAAAACATTCCACTCATCAAGGTATAAAATCCCATTAAATGCAATGAGTTTTTTTTTTTATAACAACCTGCTGCTTTTTATTCTCATTTATTTGTGCACCAGTATTGTCCCAGTTTTACAGCCAGGACATTTTGGTGTGTGTGTGTGCGTGCGTGCGTGTGTGTGCGCGCGCGCGTGTGTGTTTTGCTGTTTTCCCCTGTGGAGCATTACCTATAATTCTGTTCATAGCCGGCAGAGAAGTACAAACTTATTTCCCAGGCAGACGTGCTGTATGCACACATCTGTTGAACTAATTATGTTGGGATGCTTTGCCTACAACAGAGCACTGATTCAGAACTGGTCAACACCAGTACTGAGCAGGTAGGATTCAGATGCTGGCTTTAGGTGCCTTTCACTCAAGTTGGCAGCTGAATATGGGCTTGCTGGCAAATAATTGTTTAGGCTGCTAGTAGTTACAAAGTGACTCTGTTCTTTCCTTGTCAAGCCGAGAGATAGAGCTGATAACCAGAAGGAACAGAGGTCTAGGAATGAGGAAGATTGCAGTACTTGTGAGGGTTGACATGTCAGATAAGGAAAGTGTTATGATTATACCATTAAAGTATTCAGTATTTTAAGAATCTGGGACACCAAGGGTTAACAGGCATTTTTAAAAGACCTATTTTTATTCCATGTACACCAAACATAGCATAAGGTATTTATTGGTCGGTCAAACAAGGAGATGTTTAAATGAGGGGCGACAGGTAAAAGTACTCAGAGTACAAGGGCCTAACCTGGGTTATCATTGATGGCCCTGTAATAAAAATGGTGGGGAATATTATGTATTTTAATCAGTCTGGTGCTTCAGTGGTTAATGTGGTTAATGTGGTTACCGGTTGTTTTAAAAATACAATATATTGGGTTGATGACAGGTCAAAACTTTTCTTGGGTCTGTGCTGATCTTGAAAAGGGGCTTAATTGGGCGTGGTTGTAACTTATGGCCCACTAAAGTTACATATGTGTTGTTTCGAAGGCAATAAACGATAGCCAGATATTAGTCTTTCAGGCTCAAAGGACACTAACATTCATGAGATACAGATAAAAAAAACAATAAACTGTGCAACAAATGTGTAAAATTGTGTTGTTAAAACTAATAGTGAGTGTATATAACAACCTGATAGATTGATATAGTAAAAAGTGCACTAATAAGGTTTTAAGGGAACACAAACTTGTATTCCTAAAAGTGTTAAAGCAATAATATATATAATAAAAATAAAATACAAAAACCTTTATCAATCAAGGAGAGTCTGCAGCTTGTTAGAAAGGATGGCCCAATCATAAAACGCAGCACATGTAAAGAGAAAAAGAACAAAGCGCATGGCTCTCGTAGCGTAAAAAAGTAATTATATTGTGACAATAATAAAGTGTAAATAATTGCACGTACAAGAAAGACTAATCATATAAGCAGGGCATGTTTAGGGTACATGTTACCACTCAGGAAGATGGGGACTTGCTTCATGGGGCTGCTTCAGCATACACTGCTCCTGATCCAGAACATTAATAGCAGCAGGGGTAGCCAAACAACGCTAGCAAGTAGTGTCCGTAACACAGTACCCAATAAAGGTTATATTGAAGAGACAAATGGAAACAAATCTCTCCTGCTCCGTCCGATCCGCTTCAGCTCAAAGACCGTCAGGGAACAGCAAAGCTTCCGACTCGCCACACTCACAGTAGGATTTTTTATACTACATTGGACACTCTCCTGCAACACTACCAGCGTCTTTGATCCTGCTTGCGCTACCCACGGGACTTTCGTTTACTTCACTGATCACTGGGAGGGCCCGCTGTGGACCTGCAGCGTGTTGAGGCGACGTCAGAGTCCTGGTCAGTGAGTGTGGCGAATCGGAAGCTCAACCTACCAGCTCCCCTGGTCTAGGCGAGACCATGACGGCTCACCTCAGTTTTGAATTGAAGACTAAACTGGACAGGCTAGTCAGCGAATTTACATCCTCGGCTGGATCTTGCCTTTGTCCTGCTCCCAGATATGTTTGAGCTTCTGCACCTCATTACATTGCAATAGCACTGGGCATTTCTATTCTATTTTCTTAAGACTCTCTGGTCTTCATAAATGTCATAAGGAACTAATAACATAACCCTAAGCTCAGGAAAATAAAATCCGCCTAACCCAGAATGTATCTGGATCCGTAAACCTTATAACTGTGAATTTAGGAATTAAATTAAAAGGGATGGGCTATTAATATATAGGGCAGAGTTGACTCATCCCTCCCAGTGATGTCATAGGCTTAAGGAGAATGAAAGGGGACAAAAAGATGATACACTTAAGTAACTATGGAAAGCTAGAGCCCATAATAACCAAACCAAAAGGGTGGGTTACATTTAAGTAATGCAGTGTAGCAACGCATAGAGCTGGAGATAGGATAGGTTTATTTGGCCAAGGCCTCTTACAGATACAGGAGCAGTTCAAATGCACTAAATTTACCCAGCAGAAAAACAGAATTACATTATTACGCATGTTTATAGTTAAAATATTAAAGGTGAATTCTAACCAAAATCAACGTTGAGTTGAACAGATGATATAAAAGAGTACCCAAATCTAACCACAACCCTTATTTATTTCCAGAAAAAAACTTTAAATCTAATGATTTCAAAATGATAGTAGTTTCCGTGATCACATGTTTGTGATTAAGACTGTGTGTGGCACGCTCTTAACTTTCTTGTCTCACTTGTAGGGATGGGCAACGTTTATTGTGGCTTTCGTTCCGCTTCGGATCGGCCGGTTCCTTTGGTCAGTGGATTTCCATGGATCAGTCTCAAAAAGGCTAATCTGCCATTTCCGAAAAAAACATTTCTATCACTGGCAACCCGCACAATGGATTAATCATTCAAACCAAAAACCCAGGAGGAGTATAACTAGAGGCCAGCCTCACGCTGAAGCCACTTGTTGCAGGGTTTTCGCCGTGGGTTAGTAGGCTGTGTGTTGTTGCCGTATTATATATATATATATATATATATTTTTTTTTTAAAGTATTTACTTAATAGTTTTTGCATTAATCTGCGGTGATTCAATGGACTTTCAGTGAAGTAGGCTCTCCGTCTCTAACCCTCGTGCTTCATATGTTTCTGTGATTGTAATATATTATCTTGATATATATATATATATATTTTCAACCCCAGTAAGTGTGTATATTCCGTCTGTATTTTGTATTATTATTATTATTTTTTCCATTAACACAAATAATAATAATAGTAATAACTGCTGCTACTAACACCAATAATTATAATAGTAATAACTGCTATATGTAATAGCAGTTATTACTATTATAATTATTGGTGTTAGTAGCAGCAGTTATTACTATTATTATTATTATTGGTGTTAATG
Organism: Ascaphus truei; assembly: GCA_036426205.1. NCBI lineage: Eukaryota > Metazoa > Chordata > Amphibia > Anura > Ascaphidae > Ascaphus > Ascaphus truei. Next base: position 10,509,285 of record CM071570.1, read on the forward strand.
GGAAAAATAATAATACAAAATAAAGACGGAATATATACACTTACTGGGGTCTGGGGTTGAAACCTAGCCTTTCCTTGCTGCAGGGCGCATGCTTCAGTAAATTGCTCCACGTCACCAGACTATGCCTGGAACAAGTAACCTTATTCCTCAGAACCGGACCTCAGGTAGGCTAGGATTCCCTTGCACCTCAATGCCTAGTGCTTTGCTATTGCAAGCAAAGCCCCTGGGAAACCCTACCGGCACTTAACTGGACAAGTCCCAAGAATACCTGTAAGTCTGAAGACTGAGAGAGAGCTCTGATTGCGGCAGCCACTTTCATAGACTTCCGTGTCTTATGTCTAACATGAATAGGGACTGCCCACCACTCAGAGTGTGGGAACTTTTCCCACCAGCCGTTCAGACCGAGGCTCATCTGGCTGCTGATGTCAGAGGAAGGGGCATGCTAAGCAGCATCTTCCCCCCAGCCCACTCATCGCCACCTGCTGGGCAGGCTTCACAGTTTCTCAGAGAACAAAGATGGCTTCTGGACCTGTTCCTCTGCCCCTCCCTGCTAAACCAAATGGCCCGACACCTCTGGACATCCTGGTTTTCCTTTGAGCTCAGATGTCTATGCAGACATCCTGGCACCTATGTAAATTCTCAGGCTGACTGCATAGATATTTATACACTATCCACCATACTTTAATGAGGTATAAACCTTGGGGAACCTTATATAGGTGTGGGAAATTAGTTTGGGATACTTGGACTCGAAAACCAGGAGTCTGGGGGACACTGTGCAGCCCCAATGTAATTCACCCCACGTAACCATAAATCATGACTGCTCGCCGGGGAGAATTAAAGGACTACTTCGGTCCCCAAACTCCTGCAAATAAAAGGAATACATTTCGACCCAAATATCCCACCTAAAACTTGCACTCCCAAAATCTCATGTCGCTAGGACACAGGGAACCCCAAAAGCCTGTAAACAGGTCAGGTTTTAGCTATACTTTACATGGGACTTCCATAGCCCACCCGTCCTTATGTACAGATGGGTACCCGCAAAGATTTTTTGCGGTGAGCCATACAGTACCTGGGGTACCCCCTAAACCAGGGACCCCCTTTTCTAAGTATACTTAGACACACATTTATCCACAAATCATGGCTGATTGTCGTATACATTTACCGGGGAACCGGTAACTTTGGTCCCCGAGCCTGTATGCACATTCTGACAACAGTTTTCCCGCAAAATCCCCCTTAAAACTCATGCACCCCAAATCCCTGGTTAAATGCATGCCCGGATAGGGAAAATCACAACAAATACTGGTAATACATTCTGGGGCAGTGGAGTGCTGCCCAAATACACATGGGGCTAACTATATGTGTTCCCCAACATCCACCCTTCACCTCCCGCTCCCACAGTCCCTTTCCTGCAGCTATCTTCTATGGGAACCCTAACCACACATGGTATCCCTAGCCCATAACCCTGCAGGGGACCGTATATGGGAACATGGTCACATGGAAGCACAGTGTATTATCATACTAGGCCCAAGAGCTAACCCTCAAAGCCCATTACCCACGGTTCTTAGGGGCAGCCAGCCAGGCTTGGACCTTTATTTGGAAGGCCAGCTACCCCCACCGTCACGGTCATGTTAGAAAATCTATCCTAAGAAATTAAGATGAGTGACTGATTGGAATCACTGCTGTTGAGAGGATATCTGAAGAAGTAAAGATATGTGGATAACTCCAAATAATAGGGTTATGGTTAAAAATATTACACGGCTATTGTGGGCTGTCCGTGAAGAGATTCGTTCATAGATTTTCAATGTTCGACAAGATTGACTTCTATATCTGTAAGACACTATTCACACATTATGCCAGATAGCAGTGCCAGATGGCACTTAGCTGTGGTGGGTGCCTCTTGCTGCTGCCCTCTTTCTCCTTCTGAATCACAGCATCAAATGACGCCGCGATATATGTATATGGGGGACGGACATTTTTGCCACCCCAAAATTGTGCCGCCCCGGGCCTAATGGGAAATCCGCCACTGCCAGATAGATAAAGACACATGGTAATGCGATATAGAGAGAAAAGCCTACGAGGAGCTTCTACTCTGCATATACAGACAGCAGAATATCAGATTAGATAAGGAGGGAGAGGAATCTATCCAGAGAGAAGAGGGAATCCACCGGATAGACGACAGGTCGCCATCTTTGAGAACACGTAAGAACTTCATTTGTATATCCTATATCTGTGAAATACTCAAGGAAATAAACGTTTCTTATGGGTCCCACCTCAATTCTGAAATGTTATATCTTGGAAGAAGATACGATGGTAGAAGACTTTTTACAGGCCATCTCTACTCGACGCCGAGCTGCAAGGATTTTCGGAAGTATTTTATCTGGGGTTTAGGGACATCTCACAGGAAAGTGGAAAGATACCTTTGTATCCCCATATGTCTTGAAAGGGTAAGAAATTTGTATTATTATCATTTTCGTTATAGTTGAGGGATTTACATCAGATGATATACAAATGCTATAGGTGAATAGAAATCACATAAGGAAAAGGATGGGCCATATGCACCCAATCGTTTCCTCTCCACCCTCGGCCCCATGAGGCAGGTACCAGGCTGCTGCTACTTCCCAGTCAAGACCGTGAGTATCTTTCCTTCTCTGAATCAACATTGCAGACAGCAGGGACTTCATGCCGTGAGTGCCAAGTGTTGCTGCGGGAGGTGACGGACGTGTTTCCAAAAACTGTGGTGTTCCGGTGGTTCTTGTTTCTCTGCCTTAACTTACTCCAACAGCAACCTGACACCGCACACAAACAAGATATTCCTGACGTTCTCATTTTCGTTGAATTTGACACGGTCTTTGCAATTTATTATGGAAGCATGCATTTACCCCCACGTGAGAACTCTTTAGATACACCATTCTATAGATATGTGTTTCACCCATGAAAGTGTTGATGTTACTGGAGATTTTGTAGCACTGGTATTGGACTTTCTCCGCCATCTATTCCTATACTGTACGTCTACCTTGCAATGTACGATAGTCATTTTACCAGAGTAACTGGAATGGCTGAGTCTGACCTTTTTATAATTAGAGTCTATTAAAGCCCAAGTAATATACAGTGGTGTGAAAAAGAAAGTACACCCTCTTTGAATTCTATGGTTTTACATATCAGGACATAATAACAATCATCTGTTCCTTAGCTGGTCTTAAAATTAGGTAAATACAACCTCAGATGAACAAAAACACATGACATATTACACTGTGTCATATTACACACTTTGACAAAGCCCCTCAGGGGTGAAACACGTTAGAGTTTCATTGGGGGTCTCCCCTTTTCTATCCATTTTGCCAATGGCTGAATAAACATTTTCTAAAAACTTTAGCACAGTCCAGCCTTCCATTTTTGCCTTGCGGTACCCGCTGATTTTCTCTCTCCAGTGAGAGGTCTGTGAGAGGGTCACAGTCTGCACAGCCAGGAGCACGTCAACCCAGACGGAGCTACGAGACGCAGTAAGTGAATTTCAAGTTTCTTCACTGACGGAGTTGCCCCAGGTGAATTGGCCACATATGCTGGACTTCACAGACAGGGGTCCGGTGCCGGTCGAGAGACCTCCCCCCGGTCATCCCTCTTATTCATTGATGTTACACCGCTAGGCTATTCCCCATAATAGGGGTTCAAGTTGTTACACTTGGCTTTGTCTATTTATTCACATTATAGCTCTGACTTTAAACCGGGGTGTATTGGCAATATTGATGCGCCATATACTTTGGGACTATATACTCTGCAGCATTTGTCATTTGGGGGGATTGTCTTCCCCAATCTCCTCTCCATAATTGGCAGCAGTATTATCTGTAGGCTGTATGTGACCAGCTATAATATCCACTTCTATTCCCCTCATCTCATCTAAATTTATTCACATTATAGCTCTGACTTTAAACCGGGGTGTATTGGCAATATTGATGCACCATATACTTTGGGATTATATACTCTGCAGCATTCGTCATTTGGGGGGAACGTCTTCCCCAATCTCCTCTCCATAATTGGCAGCAGTATTATCTGTAGGCTGTATGTGACCAGCTATAATATCCGCTTCTATTCTCCTCATCTCTCGTGCAGCCCCGTCAGGACTAAACACTCCTTCCGCCCACCAATCATGAACTATGGTCTTGGTTTCGAGTAAGAACCTTGTGTGGTTCATCAAGGGTACATATCCCTGAAACCCATAATGCCACCATGGTAGTAAACTTGCGGACTTTGTTACAACCAACCCCCTCTGTGAGGTAGTGTCGGTGGATGTGGAAATATCGGATGTGACATAGCATAATGACTAAATCCACTATTTACACTGCATACATCTACATCATCAACAATATTACTATCATCGGCAATATTATGCTCATAAGTCAACATCGTATTCCCGTAAGACCAGTCCTTCCAGTCAGAAGAGGGAATATGAGTCTTAGAAGCTCTTCTTTTTGGAGTAATGTTCTCTCGCGGTTCTGTCAGCTTCCCCAGGCGGTAACCCATCCTGAGACAATCGGGTAGCTGGGGTTTCCTGGTCAGAAGAACGGCAAGAGTCTCAACAACCAGCCATACTGTTCGCAAGCAAAGGGGCCTTGAGCATATCCAACTCCTGGACAGTTACATCTCCGGGACCCGACACTAATGTTATGCTCAATATCTGTTGAGCAGCAATGGGTGTTGGCCTTGGGGTGGAACTTTTACAATAGTCCCGGTACTGGGCCAAAAACGCAGGGGTAGGCACATCTGGACACACCGAGGTGAATTATCTTTTTGGGCCACTTTCAGGTTAGCCTTGCGTTCACTCATTGAGCGAATGAACGCCATCGGAGCAACAGAAGGGGTAGCAGTACTCACCGGAGTGGGGATCGAAGGCTTCTCATCCGCCCCAGCCATTGCTATCAATAGGATGTTATCTCCGGCAAGTGACACAAGATCCTGGCGCTTGTCCAGATCCTTCACCGGAAGGTTGTCGACATCCGATCGTTGTGTAAAGGTGGGGTCTGGGTTTTTATCACCTTCCGCCACGTGGACGTCGGCACCGGAAGGCACCTCCATTGGTACCGGAGACTCGCTGATTAGGCCTTTGGTCACCTCCACTACGGGTAGGCTCATCCGCCTCTCAGGCCTCATGGTCACAGTCATCAGCAAAAGGCTCCGCTCTCATATGGTGTCGCTAGCACCATATGGGTCATCTCCAGTGGTCGGTTCGCATAATCATCAGTGGCCGAAACACCACCGAAGATCGGCGGCTACTGGTGCAGGAAGAGGGAAGGGACACATTCGCAGAGGAACGGCACCGGATCATTTCTGCGTCCACAGTGGCTATTGGCAAGGCCGGTCCCGGCTCATGTGCCTCTGAGAACAACGGTGCCTCCTCACCCCAGGAAGTCACCTTACCCGACATCTCGTGGGCTGGTTACGATTCACTGACCGTCTGGTTCCTCGGTGGGGACCGAGTCTGGAACCGTCTCAGCTTGTTCTGCGGATGTCGTCAGAATCCTCGAATCCTCTTGGGCGTCGTCTTGGGCACACGGCCCTCTGAAGTCTCCATGGGTGAGGTAGATTGTTGCGTATCAGCAGCAGGGTCGACCACCCAATTTTTGGGGTCGATCCCGTCTCTCTTGGTGAACTCCGTAGACCTCATTAGCATAGGCCTCAGGAACGGTGCACCGCAGCGGAACACTGAGCTCCCCATACCAGGTCGCTACCTGGGAAGTCGCACTTGGGACAGAGGCATCGGAGGTACCTCTTCCCTTCCACTGATACCACCAGGAGTCCTCCCATTTGGCGGTAGTGGGTAATTCAATGTCGCTGGACATAATCAGTTTTTGCTGAATACACGGGCACAAGAGCAAAGAGTAGCTAACTTCTTTCACTCACCAGGATCCGAACAACTGAGGGTGCAGTCCGCTGCATCCAGTACCTTCCTTATTCTCCGAAATCTTTAGGCATTGGCTGTCACCGTGTCCACCGCCCTCTAGAGGAGGGACACTTGGTGATGTAGACGTGGTGAGACTCTGGCTATTGGCTGAGCCAGTTACGTCACTTAGGTGGGGTTCTGGCTTTCGCGCAAACCCATACAGAAGTTTGCAAAAAGTTCCCGGGGGCAGGTTGTTTGCAAGCTACACGTGTGCTATCTTGGCTTGGCAGGAGATGTCATTTTAGCTCATGTAACTCATGTGGCAAGGGAACCCCCATTTTGGGTACAGTTCTTTCACAGACCACGCTGTGACCGCGATTTCAACAGGAATCTGTTCCTTGTGGGTCCTCACAGCACATAGGTCAGCAGTCTACCAAGAGTAGGTTGTACCCCAGGCTAGCAAAGCTCCATCTCAATACGCTGTACCCGATCTTAGTCCATTACAAGCACTCTGTGGTTCCATAGTCTGGCTACTGGCTAGTAGTACTCCGGGCTTCTTCCCTATGCTGTACTCTTACGCCGACCCCTTTTGGCTGCCGGTATCGTGTATCCTATCCAGAGGTCTCTGGGACTCAGTTAACCAAAGCACCCCCTAGGCTTCCTGACTACCCGCCTCATGGTGACTTATGATTCCCCCGATAGGGCCGTCTAGGTCGTCTATGAGAGGTTACGAGGGTACAAGTACATAATCCCCCTGACTACACCTATGCTCCCTCCTTCATTCAGTACTTGCTGTGGAAGCGTACCTTATTACTTCCAGCTTTGTTTCGCTGTAAGCCTGTCCTGTTATCGCATCTCAGCAGCGCCTCCAAATGTAACGGTGTTCCCCCCCCCCTCGCAGATAGGGGCCAGTACAGGTGTATGGTGCATGTACTGTACCTGCTGGCAACAGGAGGGCCGAGTCGTCTGCGATTTATCTGGGTTTAGCAGATGTGGATGGGCTAATTTAACCCCAAAGATACCAACCCTCTGCCACTACTCACACTGGGCCGTGTGAGTATATATATCTATATATATATTCTTAAATCACACTGATTCACTTGCACTGACGTTGGGAGGGGCTTGAATTGCCTCAAGCAAGATACCATTTATTATCTTTGCTTACACATGGCCGTGTAAGTACATTAGTATCCTATTTTTGCCCCCTGCCCAACATAAAAGTACCTTTGTCACTACTATATCATCTTTATTGATGTGCTGTATACTTCTCTAATCCCATGCTCCCCCTATGCTTGTTTGTTCCCATATCTTTGTAAGGGCTCTGGATTATCCCTTTATTGGGGTCGAAGCAGAAGGGATCTTAAAGTTGGCTCAAAGCATCTGCTAGAGAGCCGTTGTTGATATGATTGCTACATTGTAAGCACAGTTTTGTTTTAAACTCAAGGTAAGCGCCTGGTTGTTTTTTCTATATTGTTCAAAGAGACTTAGCAGAGTTATCACTATCTTTTGCTGTTCAGTAACATCACAAAGTGGGCGGGGCTTAGCAGACAATAAACTTTTGGGGCTACAGAGTTATGTATATTACATAAACAAAATGACATACCTAATAAGGACATACAAGTACTGCTGCGACACACTTTATTCGAGCAAATGACCAGTTTGTACCTGGCAGATACCTGGAATCCGCCGCTGCTCACCTCTTGCATGCTGCATTACGTTTGCCTTCCCAGCCACGGTTCATGCCTGGCTGACGGGCGGCTGATGTATTAAATGATAATGATCAGGATTTACTAGGCTGCAATGCTTCGCGTGTCCACCAGATGGCATAAATTCCTGACTTGTAAAGCGCCGAATCAGTAATGTGTGGGCTTGCAGGTGTTTCGTGCCCTTTAAACCAAGCAGAGGGATACCGGCACCTCATAAAGGGGGCTGTATCTCGGGGAGCAGGGGGTCCCCAGACCTGAAACCAACGCGGTTCAGCTCCGGAGACCCCCTGCACATCTACACTATCAATAAAAATGTATTTCAAATAATTTTTAATGTGCCGATGTTTGCGCAGAGAGAAAGCAGCGGTTCTCTCTCTGCTGCAAACACATCTCGCCCCCGCCGCCCATACAGTAGTATCATTTATGTATGTGCATATACAGTACTGTATGTGTACAGTACTGTATGTTAGGGGTTATAGGGTAGTTGTTATACAGTATATATATATATACAGTATATATACTGCATTACAATTCATTATAGGGGACGGCTTCAAAGAGAACAGCTCGCAAGCGCCACCATGTGTTTTTACACGGCATTGCAGTATTTCAGCCAGCCGGAATAAAATGCTTAAATCCCTGCCGGGAAAATAACGCAATGCACTCTGGCAGAAAACGATCAGAAACCTGAATACACCCGGGTATACCCGAATTCGCGGGACTAGCCGAGCGAGAATAAAGTGTGTCGCCACTGTACAAACAGATACAGAAGATAATGAGGACCCTGCTCATGAGAGGTTACAATCTAGAGCAAGGGTCTCAAACTCAGTCCTCAAGGGCCACCAACAGGCCAGATGGCTTACAGGATACTGAATGGTTCGCCGGTGGTAGTGGGGACATCAGGACAGGATTCTGGGGTAGATGATAGTTCTTTATCTCATTGGTGTCAGCACCTCCATCTTTTGCAGGCTCCAGGAATGTGAAGACAATCTCTGCAGGAGAACTCGCCACTACTCCCCTTGATAGATTGCACTCACGAGGCAGGAGTATATTTTATAAACAGCAACTTCTTTATTCTTCTCACAGTACACAGCATACAACAGCGTACCCTGCATACACCGCTTACTCTACAACACTGCACACACTAGGCCTCCAGCCTCCGGATGGTCCCTGGACTCCCACCCCTGGCCATGGCACCAAGGGCGGTCCTTGCTCTTCCCTGACTCCATATTAGAGTCAGAGGTATGGTATTCACCCCCCACTCCCCAAGGGGAAGGGACACAAGGTGCCAGAGCCCTGAACACCTCTGTGTGATACCAGTCTCTCTCAAGAGGGAAAGACAACTGCCTAAATTTGCATACAGCCCCTTAAGAACCGAGGGAAGGTCCAAGGTCTGAGCCCCTTATTGGGCAAGACACAGGCCTTAGCCCACCTCCTCCCCTGCCACTCAAAGGATGCTTGCTGGTGGGGAAAACCCTGGATTGGTCCTGACACTGCCTGCACTGTTACCAGGGCCTGTGTGTCAGGGGGGAAGATTAGTAGCCAAGCCAGGCATGGCTACACCTGCTTCAGCACAGTTGGCTCTGTGAAGAATTGCTGTTTTTCCTATTTTGGTAAAGAAGACTACACTGAGTCCCTGGGTAATATTTTTTAACCCGTTAAAAACACACCAAAAAAAACCCCTATTTAAATTAAAAGTTTGTTAAAAACTTTATAATTCTTAATATTTGTTTTCATGTTTACTATACTCAAAACCTACCACCCCATTTTTGACAACCGTGCTCGTACAAAGACTGCCAAGATTTCCACTGTATGTCATTTTTGGGAGGATTCGGCAGGATACGTGTCTGTTTTTGAGCGCTGGTTCTGTTCTTTTCTGGAGCTGGCCCGAACTTGGCTGTTGCAGCCATCTTGGTTCTTGGCAGCCTCCAATTTAAGGCTACACTTCCTGCGTATTCCCTGTCCTTTTATCTGTGGATTTTCTGTTGCTGACTTCTCCCTGACTCTGCCCCTTTCCTGCCTGCCTTGACCTGCCTGTGACCCTAGAGATTGTTTGTAAAATGTTTTAGTAAGCCACAGTAAAACAAACCCATTATATAGTAATACCCCTTTAATATACAAACCATGGCAGCTCATAATGTAGGACTGCAGCCCTTCTGCGCTGGAGACTCTCTGGTTCGGAAAAATAAATTAATTCATTAAGAGGATGGCATCTGTCCTTTTCCAACACACCCCAATAAACTCCAGATCAACCGTGTGGTAATGACCTAGTTTTGTATTCTCATTTGCTTGCATATTAAAAACTCTGGTAATGCAGAGATCGGAGGAATAACCTGACCTAGATGATCACACTGGGGATGAACAGTAGAAGGTATAAAGATGGTAGACAGGCAACTTCATGCCAGTGATTCAATCAGTGATCAGTTTGGGGTTTCCCAGTGATGTGATCCTGCACTGGGAGTTTTATCTGATTCAAATAATGTAACAATACAGTAAAAAAAAAAGAAGTAGAAAATCTTGCTGCTTTAACCCATTAACTCAATGCAAACCATGGGTGGCTTCTGTGACAGAGAAGGGTTAAATGGTACATCGTTTCTCTCCGCCCACTTCCCATTGTAATGAAGGCGTTAAAAATGAAGGGGATGATTGTTTACAGCAGAGCAACACTGGAAGGCATGGCCTCAGCTGGTTAAATAGATCCTTGATTTTCTCCCGACATCTAGTTTCATACAGAAGGGTTTTCTGAGAACAAGACATCCTCAGATATCTGCAGATCATTGTCCTTCTAACCAAAAATAGGTTTACACGGCAAATACAGGACAGAAGAGTTACCCATGCACAGCATGGTGAAAGAAACTTGACTTGGGCATGATCCCATCCAAATCCCACCAATGAGATCAATTTGTATCTCGGGATTTGCTCAGGACCTGTTAAATATGTGGTCACTTCTACTGGTGCTAAACAATAAGGAGTGCAGACATGTGTACAAAACTGTGTGTTTATTGCAATCACGTACCAATAAGTATATTATGTGGGACACATTTAACATGGCTTCTCTAGTCTTATGATCTTAGATTCTATCCACCATGATCACCACTAACCAGTGTTGTGCAAACAAGAGATATTCATTTTAGCATAGATGTGTTAGAGTGAATGTGCCTGCATGTGCTAAAGGAGTAGCTGGTGATGTCACTGCCTTGGAAGTGGGTTAATCTGGTTTGAATTCTAGTGTCCTTTGGCAAATTCCTTTGTCTCCATATGCCCCAGGCACCTCATTGGGGCCTATGCACTAAAGGTTCATAAAAAAAAAATAGCTGGGCCATTTAAATCACCGTTTTTATGAGCGTTGCTATCACAGTATTCAGAAAGCCATGATTACCTGTCATAGCAAAATTCACAAAACGGGCGATTAGCCGGTGATCTGATGAACGACCCTCTGAAAAGGCCTTACCCGGCGAGTTGTATCTGCTGCAGAGAGAGCTGCTCTGAGAGAGCCGTCTCTCCCTGTGCAAATCTCGCACAAAATGTATGTGCATAAATGTTAATGTTGTTAATAGTTTAGATGAGCAGGGGGTCTCCTGAGCTGAACCGCCTTGGTTTCAGCCTCGGGACCACCTACTTCCCGAGATACAGGCCCCGTTATGGGGTGCCAGTATCTCCTATGCATTTTATTCCCAAGGTCACGGGACGCGGACATTTAAATGGATAGGAGATACCGGCACCCCATAACCGGGCCTGTATCTCTGGCAGTAGGGGGTCCCTGAGGCTATCCGCTATGGAATGTATCCTGCCCATGCGTAGCTGTCAAGGTGCTTGGATACAAAAGATTGACGGTCTGAACCAAAAACTGTCATAATATTGTAAAGATGCTGACAAATTAAAATCTGATATACCAGAAGGGTTAGAGTATTATTAATGGGAAATGAGTAAGTATAACATCCTATGAGGGAGACTCGGGGATTCCAGATTTACTTGTTCTCATGGACACTTATCCAACACTTAGGGGGCTATGCACTAAGCAGTGATAACTGCTTTAAAGACCCGATAAATGGCTTTTAAGACTGATACAGCCTGCTGCGCGATTCACTAAGCAGTGGTAACAGGGCGTTATCGGCCTTAAAAGGCATTTTTTCAGGCATGGAAAAAAAATACGTCCGATCAGGCAAAAACAGTTAATGGCTGGAGACAGTCACAAAAGCTTTGTTTACCTTTTTGTCAGCACACCATTACTACAACAGGCCAGCGGGTGTCCCCGGGGCATCCTGAGGGAGTCCGTGGGCCCTCGGGTGAGCCCCGCGGGAGTCCAGGGCCCTCGGGTGATTCCCGCAGGAGTCCGGGGTCCCCGCTGTCCTGCGGTACCAATCGTGTGTCCCCCAAAAAATAAACAATACTTTTAAATAAATACACCCCCCCCCCCCCCCCCCCCCTAACACATACAGTAAAATAATGGCCAAAATTACTATTATCCACATATGGATAATAGTGCATTTGCCCATTTTAAAAGACAACATAAGCAGCAGAAATAAAGTAAATAAATCTTGCACTCACCCCTGCCAGGCTGCCACGATGAAGGCCATCCTCAGCCTCATCACCGTCCATGTCCTCCGTTGCTACAAACAATACAGTACATTAAAATAAAACAATCTAATGTCCCTTAACCCCTAATGGCACCTCACCATTAAAAAAAGACATTATGGAACTAGAAAAAGTGCAGACAAGAGCCAGCAGATGAATAAAAGGGATGGAAAGCCTATCCTAACGAAAATTGTTTGTAAAGGAAAAGAGGTGTCTGAGAGGGCATATGATTTCAATGTACAAATATATTTAAGGTTAATACTCAAGGGATTTTTTTTAATCCCAAGGGTAGTACACACGACACAGGGTCATCCCTTGAGAAAAGAGGAAAGAAGAAATCAACAGCAACAAAGGAAAGTAAAAATGTGGAATGCGCTGCCCATGGAGACTGTGGTGGCAGATAAATAGATCATTAAGAAAAAGTTAGACACCTTTTTTAAAAGATTGCCTGGAAAAGAGTGCAAGGGGAACCACCAAATGGTGTACAGTATGAAGAAACTTTTTTATTATTACATTAAAACAGTAATACACTCATGCTACTTGATAAAGAAGCATGTAAGGTTTAGATGAGTCCTAAGGTGCCAACGTTACTCCCCTTCCATCCTCCGTTCTTCTGCTCTAAGTCCTTCCCATTGCACTGACACAGTAACAGTGTCCCACCAAGTCCGTGCTGCTGCTCAGGTACTTCTGAGCTGGTGACGTCACCAGGAACTGTTCAATACGGGTGCCATCTAATTTCAATCTCCTATGCGTTTCACGAGTGCTCGGCTCACATCCCCAGGGAACAGATCTTTTTTTTAAAGGAAAGCTATACAGGGATATGAGGAATAAGTTAAAACACAGAAATATAATTGATCCATTACTGGAGTTCCTTCTCCTTATAAGACATGGGTTTCCTTTTACTAAAGTCTCCTGGTTGCAAAAAAGGGGCAAAGTCGGTGCAAAAGGATTGCACCAGATTTATCAAAGGAAAAATTCCCATTGCTTTCAATGGTATTCAATTTATTTGCTGAATATGGCCCTACTTTGCAGCTGGGAGACTTGAGTAAGTACACCCCATTATTGGCAAATGTTTCACTGAGGTTTTTTTTGTTTTCCTTCAGCTAAATTAATATAATTATAAATATTGGATAAGTATTTTACCCGAATAGAATTAAACAAAGTTTGAATTGATATATTTTGTTTCCAACATAACCTACTGTCATTATATGATCATTGATCAATGCATAAGGCCTTTGATCCATGTTACTCAGCTGCATTGTTGACACATTTTAGCATGTGCATTGTATATCTGTGCATGCGTGGGTTTGGTTGATGTGGGAGTCGTTGGGCCTGAATGTCTTTCTCTGGGAGAGTACTAGATGTCCATGGGTAGGTCACTGTGTGTTTATATGTGTCAGTGTTACTGTGTATGTTTTTGTCTATCATGAGGTCACTACGTGTCTGTGGGGGTGGAAGGTCCAGGAGTTTTGTATATGTCAGTGAGGGGAGAATTGTTGTGTTTTATTTGAGTTTAGCAGTGAGTGTGTGTTGTGAGGGAGGTGACACACTGTTGTCCTTCCTGTGTGTCTAAAATTTTAAACATGTGTAGCCCTGTGTGGTTTAGGCTATAGTTCTGCCCTCCTCCTGGCAGTAATACCCGGTAAGTGCAGGTTGCCAGGAGCAATCATGGGTTTCCCCCACTTCGTGCAGTGCAGTGAGTCAGTGAAGGTAGTGTCATCAGGCCTTGTGTCCAATTAGAGACACAGGGGTGGTGCCTACTGGAGCTTACTTAATGTACTGCAACTTCCTATTTAGGGAGTTGGTCTCTACCTTGATAGAGACAGGGTACCCGTGCCAAGCTGCCAGGGCTCTGGTAGACTTGAGGCTCTCCCTTCGGGGAGTGTGGGTACACCCATACCTTCTATCCCACCAGGGGATAGGGGAAGAGCTAGAACCCCTCTCGGTGCCCTTGGCTGGGAGTTGTGTTCAGGGACATCCTAAGGGGGAGATCTGCTGTGATCTGTACTGCTGAATTAGGAAGATCAAATAAAGAAGCTGCTGCATTTTATCTATACCTCCTGCCTGAGACTGATGTATATTGGGAGGAGGGGGGCGTGTTCTCTTGCAGATACTTCACCCCATACAGCTGGGGGCTGCACAAGATGGAGGCGCTGCACCTGTAAGTAGAATTTAGGCACAAGCCCAGAAGCCTGTACTTTTCTTCCCCTATACCATCATGCGGGAGACTCAGGGCCCCCTGTTGCCAGCAGGTATGCACCACTCACACCCAGGTAACCGGAGCAGTATTTCTCCTAGGAGACCCTATGTGAGATTGGGTTGGAAAGAAGGTTACACATCAATTTACAGCCTCTTTGCAATGCTCCACTGTTTCAATAAGAGAAACCAGGAAAATAAAGAAGTCAGGTTGTTCTATGTATGAATCAACTAAGCGTATCACCATCAACATTTTGCAGCTAAATATTTGTGTGTGTGTGTGTGTGTGTGTGTGTGTGCGTGTGCTTTTATATTGGGTTCCTACCAAAAAGATAGTACAGTATAGTATTGTGGGATGTAGTGAACTTTAACTGAATATACATTTGTCATTTTCACCTGACATTTATTATTTCTGATCGCTCCTGCAACAAATCAATGCTGTTTAAGTCCCAACGCAGCCTCACACTCATAAATTCCATGATGACCAAGTTATAATGAAGCCCTGTTTATTGTAGTTCTGATAGGAGAATACGTCATTCACAGTGAGGCCCCCTGGGGAGGGGATTGCTGGTAGCAGGAAGTTCTCATGATGAGTAATGTCCCCTGAAGTATACCTTGGGTGATACCTGTAATGAGAGCTGATTCCATGTGTTGTCCTCCTTCTGGAGACTTGTAGGGATTCCTTGTGTCAGCGGAACCCTAGAGAGATAGTTCCATGGAAAAAAAATGCTGTGAAAGGTGCATTGCGAGTAAGATGAAAACAATTATGTTTGCACTACATACTGTAACTGTAAATTCCCTTTGCTAACAGCTTGTTTTTTCCCCCCGTATATTTCGGCCCATGTTTACTAAGCAATGCTATTCCATAAGATACTTCACTGTGCCAGAGGACACCATGAGACCCATTTAACAGCTTCCATACAGGTCCTTACAAATTGTGCATTTCACTGAAGATTGAGAAGTGCAGATCCCTGACTCCTGAGACCTGTTTGAGTCGGGGGCTCGCAGCACCAAAGGATGTTATTCTCCTTTTACTGGGTTCAGTTGATGATAACTTTGCACGTAAAATGGGATTGGCTGTTTCGTGGCTACTTTTATTTCCTAAAATCTTTGCTGACATGACTCATACTGTATCTTGTATCATTTGTAATGCCCCTTATAACTTCTCAGTGCACACTATTACCTGTATACTGTACACCCTATAACAGCGGTGCACACTATTACCTATATACTGTACACCCTATAACAGCGGTGCACACTATTACCTATATACTGTACACCCTATAACAGCAGTGAACACTATTACTATATACTGTACACCCTATAACAGCAGTGCACACTATACCTATATACTGTACACCCTATAAACGCAGTGCCACACTATTACACCATATACTGTACACACGTATAACAGCAGTGCCCACTATTACATATATACTGTACACCCTATAACAGCAGTGCACACTATTACCTATATACTGTACACCCTATAACAGCAGTGCACACTATTACACATATATACATGTTACACCGATAACAGCGTGCACACTATTCCCATATAAGTACACCCTATAACAGCAGTGCACACATTACCTAATTACTGTACACCCTATAACAGCAGTGCACACTATTACATATATACTGTACACCCTATAACAGCAGTGCACACTATTACCATATTACTGTACACCCTATAACAGCAGTGCACACTATACCTATATACTGTACCACCCTATAACAGCATTGCACACTAGTACTATATACTGTACACCCTATAACAGCAGTGCACACTATTACATATATACTGTACACCCTATAACAGCAGTGCACACTATTACCTATATACTGTACACCCTATAACAGCAGTGCACACTATTAACATATATACTGTACACCCTATAACAGCAGTGCACACTATTACCTATATATAGTACACCCTATAACAGCAGTGCACACATTACCTTAATTTACTGTACACCTATAACAGCAGTGCACACTATTACATACATTTACCTGTACCACACTATAACAGCATGCACACTATACCCATATTACTGTACACCCTATAACAGCAGTGGCACACTATTACCTATATACTGTACACCCTATAACAGCAGTGCACACTATACTATATTACTGTACACACCTACTAACAGCAGTGCACACTATTACATTATACTGTACACCCTATAACAGCAGGGCACACTATTACCTATATACTGTACACCCTATAACAGCAGTGCACACTATTACCTATATACTGTACACCCTATAACAGCAGTGCACACTATTACCTATATACTGTACACCCTATAACAGCAGTGCACACTATTACATATATACTGTACACCCTATAACAGCAGTGCACACTATTACCTATATACTGTACACCCTATAACAGCGGTGCACACTATTACATATGTAACGGGTTTTCCCCCCCCCAATCGCAGATGATACTGTGGAGGGTGTAGGAACATACAACGTTACTCGGGTGTGGTGCGTTACCTGTTGGCTCACAGGAGGGCTGAGCTTCCGCCACGGGGAACCTGGGACATTACACACTACTAGGGGTTAACTTACACGATGCAGCGCCTCCACCTGCGATGGCTCCCACCAGAGGGGGAGTGGATCCTCGCAGGACAATCACTATAAATCAATACACACACAGGGATATATAATAACTAATACTATTTACTTCTGTAACACACATATAACCACATAATGATACCTGTGTCCCTCGCTCGAGGAGACACCTACTGCGTCACGCAGGACGCTTCCCCAACACCAAGTGAGCCCACCCAGTGTCCAAGGAAACCCCACCCAATGTCCCACACTCCTGTGGAGAGTCAATGGGTGACTGCGCAGTCACAGTTAAGCTAAGGGCCCGGTGGTGCACTTATATATCTGATACCTGCCGAGCACTCCGATGCTCGGGACCGCCACTCTCTTCTAAAAGGGTCAGACGTCCATCTGATCCTATCCAGGTACTTCTGCCGGTAGACCCCAACGAGGGTCCCACCGCTCCACGGGAACTCAACAGTCTCTCGGTAACACCACCGTCGCACGGGAACAGCAACAGCCGCTATCCCTATCTATCCCTAACGTGACAGGGACCCTAACCTAGGGCCTGTCCCTAATGAACCGCAACCTGTAGTGGCTTTGGGGAACTCCTATGGGCCTACAAGGGGTAAGGACCTGTCCCACTCCCCTAACTACCCAAGTCCCTTCAGCCTCACTAACGCTAGCAGCCAACGTGCTGCGCAACAAGGTGCCTGCCTGCCAGACCTCACAGCACTGACCGCTGTGACCCTGACAAGGCAGCACTCTATAATAAGGGCAGCATCCCTATCTGGGGCCTCCCTCAGTAACTACCCACTAACTGCTTTGAGTGACAGGGTCCCTTACTCTAGGGCAGTCCCTGGCAACACTCCTATGGTAGGGTAATCCAGAGCAATCTGGGGCCAAGGGGGTGCTGGCCTAGTACAGGGGATCCCTCTCTCCTGTACCCTACCTCCTTCCCTTGTCTGCCTCCTTGCTCTCCTTCTTCCTGACTGACTACGCAGCTCCAGCACGCCAAATGTATCTATCTCCCTCCAGGGCAGTCCTACAGCCCTATTGGCTCCTATCAGGCACCTGGTGCCTGCCTCGCTATGCCCCATGGGAATTGTAGTCCCATGGAGCCTAAAGGCACATGGGGGTGCCTTTCCTACACCTGCACTAACCCCTAATGGCCGCCGCAGCATCTCACTACCTATCCCTACTCTCGCGCGATCCTTTCCTGCCCTCGCGCGATCATCTGCGCATGCGCGACTCTCCTGCCCTGCTCCTACACTCGCGCAATGCCTACCTAACTCGCGGGGCTCCCTTGCGCATGCGCGATCACTGCGCATGCGCGACCGGAGGGGTAATGGCGGCGCTCTCTTCGCCGGCCGCCGGGACCTTAGAGACGCGATCGCGGCCTTAGCAACGGCCCGATCGCGTCCCCGGCAACCGGCCCGCTCGCGGAGACAGAGCACCGCTCCCTGCAACAGCCCCCACCCTTGGGATGGCCGTCGGGTCTGCCGCTGGCCTCCGGCAGTACCCGGCATCTCTCCTGGCCATGGATGCTCCCTGGGTGGTCGCAGGGGGAAAAAGGTGACCTGGCTACACATATATACTGTACACCCTATAACAGCAGTGCACACTATTACCTATATACTATACACCCTATAACAGCAGTGCACACTATTACCTTTATACTGTACACTCTATAACAGCAGTGCACACTATTACCTATATACTGTACACCTTATAACAGCGGTGCACACTATTACCTATATACTGTACACCCTATAACAGCAGTGCACACTATTACCTATATAGTGTACATCCTATAACAGTGGTACACACTATTGCCTATATACTGTACAACCTATAACAGCGGTGCACACTATTACCTACATACTGTACAAAATCAATAGTGGTGAAGATATCGCTCAGACCGAGTAAGTCACTATACACAAAAACCAGGTGCATGGGGAGATATATATAGTAGAAAGCACAAGAAAAGTGACCGAGGTCACAACAGTCCCCTTTTAGAACGCACTCATGGTAAATGAACAGATATATACAAAAGGATGTAATATCCACAGAAAGCACTAGGGTGTCCAACTCAACTGAACACCTAAGGTAACCTATGATGGCAGAACAGTCTAAACCGTTAAGATCAAAAATAATAAACTTTTAATAGTATTAAAAAAACAACGACGAAACACAAGTGACACTGTATGCAAAAGTGTATTAAAAATGGGGTAAAATAAATCCCCACATTGGGAACAAGTAATGGAGGATAATTAGTAGTAGGGAATATCGATTGAAGTATGAACACTCATACGTACCATACAGTATGAGACGGTATATACATACAAACACATAAAAGTGCCCTACCCTGAGGTATAACTACTAAATGACTGAATAGTCTGTGATAGAGTCTGAACCTCACTGGGTTGTAGACACGGAACACAAAAGGTAAACTGGTATAGTATACAGGATGCTGGGAATCAATCTCTCTTCAGTCTGTGTCAATGTGCCAATATTTATTTATTTATAAAATATTTTACCGGGAAGTAATACATTGAGAGTTACCTCTCGTTTTCACGTATGTCCTGGGCACAGAGTTATGATGACAAATACATGGTTACAAATACAGTTACATCAATGAACAGGGTATACATTATATACAATACAGTGCATGCACAGCTAGAGGAGATGTATATTATAGGCTTATGTAACAGTTACAGACCAGATTAAAATGTGAGACAGCTTTAGTTTTGAAAGAACTTTAACTGGTGGTGGATGAGAGAGTATGCGGTAGGTTGCTCCAGTTTTGGGGTGCACGGTAAGAGGAGGAGGAGCGGCCGGATACTTTGTTGAGCCTTGGGACCATGAACAGTCCCTTGGAGTCAGATCTCAGATGATAAGTGCTGCATGTGGTAGGGGTGAGGAGCTTGTTCAGATAGCTGGGTAGCTTGCCCAGAAAGTATTTGAAGGCAAGACAGGAAAGGTGAACTTTGCGCCTAGACACAAGTGATGGCCAATCTAGTTCTTTGAGCATTTCGCAGTGATGTGTGTTGTAGTTGCATTGGAGAACAAAACGACAAATTGAGTTGTAGAGGGTGTCAAGTTTTCTAAGGTGGGTTTGGGGTGCCAAGCCATATATTATGTCTCCATAGTCGATAATTGGCATTAGCATCTGCTGTGCGATACGCTTTCTGACCAGGAGACTTAGGGAGGATTTGTTCCTGTAAAGTACCCCTAGTTTGGCAAAGATTTTGGATGTCAGGGTATCAATATGCATTCCAAATGTTAAGTGGGAGTCAAACCATATCCCAGGTATTTAAAACTAGTAACAGGAGTTAGGGTGATATCACAACAGCCTGTATATAGATCGTATATTCCGTGATACCAAGGTATGAATGGAACCACAAAAAAGCAGTCCAATATAAGTCATAGCATGACTAAATGAAAAATCCGGGTATACAACCATAAATCTTGTAGAGGCTAGAACGCTAACATCCTCCATACATCGTCCCGCTCGTGGACGCCACCAACGTGACGTCACCATGCCCCGACGCACGTTTAGTGTGACGTATCACATTTCTACTATGTACTGTACACCCTATAACAGCGGTGCACACTATTACCTCCATACTGTACACTCTCTATAACAGCAGTGCACACTATAAAACACATACAAATTCAGCTCTTAATCATAGGTCCCCTGACTGCCCCGTGAAGCTTTATTACACAAGGGATATTTTCCAGTATTCCTATCTCCTTTAAAGTTGCAGTCCCCCATAATATCATACACTGTGGTTGCAAACAACGTTAATGCATTTAGCTACTTGACACCTTAACTAGGAGATTTTACTGTAAAACATGCGGATGTCAAAGTGTAAAAAAATTCTAGTCATGACCTCATTGGTGGGACTGCACCTGTAGCTACTTGGCTACCTGAAGTGCCAGCAACATATTGCAGGGTGACG
>CM071570.1:10535157-10555778 GCA_036426205.1 Ascaphus truei
AGGCCTGTCCTACCTCTCCAAACACAGCACATTGCAGGACTATCCTCCCTCTCCTAACACAACACATTGCAGGCCTGTCCTACCTCTCCTAACACAACACATTGCAGGCCTATCCTCCCTCTCCTAACACAGCACATTGCAGGCCTATCCTGCCTCTCCTAACACAGCACATTGCAGGCCTGTCCTACCTCTCCTAACACAGCACATTGCAGGCCTATCTTACCTCTCCTAACACAGCAAATTGCAGGCCTATCCTACCTCTTCTAACACAGCACATTGCAGACCTATCCTACCTCTCCTAACACAGCACATTGCAGGCCTGTCCTACCAATCCTAACACAGCACATTGCAGGCCTATCCTACCTCTTCTAACACAGCACATTGCAGGCCTATTCTACCTCTTCTAACACAACACATTGCAGGCCTATCCTACCTCTTCTAACACAGCACATTGCAGGCCTATCCTACCTCTCCTAACACAGCACATTGCAGGCCTATCCTACCTCTCCTAACACAGCACATTGCAGGCCTATCCTACCTCTCCTAACACAGCACATTGCAGGCCTATCCTACCTCTCCTAACACAGCACATTGCAGGCCTATCCTACATATAACACAACACATTGCAGGCCTATCCTACCTCTTCTAACACAGCACATTGCAGGCCTGTCCTACCTCTTCTAACACAATTGTAACCTTGTCTGTAACTGTTATATAGTCCCATAACCAGTGTTCGACAAACCTATACATTTGCACGCCCCGGGCGAGTTGATTTAACATCGTGGCGAGCTCCTATTGGCCCAAGCAGCACACGTGTGGTACTAGGTGGCGAGTAGATTTTTTTGTTTGACGAGTAGATTTTTTGGTGATTTGTCGACCACTGCCCATAACCATACATTATCTCGAGCTGTCCATGAAATGGCTGTACATTAAATGCATTACCACTGTTCATTTAATGCAACCATGTATTATTATAACTCTGTGTGCCCGGGACACACTTCAAAACGAGAGGTGCTGTAACTCTCAATGTATTACTTCCTGGTAAAACATTTTATAAATGAATAAATAAAATAATCACATTTTTTAAAAAAATTTTTTAATAAACCTGTTCTGTTTTCAGCATATTTAAACCCAGCTGTGCCACCAAGAGACTTGGATAAATAGATATCATAGAGTTGAATGATGTCTCCCCCCTGAAATCACTGGACCCTGTTACTGCCGGAGGGACCTGCCACAGTAATGCGACACACTCCGTTATTAGGCCGTCCGGCAGGAAAGGAGTTAAAAATAAAACATTTTGATCTGGTTCCCTTAAATTTCACTTGGCTTTGGCTGCGACCATAGAAGGACAGGCCGCGCTGAGCCGCGCGGACGCTCCGCGGTGAGCCCCGTCATCCTCAATGAGGATGTCTTGAGAGGGGGCTCCCACGAGCGTCCACATCCGTGCTGAGGCGCTGGGATTTTCAGTCGACAGCAGAACCTGTTTCTGAGCGCGCTGTCGGCTAAAAACCTCCAATCAGAGCCGTGATGTCGGCGCCGTGATATTGGTGCTTCGCGGGCTATTGGCCCAGTGAAGTCAGTGCCCCGCCTCCCCCGCCTCCAGATCGCGCACACCGACTCATCTGCTAGTTCATGCAATTGCTCCTGATTGCGCAGGCGAGCTTCAGCGCGGAGGAGCGTGGCGCCCCCCTTTATGGACGCAGCCTTTGGCATCTCTGAAGCTGTCAACACAGTGGTTTTGCAGCTTTATAACGCATTGCTGTCCATTAGTTAAATGACTCTGGCTAGTACCTTATAAAATAGGGGTGGGCAGCTCCAGTCCTCAAACCGACAGGTAAGGTTTTAAGGATATCCCTGCTTCAGCACAGGTGGCTCAATCAGTGGCTCGGACGAAGACTGACTGGTCCACCTGTGCTGAAGCAGGGCAATCCTTAAAACCGGACCTGTTGGTGGCCCTTGAGGACTGGACCTGTCCACCCCTGTGATAAAATAAAAAATTTTGGCAATATTTTGAAAGTAGTTTTTTTTCCCCCATTTGAATTTGCAAAAGATTTTAAACATATTTGAAAGAATGAAATGACTCTTAAACTAAAATAATGCATGAAACTAACTACATATTCTCACTGCATTGTAACTCCAGCACATGTCAAGCGTGACTGCCCCATAATAACCCAACAGACCATTACTAACTAACCTTAACTAACCGTAACATGCCATTGCCCTGCCCAGCTATCACTACATTACATTCTCTCGTACAAGTCCCGGCTATTACTCCGTTTGGAATACATTTGTCTTTTCAGTGTTTTTCTTTTATAGGTGTGGGGGTTTGTTCTGCTGGTTCTTACTTTTCTCCTAGTTGTGCTATTGATACTCTAAATTAATGTTGGACCATCCAGATCAAAAATTGCAAAATGTCATGGGACTTATGTTGCCATGTTCTCAGGTCCACCCTATAGCAAGAGAAGAAATGGAGAAGGGCAGCGCACAGCCAGAAAAACAGGAGGAGGCTCACAATAAAATGAATTCTTTATTCTTGAAATGGATCTAACATAGCCCCTAGAGAGCTCAAAAAATATCACCACACCTACGCGTTTCGGCCGTGTGCCCTTTATCAAGGTGATACACCTTGATAAAGGGAACGGCCTGAAACGCGTAGGTTGTGGTGACTTTTTGAGCTCTCTAGGGGCTATGTTGGATCCATTTCAAGAATAAAGAATTCATTTTACTGTGAGCCTCCTCCTGTTTTTCTGGCTGTGCGCTGCCCTTCTCCATTTTTCTCCTGTTTATTTTCTGGTGGATCTGCACGCCGTCTGGAACCGCATTTGGACCGCACTGAGGACCTGGGGAACACAACAGTGAGTTACCCCTGGGGTTTATATATTCATCAGCTTCATATGGGACATTATCTATATTTGTGTGCTAGTGAGCACTAGGTACTAGTCCCCTATCCCCTGCCAGGGATGCTGTACTAATACTCTATACAGTGAATGGTCCAAGCGGAGACTTATACTTTATGAAAAGGACTCAATCTATTTCTGATGCACTTAACTTACCCACATGCGTCTTAACTTACCCACATGCTTCTTAACTTACCAGCATCCTTCTTAACTTACCCACGTATGTCTTAGCTTACCCACGTGCGTCTTAACTTACTCCTAGGATTCACACAGATTGGTGAAGTGTGATTTCCCTTACAAAGTCCATGCTGATTCCACCATAAATGGTGTATTTATACATTTCTTTAACAACTGCAAGATCAATTCGAGTTTTCACCAATTTACCTGCTACTGAAGTCAGCCTGATTGGTTTCGGTATCGTTAAAAGAGGCAATCCAAGCAGTTTAAAAACATTTCTTTTTGAAGTGAAACTTCTTTAGTGGCACCTCTGATGGGATAAAAATGGATAGATGGGGGGCGAAATGTGAAACGGAAGTGACGTCACGTAATGGACGCCGCTCCGCTCACACGCCCCCTGTCACATGTATCGCCGCCGCCGCCGCTCCTAATCGCCGCCGCAACCCTCACCCTCCCACACACCCCTCACCCTCCCACACACCCCACACCCAGTTGCTCTAACTGCCGCTGTTCCGCCGCCCGCTGCCATGCCGCGCCACGCATGCGCAGAAGCGGCTGGCAGCGGCGCCGTTCCCCGCCCGCTGCCATGCTGACGGACAGGAGGATGGAGGCTGGCACCGGTGCCGCTCCTAACAGCCTGGGAATGGGGGGGTTTGAGCGCGCCGCCGGGGGGTGGGGAAGGGGGGAGCTTGAGCACGCCGCCGGGTTGTGGGGAAGGGGGGAGCTTGAGCGCGCCACCGGGTTGTGGGGAAGGGGGGAGCTTGAGCGCGCTGCCGGGGGGTGGGGAAGGGGGGAGCTTGAGCGCGAAGCCGGGGGGTGGAGGGGTATCTGCTCAGAAGACTCAGACTGAGCCCCCCGGGTCCGCAGCTCCGCCGGGGGTGGGGGGAGTCAGGAGAGAGGGGGCAGGACACAGACAGAGAGACATACGGTACACACAGAGAGATACACATACACTGACAGACACACACACACTGACAGACACGCACACACTGACAGACACACATTGACTGACACATACACACATTGACTGACACATACACACACTGACACACACACACACACACACTGACTGACACACACACACACACTTACCCTGACGCACACACACACACTGACTGACACACACACACACACACACTTACTCTGACGCACGCACACACTCTGACGCACGCACACACTCTGACGCACGCACACACACTGACGCACGCGCACACACACTGACGCACGCACGCGCACACTCTGACGCACGCACGCACACCCCACTGATGTACCGAACACCGCCCCTGAATGATGTGCCTATTCCTTCCCCCCCACTGTGAGCTCCCCCACCCGCTCAACATTCATGATGCTGGTACTGCTGCCAATAAACACATACACACACACACTGACGCATGCACACTTTGACGCACGCGCACGCACACTGACTGTCACACATACGCACGCACACTGACTGACACACATACGCACGCACACTGACTGACACACATACACTCACTGACTGACACACATACACACACTGACCGACACAGAGAGACATTCACACAACACAGAGAGAGAGAGACATACACTGACACACACACACACACACACACACACACATTGACTGACAGACACACACACACTGACTGACACACACACACACTGACTGACACACACACATTGACTGACACACACACACACATTGACTGACACACACACAGACACAGACACACATGCACACACTGACTGACACAAATACACACACTGACCGACACACATACACACACTGACCGGTACAGATACATACACTGACCGGCACAGATACATACACTGACTGACACACACACAAACAAACACACATACATACTCTCTGACTGACACACATACATACTCACTGACTGACACACATTCATACTCACTGACTGACACACTGACACATACACTGACTGACACATGTGTGCCGAGCACGCGCGTTATAAGTCAATTTCTGTGACAAAAGTCAAAGAAGTTTCACTTACTATGCGCGTGCACAGCACACACAGCTTTTTTTAATCTTTTTGTTTTAATATATGCAGCATTTGATTACTTTTATTGCAAACTAATTACCTTTGCTGCTGATCGAAGATTCATTCTCCCACGATCGATCAGCAAAATCCTGCTTCCCAGGGTTCACTAAATGGTTGACTTTCAGTTTCAAATCAATCCTTCAGTCAGTGTAACTCAGCAGCTACAATGTATTCTTATATTACTACGGTAACATTATCTATTGTTACAGTTTGCAGCTCAAACTGCTGGGAATATTGGTAACAAATGATCACAAACAGGAAAGTGTTGCAGATATCTTGCACTGATGGGGAGTGTGCTAAAGCCTGCTATAGAAATCAAAGGATGCTCAGTGTATTAAAGCTCATTAAAATGGCATTAAGAGTTTAATTTTAAAATGAAAAAAAAAATAGTAAGTATTATCTAATACTACAGGACTGATTTATTAATAAAAACACACAAACGCACACACACATATGATATTGCATGGATTGCACCTTTACATTCAAAGCTACATTGTTAGATGTACAATTGTACTGTAGATGGAAATGTTGGTATCACACAATAAACTACTGCTCCTTGTTCTTCCTGAAAGACTTAACCAATGTAACTTTCCTACGAAGCACCACTGATAACAATAGCTAACCCTCCATATAGTGAACCCCTTCTACAGTACCTAACAGAATACAGAGCGTACAATCTAAATAGCAGAACCTGTACAATTTACAATTACCCCAATTAGCTGGCACTGGGTTCTCGTACAGGGTTGTCCCACTTCCTAGGTCAGTGCCTTAACCACAGAGTTAGGTCTTTCTCTGAAAATAATGATTATACCTTACACTATAATACCTTTGTCCTTATATTTTGGTGACAATGTGCACAGCTCATTGCATATTAGAACTATGCAGACACAATTCAAACCAGTTCATTTAAAACTAAAGCTATCTCACATTTTAATGTTGGTCTGTAACTGTTTCATACGCCTGTAACATATATTACCTGTAACTGTTTCATACGCCTGTAACATAATTTCTGTAACTGTTTCATAACGCCTGTAACATATATTTCTGTAAACTGTTTTTCAATAGCTGTAACATATATTACCTGTAACTGTTTCATACGCCTGTAACATATATTATCTGTAACTGTTTCATACGCCTGTAACATATATTATCTGTAACTGTTTCATACTCCTGTAACATATATTATCTGTAACTGTTTCATACGCCTGTAACATATATTATCTGTAACTGTTTCATACTCCTGTAACATATATTATCTGTAACTGTTTCATACGCCTGAAACATGTATTACCTGTAACTGTTTCATACGCCTGTAACATATATTATCTGTAACTGTTTCATACGCCTGTAACATATATTATCTGTAACTGTTTCATACGCCTGAAACATGTATTACCTGTAACTGTTTCATACGCCTGTAACATCTATTATCTGTAACTGTTTCATACGCCTGTAAAATATATTACCTGTAACTGTTTCATACGCCTGTAACATATATTATCTGTAACAGTTTCATACGCCTGTAACATATATTATCTGTAACTGTTTCATACGCCTGTAACATATATTACCTGTAACTGTTTCATACGCCTGTAACATATATTACCTGTAACTGTTCATACAATATCTTTATATATAATGTTTAACCTCTGCTCACTTAATGTAACCATTTATTTGTAACCATGTATCTGTCATCATAATTCTGTGCCCAGGACCTTGTGCTCTCAATGTATTACTTCCTGGTAAACCATTTTTATAAAGAATTAAAATAAATAAATGTAAGTTGTGGTTTCTGGGACAAAGGGAGATAAAGGGACTTAGTCAATGTAGTTTGAGTGAACTTTTAATGGGCCAATGATGAAATTATAATACACAGATATTTCACAACCCTATCAGTCTTTTATTCACGTGTACACATAATATAACATTATCCATGAAGAATTCTCTCTTACTAATTACAGGTACAGGAGGATGGAGCTATCTCTATGATAGAATCAGAGGTTCGGTATTTTTTGTACCACTAGGTGGAGCTCTATCCTAGACAATCTCAGGAGAGGTCACAAGCAATACTTGTTATCAGAAGGCCTCGGCCATGTTACCTGCTTGCGTGCTGATGCGTGCTGAGGCTCAGGGAAAGCGGGTGCTTTCCCTGGCCTTGCGGTTGCTTGCCCTGCGCGCCATCAGGGGGCGGGCTGGGGGTGTGCTAGTTACGTCACGGAGCTGGTTCGCCCTCATTGGGCGAACCGCTCACGTGACCGGCCCTGCGCTCCGGCAAGGACTTGATTTTTAAAATTACCTAAGACCCAAGCGCGCGGAAGCGTAGGCGAGCCCCTACTAAAGCTGCTCTAATTGCAGCTGTAGGGGCTCAGGGGCAAGCATGAGCGAGCGTCAGCACACTTCAGCGAGTAAGCGCTTACCATGGCCGAGGCCTAAGGCTGAGCTCCAAGCATAAGCGCCGGGTGTCCTGCATTTACGCGTGCGCGAGGTGGGGGGGGGCATTGCG
Source organism: Ascaphus truei (assembly GCA_036426205.1). Classification (NCBI taxonomy): domain Eukaryota; kingdom Metazoa; phylum Chordata; class Amphibia; order Anura; family Ascaphidae; genus Ascaphus; species Ascaphus truei. The sequence continues at coordinate 10,542,780 of CM071570.1, forward strand.
GGTAGATAGCGCGCTGGAAAGTTAGTTTTTTTTGTTTACCCAAGCGCTGAGTGCGGGTGAGCATGCGCGCACAGCGTGAGCGGGGACTTACATACAGTATATCTGTATACTGTATGCAAGTAACCGCCACAAGCGCCGCCCGCTCAGCGCTAGCGAGGACGCAGCCAAAGGCTGCACTTATAGTACTGGCGATGGCGACAGCGTGCAGCCGCAAAGCAACACAATGTAGTCCGTAGCGACCACCCATAGTGGGCGCGATGGCGACATGTGACGTCAGAGCGGACCAAATTCGCTGTAGTCAAAAGATTTTGAGATTTACAGACAGCCCCACCATGTGACTGGCAGCAGCCAATCACAGAGCCCCTTGCCACACCATGTGACTGGCAGCAGCCAATCACATAGTCCCTTGCCACCAGCGACATCGCACACCAGAGTGCAACTTTCGTTACAGCGACGGCGACGTGTGACATCACGGGTGGCGTCGCCGTCACCAGGACTAAAAGCATTAAGTGTTTCAGAGCACGTTTTCACTGGTCACTAGATCTACAGTATGTTCTGTGGGACCCTGGGGTTAATAATATAATAATAACTTTATTTATTTACATATAGCACTTCTCTCTCAATGGGACACAAAGCGCGTCGCAGTGACAGTATAGTGCTCAGTAAGCAGCATTGTACATAGGATAGCTGATCACATTCAGTGGTTTACATTAGATATAGCTAATAACTTCAGAGACAAGCCAAGATAAGTGTAACAAGCCCCATGATGATGCAGCCCCATACAATCAATTAAGAAAACATCATTAAAACTATAATTTGAAAAAAAAAACAACAATACCACAACATATTTAATTGTCTGGCATTGCCATCAATAGGATGTATATATGTTTCTACATAACTCGCATGCAGAATAACAAATCCGCATCTAAATATATATATCAAATATCTCTATCATGGTACCAGATTGTATGTCATACAGTATGCTGAGAAAGAGAGCGCAGAGCCGAAGCAAAGCGCGGCATGACCGCAACTTATCATCTGAGATCTGACTCCAAAAGACTGTTCATGGTCCCAAGATTCCACAAAGTATCTGTCCGCGCCTCCTTCTCTTACCATGCACCCCAAAACTGGAACAACCTACCGGACTCTCACAGCCGCCACCAGTCTAAGTTCTTTCAAAAGTAAAGCTCTCACATTTTAATCTGGTCTGTAACTGTTATATACACCGATAATATATATTATCTCTAACTGTGCATGCAATGTCTTGTATATAATGTATACCCTGTTCATTTATGTAACTGTATTTGTAACCATGTATTATTTGTAATTTAACTCTGTGCCCAGGACATACTTGAAACCGAGAGGTAACTCTCAATGTATTACTTCCTGGTCAAATATTTAATAAATAAATAAAGTATACGTGTGCCACAGTGTATACAGAATATGTGTGCATTATTGTCAGAGTCCCTTCTGTATACATGTGCCACAGTGTATACAGAATATGTGTGTGCTTTATTGTCAGGGTCCCTTCTGTATACGTGTGCCACAGTGTATACAGAATGTGTGTGTGTTATTGTCAGAGTCCCTTCTGTATACATGTGCCACAGTGTATACAGAATATGTGTGCGTTATTGTCAGAGTCCCTTCTGTATACATGTGCCACAGTGTATACAGAATATGTGTGTGCTTTATTGTCAGGGTCCCTTCTGTATACGTGTGCCACAGTGTATACAGAATATGTGTGTGCGTTATTGTCAGAGTCCCTTCTGTATACGTGTGCCACAGTGTATACAGAATATGTGTGTGCGTTATTGTCAGGGTCCTTTCTGTATACGTGTGCCACAGTGTATACAGAATATGTGTGCGTTATTGTCAGAGTCCCTTCTGTATACGTGTGCCACAGTGTATACAGAATATGTGTGTGTTTATATGTCATGGTGTCCCTTCTGTATACGTGTGCCACAGTGTATAACAAATAGTTGTGTGCGTTATTGTCAGGGTCCCTTCTGTATCGTTGTGCCACAGTGTATACGAATATGTGTGTGCTTATTGTCAGGTCCCTTCTGTATACGTGTGCCACAGTGTATACAGAATATGTGTGTGTGCGTTATTGTCAGAGTCCCTTCTGTATACGTGTGCCACAGTGTAACGAATATGTGTGGTTATTGTCGAGTCCCTTCTGTATCGTGTGCCCAGTGGTATCAGAATATGTGTGTCGTTATTGTCATAGGTCCCTTCTGTATAACGTGTGCCACAGTGTTACAGAATATGTGTGTGCGTTATTGGTCAGGTCCTTCTGTATACGTGTGGCCACAGTTGTATACAGAATATGTGTGCGTTATTGTCAGGTCCTTCTGTATTGGCCACGTGTATACAGAATATGTGTGTCGTTTTGTCAGGTCCCTTCTGTATACGTTTGCCACAGTGTATACAGAATATGTGTGTGCGGTTATTGTCAGGGTCCCTTCTGTATACGTGTGTCCACAGTGTATACAAATATGTGTGCGTTATTGTCATGGTCCCTTCTGTATACGTGTGCCACAGTGTATACAGAATGTTGGGTGCGTTTATTGTCATGGTCCCTTCTGTATAGGTGGCACCAGTGTATACAGAATTGTGTGTGTGCGTTATTGTCAGGTCCCTTCTGTATACTGTCCACAGTGTATACAGAAATGTGTGTGCGTTATTGTCGGGTCCCTTCTGTATACGTGTGCCCAGTGTATACAGAATATGTGTGTGCGTTATTGTCAGGGTCCCTTCTGTATACGGTGTGCCACATTGTATCAGAATATGTTTGTGCGTATATTGTCAGGTCCCTTCTGTTACGTGTGCCACAGTGTATACACAGAATATGTGTGCGTTATTGTCAGGTCCCTTCTGTATACGTGTGCCACAGGTGTATACAGAATATGTGTGCGCGTTATTGTCAGGGTCCCTTCTGTATACGTGTCCACAGTGTATACAGAATATGTGTGCGCGTTATTGTCAGGGTCCCTTCTGTATAGTGTGCCACAGTGTATACAGAATATGTGTGTGCGTTATTGTCAGAGTCCCTTCTGTATACGTGTGCCACAGTGTATACAGAATATGTGTGTGCTTATTGTCAGGTCCCTTCTGTATAGTGTGCCACAGTGTATACAGAATATGTGTGCTTATTGTCAGTCCCTTCGTATACGTGTGCCACGTGTAACAGAATATGTGTGTGCTTATTGTCAGGGTCCCTTCTGTATACGTGTGCCACAGTGTATACAGAATATGTGTGTGCGTTATGTCAGAGTCCCTTCTGTATACGTGTGCCACAGTGATACAGAATATGTTGTGCGGTTATTGTCAGGGTCCCTTCTGTATACGTGTGGCCACAGTGTATACAGAATATGTGTGTGCTTTATTGTCAGGGTCCTTCTGTATACTGTGCCACATGTATACAAATATGTGTGCGTTATTGTCAGGGTCCCTTCTGTATAGTGTGTCCACAGTGTATACAGAATATGTGTGCTTTATTGTCAGGTCCCTTCTGTATACGTGTGCCACAGTGTATACAGAATATGTGTGCGTTATTGTCAGGGTCCCTTCTGTATACGGTGTGCACAGTGTATACAGAAATGTGGTGGCGTTATGTCAGGTCCCTTCTGTATACGTTTGCCACAGTGTATACAGACTATGTGGTGCGTTATTGTCAGGGTCCTTCTGTATACGTGTGCCACAGTGTATACAGAAGATGTGTGCGTTATTGTCAGGTCCCTTCTGTATACGTGTGCCCACAGTGTATACAGAATATGTGTGCGTTATTGTCAGGGTCCCTTCTGTATACGTGTCCACAGTGTATACAGAATATGTTGTGCGTTATTGTCAGGTCCCTTCTGTATACTTGTGCCACATTGTATACAGAATATGTGTGCGCGTTATTGTCAGGTCCCTTCTGTTACGGGGTGCCAAGTGTATACAGAATATGTGTGGCTTTATGTCAGGGTCCCTTCTGTATACGTGTGCCACAGTGTATACAGATAATATGTGTGCGTTATTGTCAGAGTCCCTCTGTATACGTGTGCCACAGTGTATACCAATATGTGTGCGTTATTTTCAGGTCCCTTCTGTATACGTGTGCCACAGTGTATACAGAATAGTGTGCGTTATTGTCAGAGTCCCTTCTGTATACGTGTGCCACAGTGTATACGAATATGTGTGCGCGTTATTGTCAGAGTCCCTTCTGTATAGTGTGCCACATTGTATCAGAATATGTGTGCGCGTTTGTCAGAGTCCCTTCGTTTACGTGGCCACAGTGTATACAGAATATGTTGCGCTTTATTGTCGGTCCCTTCTGTATATGTGTGCCACAGTGTATACAGAATATTTGTGCGTTATTGTCAGGGTCCCTTCTGTATACGTGTGCACAGTGTATACAGAATATGTGTGCGTTATTGTCAGGGCCCTTCTTATACGTGTGCCACAGTGTGATACAGAATATGTTTGCTTTATTGTCAGGGTCCCTTCTGTATACGTTGTGCCACAGTGTATACAGAATATGTGTGCGTTATTGTCAGAGTCCCTTCTGTATACGTGTGCCACAGTGTATACAGAATTGTGTGCGCGTTATTGTCAGAGTCCTTCTGTATACGGTGCCACAGTGTATCAGAATATTGTGTGCTTATTGTCAGGTCCCTTCTGTATACGTGTGGCCCACGTGTATACAAATATGTGTGCGTTATGTCAGGAGTCCTTCGTATACGTTGCCACATGTAACAGAATAGTGTGCGGTTATGTGCAGAGTCCCTTCTGTATACGTGTGCCACAGTGTATACAGAATAGGTGTGCGTTATTGTCAGTCCCTCTGTATACGTGTGCCACAGTGTATACAGATATGTGGCGTTATTGTCAGGTCCCTTCTGTATACGTGTGCCACGTGTATACAGAATATTGTGTGCTTTATTGTCAGGGTCCTTCTGTATACGTGTCCACAGTGTATACAGAATGTGTGTGCGTTATGTCAGGTCCCTTCTGTATACGTGTGCCACAGTGTATACAGAGATATGGTTGTGCGTTTATGTCAGGGTCCCTTCTGTATACGTGTGCCACAGTGTAGTACAGAATATTGTGTGCTGCGTTATTGTCAGTGTCCCTTCTGATATGTGTGCCACGTGTTAATACGATATGTTTGCGCGTTATTGTCAGGGTCCCTTCTGTATACGTGTGCCACGTGTATACAGAATATGTGTGCGTTATTGTCAGGGTCCCTTCTGTATAGGTGTCCCACAGTGTATACAGAATATGTGTGCGTTATTGTCAGGGTCCCTTCTGTATACGTGTCCACAGTGTATACAGAATATGTGTGCGTTATTGTCAGTCCTTCTTTATACTGTGGCACAGTGATACAGAATATGTTGTGCGTTTATGTCAGAGTCCCGTCTTCTAGTGTGCCACAGTGTATACAGAATATGTGTGTGCGTTATTGTCAGGTCCCGCGTATAGGTGTGCCACAGTGATACAGAATTGTGTGCGTTTGTCAGAGTCCCTCTGTATGGTTGCCACCGTGTATACAGAATATGTGTGGCGTTATTGTCAGAGTCCCTTCTGTATAGGGTGCACAGTGTGATACAGAATATGAGGGCGTTATTGTCAGGGTCCCTTGTATACGTGTGCCACAGTGGTACAGAATATGTGTGCGTTATTGTCAGGTCCCTTCTGTTATACGTGTGCCACAGTGTATACATAATAGTGGTGCGTATTGTCAGGTCCCTTCTGTATACGTGTGCCACAGTGTATACAGAATATGTGTGCGGTATTTGTCAGAGTCCCTTCTGTATAGGTGGTGCCACAGTGTACAGAATATGTGGAGCGTTATTGTCAGAGTCCCTCTTATACTGTGTGCCACAGTGTATAAGAATATGTGTGCGTTATTGTCATGGTCCTCTGTATACGTGTGCCACAGTGTATACAGAATATGTGTGCGTTATTGTTCAGGTCCTTCTGTATACGTGTGCCCAGTGTATACAGAATATGTGTGGCGCTTTATTTGTCAGGTCCATTCTGTATACTGTGTGCCACAGTGTATACAGGAATATGTGTGGCGTATTGGTCAGGGTCCCTTCTGTATACGTGTGCCACAGTGTATAACAGAATATGTGTGGTGCGTTATTGGTCAGAGTCCCTTCTGTATAGCGGTGCCACGTGGTATACAGAATATGTGTGTGCGTTATTGTCAGAGTCCCTTCTGTTATACGTGGCCACAGTGTATACAGAATATGTGTTGCGTTATTGTCAGAGTCCTTCTGTAGACGTGTGCCACAGTGTATACAGAATATGTGTGGCGCGTTATGGTCAGGGTCCCTTCTGTATATGTGTGCACAGTGTATACAGAATATGTGTGCGTTATTGTCAGGGGGGGGGGGGGGGGTGGGGGGGGGGGGGGGGGGGGTGGGGGGGGGGGGGGGGGTGGGGAGGGGACGTCAGGGTCCCTTCTGTATACGTGTGCCACAGTGTATACAGAATATGTGTGCGTTATTGTCAGGGTCCCTTCTGTATACGTGTGCCACAGTGTATACAGAATATGTGTGCGTTATTGTCAGAGTCCCTTCTGTATACGTGTGCCACAGTGTATACAGAATATGTGTGTGCGTTATTGTCATGGTCCCTTCTGTATACGTGTGCCACAGTGAATACAGAATATGTGTGCGTTATTGTCATGGTCCCTTCTGTATACGTGTGCCACAGTGTATACAGAATATGTGTGTGCTTTATTGTCAGGGTCCCTTCTGTATACGTGTGCCACAGTGTATACAGAATATGTGTGCGCATTATTGTCAGAGTCCCTTCTGTATATGTGTGCCACAGTGTATACAGAATATGTGTGTGCTTTATTGTCAGGGTCCCTTCTGTATACGTGTGCCACAGTGTATACAGAATATGTGTGCGCATTATTGTCAGAGTCCCTTCTGTATATGTGTGCCACAGTGTATACAGAATATGTGTGCGCGTTATTGTCAGAGTCCCTTCTGTATACGTGTGCCACAGTGTATACAGAATATGTGTGCGCATTATTGTCAGGTCACACTGTATTTGGTGCTGTCACTTGAAATTGCAAACTGTGTCACAGTGATAACTATGATAAGAGGAGAAAGCGAACGCTGCAGAATCGTGACTTCATGAGAGGGCCGTCCTGACAAAGGAGGACAGGGGGGAGGGGACCGTCACGTACCACAGCGGCGGAGGATATCTATGTCACAGTTTACATCAGAGCCCGAATTAGAAAGGAAAAATACACTCACATAGGGAAATAATATGTTTCCTGAATTATAAGCATCTAATCAGTGAGAGAGAGGGAGAGAGAGGGAGAGAGGGAGGGAGAGGGGGGGGGGGGGGAGGGAGAGGGGGAGGGAGAGAAGTGTGAGTGAGAGGGAGAGAAGTGTGAGTGAGATGGAGAGGGAGAGAAATGTGAGTGAGATGGAGAGGGAGAGAAGTGTGAGTGAGATGGAAAGGGAGAGAAGTGTGAGCGAGATGGAGAGGGAGAGGGAGAGAAGTGTGAGTGAGATGGAAGGAGAGAGGGAGGGAGAGAGGGAGAGAAGTGTGAGTGAGATGGAAGGAGAGAGGGAGGGAGAGAGGGAGAGAGGGAGGGAGAGAGGGAGAGAGGTGTGAGTGAGATGGAAGGAGAGAGGGGGAGAGAGAGGGAGAGAAGTGTGAGTGAGATGGAAGGAGAGAGGGAGGGAGAGAGGGAGAGAGAGAGGGAGGGAGGGAGGGAGAGAGGGAGAGAAGGAGGGAGGGAGGGAGAGAGAGAGGGAGAGAGAGAGAAAGTCTCCCTTGTCTTATAGATTTCGTTTTCACTTTGTATATTTATTTCTCCATTTATTGCTATCCCAATGGGAGAAGCGCAGGGATTCAGTTTCTGTCTTTGCACATATGTATGGCCAATCCTTTCACCAGCAGCATGCTCCTTATATGGAGAAGCGCGTTGAATATATATTTATTTTACATAATCATATAAATAACAAAGAATACAATTAACAGATCATGGGAATAAGTGCTTCAGACTTAAAAATTAACATATTGGAAGGGGAAGAATTTACAATCTAATTGGTAGATAGGAAGGACGTACAGAGACAGTAGGAGGGCGTTCAGGTAAGTGCGCCTGCAAGGGGCCAAGCTTTATGTATCAGGTGTATAGTATTAGCCGCAGAGCTATTCATATGCTTTGTTAAGCAAGTGTGTCTTATGGTGGGTCTTAAAGGTGGATAGAGAGGGTGCTAGTCGGGTATTGAGGGGAAGGGCATTACAAAGGTGCGGGTCAGTCAGTGAGAAAGGTTTAAGGCGGGAGAGAGCTTTAGATACAAAGGGGGTAGAAAGAACACATCCTTGAGTGGAACACACGAGTTGGCATGGAGCATAAGAATAAACAAATGGGGTGCTCCACCCAGCGACATTCAATCACATAGGTATGAATCCATAGGTATTCCAATATTAGATGAGGAGTGGGCATTTATATGTATAATGACCTGTGAGTCACTGTGGGAATAAAGTCCTCCAAGTACTCAACAATAAGAGTCAAAATAAAGTCTCTTACCCACTCCTGTCACATCCAAAGTAAGAAGCAGTGGCGTGCCAGCCATGAAGATACATCCAGGAACAGCAAAACAGCAGCAAATGGCGCACAGCCAGGGAGCCAGATGGTAAGCCGCAACCCTGCCTTTCCCCATTATCTCTTAGCATACAGTGCTTCCACTGCCGCCAGGGATTCTGGGAAACGACATGCAAATGAGCACTTACTTCTTGTCCATTGTATGTATGTATGGCTTTATTTATAGAGCGCCATTAATGCACATAGCGCTTCACAGCAGTAATACACGTGACAATCATATACAGTAAATAACAAGTAATACAAATAACACATAACGGGAAGAAGCGCTTCAGACATAAAAGTGACATTTAGGAAAAGGAGTCCCTGTTCCGAAGAACTTACAATCTAATTTGTAAATAAGAGGAACGCACAGATACAGTAGGAGGGCGTTCTGGTAAGTGCGTCTGCAGGGGACCAAGCTTTATGTATGAGGTGTAAAGTATCAGCCACGGAGCTACTCATATGCTTCATAAAAGAGGTGTGTTTTAAGGTGGATAGAGAGGGTGCTAGTCGGGTATTGAGGAGAAGGGCATTCCAGAGGTGTGGGGCAGTCAGTGAGAAAGGTTTAAGGCTGGAGAGGGCTTTAGATACAAAGGGGGTAGAGAGAAGACATACTTGAGTCGGGATGGTGCATAGCGAGAAATTAGGGCTGAGATGTAAGGAGGAGCAGAAGAGTGTAAAGCTTTAAAAGTGAGGAGAAGAATGGAGTGTGAGATGCGGGATTTGGTAGGAAGCCAGGAGATGGATTTCAGCAGGGGAGACGCGGAGACAGATTTAGGAAAGAGCAGAGTGATTCTTACATGGATCCTTATAAGCTTAAGCCTGCCGTATTACACAGCATTTCAGCACAGCCAGAGTTAAAAAAGTGCATCACAAGCAAACCTCCTCGCAGACAGCTGTTTGGGAGGTACTGCAGGCTGCTAGCTATGCAAAGTGCAGGTGGGAGTGGTAGAACCAGACACAAAATACCTTATGGCGAGTAAAAAAATGACAGGTTCAAACCCTGATACATCTCATTATAACAACTCCCCATTATATGTAATTCTCTCCTAACACCCTCTATAACCACTCCCCAAATCATCCAGGGCAGGACAAAGAGGCACAAAATCACACTGACTCCCTCAGGTGCAGTGTTACAACAAAATAGCCAGTGCAAACATAGCCTCACAAGTAACATCTGGGTGGTCTCTCTCTGGTCTCTCTCTGGTCTCTCTCTGATCTCTCGTGGTCAATGATTTGTATGGGCAAATACAGGTGGACTTCTTTTTACAAAGGAGACAGGTTGGTGGCGGTGCTGGGCCCAACGTGCTGCATTTCATCCACAGCTCTTACGTAAAAGGGAAGGTCAGATGGGTTTGGACTGAGAGGATTACTCTCGTTCACAGACGCATGTGTTTATTCTTACAAGGCCACTCTGCTGCGGGCCTCACAAACAACTTGTTATGCCTCCGAGAAGAGATTTAATCTGAGGCAGCAGCAGCACAAGCTGAATAACATCCTTTATTTTCCTACGCAAACGTGTTTGTGAGAAACCAGTTTCCCGGTTCCAGGCTTCGCTTTTCTGTATTGGAGCAGCCACGTTTTCCCCCCCTCTCCCCCGGTCACTGCCTGTGCGTTCGGTAATAAGAATATATAATGTGGCACCCTCGGGGTATGTTATCATGTATCTGAGTGGGTTCCTGGTCCCTGCAGGGAGTTAAGGGGTTAAATCCCTTTACAGGCCCTAGCTCATATAACTAATGTTAAGTAACTTATTTCATGTAACTAATGTCATGTTGCAAATCACCTAGACAGGTGATTGGCCAGTTCATGGTTTCCAGAATGGGCTGGAAAGGTCACCCTATAGGAGATGACTCAAGGTTAAGCCCGTCTCTTATTCTGCCCAGCTACAGGGGAAAGGTTATAAATATGAGGGACTTGGCTTCTTATCTTCAGCTCTTAAGTGGACCTGTGTGGAGGGGATCTCCAGGGCTTATAGTCCTGTATTTAAGGGTAAGCCCGTGTACTTTCTTGTTTTCTAGTTAGGGAAAGTATCCCAGTATAAGGGTCCTATAGACACCTTCAGGAAGCGGTCGCCTGCCACAGTAGGAAGTGAGTTCTTCATCACAGGTGCTCATTAAGGAGACCTGGAGGAGTTGCTGAGGAGTTACTGGGGAATTCTCCGCCTCGGTTTCCAGCAACAGAGTAAAGACTTGAAAAAGAGCTACTGTACCCTGCCTACAAGTCCCGAGCTACTGTACCCTGCCTACAAGTCCCCAGCTACTGTACCCTGCCTAGATGTGTGTTGGGGTTCCTATAACAATGCAAATTTTGAAAAAAATCTCAAGACGTCGCTGAATTAGGAGGGTTGGGGTTCCCTACAATGCATCTGATCTCAGACCGCTAATTAGAGAGGAGGTTGGGGTTCCTTACAATGATCTGAATCTCAGAACGCGCTATTAGAGAGGGTTGGGGTTCCTTACAATGCATCTGATCTCAGACGCGCTATTAGAGAGGGTTGGGGTTCCACAGAATTTCCCAATATAAGTGTAAGAATCCACTGGACTATGATGTGAATTCACTCAGGTTCTCTATAGATGCACAAAGTGAACTGCAGCAGTGACGCATTTACAATGAGATGAATGCATTAAATGTGCACAGGACAGAAATAAATAAATGTTTTCCTTTGAGGATTCTTCAACCTTTCTAAGGAAGTAATATGCATTACTAGGTTGTTACGTGGGATTTATTAGGTTAAACACTTGGTGACCAACGAAGAGATAAGTATTTTCAGCACACAGGTGACACTCCCTGTGCGCTCATTTGCATGTCACATCCCAGAATCCTCATCTCCAGCTGAAACACCTTGGACAATGGTTCGCGGACACTTGTGAAGAGACCCGCAGAACACGGGTCAGTTACCAAATCGCAGTTACCACGCGATAACCAGATCAGATACACTCGCGGGTTTTCTGTCTTTGCGGAAACATTGCTGAAGGTTTATCCTGACTGAGTTTTTAAACAGGTAACCTGAAAAGTGTATTTCCCTCCGTCTGTCCCATGTCTCTTTTGTAACTGAAAACTATGCACCATTTTCACATTTTCAAAGGCAATGTAAGAAATACGTCTGTGCTGCAGCCGCAGAGCAGCCACGGAGTTAGAGAAGTCATTAGGCACTTACTTTTCATGTATTCTAATCAATCATAGAGTACATAAGTCTGCTGTTAGTTCACTTTGTTCCTAGGTGGGACTGCACTTATAACTCAATTAGTGTAGTCCCCACCTAAGCCCAATGGAATTACAGGCAAATTTCCACTCAATTACTGGGCTGAGTGATAGCTCACTGGTTAATGTCCTTGCCTTTGAACGGGTTGCACCCAGTTTAAAAAAAATCCCTTGTTCAGCTCTCCTTGAGACCTCGGATGCAAGTCACTTGTGCATTAAGAGGAGCTGCTTGGGGTCAGGGACTCATCGGTCTTTGTTGAATTTTTGTCAATTGCGTGCCAACAACTGATGCAGCCCCGTCCCCAACACCTCAGTTATGGGCACCCTTATAATGCCGAGCCTCCACTAAACCAGGGCTGGGCAGACTCCCATTCCTCAAGGGCTACCAACGACCGGTTTTCAGAAAATATCCCTGCTTCGAGCACGTGTGGCTCAATGTCTCTATCTTTGACTATCCACCTGTTTTTCTGAAGCTGGGGATATATCCTGAAAACCTGACCCAGTTTGTGGCCCTTGAGGACTGGAGTTGCTCAGCCCGGTCCTTAACAATGCAGCCAAGCTCCCACTCCCTCCGGCCAGCGAGGTTTATGCAATAGTTATGCTCCAAAGACGGCACCGGAGGTAGAGACCACGAAGTGAAAGCTGGAACGGTCTTCTATAACTTGTGGCCGCTGGCGCTTCTTAAGACCACTGCGAGTCTGTCTCCGCGAGACATCTGCGAGATTCTAGTCTTACAGTTTGGGAACATCCCCCTGCAGTACCTCGCTGCGGAGCATGTTGGCACTTTACCAATAAACACTAATAATAATAACAACAACACCACACTCATTCTCCGTCCCAGCAATCCCAATCATTGGTGCCCTATGATATATGGTAACATGTTAAATCCCAGGAGGAAGGAGTACAGAATATTCTTGTTATATGTTTTTGTTGTTGTATTGTAAGAACGGGCCACAGCAAGTTCTCAACTTGTCTCCTAAGCATGTTTTCCCAACCCCAGTCCCTCGGGGAGCACCCCCCCCAACCAACAGGTCAGGTCTTAAGGATTCCCTGCTCCAGCACAGGTGGCTCAGTCAAAATATGACTGAGCCGCTGATTGACCCACCTGTGCTGGAGCAGATATCCTTAAGACCTGACCTGTTGGGGTTCCCTGAGGACTGGAGTTGGAAAACACTGTCCTAAAGTGATCA
>CM071570.1:10555826-10618481 GCA_036426205.1 Ascaphus truei
CAGCGGTGTTTTTGTGTTTTACCCTGCCTCTCAGGGTGCTGGACTTTGTGCAGGGCTGGTATGGTGAGCAGATAATAGGACAGAGCGCCAGGAACTTTTCTTTAACTTTATTGTACGGAAATCTTTGGGTAGCAACAGCACTGGTTTTAAGTTACAGGGTGGCTTCTTGTTAGGTGTAGACAAATGGACCAGGGTTTCCGTGGCCATGGGACTTGTAGGCAGGGTACGTAGTCGGGATGTAGGGGCAGGGTACATAGCTCGGGACTTGTAGGCAGGGTACAGTAGCTCGGGCTTGTAGGCAGCGTGTCAGTAGACTCGGGACCTTGTAGGCAGGGTACAGTAGCTCGGACTTGTAGGCAGGGGTACAGTAGCGGACTTGTGGCAAGTCTAATAGCGCGTCTGAGATCAGATGCATTGTAAGGAACCCCAACTCCCTCCAATAGCGCGTCTGAGATCACATGCATTGTAAGGAACCCCAACCCTCTCTAATAGCGCATCTGAGATCAGATGCATTGTAAGGAACCCCAACCCCCTCCAATAGCGCGTCTGAGATCAGATGCATTGTAAGGAACCCCAACCCCCTCTAACGGGGGAGCGGGCGCACGGCAGATAAATAAATAATGTAATAAAAATAAGGAAATATAATGTAAATAATGTAATAATGAGAATAAATAATAAATAAAATAATAAACCCCGTCACCCCCATCACCACCATCACCCCTATCACCCGTCCCCCAGCAATTTCAGCAGCCAATAAATGAAGACGTCTGGACATTGATTGGCTGCTGACACTGACGTCACGCTGCTGTAGCCTGGAATCACAGTTTTGAAAGACTCCAGCAACAGCAGCAGCGACGACGCCGCGCTTCGCAGCCAATGGTAGTTTCAACAATGAACACTACCATTGGCCGCCAGGGGTCGTGACGAACGCGAGCGCACAAGAACGCACGCACGTCGTGTAGCGCTTTGTGTGCTCCAGTCCTAATACTATACGTGTCGGAGGCACTGACCTTGGCCCCTTGCAGTCACACTTACCAGGACACCCTCCTTCTGTCTCTGTAAGTTCTTCCTAATTACCACATAGATTGTAAGCTCTTTAGGGTAGGGTCTCCTTTCCTATTGTTACGTTCATGTCTGAAGCGCTTATTCCCATTATATGTTATATTATTGTCACGTGTATTACTTCTGTGAAGCGCTATGTACCTGAATGGCAATATATAAATAAAGATACATATATACATTGTAAGGAACCCCAACTCTCTCTAATAGCGTGTCTGAGATCAGATGCATTGTAAGGAACCCCAACCCTCTCTAATAGCGCGTCTGAGATCAGATACATTGTAAGGAACCCCCAACCCCCTCTAATACCGTCTGAGTGCATTGTAAGGAACCCCAACCCTCTCTAATAGCGCGTCTGAGATCAGATACATTGTAAGGAACCCCCAACCCCCTCTAATAGCGCGTCTGAGATCAGATGCATTGTAAGGAACCCCAACCCTTTCTAATAGTGGAACCTGTGAGGTTCCACACAATCTATATACTATGTGTGTATGCGCTATATAAATAAAGATATACATACATACATTGTAAGGAACCCCAACCCTCTCTAATAGCGTGTCTGAGATCAGATGCATTGTAAGGAACCACAACCCTTTCTAATAGCGTGTCTGAGATCAGATGCATTGTAAGGAACCACAACCCTTTCTAATAGCGTGTCTGAGATCAGATGCATTGTAAGGAACCCCAACCCTCTCTAATAGCGTGTCTGAGATCAGATGCATTGTAAATCCTTCTGTATTTGATACAATTTTCAAATGACCGTAAAATTGCAGGGAACCCTTCAGGGATGCCGGGGCTTCCTAGGAATTCTGGTTGAAAAACACCGGCACAGACAGACAAGAAGCACTTGGTCTCCTGAACCCATGTTCTATAAACCAGGGGCGCGCAATGTTTGTAAGCTGTGACCCCTGCCTGGCAGCCCCAGCTTTTGCGCCCCCCCATCTGCTATGACCCAGCGTCAAATGACGCTGCGGGTCATGTGACGTCACGTGACTCCGCAGCATCATTTGACGTGTGTTGCCATGGCGTGGCTTCACATGACCCCGCTGCATCATTTGACGCTGTGTGGCCATGGCGATTCGTTGCCGAAGAGCCGGCTGACAGCAGGTAGGAGATGTTACAGAGGTCTCACGCCTCCCCTGGCATTTAATTTAAATGCCTTGTAACCACCGCCCCCCCCCTAAAAAATCTTGCGTGCCCCTGGTTTGCGCACCCCTGCTATAAACCATAAACATTAGAATACTAATGTGCAGTGCTGTTTTAGTAGGAAGGAAAAGGAGCAGATCCAATGCTCAAACACATACATTTACATTTCAGCTATAATATAGAATCCTGCATGAAATAAGGAGAAAACTTGTGCTGCCTCCGAGTCAAGTTCTTGCTTGTCTGCAAAAAGGTGATGTTGGTCAAGTACTGTGAGGTTCCACACGATGTATACAGTAAGTGTGGTAGAAAATAGCGATCGCAACAAAATTGCAGCTCACAGGAGCAGAACTCTGCTGTAGGTGTTCACAATGCAATTAAGGGGGAAATGTATAAACCTGACGAAAGTGTCCATAGAAGTTTGTTTTGATGCATTGCTCCATTTCCTGCTTGCATTTGTCATATATAAGAAAGAATTATCTACGGGTGATGCAAATTATGAGTCAGAAACGTTTATGCTCTTCAAACTTTGACAAAGCGCCACACCAAGAGCGAAACGCGTTAGTGTTTTACCCTCCCGTAGCTTTTTTTATGTGCCAATAAAGTATGTTTTAGCCTACTTTTTGCTGTCGAAGCCTGGGATATATTTGTGCTAATTCCTTCTTTGTCGCTCTTCACACTTCACAGATTTTTTTCGATTACAAATACAAGATAAAAAAATTAAACGAGTCGAGTTTGATGCGTCATTATAATCCGCGTCCTGTAATGCCTCCCCAGCTCCTGTCACTGACACTCGTTACATCACACGCTGACGCACAGGGATCAAGAACTGGAGCAAAGAGACTCGAGATGAAAATGATTCAATTTGCATATGTTTGCTCCATATTGCTACATCACACCATAAATGTCTTGTAAAAAAATCACAAGGGTCTTTTTTATACTACACACAAACATGCTTTCTAACAATTCTTGTAGGAAATGGTGAATTGATGCTTAGAGAGGGATGTACGCTCATACATACCGTATGAAGATAATTTATTCTTAGCTCCGTTGTCTGACATGGGCCATCTTGAGATGTATGGGAGAGGTTAGAGGAGAAGTTTGTTGATGTATACTTTAGAATGAGATGTGCACATTTGCATCTGAATGGTGCACAATAGGTTTTTTTTTTAAGAGCGTCTAAACTTGGGGTCTCTCATTAACACTTTGACTGACAATCTGTGTGGAATGTAAGATATTTTTTAACAAGCTTCTTACAATTGGCATAGACACCAATATTTTATAGAGTATCAAAATATTAGCATTGTAATATACTATTTATAGTATTTTGGTTCTGTATATCTAATTGTTAATCAAAATCAATAATCAACTACAATATACATCCTTGGGCATCTCGGACCATTTTAGGAATTGATATGCTTCAATTCATGTTATATAATTGATTCTTGGTTATATGTGGTTATTTGGATGTATGATCATATGACGGTAATGTTATTCTGTGTAGTTATTCATTCATTTCCTATCATTTTTTAACACCAAGGGTAGGACACTGAGTATATATTTTTGTGGCTGATGTCCTATAGGATTTTATATGTAATCTATTGTTATTGTTTTATGTTTTGTCTGTGTTTCCCTTGAGAGGTAATTGTCCATAGCTTGATCTTAACCAACAGGAAGGGACTGATTCACATACATAGGACCGCCCTTAGATCAAAAAACTCAACCCCTGATGAAGCATATGTGATGCGAAACGCGTAGAGGATTTTGAGGCCATCACGTTATTGACGCTGTGACGACAGACCCCAAATATTTCCCTGGACCCACAAGAACGCTGCCAAGAGCTCTCTATAATAAGGACTTGAGTTTGGTCCCTCTCTTGTTTTCGGTGTTACCAGTTTCCATCACGATTGAGAGACTTCACGTGACCATCTTGTCCGAGATGTGGGAGGGATTTTTTCGATTGAGATGTTTTCATCATACATGTAATTTGAGAAGTTTTTCATTTTGTTTATTATTTATATAAAGTTATTTTATCTTTTAATTGATACTGTCCTTCCCTTGCGCTCTCTTTTTTGTTTGTATATTTAATTGTATTCACATTTTTTTAACATGTTGGCCGTGCTGTGGCCAAAATGTTTGGTTAATAAATCTTACTGAACTCATCATCCAATCTGGAGCACAGCGTGTGTTTGGATGTGACCTTATTGCAAAACAAAGCCTTCTATTTGCAGTGACATAGTTCTGCATTTCTGAGGCACTGTGATGTATGTTTTCCTATGGCAAATCACCATATGTTCCACGTTTATGGGGGAAGTTCATGGAGGCTCAAGACTAAAGTGCGACCTTAAGCATGGGACGTCTAATAATGATTCCATAGGAAAACATGATTCCTCGTCACCCTCTGCTGTATCACAGTGACAGGTGACACCCACACTAACTATAACCCTACTGTAATTCATGACCTGACTTGCACTGTTGTTCATTCGTTTTCATGCCTGTAGAGTTTGGCCTTCACATGTTGTACTCAGCCACTTGTTTGTCACAGAGAGAACTGATATCTGCAAAATGTGATCTAAACATTTCCATGAAAATAGCTGCCGATTGAACTAATATTTCACAAGAACAGCCACATCCACACTACGGAGCTCAACACCGCTCTTATCCCCTCTTCATTTTCTAGTTATTTGTCTGACGAGTGTTACAAGTTTCAGTAAGGCTTAGTCCATAGAGACTGAAGCCGGGCGGAGGCGCGCTGAGGCTCAGGGAAAGCGGTGCTTTCCCTGGCCTTAGAGCGCGCGCCGTCCGTGGGCGTGTCTGGGGTGGGCCAGTGACGTCACGGAGCTGGTTCGCCCTCATTGGGCGAACCGCTCACGTGACCGGCCCCGCGCTCCGGCAAGCGAAAAAACGTAACATTTGTTAAGACACACGCTTCCGCAGGCGTGCGGAAGCGTGCGCGAGCCCCTGCTAAAGCCGCTCTCATTGCGGCTGCAGGGGCTCAGTGCCGAGCAGCAGCGCGCCTCAGCACGGATCAGCGCCTAAGCGCTGACCATGCCCGAGGCCTAAGCCTGGGAACCGTGGATAAACTAGGTTAACTTGTTCAATGCAGACCTGGCTCTTGAAAACAAAGAGGACAAAATACGTCCACTTAGCGCTAAACCTACAGAAAATAGTGAACTTCCCCTAAATGTGATGTCAATAATTGTGTCTAAATATGATATTCCAAAGAGAGTCTCGTAATAGGTATCTCATATCTGGAATAGCAGCCAAGAGAGCTTATAGGTTCTTCTCGAAAACCCAAATACTGTAGTCATATACTTAGTGGTTCTCCTTGGCGCTAATTTCTTACGGAAGAGGTAAGCAGGTGTTGTCCTTAGTCTCAATGTCCGATCGCTTCCTTTTAGTTAAATAAACTGTGCTCTTGTCTGACCTGGTTTTGGTCCTTGCGGCGGCCTCTTCTTTATAGTTATATTTATTGCTAATATATAGCGTGGAACTCGTTTAAGGAGCAAATCATGCAAGAAATTTTTTTTATCAATACTTTTTTTACAGCGTTGAAGCAGGTGGCTTCCTGGAGCTGAACCCCATTAATTTCAGCTGTGGGGACCCCGTGCTCCCCGACATGCAGACCTCTGTAGGGGGGTGCCTGTATCTCAGCAAAGTTTAAAGCCTCCATGTCACACGGGCCAATAGGAAGCCACACCGGGGGGCGTCACGGCTTCCTATCGAGCTTTGAATCTGCGCCATAATGGAAACCTTGCTCGGGGGGGGGGGGGGGTGCTTGAGGACTGAAGCGAATAACCCTGCCCTAGGGTTACACAGGAGGTTATCAGGGAATCCCAGAAACACAAATTGGTAATAGTCATTTTACTATTCAAGACCCAATAAGTCTCTGTTTTGCCCTATATTGTTTTTTTTCAAATTATTATTCAAGAACATGATTAGGTGTTCTATATATAATGCAGAGAGCTGTGAGTTTATTTTTGCAAAATGAAGCCCCATCACAACAAAAGTTATACATACCCATAACAGGGCTGGGGTGCTGCAAAGTCAAAAATATTTGAAGGGATTCACAATAATGTGCATTATTAAAGGGTTTCCCAGGGGTTGAAGCACGGGTGCAGTGTAGTATATTTGCTCTCGGAGATGATAACCTGCTTAATTTTCTTAGTCTCTCCACTGCCAGAGAGGACAAAAAGGCGTTGCAAACAAGTCGGGCGGTTTCCGGGGCGAGAGATCAGTAGGACCTAGAGCTGAAGAGAAAAGGCAGACAGTCTTCAGCAGAGAACAGAGCGCAGAAGTGACCAGACCTGAAATGTAAGGAGGAGCGTGGAGTCTGCAGAAACAGAAGGGACATTGAGTAGCTAATGCAGAATTTAATGGGGATGCCAATAAAAAGATTCCAGGAAAGTACAGAGTCAGATGGAGAAGATTTAATTAACAGAGTTCTCAGTAGATTATACGATAGTGAGCTAAGCAAAGTGTCACCATTCATTCCCGCGGCCCATCCTGGGAGAAATTTATGACGACGTGGTTGGTTAGCTAAAAGCAGGGGGACCAAAAATGTCTAATAAGATAATGAAACCATTGACAATAAAAAAGGAAAAATGTTCATAGAACACAAACACGTCAGAGGCTATTGAACTTTCTAGAGAAGCAAAGTTCACAGACATGTGTTAAAAACGTAACAAGTTTTTTTGTGTTCTGATTGAAAATGCCGTGTTAATGCAGAAGTCCAAGTGGCATTTAAAAAACAAAAAATCCCTTTAATGCTGCAGTTCAAGCAATATCCTGCATGTGTGTTTTTTTTTAATAAATCAGTTCTGTAGTAAGAAAAAATACTTTTAGCATTTCCTGTTTTAAAAACAACAACTTTGAAAGACCAATTTTCTTGTATTCTATTTTTAAAAGCATGCTTGTTGCTATAGCAACCATTTACAGTCCCCATATTTAAAGATGTCGCCAAACTTTGCCGTCTATAGACGGAAAACGAATTGACCGGCAGCTATGCAGTTCTTTAGGTAAGTAGAGATTGCCCACATGAAACTATTGAGTTAAAAAAAAAACCTAAAAAAATTAAATAAACGGGAGCTTGAACTGCAGCTTTAATATGTGCATCAATACAATCCTTAGCTAAGTTGCCGATCGATCCGTTCTCCTATGATAGATCGGTGAATATTCGGCTTGGGGGTTCAATAAATGGCTGTCAGTGCAGCAGAAAAAGATCAAAGATGCAAAGTTCTGTGGGGAAGATCATGTGACCAGGCAGTCACTAGATACAATTGGTTCCTGCTAGAGAGAGGGCGGGGCTCAAAAAGGGGTGTGCCAGAGCCTGTTTCAGAAGAGGAAGGGGATGTGACTTTGTAAATGGTTGCTATAGAAACAAAAAATATTTGTTACATTATAATACGTTGTCATTCAGAGTTTAAAAACAATGCTACAAGTATTTTTTCATAGTACAGAACGGTTTTATTTAAAAAAAATGTAGGATATTGTTTGGTCTGCAGCTTTACGATGTAGTTAAGCTTAAAAAGAGGGGTTTCTACTAGCAATGGTGCATAGGAGGATATATATATATATTTGTAAATCTCTATTTATATAGCGCCATCTATGTATACAGCGCTTCACAGCAGTAATACACGTGATATAATAACATAACACATAATGGGAATAAATGCTTCAGACATAAAAGTAACAACAGGATAAAGGAGTCCCTGCTCCAAAGAGCTTACAATCTAATTGGTAAATAGGTAGAATGTACAGAGACAGTAGGAGCGTGTTCTGGAAAGTGTGTCTGCAAGGGGACACGGTGAATGTATGAGGTGCATATGATATATGCAGATATATGTATATTATTAGCTCCTTCGACTGATGCAGTTATAACGTGGTTAAAGTTTAGCCAGCGAGTCATGTAATCGTCCAGGTGGTGCAATCAGGAAACAACAAAAAAAGAGAAATCAAGGATTGAGTATTTATTCTCAAGAAACAGCCAAAGACGGGGAAGCGGCTCACTTACACTGCAGTATATGAAGCTGCTCACTTACACTGCAGTATATGAAGCTGCTCACTTACACTGCAGTATATGAAGCTGCTCACTTACACTGCAGTATATGAAGCGGCTCACTTACACTGCAGTATATGAAGCTGCTCCTTACACTGCAGTATATAAGCTGCTCATTACACGCCAGTATATGAAAGCTGCTCACTTACAGCTGCAGTATATGAAGCTGCCTCCCTTCAAACTGGCAGTAATATGAAGCTGCTCCCTTACACTGCAGTATTTAAGCTGCTCACTTACAAGACTGCAGTATAATGAAGCCTGCTCACCTTACACTGCAGTATAAGGAAGCTTGGCTACCTCACACTGCAAATATGACCTGCCTACCCTTACACCTTGCGTATATGAAGCTGCGATCACTTACACTGCAGTATATAGAAGCTGCATCCACTATAACACATATACAACAAACTGACAGTATATGAAGCTGCTCACTTACAACTGCGTAAGTATGAAGCTGCTAGATACCTATACACTGCATGTATAATGAAGCTGCTACTTACAACTGCAGGTATATGAAGCTTGCTCACTACACGGCAGTAATATGAAGTGCCTCACTAATTACACTGCCGTATCAAGACGCTGCTCACTTACACACTGCAGTATATATGTCATACTGTCATAGGCCTCACTTACCTGCAATATTAAAAGCTGCTCCTTACCCTGCGATTAATATAGCTCCTCGACACTGCATCAACTCTCCTAACACTGCAGTATTATGAAGCTGGAGACTCTCACTTACACTGCAGTATATTAGCGCTCACTTACACTTGGCAGTATGCATGAAAGCTGCTCAACTTAACAACACTGGAGTATGAGCTGCTCACATTACAACTGCAGTATAACGTCAGCTGCTCACACTTTACACTGCAAGTACTATGAATGCTCACTTACACTGCAGTATATGAAGAGGCTGCACATTACACGCACGTTAATGAAGCTGCTCCACTATACACTGCAGTATGAGCTGCTCCTATCACTGCGTATATGAAAGTCTGCTCACTTACCTGCAGAGATGATGAGCTGGCTCACTTACACTACTTAGATTATGAGCTGTCACTTACACTGCAGTATAATGAAGCGGCTCACCTACCTGTACAGATAGTAAATGAAGCCGACTCCTTACACGCAGTATATTAAGCTGCTCACTTACACCTGTCAGTATATCTGTCACTACGCTATAAGCTCACATACACCCGACGTATCTGCAGCTGCTCACTTACACTGCGTATAGTGATAGCTGCATCACTCTACACTGCAGTATATAACCATATGAGTAAGCTGCTCCCTTACACTGCAGTATATGAAGCTGCTCCCTTACAGCATTAAGCTTCTCACTTACCTGCAGTCTATTGCGGCTCCACTTACACTGCAGTATATGAACTGCTCACTTCACTGCAGTATCTAGGCGCTCACCTTACATCTGCGTATATGAGGCGGCTCGCCTTACACTGCAGTATTAAGCTGCTCACTTACAACCTGCAGTATATGAAGCTGCTCACTTACACTGCAGTAATGAAGCTGCTCACTACAATGACGGCAGTATATGAAGCTGCTCACTTACACTGCATCATATGAAAGCTGGCTCACCTACAACACTGCATTATATGAAGCTGCTCACTTACACTGCAGTATATGAGCTGCTCACTTACACTGCAGTATATGAGCCTCACTATACACTGCATTATTGAAGCTGCTCACTTCACTGCAATATGAACGCTCACTTCACTGCAGTATATAAGCGGCTACACTTACACTCAGTATATGAAGCTCTCACTTACACTGCAGATATGAACTGCTCACTACACGCAGTATGAGCTGCTCACTTACACTGCGTATTGAAGCTGCTCACTTACACTGCCATGTATATGAAGCTGCTCACTTACACTGCGTATATATGAACTGGCTCACTTACACTGCGTAATGAAGCTGCTCATACACTGCAGTATATGAAGCGTGCTCACTTACACTGCAGTAATGAACGGCTCACTTACGTTAAGCCTCACTACATGAGTATATGAAGCTGCCACTTACACGCAGTATATTGAAAGAAGCTGCTCACTTACACTGCAGTATAAGTAACTCTCACTTCACTGACTGCAGTATATGAAGCTGCTCACTTACACGCAGTATATGAAGCGGCTCACTACATGCGTATCTGAAGCTGCTCACTTACACTGCAGTAGATGAAGCTGCTCCTACACTGCAGTATATGAAACTCACTTTACACTGCATTATGAAGCGGCTCACTTACACTGCATATATGAAGCTGCTCACTTACACTGCAGTATATGAAGCGGAGCTCACTTACACTGCAATATGAAGCGGCTCACTTAACACTGCAGTATAGACTGCTCACTTCACTGCAGTATATGAAGTGCTCACTTACACTGCGTTATATGAAGCGGCTCACCTTACAATGCAGTATATGAAGCGTCTCACTTACACTGGTCAGTATAGAATGCTCATTACACTGCGTTATGAAGCGGCTCCTTACCCTGCTATAATTGAAGCTTCTCTTACCCTGGCAGTATATGAAGCTGCTCACTTACTGCAGTATATGAAGCGCTCCTTACACTGCAGTATATGAAGCGCTCTACACTGGCAGTTATGAGCTGCTCACTTACACTGCAGTAATGAAGCTGCGCACACTGCAGTATATGAAGCTGCTCACTACCTGCAGTATCGGAAGCCTCACCTTACACTGCAGTATATGAGACTGCATACACTATACACTGCAGTATATGAAGCTGCTCACGTTCACTGCAGTATATGAAGCTGCCACTTAACTGCATATTGAAGCGGCTCACTTACACTGCAGTATTGAAGCGGCTCACTTACACTGCAGTATCTGAAGCTGCTCACTTACACTGCAGTAATTGAGCTGCTCACTTACAATGCGTCTATGAAACTGCTCACTTACACTGCAGTATATGAAAGCGGCTCACTTACACTGCAGTAATATGACGCTGCTCCACTTACACTGCAGTTATGAATGCTGCTCACTTACCTGCAGTATATGAAGCGATGCAGTCACTTACACTGCAGTATATGAGCTTGAAGCTCACTTAACACTGCAGTATATGAAGCGGCTCACTTACCCTGCATTATATGAAGCTGCTCACTTACACCTGCAGTATATGAAGCGCTCACTTACACTGCAGTATATTAGCGGCTCACTTACCCTGCAAGTATATGACGCTGCTCAACAAGTTACACTGCAAGTATATTAAGCGGATCACTACACTGATTATATGAACTCGCCACTTACACCATGACCATTACGCAGATATAAGCGCCCTACATGCAGTATTGGACTCACGTAAGCAGTGTATGAAGCTCGGCTCACTTAACATGCAGTATATAAGCCGTGCTCACTTACCGGCAGTATATGAGCTGCCTCATTACACTGCAGTATATGAAGCGGCTCACTTACACTGCAGTATATGAAGCTGCTCACTTACACTGCAGTATATGAAGCTGCTCACTTACACTGCAGTATATGAAGCTGCTCACTTACACTGCAGTATATGAAGCTGCTCACTTACACTGCAGTATATGAAGCGGCTCACTTACACTGCAGTATATGAAGCCGTATTCGGATGGGGAGTTGCAGCCACGTCCTCAGCCACTGTGTGCTGGTCCCAGAGAAATGTGTCATGCTGGTGAGATGTTCTGCTAGACGTGGCTGGTCTGGTTCTGTACTGTGACTTTGGAAGCGGTTGTAAGTCACAGTGACGGGGGCCACGGGTAAACTACGTTGGATAATATGCACGTGGTTTTAGATCACGGAGCAAAACGCAATTTTAGCTACGCACCTTTTTGCTGCCATATCATACTTTCTGCAGTGATTTATTTGCCTTCCTTTCCATGGTCAGACTGGCCAGAGATATCCTCTTTCGACCCCAGGGATCTGTGATGAAATGCTTACAGGCAGTCCTCGGTTATCCGACACAATGCGTTACTCAAAATGGCGTTGTAAAGCGAAACGTTGTAAAGCGAAACACGTTTTCCCATAGGAACACTGTTTAAATGAAAGGTTCCGTTCCTGAAGGCATTTTTAACACTAAAATACACCAAATATTTTATGCAGGCAATAAGATATGCAGCACACACATAAATTATATAGTATATATACTGTATTATATATATAATATAACATAATAAATAATATATTATGTAGTATAATATAATATTATATAGTATATTATTATATATATACGCTCTTACGACGCTTTGCAACGTTGTTTATGTGAATGTGTGTATATATATACACACATACACAACGTTGCAAAGCGTCGTATGATCGTTGGATAAGCCGTTTTGGCATTGTAAAAATGAACATAGGTATGCATTGCACAGCGTTGGATAAGCCATTCGTTGTAAAGCGAAGCGTTGTAAAACGAGGACTGCCTGTATTTTATAATAAAAGTAAAGAGAAAGAAACAATGTTATCCGTTGTCTCCACTGGTCTGCGCGCCAACACCCAAAAATAAAAAAACATTACTATGTCTTGGGTAGAAAAAACAGAGAGAGGTAGAACCCCAAGGAGAGCACTCTACTAATGTGTAGCCAAAATGTATCAGAACCTAGTAAGGTGGGTGAGTAATGAATTAATTAAAACCAGAAACTTTAATTGAGTCTTAACTCTAAATATAAAATAATATGGGGAACACTATAGGTCAAGTAATATACTATTGATAGCCAGTGTACAGTGAATTAATATTAAAAATGAGCAAAGCAGACCACAATAAACTCTGTACTGTAAACCCAGAGTCTGGGATATGGCCGCACGATAACACTAGTAGTGTAGAGTAGATCCAAAGGATGGTTATAGGTCAAAACAGGTAACGGTAAGTGTCTAGTTTGTACTATGTCGTATGGCATAAATCAGCATGTCGATATCAACGCTGACTGTAGCAGTATACAGGTATAGCTGGTTACTTGTACAGGTTAGTGGTATTGTACCTATATCAGTAACACAGCACACAGAGTCAGTTATCTGTAAATAATGCCAAAAGCCGTGCCTGTTGGTGGTGGATCTCTATGTACAGAAGCCACTTGATGTTAGTATGGTGCGTGAGTATTGTACACACAAGTTAGTGGTATTGTACCTATATCGCTAGCACAGCCCACAGAGTCAGTTATCTGTGTAAACAATGCCAAAAAGCCGTGCCTGTTTATGGTGGTTCTCTGTAAGTATAAGCCACCTGGTGTTAGTGCGGTGCGTGAGTGTTGTACACACACATACACGTAGCAGTATACAAGTATAGCTGGTTACTTGTACAGGTTGGTGGTATTGTACCTATATCAGTAACACAGCACACAGAGTCAGTTTATCTGTGTAATTAATGCCAAAAGCCGTGCCTGTTGGTGGTGGATCTCTATGTACAAAAACCACTGATGTTAGTATGGTGCGTGAGTATTGTACACACAAGTTAGTGGTATTGTGCCTATATCGGTAACACAGCCCACAGAGTCAGTTATCTGTGTAAACAATGCCAAAAGCCGTGCCTGTTCATGGTGGTTCTCTATGTGTATAAGCCACTTGGTGTTAGTGCGGTGCGTGAGTGTTGTACACACACATACACACCATATCAGTGTCAGTATTAATCTAAAACAGTGCACAAGTAGTGCCTGTTAACATGGATTGTGGTAGATTCGCGAAATTCATACACTCACACACGTCAGAGAATATATTGACTGAATCAGTATTAATCTAAAACAGTGCACAAGTAGTGCCTGTTAACATGGAGTGGAATCACGCAATGCTTTGCTCATAACACACCAGACATACCTCCTATGTGGGGGGCTGGGCGCCTTTGGCAGCATGCCAGGAGCTCTCTAGTATCAGCCTCGGTGCGTCTGGTGATAGCTAAAAGTTAAGTTGATACCATCGGTAGCACAGCCATGCAGCTGAAGCTACTGGGTGCAGGAGGCGCTCCGACCGCCAGCGCATATCTCGCCTCTTTGACGCGATGACGTCATAACCTGCCGACATACGTACCGTACGTTTCACTCGTACTGCTTTCTCAAGGCTGGGGATCAGTGTCTTGGGTATCAGTGACTAAATCTTCTACCCTACCCCTACTACTACAGTCTCTGTGTTCCTTCTAACTTGCCAAACAGCTAAGACCCAGCAACGTAATAACATAATTATGTACAAAAAATGTACATGGGGATGTCTCAGCATCAAGAACACGGCATACACGACAATTTGTAAACACATTAAATCACATATTACTTTCAAAATTACCCTCCTCACTTTTAAGGCTAAACATCCTTCTGCCCCTCCTTACATCTCAGCCCTAATATCTCACTATACCCTCCTCTGCCCCTCCTTACATCTCAGCCCTAATATCTCACTATACCCTCCTCTGCCCCTCCTTACATCTCAGCCCTAATATCTCACTATACCCTCCTCTGCCCCTCCTTACATCTCAGCCCTAATATCTCACTATACCCTCCTCTGCCCCGCCTTACATCTCAGCACTAATATCTCACTATACCCTCCTCTGCCCCTCCTTACATCTCAGCCCTAATTTCTCGCTACACACCTGCCTCATTGTTGTGTTCTGCTCAAGGATGTCTTCTCTTTACCCCTTTTGTATCCAAAGCCTTCTGCTGCCTAAAACCTTTCTCACTGACTGCCCCACGCCTCTGGAATGCCCTTCCCCTAATTATCCGACTAGCACCCTCTCGCCCCACCTTTAAGGCCTATTTAAACACACACCTCTAACGAAGCATATGGATAGCTCCGTTGGCTGATACTATACATCTCATATGCCCTGACCTTCACCCCTTGCAGACACACTTACTGTAACACCCTCCTACTGTCTCTGTAAGACCTCCTCACTTATCACTTAGATTGTAAGCTCTTCAGGGCAGGGATTCCTTTTCCTAATGTTACTTTTATGTCTGAAGCGCTTATTCCTATTATGTCCTGTGTGTTACTGCTGTAAAGCGCTATGTACATGGAGGGCGCTATATAAATACAGATATATATACATGCTGTATAATTTACTATTAAATAAAGTCCAGGTGGGACTTCAAGAATATGGCCAAATATCCAGATTTTTTTAAGTATCAAATGAAATGCCATTGGTGATTTTGTACTATAAATACTAGAGTTTAATGAATAACCCCCACAGGCGCAGGTCCTAGAAGGGTGCTAAACCTTAGCCCACCTTTAAATGACTCTCTTCATATTAATGGGAGAAAGGGTGTGCTAAGACTTAGCACCCTTGTGGATCTGTCTCCCTGACACAGTGGTAATCCTTGAACCTAAAACATTTTCTTGAGTGGGAATAATTTTGAGTAGTACTATCTGGTCACACTTTTGGTCTTTAGCTCAACTCTGGTAGTGGGTGAGACCTGCGTGTTTAAAGCACCAGAGTTAGATCAACAACATTGACTTAGAAGTCAACACAAGAGGAGGGAAGAATAGAAAGAGAGAACAGTGAGAAAGGCCAGCAAATTGTTGTTTTGCGTCATTAAGACGTATGGAGTGAACATTCCAGCTCATTTTTCAGATGAAAACAATTCATACGTCTCTCTAAATTAGCTGGCTGACATTTAGATGCATGTAAATGTTGCCGATTGATTTACATTCTGATTCATGTTTGCTTGGTCCAAATGGATGTGTAAGGGACATGGTGATGGAACATTTGGGTCTGTGCCTAAACACCATATACTTAACCCATGTTCTGCTACAGTCCCACTTAGCAATCCTACTTTTTTGTATAAATGACTTTTCCATCCTTTGTTCTATCCTCGTACTTTATGGCGATATCCTCAGCAGGATTCTGTTGTGTATAAGAATATTTGGCAGCCTTCTAAATATAACTTCAGGACTGCAGATTTGGAACTGAAAGCCTTCCCTCTGTAAATTATTATTAGAGACGGGCGAGTTTTTGGGGGCGGATTTGGATCGGACGCGGATCGGACGGTTCCTCTTGGTCCGCGGATTTCCACAAATCAGTCTCAAAAAGGGCGATTAGTCTTTTCCAGATTTTGTTTTAGCACCGGCGATCCAAAACCCGGATTCCGCAATCCGCTGGTGGATTTTAAGAATCCTAGCCCCGGATTCAGCGATCCACACACGTATTTCTGAATCCACAGATTGGACTCTTAAAATCTACCAGCGGATTGTATCCAAAGGTGGTTTAGGATTACTCTGCACTAGTGTTGTACCGAGTCCTGAAAATTACCGGTTAATGGGTACCGGGTAACCGCCAAAAAATAGACATTTTACCGGGCCGGGTATCGGATGGGGAAGACAGCTGCAGAGGGTGAGGAGGACCACGGCGACATCGTGGGAGCAGCGGCAGACATCCTGGTGGTGGCAGCAGAAGACGTCATTGTTGAGCGGGAGCTGCGGAACACATCACAGCTGATGCAGGTGGGACCCGGGGAACATGTGACCGGAGCAGGAGCATTACTGTTGGACAGCCGGGGAGGAGCTGGCTGTGATATGTTCCGCTGCTCCCTGTGCCGGCTCAACAATGACGTCCTCTGCTGCCACCGCCACCACCAGGATGTCTTCCTCGCCCTCCGCCGCCGGCTGCAGGTCAGAGGGAGAAGAACGGAAATTACCCTGCGCCAGTTCTTATCCGGCGCAGATTCCAACACCCTGGTGCACCCGGGTAATTTCTGGATATCTGAAAAAGTGCCGGGTACCGGGTAATTACCCGGTACTTGGTACATCACTACACTGCACAGATGGAAACTGGAACAATCCATCGACGGATTTTACACCGCGGAACGAATTTTGAATAGAAAGCTCGGGAAATTTCCACCAAACGGATTTTGACAGTTTCGCTCGTCTCTAATTATTGTGTCACCTTACTATAAGTACTTGGGTTTTCTGCCTACATTTTCTGAACGTTACTAAGCTTATTTTACAGTATTAAAAAGTGGTTCAAACTGGAGATGTTACATGACCGATTACCTTCACTACAAAGCAATAGTCTTTTCTCTAACCACAAATCAACCCACCAGTTTGGGACTGGCCATTACCTCGTGACTGCTTTTACTGTATTATCATTGCATTATCATTAAAACTTAAAGCACAGGCTTAGAAATTTGCAAAATATTTGATGAAGTTCGCAAAGCCAGTGAACTTTGTCTTTATTTGGGGAAAATTGGAAAAACGTTAACCAACTCATTTTTTTTGCCATGCATTAAAACTCAATATGCAGGTGAAACGCCTGTTATTTGGTTGTAACCCTCACGCCCGGCTCATAGGTGGATTACTTCGATGTACAATATTTGGCTACTCCGCATAAGTTATCCTTACGCAGGGTGCTGGAGTCAGGCGGCTGGGCGATGAGGTAGCAAGGATGGATATAATGGGCGCCAGGAACTTCTATAGTATAACATCAGTCTTTTATTCATGTCCCTGGGCCCGGGGACACACCACACCACACCACACCACACCACAACATTGTACCAATTTTCTAGCAATTATACACGATTACTTTGCTTCCAAAAGTGCCCACTCTTAACTCTCAATTGGAGGTGTTTTGACCTAGTTGCTCTACCTGTGTCTGACCCAGCCCCCCTTTGTGGCTTTAGAATAATCATCTGTATTCTCCTGGTTATAATAGGAGAAGGAGAGGCTCAGTGAGTAAAGACACTGACTGGCACTGAGAGTTTGAAGCAGAGGAGCCTGTTCTCGGTGTCGGCTCCTTGTGACCTTGGGCAAGTCACTATCTCCCTATGTCTCAGGCACCAAAAACATAGATTGTAAGCTCCACGGGGCAGGGACCTGTGCCTGCAAAATGTCTCTGTAAAGCGCTATGTATAACTAGCAGTGCTCTACAAGAACATGCTATAATTATAATAGGCCAATTACAGAACCTTTGGCTTGTTGATCAGTCGATCAGTCAACACCTGGGAACCCTCTTTTCTGAGGCCCTCTATGACGTGCCGGTTTCCCATGTTTGGGACCTTCTGGACTCCATTAGCCTTCTTCTGGGATCCTAACTTAAAGGTGCACCCCCCCTCTCTACAGCATAATAAAAAAAAGGGTGCCTGGTCTGTCCTACTGTTTTATGGCCATATCCTCATCTCCTCTCCCCGAGGTTCCTCTCCTCATATCCTCCAGGAACCTCCTTTTTGGGACCTTCCACCTATCCTAAATACTCTCCCGTGACGTCAGGCATCCCTATGGTAACGCAGTGTGGGGCAACATACAGTACATAACCTGCTAGTAACCCTTTAGGAGGGGGGGTTACACAGTTGTACACTGAACAACTAACTTTTTTTGTGGTGGTTTTAAAATCACCTCCCTGACGAGCTTCCTGCACCTATAACATTACCTTCATTACAACGCTGCCTGGAACATGACAACATTCCTACCAGGGGGATTTGGGAGGAAAATGAGGGAGACCCATTAATCTATCGTACATTTAGGATAAAGTAGAGCAGGCAATGAACCTATCTGATAAATAGGGAGAATAGGCCTACATGTTGGAAAGTCATAGCCCTTGGCATACATTACAGGCCAGCCATCTGATTGGACTTTAGTAGACAGACGTCATAAACTGTGCTGCGATCCCACCCCTCGCAGGCAGGGTTTCACATTTATATGGCTTGTTTTCGAGCTATGGTTAGTCCTCCGCGGTTCTAAAGTGGGCAGAGTCCAGGAGCCGGTGTCTCCTCCCAGCAACTGCAACCAGATCTTCCTCCTCACGTCTCCAACCCTGCAGGGGCTGCACCCTTAACCCCCACACTGCTTATTCAGTGACGCCTCCATGTCGCCAGTTAGGCAGGTGGGATATTTTAGTTACTAACCAGTATAAAATGCAAATATGAATTATACTGCGCTGGTGAATATGCCGGCACCATACACATAAAAGCGAATGATGAGATTACGAATAAACCTCCGTAGGGTGCGGGGAGGACAGATTCACAGCCTACTGTATAACAGCCAGCGGGTTGTGTGTCTTCCATGCGAAGAGAAGAGAAAATTAGAATATTTCCAGTCTGAAGCTAGAGATTAAAAAAACATGTGTACATGTATATTCTCTTCCGACCTTAATCACAGGCTTCATTGTGAAATCATTCACGAGTTGCTGCTTTGGAGAAAATTGATGCCAAAACATTTTCTCTGGCGCCTATTATAGATGGCCGTGAGTTTCTTTAAACTGTTTAGTAACAGAAGCATCTTTTTCCTTCGTTGAATGCTATATTACACTAGCGCGCTGAAGAGAAACGCACCTTGCTTGTGGGAACACATAAAGGTGGCTGGTTCTGCTGTTGTGTAGGCCATTGTTGTTGTCTTGGGGGAAACATTGATAAAATGACACTGGGAGTTTAAAATGTCAACTACTAGGCACATATATGATACAAACAGGGATCCCAAGGTAACCCCCAATGCAAGCGAAGTAAGAAAAAACTTTAGATTTTGCTCTAAACAAGGGGTGGCCAATCCAGTCCTCAAGGGCCACCAACAGGTCAGGTTTTCAGGATATCCCTGCATCAGTACAAGTGGCTCAATCCGTCACAGCTTCAGCACCAGTGGCTCAGTCTCAGTCTTTGGCTGACCTACTGATTGAGCCACCTGTGCTGATGCAGGGATATCCTGAAAACCTGACCTGTAGGTGGCCCTTGAGGACTGGAGTTGGCCACTCATGGCCTAAACTTTCTAACATGAGAGTTCTTCATTCTTACATAGTGTTGACAGTGTACGCAGCGCGGCACATAGACTATTGTAGGCACAATTAGTCCCTACTCCAAATAACTTTCAATCTAATGGGGATGCCTTCGGCTC
Source organism: Ascaphus truei (assembly GCA_036426205.1). Taxonomy (NCBI): domain Eukaryota; kingdom Metazoa; phylum Chordata; class Amphibia; order Anura; family Ascaphidae; genus Ascaphus; species Ascaphus truei. The sequence continues at coordinate 10,575,860 of CM071570.1, forward strand.
AGGGAGATAAGATGACTTGCCACTGTCACACGGGTGCTGACACCGGCATTGTAACCAGGCTGACCATCGTCAGCGATATTACTACGGAGTCACTCCATCCAGCCCAACAGAAACGGCCAATGCCCCCGTGTTATGCTCATGTTGAGAGAGAGATATTGCGTGCAAGTGATATTAGTACTATTTAAAACCAGAGACATAACATAAAACACAGACAAAGCTCAGTTTTTAGCACATCCAGTGAGACTCATACACGGTACAGTGCCTAAATATATATGTATAAATATCTAATAAGTAAAATGGTCTTTTAGTTTGACATTTTTGGCCAAAATTGTTGTAAGCCCCTGAGCCAACGCCACGGCAGACCACATATCAGGGGTCCCTAACGCTAATATAAATTCTTAATAACCTGTGTAATAACAGGAAGAATGATTTATAGTAAATCTGTCAATATTAGTTGCAAAGTTCTAAGTCTGACTGAAGCTTTTATTAACCTGTACATTACCAGGAAAAGCACTCTGTATTAGAGATGTCACAGCCAAACTGCAAGCAGGCAAGTTCCCCTGAGTGGAAAATGCTATGGAGTGAGCCCATAACCATTTCAATGTGGGAGGGGGTGAGCTTATTTTCTGTCTCTGGTTTTAAATATATATTGCCATGCTCAGTAGCACTCCTCTGTGACACTCATATGGTTATATATATGTTGTGGTCATTTTGGGGGTTCAATAGGGACTTGTTAGGTGTCCAGTATGTTTACAATTCTTGTCCAGCTAGTCATGGCTGATTTGAGGGTGGCAACCTCCTCCTAATTTAAGCTCACCCCTCCACATTTTAAATGGTTATGGGCTACATCATAGCATGTTCCACTCAGGGGAACTTGCCTGCTTGCAGTTTGGCGTGACATCTCTAATACAGAGTGATTTTCTGGTAATGTACAGGTTAATAAAAGCTTCAGTCAGACTTAGAACTTTGCAACTAATATTGACAGATTTACTATAAATCATTCTTCCTGTTATTACACAGGTTATTAAGAATTTATATTAGCATTAGGGACCCCTGATATGTGGTCTGCCGTGGCGTTGGCTCAGGGGCTTACAACAATTTTGGCCAAAAATGTCAAACTAAAAGACCATTTTACTTATTAGATATCTATACATATATATTTAGGCATTGTACCATGTATGAGTCTCACTGGATGTGCTAAAACTGAGCTTTGTCTGTGTTTTATGTTCTGTCTCTGGTTTTAAAAATATATTGCCATGCTCAGTAGCACTCCTCTGTGACACTCATATGGTTATATATATGTTGTGGTCATTTTGGGGGTTCAATAGGAGCTTGTTAGGTGTCCAGTATGATATTAGTACTAGACTGCCAAACTCAGGTAGTGTGCATTAATGACACGGTCACAGTCTTAGTCCCATTTCAGACGGTTTGCCCACATTATGCACTTCCAAACCAAACATACCACAGTATAATTATCACCAGTCGGGTCAGCCGGGGAAAAAGCTCATCAGAATCTCACGGCCTCCTGCGTGATTCTGACTATCGAATTTCCTTATTTATAACAGCACCAGCAGAAAGGAGGAACTGGTGCCTGTGTTTACGTGGAACAATATCCTAACACATTTATTCTCTGCTGGAAAGTACCTTTGGTATATTTACAAAGAAAATATTTTGGGAAGTGGGACTTTTGATGTGTTGGTGCAGGAAAGAATGACTATTGAGGCGCTATTAATATAATGTAATGACATACGCATTATGTCTACTATGGTTGGTCGGGCTATCTCTGCATTGTGTTGTAGGTCCCCAAGTGTTACCAGTCTGGACTGTGTTTAGCTTTGTAGGTATGTGGCCCTGATGAACTATGGTCACAAAAACTCAATGCAAATAAGTGCCACTTGGCTTACATACTATGTATTATGTTTGATGAAGACATTCGAGATAACATATAAGATGCAAGGATCGTTTGTACGATTGTGAGCATATGTTGTAAAGTTACACAATTGTGTATATGTGACAAGAATTGAATGTACATGTTTGAGTGATGATCATGCAGACATATGTTCATGCAGAATGTATTAAAGGCTTCTTATCCCTTTTGGTGATGAATCAAAAATGCCATCAATGAAGGTGTTAAAATACTATACTCAAGTCAAGGAGTTAACAATAGACCTATTGTATCAGAGACTCTGATACAACAACGTGTAAGAAAAAAAAACTCGTATTGACCCAGAAAAGTCAACCTCCAAGGACCGAAATCAGTGAGATTTGGGGTTTATGGCCCCAAAAAATGGCATTTTTGATGAAAAATTAATCCATTGAAGTCTGAGACACTGGTGCTAAAAATCACTGAGAATGACTCCAGTTCAGTGAGACCTGACTACTACTGGTTCACTAAAAGGTTTCATAACCTGCAAATAATCTACATTTCTATAGGATCCATAAGGCTACTAGAATAGTGCAGAATATGTGGAATCATACTTATTTTAAGAGTGTGAACTAAATAAAAGGAAACCCTGCATACTGGAACCTCTGACAGGTTGAGGCTATTCGTTTTCCTTCCTTGTGGCATTACCATTAAGGTTGTCACCTGAAAGTGGGAATCCATTCTAGTGTAACCCCCCTCTAAAGGGTTACTTGTATGGTTAGTGTCTACGTGGCCTCACCCCCTGTGTTTTCATGGGATCATGACATCACAGAGCGTATATAATGGGAGTGGAAAGTTTGAGGAGGTAGCTTCCAGGAGGACGAGAGGATTCTCGGGGACAGTGGGTAAGTAATGTTTATAAAGTAATAGCACAGACCAGGCCCTCCTGTTTATTATATTTTAGATAGGGACAGTACCCTTTAAGTCAGGATCCCAGAAGAAGATTAAGCAAGTCCAATCTAAGCATTGACGTATGCAAACGGGATGCCAGAGAGGACCTCAGTATCGAGGACACCTGGATGCCGGCGGATCGTCTCTAACCGCGGATCTGAATTAACAGTCCTCTCTGGCTGCAGGGAAGTGGCAGTGCCAGCACCGACATAAGGTATTGGGGTCACTTGTACAGAACCTGCTAGGCGTCCCAATGACAGATAGAAAAAAGAGGAGGGCCCGGGTCTCAGAACAGATAAGCAACTGAGAGATATAACTCCATCTGAATATTAAGAGTGGGCATTCATGGAAGCACATAAAGCATCGATAACCATAGAGAAATAAAAAAAACATTACAACATGGTGTAAAGTGTGGTGTGTGCGCCCCGTGGTTCCCTGGGGACCTGAATAAAAGACTGTTTTATGACAAAAGTTCCTGGTGCCCATTATTCCCCAACCTTGCTACCTCAATGCCCAGCTGCCTGAATCCAGCCCCTGAGTCAGGGTAATAACCCATACATAACACACTGATGTGATCTCCCTAGAAGCCGGGCAGGGAGGGTTAGGCCTCGGTCCCGCTGCGCTCGGTGGCGCGGGCGGCCACACGCGAGTTCCCCGCGAGTTCCCCACCAGCAGGGGAATCCTGCGGAGCCGGTCCTGGTCCCCCCTGGCTGCACAGCGCACTACACGCTGTGGCGCGCCAGCCGCTATGGGATACAAGAGAATGGTGATCCCTAGCGTTGACGCGTCACGTGGTGTGGCTGTGAGCCAATGAGGAGGGGAGGCTTCGGGAGGAGGAGAGGCTTCGGGGAGCGGGGAGGAGTGTGGAGTGAAGAAAAGAGGTGAGTGCCTGTCTGTGTGCTGTGTCTGAGTGTGTGCGTGCCTGATGGTGGTGTTGGGGTGTGTGGTGTGCTTGTGGTGTGTGTGTGTGTGTGTGTGTGGGTGTGTGGTGTGTGGTGTGTGTGTGTGGTGTGTGTGTGTGGTGTGGTGTGTGTGTGTGTGTGTGCCTGAGTGCGTGAGTGCCTGCCTCTGTCAGTCTATGTTTTCAGACTGGGATGGTTAATGGAAACATTGAAATGACTGTTGCTTTCTACTAAATTGGCCCATCGGCGGCACCCTTCTGTGCTGAGAAACCTTGTTAACCCTGGCACTGTTTTTTTTTTTTTTTAAATTGGCCAAACTAGGAAGGTAAAATGGCTTCTGCCGTCACATGTTAAGCAAACAGATGGGAATACCCTAATGCCACTGAAGAAAAGAAACCGAAAAAGAGGAAAGCAGCTGATTGCTGAAAAAACTGAAGATTGCGCCATTTTTTTAATATATATATATATATATATATATAAAATTGCGATGTTTTTGTATTTAAAGAGTTAGGGGGTACAGAAAAGAAAAAGGGGATAAGGGAAGTATAGGGGTACAGAACGTAAAATGGGTTTAGGATGGATCAGTTCAAAAAAACACACGTTTGCAAGGTTTAGAGGACAAATAACAAGGTCAAAACAATCTCGACAACCTAGAGAGTGGGCGAGATGGAGAGGGCTAATGAGCCCAACCAACAGAGAAGGGGCCGTCATACTTATTTTGAGAATTAAGCTTTAAGAGGAGAAGAAGACATGAGAAATCGGGAGCGCATGATTTCGCGGATTTCTAAAAGAAATCTCCTGTTTTCTTTAAGAAGTAAAAGTGGATTTGTAAGTGTGTAAATAAACAATGATGGTTAAAAATAGTGGAACTCCATCCATAACCCAATCACACTTGCACTGTTGCTTTGATAGGCTAGCTATTATTTTTTTCATACGTTCCAAATTTATTTATATAGCGCCATTAATGTACATAGCGTTTCACAATACATGTAATACAGTAATATTACACAATACACAATACAGTAATACATGTGACAATCATATAAATAACAAATAATACAGTACACATAACAGATCAGGGAATAAGTGCTTCAGACTTAAAAATTTAGGAAGAGGAGTCCCTGCTCCGAAGAGCTTACAATCGAATTGGTAGGTAGGGAGAACGTACAGAGACAGTAGGAGGGCGTTCTGGTAAGTGCGTCTGCAAGGGGCCAAGCTTTATGTATCATGTGTATAGTATTAGCTGCGGAGCTACTCATATGCTTTGTTAAGCAGGTGTGTTTTAAGGTGGGTCTTAAAGGTGGATAGAGAGGGTGCTAGTCGGGTACTGAGGGGAAGGGCATTCCAGAGGTGTGGGGCAGTCAGTGAGAAAGGTTTAAGGCGGGAGAGGGCTTAAGATACAAAGGGGGTAGAAAGAAGACTTCCTTGAGAAGAACGCAAGAGTCTGGATGGTGCATAACGAGAAATTAGGGCTGAGATGTAAGGAGGGGCAGAAGAGTGTAAAGCTTTAAAAGTGAGGAGAAGAATGGAGTGTGAGATGCGGGATTTGATAGGAAGCAAGGAGAGCAATTTCTGGAGGGGAGATGCTGAGACAGATCTAGGAAAGAGTAGAGTGATTCTGGCAGCAGCATTTAGGATAGATTGTAGGGGAGACAGGTGAGAGGCAGGAAGGCAGGACAGCAGGAGGTTGCAGTAATCAAGACGGGAGAGAATGAGGGCCTGGGTGAGAGTTTTAGCAGTCGTTCAACAGAGGAAATGGCGTATCTTTGTGATATTACGAAGGAAAAAGCGACAGGTTTTAGATACGTTTTGAATGTGAAAGGAGAATGTGAGAGAGGAGTCAAGTGTGACCCCTAGGCAGCGTGCTTGGGCTACTGCGTGTATGACAGAACTTCCAACAGTAATGTGGAAGGAGGTAGTGGGGCCAGGTTTGAGATGAAATATGAGGAGCTCTGTTTTTGACATGTTGAGTTTAAGGCGGCGGAGGGCCATCCAGGATGATATCACAGAGAGACATTCAGAAACTTTGGTCTGTACAGCAGGTGTAAGGTCAGGGGTTGAAAAGCAAATTTGTGTGTCATCAGCATAGAGGTGATATTTAAACCCAAGAGATGTGATTAGGTCACCTAGAGAGAGTGTGTACAGAGAAAAGAGAAGAGGTCCCAGGACAGAGCCCCGGGGTACCCCCACAGAGAGATTGATAGAGGAGGAGGTGTTAGCAGAAGAGACACTGAAGGTACGATGGGAGAGGTAAGATGAGATCCAGGATAGAGCTTTGTTCCGAATACCAAGAGTATGGAAAATGTGAAGAAGAAGAGGGTGGTCCACGGTGTCAAATGCTGCAGAGAGGTCGAGTAATATGAGCAGCGTGTAATGACCTCCATGTAATATGGAGGTTAAAAAGGATCTCTTCCCAGAGACCAGTGCAGTTTGAAGGTTACCATGGTAATTCCAGAAGCTAGAGATTAAGAAAATCATGCTCTTTAACACGCCAAAAACCTTTGTAACAAAAAGAGCTGAATATGCTTACGGAGCAACATATCAACGTTACAAGAGAAACACGCGTACTTCTGGGTGTTCGCGGGACATTGCTGCTTCAAAACAAACCTTTTGAGAAAAGAGAAAAACAGAGCCTGCACTGACTTCATTTAGCTGGTTAGGTGTTCCAGGGATGGCACGGCTTGGGAGTGCCTTGCAAACCCTACAGCCCCAACTGAAAGAAAAATATGAATGACTCCTATATCTGAAGAATTGTTCTTATTAAAATAAACGTGTTGGAAGCTCAGCCTATCAGAGTACCCCTACTATTGCTACTAACTGGATACTGCAAGGAAGGACGCCTTGGCACGTGGAGATTCTAGAGATTATTGGGTAGGAGGCACTGCCTTTATCTAAAGCAGGGGTGGCCAACTCCAGTCCAAAAGGGGCACCAACCGGTCAGGTTTTAAGGATACCCCTGCTTCTGCACAGGCGGCTCTATCAGTGGCTCAGTCAGGATGGCCGAGTCAGGATTGAGCCACCAGTGCTGCAGTAGGGATATCCCTGTAACCTGGCCTGTTGGTGGTCCTTGAGGACTGGAGTTGGCCACCCATGTTCTAGTAGGATTCTTGCAACTTTTGTGAAAGGGGTGCATGACTGTAGGAACGACTACAATGCAGCCTTTTTAGGGGTTAGGAGTTAGGGAACATCAGGCCAGCGAGCGCGGCAGAAGGTAGGTAGGAAACATGTGTCTACGACCTTGCACAGGGACTATGTGATTGACAAAGAAGGAAGGGACTGTGTGGCTTGGACGTTAGCATGTGCTAGCAATGAATTGACACCCCGAAAGTTGCTTTAAGATGCTGGGACAAGCTGCTGGAGTATATATATTGGAATGCCACAGAGCCCGGAGGTTTTAGGAAGCATCATGAAGGATGCCGGGCCTCAGTCTAGTGGTTGCGGTTGCAGGTTGTGAGTACAATATGTCCAGGGTTTGGGGGGATTGTAATGACGTGGATAGTGTAGGTGCTGTATATGGTGGTGGGGGTTAATTTTGCTCAGCATTAGATTGTAAGTGGGTGTTCATAGCATAGCTTGTGTGATTTAGTAGGTGCAATGAAAGAAGTGTTATACAGGCTGGACGATGGGTCTATCGTTCCTGTGAGTACTGCTGGTAATGCAGCTAAGCGGGCTCCTGCAGTTGAGAATAAGCCGACAGCGGTTGATACAGTGGGAGATGTACAGTGTACCTGCAGTTGAGAATCTGTTTTCCCCTGGAGCGGTGTCTGAAGCGATACATAAGGAAATCTATGTGTGTGGTGCGAGTCTGCTAGGGCTGCAGTTGTCAGAAGCTGAATTACTAGACATTCTTAACCTTCTGCTGCTGGATAAGATTAAAGAAAGAGAGATTTGACAGGAAGGCTGAGGCCAAATCAGGTATTTCGGATCAGAAAAAGCAGTTGTCAGGAATGTTTGGGAACTGGTGAGATAAAGTGTTGCAATTCTAGCTAGGGTTATTGGCGAGAAGATTACGTCTAAGTGCCCGGTGCATTTTTAATATTTGGATATGATTTGGAGTGCTTATAACATTTGAGATGGTGCATGGTGGAGGAATGACCAATAGTTTTGTGAGAAAATGGCAATGCGGCCTGAATTGGAAAGATATTAATCTGTGGCTTTCTTTGATAATGCCGTGGAGGCAGTCGACTTTTCCAGTGGTTCCTGGCACTTCTGAACAGCAAGTGTTGGACGGGGGTAAGAAAGGCTCTTAAAAAAGAGAAATTGACAGTAGTACGGCTTATGCTCCGGCTCATGCTCCACCTATGGCAGAGCCCATTTAACACTTACTGTAGATGTTTTAAGAAGTGAAAGCTGTTGGGATCCTAAACAGGGGGAAAGTAACGTGTGGGGAAGGGTGATGACGCCGGTAAGCATCCATCAGATGGAATCGTGGCTACGACAATATCCCAATATGAAGAATGCTGCTCTCATTAGGGAAGGGTTTTCATTAGTTTTTTTTGATCCCTTTCGAGGAAAGACATCAGCCTTGTTTGACCAGTAATTGGAAGTCGGTTTGGTAGCAAGAAGAGGTACTGGACGAAAAACTGCTTTTGGAGGGGTGTTCAGGCAGGAGGGTGGGTCCTTTTGATGAGCCAGCTTTTAATAATGTTAGGGTTTTGCCTCTGGGTTTGGTTCCTAAGAAAGAGGTTGGGAAGTTTACACTAATCCATCATGTTTGGTTTCCAGTTGATAGATCGGTTAATGATGGGATTGACAAGAAGGGTTGCAAGGTAACCAGAACTTCTTTTGATCGTGTACGAGAAGCCGGTACGGGACCATTGTTGGTAAAGACTGACATGGAGTCGGCATTTCGTCTCTTGCCGGTGCATCTAGCTTGTTTTCACATGTTGGGTATTTGTTTCAAAGAGAAGATTTTGTGGATATGTGTTTAACTATAGGGTGTTCCATATTTTATTGTTATATCTGAGTTTTTAGTACTTTTTTGGAATAGGTTGTAAGTTGGTAAGTGGGTACTGATTCTGTTTCATTATTTGGATGATATATTTGTTGGCCAGTGGGTTCTTATTTTGTGCTTTCAGCTACTAAAAATGTTTTGGGCGTCAGCAGCTAATTTTTGCTGTGCCCCTTACGAAGGGAAAACGGAAGGTCCAGCAATGGTTTTGTCTGTCTTAGGTATTGAAATTCATACCGTGGAAATGGTTTCAATACTTCCACAAGACGTTGTTGGATAAGGTCCAGTAAGTTTCTATTACACCGTTGCAATCTTTGCTGGCTCATTTGGTATTCGCATGCCGTGTTGTGCTGAAGGGGAGAGTTATTTTGAGGCTTTTGTCACTGACAACAAAGGGAGTCAAATGTCCATAACGTTTTATTTGGCTAGGAATTTGAAGGAGAATCTTAATGAGCGGTGTTTCTTTTATTCAGGGTACAATGGTAGGTCATGCCAGCAGCAATGAACAGATTTCTAACCGGGATTCGGCTCTGTACACTGACACAGTGAGATCTGGCTGGGAAATGGTGTACTGTCTTGTCCAGGGTCGCGGGTGGAGTCAGGTCTGGTCAGAAATCTCACCTTTTTGAAGTTCTTTCCGATTTTGTTGGCGATTTAACTTTGAGACGTTACGTTAAGGGACGGAAAAGTGATTTTATGCTTGGATAATAATGTAAGCGTGGTTCATGCCATTAACAAATTGTCAGATAACTCTCTGCCAGTGGTTAAATTGCTTAGGCAATTGATGCTCTGTTGTTTGGAATTTAATCTTTCGTTGAAAGTGCGGCATTTTCCAGGTACACAGAATTCGATAGCTGCTTTGCCTCAGTTCCAGTGGCTGACGCCAAAAGCAGCAAGCTCCAGTAAGAATCACCCGGATACCTTGTGTAGCCTGCTTTCAGAAGGATTGCAGATTTGGTTAGAGACACCAGATGCCTACTGTCTGATGTGGGAGGGGTGGATGCTTCTGGAGCACCAGTGTGATGATAGTGTTTTGATGATGGCTGGTAAAGGTTTTTGTTGATATTTTTATGTTAGTTAAGGAAGGTAGGTGCATCTAATGCAGCTGTAGAAAGGACATGAGCAGGTTTGGTATATTTTATGTGTTCCGGCCCTCTAGCCCCATGTAGCAAAGGGGTAGGGTCAGCCAGGTTAACTCACTCCCTTTAAGTGCACACTGAGTCCTTCTTTCTTTCTGTTCTTGTATTGCAAAACAAACAATAACAACAGATGAGGGGAACTGTGGGTGAGTGGCATATGTGGGGGAGAGGTAAATAAATAATGCCTTGTATGGGAGAGGCAGTAAGATGTGTGTACTCACAGACTGCTGGATCCAAAAGGAAGTATGCTAGTCTGTACAAAAGGATATAGATAGAGGAGTATACCAAATACTGAAACATGGCAGGGGAGTATGGGCACCCCATCTCAGGTTTTGAGCAGTGAAAGGTTGCCAAGGCAACTGGGAGAAGCTAATGGAAACTACAGGGAATGGCAACATTGTTGTGACTATACAGAGGAGCTGGCAGCCCCAGAGCAGGGAAACAGGTTGACGAGGACGAAACATTTGCTTAGACGGTTTCTAATGAGTTTCTCCCTTTGTGGCATCAACTTAATTTGGCAAGTTGTCACTTTACTTTTATGTCAATGTTAAAAAGATTTGAACGGTTAGTAAGATTCCTTATTATTCGTCTTTATAGTAAACACTGAACTAGACCCTATTAATCAGAGCATAGGGGGGTTTCATATACAAGAGGCAAGGTGCCCTTTAGTAATAATAGTTATATTATTAGAGACTGCTCCTACGAATTACATGGAATTTATAGCATGTTAGGCTTTTACCACTGTTTATTATTTTAATGAGATTTGTATTTGAGGAGTGTTATTCTATTAATTAAAGCAAACTCCTATAACTTGGAGGATACATTCTAGAGACTTTTTCCTTTCGGTTTCTTTTAAATATAACAATAAAATGGAAGATTCATACCATTTTTTACCCACTGGGAGTGCACAATATACCTAATGGGTCTGTCTCGTCATCGTTATTCTTGCTAAGGAGTTTAGCTGATATATGTTTTTCAGTTTGAGAGTTGTTCAGGCAGCTTTTGCTTTGCTTAGGTCACAACCCCAGAACGCTCCATTTGATACAAATATAAATGGTGAGTTTGGTCCTGAGCCTGCAGGGGTTGTGTGTCAGCTTTGGCCTTTTTTTGGAGCACTAAAGGTTTAGTGAGTTGAGTTTGCATACTGTAGATTCATAGATACTGGGTCTAGAACAGGATTTTTATGATGGTCAGAATCTGTAGAGGGGCTTTTTTTGGTACACTGCAATGGTCAATAAATGATGAGGTATCAGTTCTGTAGTCATTAAATGTTTATTTTTGAGAATCTGGGTATATGCTCCAGGGATTTGGGCATACATTCTTTTAGAATAGGAGTAGCTACAGAGGGAATGAGGTTGGGTTTTGGGGAGAATGAGGGGTTCAATTGCGTCATTGGGAATACAAGCATTTTTTATTTTATGTCCGTCTGCATTTGGTTATTTAAAGCATTGGTCAGGCATATTTTCTTAATCTTGGTTAATATTTTCTCTGTTCAGGTTATGCCTCTACAATGGTTGTTGTGATTCGTGCATGGGTCAATGACCTGATAAATACTGTACCATCAAGAATGATTTGGGCCATTGCTTGGCTTTGGATGAAGGGTTGGTCAGAAATCATTCCAATGAGTATTTGGAAGGGTGCACAGAATTTGTCAGCACAGGAAAAGATGTAGGAGGATTTCTTCTTTTGTTAGGCATGTTGGAGGTGTTGTTGTCAAGCAGAGAGTGGTGATTTATTGAGGAGCAATGGAATGCATTTGTTCAATATAGGTTTGGACATATTTAATATGTGACATCAGGATAATATAGTGAGGCTCTGCAATTTAAATGGCTTGGGTTGGATGCTAACCTTAAATTAAGTTGCAGAAGTGTTCATGCCCACTTGGCCTTTGGCTGGCATTGGTAAAATGTTGTTTGTTAATGGTTTAGCTGGCAAGGAGTAATATGCTTATATGCTGAATGTTGATAAACCTGTTGACGTTTTTCAACCGGTTGTTGGTCTTTGTATCCTTCGGGGACTTGGGTGAAGATGGCAGCAGGTGAAAGAGCCAGGGGAGAATTCTGGAGTCATGCCTGGGTGTCTGAGCCCAGCTTCTGCACTCCCACATACAAGAGGTTTTTAATAACGGTCTGCAGGTTTGGTTCTAATTCAGTAATCTTACTTTTGAAGGTCTACTGAAGTACAGGGTAAAGTTGTACAGGGTTGAAAATAAGGTATACAGGTACTACTATTGTCAGATCTTTGTCTCTTTTTGATCTCAGTCTTTTCTTCCCAACCCATTTCTGAGTTCCTTGTCTGTATTCATTTCAATCTCACCTTATGGGAGGTTGACCCAAGTATTCACCTAGTGTTTTTCCTAAACCATTCTGACGCTACAGTGCATAACCTTTTCATCTAGAATGCTTCAGTATACTCAAAGGGTTAATAACTCTTAAATTGCATACTGCACCATTATCTTCACATGTCAGTTTCAATCCATTCACTCTTGAATCGGTTCTAAGCAGAAACACGTTGGGCAGACAAAAAGTTCTAAATATATAGGGATGGGTATAAAAGCGCTCCGCCGTACTGCAATGATAAAGAACACTTATGAGTATGTTTACATGTCTGACAGGTCCACAAACCTGACAACCCAGAATCGCACAGCTTCCCATGCTTCCATTGCAGCAAAGGATTCTGGGTAATGAGATGCAAACGAGCACCCAGTGTATCACTTTTTGCATCTTATCCACTTGAACACAGATTCCTACATGCTAATGCCTGTTGTCTTACACAGCTTTTGAAGTAACCGCTGGGTTGAAGAAGAACATGGTCAGTGCCCCGACTCAAAGACAGCTGTCTGACCCTTTGGGTCTCATCAGTGTGGTGATCAGTGGCTGACTTCCCATTAGGCCCGGGCCTAGGGCGGCAAAATTGTGGGGCGGAAAATTTCCCTTTTTTCTCCCCCATATACAGAGGCCCCGTTCTCTTCCCCACTGATTGCCGGGGGAGAGCGTGGGGCCTCTGTACAGTTCTTACTTTCTCCTTCGTGCCGCCCTCCTCCTTCTTCAGCGTCAAATGATGCTGCATCGTCACACACCGCTATGTAACTCCGCAGCGTAATTTGAGGAGCGCGGCACAAAGGAGCGCGGCACCAGGTAAGTGCCTAAGGGCCACTGGTGTGGATGGTTACTGATCTGGCATTGTGAGGCTGGTTGTGACGTGAATGTGCTCATAAGCGTTCTGTATCGTTGCTGCACACTGTAAGGTTCAGGGTCTTCGGCACCTTTTTTTTTTTTACTCTCCATAACTTACCTGTGTGCTTGGCCTGTAGCCACGACCATTCTCACAATGCAATCCAGTAACTATTCTCACAATGCAATCCAGTAACCATTCTCACACTGATGAGACCCAAATGGTCAGACCCGCTGTCCATGACAAGGTTCACTGGTCATGTTCTTCTTTAACCAAAGCTGTGCTAAAAAAAAAAAACCCCCACTTGTGTAACACAGCAGGCAGAGCCCCGTAGGAATCCATGCCAAACTAAGAGGCACAAAGTGACACGCTGGGTGCTCATTTGCATCTTGTTGCCCAGAATCCTTTGCTGCAGTGGAAGCACAGCATGCTGAGCGGTAATGGGGTAAAACAGTTTGTGGACGCGTGCCAGACATGGACGTGTGTCAGACGTCAACGTGCTCATAAGTGTTCGTTATCATTGCTGCACAGTGAAGGGTTTTCGTCACTTTTTTCTTAGTCACCATAACTTACTTGTGACTCATGTAATTGTAAGTAGCTCACATTTAAATAAATAACTGCAAGGTGTCATACAGTAAATAAATAAATAAATTCTGTGGTCCTTGCAATTTGTAAATGTAAGTTTGCAATACAGATGCAATTTGTGCCCTATATTTGTTACTTCTCTGGGCTAGCATTGTACCCCACTTGGCCAGTGGTTATGATGCTGCAGGGCAGTAAAAAGGAATACTACTTCTTCATTTAAGCTCTTACATTTCCAATGCTTTTTTCTATTTAAAAAAAAATGTTCCCTCTTTGTGTGCACAGGAATACAACCTTTTTATTGCACACCGACCATTGCCTCTACTTGCCAGTTTAGTGTCTCCACTAATCCAGACAAGTAATTAACTGGCTGTAACCAGCAATTTAAAGCAAGAACCTTTAGATGTTCAGGGTAGCGCTTTCTCATTGAAACAGATTCAGTGTCTTTATATCTGCATGGCACTTCACATAAGAGAGACAAATGCTTGCCTCAGGTGCACGCTCGACAAATGTCAGTCAGACAGTTTCAATGTCTGCTTTTGTGTTAATGCAATGTGTAACATGTGGACGATATGCCATCGTAGAGCTACAGACGTTTTGCATCCATGGGACCTTTTAGAAGCCTATTTGCTTTCAGCAGAGACCATAGGCTTAGGGGGTAAGGCCTACTCAATAAGGTCAAATAATTATCATAATAATGAAAAATTATGTCAGCTAACGACCTGCCCTGATTAACATGATATTCTTAAGCTGATTCAACCTTCCTGTTGGGGCAGATATTTTATGAATGAATGAATGTCTTTATTTATATAGCACCATTAATGTACATAGCGCTTCACAGCAGTAATAGTTACAATCATATAAATAATAAGATATAAATAACACAAAGGGAAGAAGTGCTTCAGACTTAATAGTAACATTTAGGAAAAGGAATCCCTGCTCCCAAGAGCTTACAATCTAATTGGTTGGTAGGAAGAACGTACAGAGACAGTAGGAGGGCATTCTGGTAAGTGCGTCTGCAGGGGGCCAAGGTTAATGTGTGAGGTGTTAATTATCAGCCATGGAGCTACTCATATGCTTCCTTAAGCAGGTGTCTATTTATCATACTGAAAGTGAATTGACTGTAGTAAGATTCCTTTAATCCTTTTGCTTCCATAGGGACCTACAACCCACTGCAAAGCAACACATGCTATAGGAATCTGTGCCACCCACCCAGCATGTCCATTACTTTTTGCAGAAATAGGTCGGTACCCTTCCATCTTATTTGAAGGATTCTACAACAGTACTGAACCCTTTTGAAGATTTTCAGTGGAAAGATAGCTATAGGTGGGTCACCTGAGACGTACAAGACCTTCATACGAATATTCCACATGACGAGGGAATTGAATCAGTCAGGAGCTTTTTGAGTGATGACCTTTCTTTACACCTATCCAATTGTGATTTTATCTTGGGTTGTATTGAATTAATTCTCATATAACTATTTTCTATTCATCTCACAGTTCTACCTCCAAATTTGCAGCACAGCAATGGGGACATGCTTTGCCCCAAGCTATTTCAATATATATATGTATATATATGTGCTTGGGAAAAGCTATGTGTTTGGCATGATCCCTTTAGTGGTAAAATCATTATTTGGCATTGCTTCGTAGACGATATCTTGTATATATCGGATGGTGATAATGATTCGTTGAAAGAATTCCAAATATATTTGAATAACAATAATGAGAACTTAACCTTCACTTATCGCAGTGACACCTCTAAAATTGACTTCTTAGATCTCCAGCTGGAGACAAATAGGTATTCCAGTGGTTACAAGAACCATAAAAAAAAAACTTGGATACATAATATCTCTCTAGGTCAATTTATGTGACTTATGAGGAATTGCAATCTTGCATCGGACTTTGAAATACAATCTCAGAGCTTGTATAACAAATTTCTACAAAGAGGATATCATACTCACATCTTAAATGAAGCATTAATCAAAGTGAGAACGATATATAGAAGATCACTGTTGATGAATAAGGACAAACCTAAAGCATGTGACCATCTTAAAAAGGAATTTAATGACTCAGTGAATGTACCATGTTACTAATTACAATTATCTAAATTATAAAATATAAGTGATTGTGAGAAAACATTGGACTACTTGAGCCAATGATCTCATTCTGTGTCTGAATGTTCCTCGGAGAATAATTTTCAGAAAATCCAAAAATTTCAGAAATACCTTGGCCCCCAGCAATAGAGATCCCAATCAAAATATTAAATCAGGAATAACCTGGCTACCAACCAAACCTCCTGGTAATTTCGGTTGTGGTATTTGCTTAGCATGTAAAATGCTTCAACATGAAAAGAAAACATTTACATCTTGAGTGACGAAAGAACATTTTATGATTGAGGATTGTATCTCTTGCCCCACTACCCATGTTGTATATCTCCTCGAGTGCCCCTGTGGCCTCCATTATATTGGGCGCACCAAGGGACCTTTGAGGAGGAGGATTCTTGAGCATGCTAGGGAATATAAGAATTGGGAAGACAAACATAGTGTATCGTGGCATTTTAAAATATATCATAATCAAGATCCTACAGTAATGCAGTATAAAGGTATACAAACTGGGGGTGCGGGTGTGATGTCACATGGATGCACGCAAGCTAAGGAAGCTCCAGCATATTAAATTATAACCCCTGATTGCCACACTGGTCGGTCTCGCGGGACATCCCCCCGAGCTGAGCGCGCGCTCATAAAGGTAAATAAATGAGAGGCAAGCTGCGGGACCTGAGGGGGATATCCCTGATAGAAATACAACCCTTAGAAACTCTGCAGAGAGGTCCACAGCTGAGGAGGGGGCAGGGGGGAGATCTGCTTCCAACAGTGAGCTGGATATGGCTGAGGGTGACACAGTAATCACAAAGCAGGACCTCCAGAACATACTCAGAGAAACGCAAGCGGGCTTTCAGTCAGCTCTGGATAGAGCTGTAAGGGAATTTAAAACAGAAGTTTCCTTACTGGCTAAAAGAACTACGGAACGTGAAAATAAAATTGACATTTCTCTACAAAATCAGGTAAATTCTGACGATGAGGTCCTGTGTCTGAATGACCAGATAAGAGCTAAGAGGGACGGCAAAGACGACCTGCAGAACAGGGAGTGGAGGCAGAATATACGAATCCATCATGTCCCTGAGTCGGTGTCTGCCCTCCAGCCATATCTTGAGACTGTTTACGTCAATTGACCCCCAGCTATAAGATGGCGATCTTTTGATGGATAGAGCCCATAAAGCCTTAGGTCCGAGATTTGATGACCCTAAAAAAAGCAGAGATGTGGTTCTGAGACTCCACCAATATGCAACCATGGAAAGGATTATGAAAGGCTGCAGAAACAGAGGTTCCATTGAATTTGAAAACAACTCCATCCAGATTTTCCAGGACCTATCCAGGGTGACAATTGAGAGGAGGAGAGGGCTGCGGCCTGTAACGGCGGTACTCCAGGAAACGGGTATTCACTACCGGTGGGCCCTTCTGTTCCGCCTGCAGGTAAACCATGAAGGCAGACAGATCTCGATCCGCTACCCTGAGGAATGAGCATCTTTTCTGTCGGCGCTGGGTCTGACCCCCAGGCATGGATCGGGCCAGCACCAAAGACCTCGAGAAGACAACACGGATGACGATCGATCAGCTGAGGGTGCGGTTGCCCGAAGATAAAAGGTTTAACACTGACTGTGATGTTGTAGGACTCTCGACGGGTTCGCAGCCATCTCCTTGACTGGCGATCAGGCAGCCAGCGGCAACCCAGGGAAAGATACCCTGGATGTGTAGCTATATTTGTTTTCTCTTTTCTCTCTGCTTTTCTCCCTGTCTCCCTCTACACTACCGACACACTTTATCACTCTGCGGCCAGATCCGCAAGCCGGGAGATTTCCCGGCTTGCTAGTGGCCCCCCCTAGCCTGTGCCCCCTGCACGCGCGTCCAGGGCTCCCTGAGGGAGCCCTGGTGTCCCGCGATCGCGGGACGGCGGCAGGGGGTTCCGGGGGACCCGGCGGACCCGGCAGCGGTAGGGAGAGCACCCCGAACGGAGGGCGCTCTTCCGCTGCTTCGGCGCGCGCCCGTCACCCTCCGGCGCGCGCCAGGATACTGCTGCGGCCAAGAACGGGCAAATGCTCGAATAAACTTGGCCGCAGCAGTATATTTTTTCCAATCTATTATAGGGTCTGATTTATATAAGGTTTGGAGTCTACCGCCAGCCCCCCTGGGTGCCGGTCTACTGCAACTGGTCAGTGGATGAAACCGGTGAACACACGGATCGAACATCCTGGCGCTGGCTGAGGGGGCTGTGGCCCAAAGACTTGGAAAGGCTGGAGGCCTTTTGTTTTTAGACACATGGGACACCAGACCTCAAGGAGAAGCCAAGAGCAATAAAAAAATGTAAGGTTAATAGACATTGAACACTTAGAGATAAAATAGGAAACCGTTTTTTTTATATTTGTATTCCTACCTGGGAATCTATCCCTATAAGCGCACGTTAACATTATATTTTTTTTTATATGTTTATCTGTCCCACGGTTGTCAGGGATTAATATGTCTTATAGGCCCCTTTATAGTCTAAGTGGGCCACAGTGAAGGTGTGATCAGGGGAGGGTGAGAAGATAGAGGCAGGGTGTGCAGGTTCTGGGAGCCCTGCATGCCGTTACGTCAGGTCGCCTACAGTAGGGACATATGCCTGTCAGGCCAGGCCACGTAGGGTCTGGCCGGAAATCTGGGATGAGTGGCTGGTTACACTCATCTTACTTTATAGTTTTATTATTATTTTTTTCCCCATGTCCGCGGGGGGGGGGGGGGGGGATCCCTTCCCTTCGTTTATCCCCATTTGTTTCCTACAACCATTAAAGTCTTAACTTCACAACTTTCACATGAGACACGATACCGGAAAAGACTAGTCAAGTTCCATTGAAGTTAGTATCCCTGAATTTTAAAGGTCTTAACAGTAATGGTAAACGTAGACTAGCCCTAAAAGAATTCAGGAACTTGAAAGCAGATATTGTTTTCTTGCAAGAGATGCATTTTGATACTCAGGAACCCCCAAACACATCGTGATGTGATGGGAATCAAGGTTTAAGGGGTTCAAATGCCAGCATTTTAATTACTGATTTATTCCTATGTAGTATCCTACTACGAAACGCATTGGAACGATTTAGTATCTTGTGGACTGCTCCTGAATCCCTTACCACGGCAGCCCCCTTCGAAGAGAGTACTTTTGCAAGTGCCGTTCCGTTCGCTCCAGTGATGTCACCGGTTGCCAATCACTTGCTGAGTGCAACATCGACCGCGTGAGCTACGGTCACGCTCAACCACCCAAAATGTTGCGATTTGATGCTCTACTGCTCTACTGCCGGTGTGCAGCCACTGCCTTGTAGTGAGACACACGTACGCCGCCCGTTGGGATCAGCTGCGTGTCGTGCCGCGGTAACTCATGTCAATGTGATACATGAAAAGCTTAAATCATCTGCATTTTGTACATGTGATACTCCCTTTTTACTTCCTGCACTTGTCCTATTTCTGTTTTCTGAAGCCACCGATATGCTGAGCCATCTGCATGGATAGCAGCAGACCCTCTCATATAATTCTAACGGGACAAGGTTTTGTTTCGGTATATACTTTTTGCATCACCTGAGGCCTCCATCTCTATTGAAACCACTATTATTGTTCACATTTCACTTTTGTTCAATAGTTCAAATTACAGGAGCTTTTGCTATATAATCCCGCTTATATATGTATGTATTACCACACTTGTGTTTATATTGTATTTGTTCATTAACTTTCACGCTAGTCACTTATGTGACAGTGATTTCACTACACAATTGGTGCGCTGCAACCTTTCTCTTCACTTTTTTGTTTGCACATGCTAGAGGCGTCTGTGCCACCCCCTCAACCAATTGTATTTATGTGGTTGAGTAGATGGCACTAAAGATGGGTATCTAAACCAAGGAACAGAGCCACTAACACTGCAGACCTGCAATGACAGAGAGCGTAGACGTCTCACCCGCCTTGGACGCCAATGGAAACACAGACATTAATAACATCGACTTGGCTTCCCCCTTTTCTAATACATATGTCTTGGACTGCAGACCCTAATAATTCTGGTTTGGTTCTTTCTTGGTCTCTAGGATTTCCTTGTGTCCTAATGTGTTTTTTCCCACGTTCTTTAGTTATGGGTAGCAAAGGAGGTGAGCTCACTTCGAATTGATGCGTCGATGCATTCAAAGCACTCATCCTGTCAATATATGTAAATATTGAATTGTTTGGGAAAACATTGTTTGTTTCCAATCCCCATTAGAAATCCTAGTGACATTTATGTGAAAGGAGACCGTTGCCGTATTTGTCTGGCATAGGAAAAAAAATAAGAATAATTGTAAAAAAATCAAGTCTTGTTAAAAAGTCACCATAAAGTGGAAGTAAGTGAGCCACCTTTGCTGAGGCTGGGATATCCTCACAACCTGACCTGCTGGGGGGTGTTGAGGACGGGAGTTGAGAACCTCTGCTACAATATACTGTATTAGAGGATTCATTATAACAGCATTTGCTATGAGAGAGCATTTGTGGATGGCTCCTCAAAGAGAAATACAAATGACTTGAGCACAGGAATTATAGACCCGGGCTCACAAACCCTGTTCCTTTGCATAACAGGCTCCGTGTGCATACACTTTCACACTGATGAACCCCTCACCTTGTTGTGAATGCATTGAACCTGTCACATTTAAAGCAGCCCTTCCATACGGCCGTACCATACATGTTTTCTGTGTGTTGTGTATCTATTGAAGACCAGCTACACTGATTGTACAGTACTTGTTTCTGTCTGTGTGAGAAGGCAGATGTTAGGACTGAGAAGCTGTGGGTGGATGAGTTACTAACTACTCTACATACTGTTTTTTTTTTATACTGCACTTCAGTGGGACGCCACTTCTCACAGCCAGATCATTCCATAAATAACTTAAACATCCAAATCCTCAATGGAATGTTTATAATTACCCAAGAACGGAAAACATTTGAACTCAAAATGATAATACTCTGACTCTAAAACAAGAGGACTTAATGCTGATATAGAGGTTTTAACCCACTATCATAGTTTTTTGTAATGTTTCTTCCTGCCTCTCTGTGAATTTGACAATGAACCCCCTCTCCATCCCTGCATCCCCACCCCCTGCACACTGCTGATGGGTGGATGGTCCTGAGTCTCACTGTCCCTTACCCCCTCTCCTTCCCTGCATCCCCACCCTCTGCACACTGCTGATGGGTGGATGGTCCTGTGTCTCACTGTCCCTTACCCCCTCTCCTTCCCTGCATCCCCACCCCCTGCACACTGCTGATGGGTGGATGGTCCTGTGTCGCACTGTCCCTTACCCCTCTCCTTCCCTGCATCCCCACTCCCTGCACATGGATGGATGGTCCTGCGTCTCACTGTCCCTTACCCCCTCTCCTCCCCTGCATCCCCACTCCCTGCACATGGATGGATGGTCCTGCGTCTCACTGTCCCTTACATCCACTTATTGCTGTCTGTTCCTTCTCTGCATCATCGCTATCTTGGTTTTCTTGGTTTACATCAGTGTTAAGCTCATGGAATCTGTGTAACTCAGTATCGCAGACCTGAGGAAGACAGAAAACTCTCGAAAGCTTGTCTTATAATACCAATAGTTAGTCCAAATTAAAAAGGTACCACCTAATACTGAAGTACTCAGTTACTCTACACTATCGCACCTGGACCAACACAACTATTTCTACTTAATTCATATATTTTTGAGGAAATGTATCACCCCTTGCAATGTCTCTGTATATATGCAAATAAATACAAAAACATTATGTTACTGATTAGAATAAGTCTTGAATATACGAAAATGCATGTTAAGGTGCTATTGTATCGATAGTTTACATGAAAAAAAATGTATCTTCATTTTTTTCATTAAACCAAGACGGTTAAATTATAGGGTTAGCTGAACATAATTCTTGCAGGTATTCCCCACGGTCTCACATGGAGCCGGACTGTCAGATTTGGAGACCTTTTGACCTTTTCTAAGGTTATAACAGAGCTTAGTGGACAGAGGAAGGAGAAAAAAGGGAGACAATGAAGTTAAAGTTGGTCACCCATTCATCTCTGTGTAGAGGAGTGGCCAACTCCAGTCCTCAAGGGCCACCAACAGGTCAGGTTTTCAGGATATCCCTGCTTCAGCTCAGGTGGCTCAATCATTGACTGTGCAACCTGTGCTGAAGCAGGGATATCCTTAAAACCTGAGCTGTAGGTGACCCTTGAGGACAGGAGTTGGCCACCCCTGTATAGAGGGATGAGCTCTCTGTGGCCCCTTTTTAATAGACTGTGATTATTGGAGTTGCAGCATGATAGCAGCAGGACAATGTGATATACCCAGATCCCCCGGCTGTACCAACTCACTCACAATTAATTCTACTTTCCTTGTTTAAACGTTGGTAACTCTACTTCGAGTTGGGTCAGTTTTAACCTCCCTTAAATTCCATTCAAGTGAACGTGCCTTATGGCTTGGCATCAGTTAGTACAAATAAAAGACACATAGATTTGCTTTTGAACTGAGAAAGTCAATGTGTACCAAGAAATATCATTCGAGTGCAGTGGAATATAAATGACATCACTCACACCTCCACAGAAACACGCAGAACGCGAAGACAAAAAGTGTTCCTCCTGCAGAATATTTACAAAGCCACTTCCTCTGCAGACTTGTTGTATTCAGGAAAGTCATTTGTAATGTTTATTTCATTTGAAAAAAATCGATTTACAGGAAACCAGGAAATTCATTAAAACACTTGATTTCTCATATAATAGAACGAACAACTTCTGAAAAAAAAAAAACATATTTCACGTGTGGTGTTGTTTTCTGCACAAATAATGATTAAAATACAGACACAAAAATGGTATGGTATTTCCAAAAATGATACAGCAAATTGATGGGATGAAAGAACAAGATATTAAAATTCAATATGGTATGAAGCCTCCTTCCTTGTGCTGGAGAACCTTTTAGTTCTATTCATTTAAATGGAGCTAAGCTATTCCCCAGCATAGGGAAGACAGCTTGACAGCACACTGAACAAGGGTGTACTGTATATGTTGCTAACAGATACAGAAATGGTTTTACTTCCTTTGAGTGGTCATATAGGTACCAAGCTGACACCCGGAGTGCCTCCCAATCTGACTGCAGGTCCTCCCATCAAGGAAAATGATCTACAGTACCAGCTCCAAAAACGAGCATGCTGTGCTGCATCAATTCTACTATAGATCGCGCTATACAACTAGGTCCTCCGACTCCTTCCTATCGTCACATAGCTACTACACAAGCCTACTCCTTCTAAACAGTGGCAGAGTCCTCTAAAAGGGGGCTTGCTGTTTATGACTGGAGAGAGGAGGCATGCAAAGGGGATGAGAAGTCCGTAGGATCACAGCCAGCACTAACTCTAGTAACATTTGTTTTTGGTCTTAAATTAAAATAAGTTTTCATCAATTAGCAGTGTGCAGTCATGCTCGGTTTTGTTATACAATGCAGTAACAAGCCTTTGTAGTGAGGTGTAACCCTGTTCTGGCCAGAGGGACCTGCAATGCATTACTGCATTACTGCACAAGGGTTGGCAGGCCCTCTGGTGACTAGCAGGACGTGGCGACATGTTTGGGTATATGGGACTGCGGACTGCCGTTCATCACTGGTGGCCTCTAGAGCTTTCCATTGGCGAACGCGGCTTCCTGGAACTGGGGAACAGAGCTTCTGAAATGGGACCTAAAAGAAAAGAAACGTGTGGTTAGCAGGCAGGAAACGTAACACGCATCACATCAGTGGCATACCTTTGGTCTGTGCATCAGCTTGGACTGAGTTCCTATGGAGAATTAGTGACATTTAACACTACAACAGGTGCCACTATTAGGAATGCAGTGCCAGATTGGAATGGAGTTTTGGCCACTTAAGGCCGCGCGTAGAGCCTGCGACCGTGACGGCGACGCGTTAAGTCACCCGTCCCCGCCAGCAAAAGTTGTATTTCGCTTTGCGGCAGCGTCGCGGGCGACCAGGTCTTTGATTGGTTCAGGGGCTGTCACATGAGGCGACAGCCCCATAAAAATCAAATATTCCCGGCTTCCAAAAATTGCGTTGCTTTCGCGCTTACTATAAGCGCACGTGGCAGTGACAATGCATTTGTTTTCGGGCGACGTCGTGTCGCCGGCACTATAAGCGCGGCCAAAGTCAGCAATTATGACACGGGGGGGGGGGGGGGGGGGCTAAGAATTGCGCTCCATGCAGCTGCATGTAGACTCTTGTATCTGCGCCAAATGCAAGAAAAGTTTACATTGTGTTGCACCTTTTAAAGTACACATTAGGTCAAGTTACGTGAAGAAAAAGACGCTGAATTTACTCGTACTCCTTAAATACTGAAATGATATCTTGCACACAGGGCAAAAGAAGAGAAAAATACTATATCTTCATACTGATGCTATGAGAAACAGGGTGATAATGCCTCTCTAGAAGCGCAGTTATATGCTGAGCTAAGGGAGGACCGTTTCACTGCCCAGTAACGGTCATGTTACTAAATAGCACGAAATGTCTTAGCCCGCCATAGGGCTCATTCACTTGTGTGTGTTAAAGCTGCAGACCAAGCAATAGCCTACATGTGTTTTTTTATTTTTTTATAAGAAATCAGTTCTGTACTATGAGAAAATACTTGTAGCATTTAAAAAAACAAAAAGCAACTCGGAATGACATTTTTAATGTATTATAATGTAACAAGTATTTTTTTTGTTTCTAAAGCAACCATTTACAGTCACGTCCCTTTCATCTGGTATGTATGCATATCTTTATTTAGCACCATTAATGTACATAGCGCGTCACAGCAGTAATACACGTAATAATCATGTAAATAACAGATAATACAAATAAAACGTAATGGGAATAAGCGCTTCAGACATAAAAATTAACATTTAGGAAAAGGAGTCCCTGCCCCCAAGAGCTTACAATCTAATTGGCAAGTAGGAAGAACGTACAGAGACAGTAGGAGGGCGTTCTGGTAAGTGCGCCTGCAGGGGGCCAAGCTTTATGTATGAGGTGTTAATTATCAGCCACAGAGCTACTCATATGCTTCTTTAAGCAAGTGTGTTTCCCCTTCTGAAACAGGCTCTGACACACCCCTTTTTGAGCCCTGCCCTCTCTCTAGCAGTGCACCAAATGTAAGTAGTGACTGTCTGGTCACATGATCTTCCCCACAGAACTTTGCATCTTTTGTCCTCTTCTGCTGCAGCCATTTAGTTAACCCGAGCCGAATCTTTGCCAATCGATGACAGGAGAACGGATCGATCGGCAATTTAGCTAATTACTTATCATTGTGGGGATTGTATTGATGCACATATTAAGAGGGGGGGGAGGGGTGGAACGGCAGCTTGGCCGGCGGCTTCGATGTGTCACCGTGTCAGTTTTTTACAGCTTGTTACATTATATTCATTATTAAATGTCACTGTAATCATATGAGACTGTATGCATAGTTTTGCAACTGAACACTTGAAGTGTATCACATTTTATCTTCCCAGTACCTAAGCATTAGCATGTAGCTATATACAAATAAAACAATAAGGAAAGCGGAAATTAACAAAACCTATTTCTTTTTTGCCCTTTGGGCTTGGATTATAAAGCTGGGCGCAGGCTGCAAACTACACCCCATAAGGGTATATTGGGTCATGTAAACAGGAGCATTACAGGTCGTCAAAAGACATATGAATGACGAAACATAAAACATGTTCTTGTTTTATATATTTAACCAAAAGATTAATGTACTTCCGTCAACCTATAGCGTTACAAGTATTACCAACGTATCAGACTGGTCATCAAAGCTTGTACCTCGTGTGTATGTCCCGCTCACCAGGGTAATTACAAATGTAGCACATGGGTAATTACAAATGTAGTGCCATGGCCCTTTAATGCAGTGTTTCTCAACGGGGTTCTGCTGCACCCAAGGGTGCCGTGGGAGGATCAAAAGGCTGCAGCTGGATTTCCCAGTTCTCCTAGAGCAGGACAGTTGCTTGGGCAGGGCAGTATCCTCCATCATAGCTGCATTACCTAGCAGCAGCCCATCAGGAGGGGGTGTCAGGATCATGTGTCGGGGTGCTGAGCCAAGCAGAGGAGGAAGCAGCATGGGCAGGAGAGAGGGGAGGATTGGTGTCTGTCATGTGTGCATCTGTCTGTCTTCCTGTGTGTGTGCGCATCTGTCTGTCACTATTGTAGGGATGAGCATTATGAATTTGTACCTCGAGAGAAAAGGGGCTGAGAACCAGTGCGCTAATGCTTGTGAGCAAAATCCTGCTAGGTGGTTGCAAATGACTTGAACCCAATATTTAACTGGTTCTTGGTACTGTATACAGGCAGGGCCGTCTCCATATAGGCCAATAACTCTTACAACAACAAATATAAAACTTGGTGAGACTTTAACTTGTGTTCGGCTTGCCTGTGACTCAGGCATTATGCTGCTACATATACAGTACTGGGCAAACATTTAAATGTGTGCTATATACGTGCTACCACTCTCTGTTAAAAGCTTTTAAAGCGGAAGTTCATGTAAAAAAAAAAGAATGTTCTCCGCGACCTGAAAATGAGCATGTAACACTGTATAACGATAATCGGTATCTTTATAGTCTGCTAACCACCCACAACAGCTTCTGAGAGTGAATAACCGGACGTAGTAAAACTCGGCACCTTGCTTGTACCGGCCTCTGCTGGCAGAAAGTCACCGCTTTTTGTGTTGCTGCCTAGCGGGTGTTAGGAATAGAAAATGGAGAACGCGGCTGTTATTCGCACTGGCCCATTTTTGGGGGGCCGCTGCTCACTGAGCAGCAGAATTGTCAGATGGCGTGTGACTATATGGAATCACATTTACTAATGCCTTGAAATGGTGTATGTTACTTTTCAGATGCTGATACAAAGAATAGGCAGTATATTTAGGGGCTTACGTGTCAACGTTTCTATTTCTGTGTCATTCAGCCAACGATATATATTCTGCTTTCTGAGCGGGCGTAATATGTAAGAAAGTTGTTATTCAAATGTCCTAAATTCGATATGTCAGTGGAACCGAAAAGTTGCCACTAACTCCACTTGCTGCTAAAGATAATGAGAAAACACGGTCCATACATCAACTTACTTTATGGACCAACCACTATAAACACTCCTAGAATCGCTCAATAAAAACAGCCACTAAAACAACCAAAGTGATTGATACACGGATGTTCAGGGGCACACATGCCACATGCTCCTATGATTGTCACTATAACTATAAAAATTCATGTGCTTTTATATTTCCTTGATGGATATTTCCCACAGCTTCTTCACTTTGCATATGCTGTTCACTGGAAATGCATGTACCGACCTAAAATGTAGCTAATTATCACTTAGGATTGGGAAAGGAAGGCAGTAGAGGATGGAGCTGGAGTGGTGCCAGCCTGTTGGGGATGGAGGGTGCCAGCTGAAGGGAGGTGTTCTACATGGCCCTGCGGATTATCCGGAAGGGAAGCTGGTTTCCCTTATTGCCTTTGGCTCAGGTCACCAACAGTGTGGAGATGAAGGAGGAGTTAGGTGAAGATTATATGGTTCTTAATTAATGTTATTCTGAATTGTGACCTAGATACAAAACCAGCTGTGGCTGATATAGAATCCTAGCTCTTGGGCTATTTATGGATCAAGTAATTCTAATGGAAAGTAGAATGGAAAAAAAAGGGGGAAAAAAGACCGTTTTGGGGCTCCATTATATATTCTCTAAGAATATTACATATCTCACAGAATTAAATGTTATACACATAGCAATACCTTTCCCTGGGTCAACGCAAAAGCTCTTCCTCATCTTTTCACAAGGGTTTTTGCTCAATGGCCTCTTCAGAAGGAGAAAAGGGAAGACTTGAATGCTGGCAGTGCATGGAGAGACCCAGCATTATTATACACAGCAACGTGTTCATTTACAATGAGGAAGATAGTTCTTTTCCATTCTCCATACATGAACGGCTAGTTAAAGTACCAGGAAATCCAAGGGTTTTGGCTTTGACTTATCATTAAGGAAAGCTACACGGTGTCCTTGGGAGGGGCGCCCATGCAAAGTCTAAAGGTTAATCCTTGGGAGGTGTACACAAACAAGCAGCCCATAAAACCAGTTGTGATAAACAATCCAGCCATGGTCAGGGGCAGGCGAAACCTCTTGTCATGTGGCCAAGAACAGGTTGTTGTGGGTGTTGAGATGTTTTCACAAACAAGTTTTCCTGGTCTTGGGACAAGTTGGAGCAGGAACAGAAAAGAAGAAAGAAAAAAAACCTCCAACAAAGCTACACACAATGTTTCTCCGTCTCCACCTCTTCAGAGGAGTTTGTGCTGCGGGAGTCTACTTCCCTTACTGAAATCCTCGCATAACCTTTTCCTTACTGGAAATGTAGGGCAATGCATCATGACAGGGGTTGAACTTCAGCTCCACCAAGCTCTCTCCCTCATTGCAACTTGTATTTTATACTCTTCACTTTCTTCTTTAAGATGTTGAAGCCTCTGGAGCAGGGACTTGTTGGACTATTATATGAGAATGTATATTGATTTCCTCTGGCTGCTCCCTTTTGTCTGATGTTGCTGTGTGTTCAGCAAGTGCTTGTCCTGCGTCCTCGCCTCACCTTCACTTTATCGATTCCCTGACAAGGACAGGGTGGTATGAGGGTAAAGAAAACACTTGCTTGTCAAAGGTGTCCCCGTTTAGAGGCCGCTAAAAGTGCATTGTGTAAATAAACCACTCCTCGCCTCCAAAAAAAAAATCAAAGCAAAGTCATAACTTGGCTATTAGCATGGTTACATTTATATAGGGAAGCCAAATAGACTGTTCAACTCTTTATAAGATGTTGTTTTCTGGTCAGACACTTGGGATTGAACATTTAACCCAGATTTGGCTGCACTGTCCGCCTAATGTTGTAGATGGAAACTTTAAGGACAATCCCCAGAGCCGTGCCTATCGCCTCCCATCAGTCGTCATCTTCCATTTAAACCAATCGCCACCCACCATCCTCAACAGATTGGCTGGCACCAACCCAGCACGTCGTCCAATGCCTGTCAATATCGTACGGTACCCAGGTCATGACTGGAGCCCTGGGCCCCGCTAGTCCGCTGGGCAGTTCTTACAATCAGTGTTAAAAATGGGAAGGAAGGACTCAAAATAATCTGTGTGTCCAAGTGCCTGTGTGTTACAATGTGTCGATTATTAATAGGTGCTAAATGCAGGTCGCTCCTGAATAGCTTGACAGTGGCATTCAGTTTCTCCCACTCCCCTCAACATTATTGTGTGGATACAACACCTGCTATTTTATACTACTCTTATAGGAGCCAGGATGTTACGTTAGCCCCTAACTCATGCACATACATATTAGATCCCAGTACCTACCTACGTAGTGTGATTAGGATAATTACCACGTTGTTGTTCGATTTTAACACCCATTATTTTATATCTTATGGTTTGGTAAATAAAGTTTATTAATCTAATTTCATTTACCATCCAGCAGGGTGGCAGAGTGCCCACAACTGAGTTTTCTTTTTCTTGTTTAGTCTGTGTCGCTTAACCTAACCCAGAAGAGCACCATCACCACTGCATATTATTTGTGGCTGGAGTAGGGGTACCCTATCTAGTATGTCCAAGTGTCTTATTAGGCTTTAGGAGGGGGGGGGGGGGAAGGAAGTTTTTCCCAATCCTCCAATCGTAGTCCAAAAACACCCAAGGCACGCAACCCTGCGATGTGCTGCGCTAGAAGTTACTTAGTAGCAGGAATGAATCACTATTCATGGATAATACTCCTACTCCTTCTGCATACGCATTACATGCTGCTATATTTGTAACTCTGGAAAAACAGAATGAACAGATTCTAGGAAACAGAACCAGACACATTTGCACAAACAGATTAGTAGTAATGAGGTGTGGATATGATATTGTGGCGTACCTTTCTACACCAGACCATGCCATTACGGACCTTTTGCACTTGAAGGACTGCAGCGACTGTATTAACCCCTTCAGTACCCCCCCCCCGTCCCACCCTCCACCCCAATGACGTGCGTTGGACGTCAACAGAAGTGCCACCCCAGGTTTCCTTCCCCCATTGCCCCTTGCTCGTTTTGTAGGGGCTGCATGGGATCGGCACACATCAGTCAAGGTCCGCCCCCTCTCTGTCACATAGGGCGCAGCGGCCTGAACTGAAGCAGCACCCTGTAATTGCGCCAAAGACCGTCCACGGTCCACGGCTCCGTGTTCAAGGAGGTGGCACGAAACGGTTAATGCAGCAATCCACGCTGATTTTGTTTTGCTGTATTTATGTTAAAAAAGGTTTCTTCTTACACTTATATGTTTTTTTTGTATCTACTTTGTTTAGGAGATACAAGCAGTCAAAATATTAAGTATCTGTGATGTCAAAATGGATGTCTTCTCCGAGCCCAGGGCAGTCTAAGGTTACCATGGTAACATCAAACGCTAGAGATGAAGAAAACAATGATTTTTTTCCCCTTTTAAAGAGCAGGACATACTCAAAGGGCGAAATACTAGCATTACATGCGCTACACTCTTATAAGCTTCTGGGGGGAATGTCTGCTTCAAACCACCTGACCAAAAAAAACAAAAAAAACCTCAACGTTATCAATGAAAAAAATATATACTGTATATATTTTTTTTAGTGGGACTTTTTTTTTCTTTTGTAAGTTTTTCTTGTTCTGCCGCTAGTTACTGCAGAAAGGGTAATTTTATTACACCCTTTGATTCGAAAAGGCAAGTTTAAATGCACAACATACCTTTGCACTGAGAATGATGACATAAGAGTCACACACAGCCACCAAGGAAAAGATTATTAAAACAGTTAGCAATGTAATATGCTTTTGCAGAAAAGATTCAGCCTTAAAGAATTAACACACTTCGACTGTCTTTGGGCCAGCGTAGTTCTAATCTCATCTGGAAATGACTGTTCTTCCCCCCTTCTTTGGTTAGT
Organism: Ascaphus truei; assembly: GCA_036426205.1. NCBI lineage: Eukaryota > Metazoa > Chordata > Amphibia > Anura > Ascaphidae > Ascaphus > Ascaphus truei. The sequence continues at coordinate 10,606,438 of CM071570.1, forward strand.
ATTGGCAGCATAAAAAAGTTTCAACAAAACAACACAAGAAAAAAAGTTTCGATCAACAAAGTTTGGGAAGAGACTGTAAAAACACCCTAAAGCAGATGGAGATTTAAAAACGATATACTTTTCTATAAAGTTTCTTTTCTTCCCATATTAACGGATTTGGGCTGAAAAGCTGAATTGAAACAAAATCAGAGGATGTAAATTGCTGTGTGTCACACATGAGAGCTTCTCTTCTACCATTGGGAAGCTGAACTAAGCAGTTACCTTTCTCTGGGTGTTACACTGTGCCCTTCACTTACATTGAATCCATTGGACATTCCAGGAAGGTCCTTTGAAAGTGATAAACTAATCAAGAACAACGGGTTTCTAATCCATTACCAGCTACTGTATGATCATTCATTTAAATATTTGCTCTTGGATGGTTTCAGATGGTTCCATCATGGACTTTTTGTGTTATATCTCAGAGATAGACGAGTTATCAGTAAGACCATCAGAACAACATGATTTATTTGCATCTATAACTGTTCCCCTTACGCTTCCCAGTAGTTTGAGCAGCAGGGTGCAAGCTTAACCCCTTGGCCTTACTACCAAAAGAAGGAGATTAGAAAACCTTGGGTATCTGAGCAGAGGGAACTGATCAGCAGTGTCACACGTCCATAAGTACTGATGTAAATATTGCATATATTGAACCGAAACGCATATAATGTGGGGTTAAAGAACACGTTATGTGCAGATCGGGATACTCGTTAATTTACTTGGCATCACGTTCGTTGAAAATATGTTAAATAACTTTACTGGGTACTCAAAATCTTCACAGTTTGCTAAAACAAAATGTCCCTTAATAGTACAGGAAAGCGACAAAATATTAATTGTATCAATAAATTAAGTTCAACAATAAACAATACGTTTTGAGCACTGTCTCAATGGACTCCATCAAGATAATCAGTGTAAAGCTAGTTTTTGCATGACGGATTGAGTAGAAGTTCACTACACTAATCAGTGGTACTGTAACAGTACAGAAGAATAATTGTTTTGCTTACTTTGTGCAATCTAAACTGTCTATTGTACTTATTTGTACACATTAGAACACTGTTAGTACAGGCAGAGCCGATCCGTGCTATGGTATTTTGCGCCCTTGGCGAACCTTCAGCCACACACACCCACACCACACACACACACACACACAAACACACACACACACACACACACACACACACACACACACACACACACACACACACACCTTTAAGATTTTTTTTCCTATTTAACTGAAAGTGGAAATATTATACTTAATAGATTTTTTCTAACATTTGTACACACTCCCCCCCTCTTTGTCATTCTCTTTCCCACCTCTCTCCCTGTCACTCCCCCTTCTCCGTCATTCTCATTCCCCCCTCTCTGCCTGTCACTCTTCCTCTCTCTCCGTCATTTTTGTTCCCCCTGCTCTCCTTGTCCCTCTCTTCCCATGCTCTCCTCCCTCTGACATTCTTCCCCGTCTGTCACTCCACCTCTCTGTCATCCCCTCCTCCCTGTCGTCATTCTTTCCCCTCCCCCTCTCTCGGTCATTCTCTCTCTGTCATTCTCCCCTTTCCCCACCCCCTCTCTATGTCATTCTCTCTCCACCGGACACACACACACAGCCACAGAAAACACACACACACACACCAGGACAGAGCAAAACACAGTGACACACACACACACACACCCTCACTTCTCTCTGGTCTATGCTGTTTCCTCCCCTGCTTGGCCCCGGCCCCAGGCTCATTACACCTCCTCCTCCTGATTGGCTGCATTCCCAGCAGCAGCCAATCAGGATGGAGGAAAATGCCCAGCTCTCTTGCTGCTTGCGGAAATTCCCCTGCAGTGTTAGAAATCTGCTACCCCCAAAATTCTACTGCCCTAGACGGCCTCCTGGTTTGCCTAATGGTTACACCGGTCCTGTGTACAGAGTCTCCCCAATGAAAGAAAACGAAGTCAGTGATATTAATTAAGAAAGAAGCGACCACTTAGATGCAGGCACGGTTTAATACATCACAAGTGACATCATAATGTAATGATGTCACAGTCTATTCAGCGTGGTAACTGTGGGATTTCAGCATTTCGAATGAGAAACTCATCGTTTAAATAGAAATTCTATTCACTCAGCCACATAGTATCTCTTCAGTGTCACGACAATCTATCTCCGGGGTAGCCAACTCCAGTCCTCAAGGGCCACCAGCAGGTTTAAGGATAGCCCTGGATAAGCGCAGGCGGCTCAATCAGTGGCGCAGTCAGAATGACTTTCTGAAGCAGGGATATCCTGAAAACCTGATCTGTGGGTGGCCCCCGAGGATTGGAGCTGGCCACCCCTGATATAGAGTAACGGCAGGATAAAATAATTACTATTTGCTTTATTTAGGGCAGATAATCCCCTTTTAGTGATTTAAACCCCAACTCCACATACCAGGATCAAACCACTTACCAGTTTGCAGTAACCCACTTTGTTTAGGTGAAGTGATTTAGAGTATAGTGCAGCATGGGTAACATGGTTCACGGTTTTTTTATTGCGTTGGAAGAACACCGTATACAAGGGATTTTAGTGAGCACGGCATTTTCTCCTATCATTGTGTTTTAGCTGGCAGTATATTGCATTCCCTTTGCTGATAATTCTTTTCTTTGTGTTTCCAAACTAATTCATCTTCCATTTCTGAAAAGCATACAGTACATGGCGTTCTCAACAATGTTTCCTTTGACTGCTCTTTCTATAATGTTTCCCAGCAGTTCAGCTTTTCAAAGGCACTAGCCTAATTTACCACGTTCTTCAACAAAATAACACACTCAAAGGCTCTTTGCTGTACAGGTTTTCCTGGAAACCTGCATAATACAGCCAGGCAAAGATTTTTTCGGTTATACTGCAGTCTTTTATAGAGATGAGCGATACCGGATTCTTGAAATCTGGACCACCTCCCCCCAAACTTCAGAGATCCGCGCATAATTTAATCCAAGGCTCGGATCTGTATGCTAGGCCCAAACTAAAAACCAAGCAAAGCCTTGCCCCTCAGCTCGGATCTCGCCGTTTTCCCCGGTTTCGAAAATCAGTATAAAAGCCGTGTGGACATGTGTGCAGACTGCAGAGGCCAGGGGGAGGGGGGAAAAGACAAATTGATTGATTATTATTGAATTTATCATTTAATAATATGTTATATGTAATTGATACTGGATTTGTATTGCATAGTAATTAGGTGGAGACAAGTAGAGCTAGGTGACGTGAATTAAAGAAAAAAAATTGTCAATTCAAATTTTCTGATATTTTATAACTCAGATATTTCTTAATTTTTTTTAGGGGGGGGGGGTTTAAAATATTTTAAATAATAATAATAATAAAAAAACACCTATTGGGAGATTATTCTGAACGCCAATGAATTTGCGAATATTCTAAAATGCTAAAATATGCTGCAATATGCGTCAATCTCAACTTTTGATGAACAATGCACCCGTCTCTAGAGACAAGCACCCACCATCTGACTTGTCTCAGTCCAGTTGGGTAGAACAACAACTAACATAATTCGTATCTATGTTGGTGCCTGGTTATAAAATATAAACATTCTAAGGCCGAGATTATAGTGGGAGGCTGAAGGGCGTGTGCGAGACCACCACTCGCGCAGTGCGTGCACGCAAAATCTGCACTGTAGGTGCAGGAGACCTCGGGAGGCGATGAAGGCGGGGCAGAAGCATGGCCAGTGACGTCACGCGGCCGTCGCGTCTCAAAACAAAATCTTTTGTAGCCTCAAAATTTGGTCTCCTCGTCTTTGGAACCGCGAGGTCGCTGTCGCGCGCACTATGGGCACCCACAACGGACTTTAGGTATTAGTTTTGGTGCTGCGCACATTTGCACTATAATGTAGTATTCTACTAGTTTAGGCATACGAGTCACCAACTGACCACCTGCATTCTCTCTATGTCAGAATATATATAGCTAATTTACTCGTCAATTAGTTGAAGTTGGGTTACAAATTAACATTCTTATCTCTTGCTTATATATTATATTCTATGTTATATCGTTTTTTATTATTTTAATATATCTGTTATATAAGTACTTACATAGGTAGGCACATAGAATTTGATAGCTCCACATGACGTGTGTGTGATTATATATATATATATATATATATATATATATATATATAAAATCACACACAACCTGACACTTGCCCCCTACATAATATATACTTAACTGTACCAGTCACTTTAAAAGTTAACACCCATATCTGTTGGCTTATATTATATAATTACAGCTCAACCCCGTTACAGCGCGATCCGCTACAACGCAGATCCACTTATAACGCTGTCTTAGCGTGGCTCTTGGTTTTATTTATTTTTTTAACATTCAATGCTTTATTGCTAACGGACACAGACACGGAGACACACGTATTTCAAATGATTTGCCTGAAAAAACTGGCAACTGAATCTCATTCTGTTTCTGGAAATTCAGGGGAGGGTTTTCTAGAGAAATGTGCCTAAGTGGTTATTTTATGAAGTATGAGCCTAGCAGGTTATTATATTCCCTCTTAGATTGTAAGATCTTTGCGGCAGGGATTTCCTTTCCTATTGTCTGATTTTGCTGCCCTTATTGTATTATTATAATTCCCTGTACTGTATTCTTTGTGAAGCGATGAGTACACTTTTGGTGCTATATAAATAAAGACATACAATACAACTAATACTGGACACTTATTTTGCAGTGAAATAGCTCTAATGTATATAATGACAAAATTACAATGTAATGAAAAAAAATATTTGAAGTTTGAGGTGTGCTTAAATGCTTCTTGCATTTGATCTGAAAATAATACATATTATTATATACACATGTAATAATAAATATTATTATACACAACTTTAATAATAAATATTACTATATGAAAATGTAATAAATATTTTCAAATGTAATAATAAATATTATTATATACAGATGCAATGCAGCAGAGCAGTTGTACCTCTTTGATTTAACTATATATTACAAACGAACCGCTCATATGTTTTGCAAATAAAAACAATAGCCACTTTGCTCACCCTTTAACCATTACACCGCTTTAATACCCAGGAGCTGCCACACTGCCATCTTTACTAGCAGTCAGAGTCTCTGTGAGTTGGATAATATTTCTCAGCAGGTAGGGTGAGTTTTCTGCTGTGTTTCAGCACAAACAAGAAGTTGCTAAATAAGAACCCAGATGTACAAAGATAACCGTCAGTTTTCCATTTGTGTTCCTAGCTTAAAAAATATCAATATCCACTAAAACAATTTACACAAAGAAGGAAGGATAAGGCTGCGTCTACACCCAGGGCAAAAATCAATTAGGGAGAGAAATAAATATACAAGAATCTCTACTCAAGCTCCTATTAGTATCACATAAAATGGGTTTAATACAACGTGCTACATAACACCCCCCCCCCCACCTGTCACCATCCCCTTAATACGAACCCCCCCACCAGTCACCGCCCCCTCCACTCAAACAACCCCGACTGCAGACCCAACCCTCCTCCCGTCACACTGCTCCTACTTCACACAACTTCTCCAGCTCCGCTGGGGGCCCCTCTGGCCTGTACTCTGTGTCTGTCCCGGTCCAAGGCTTTTTGTATAACCGTTTCCCGGAGTCTCCTCGTCCTCCCCCCAGCTGCAGACCTTTTCCCGATATCTGCCCTGTTCTGGGGTTAGCTGGTCACGGAGCCAACTCGCTGCCCGCTATCTGCACCTACCGTCCGGCAGCCAATGACGTGCACGCTCCGGGGCCGGCCACGGATCCAACAACACATGCGCAGAGCTCTGTGTTTACAACCGTGCGCGGCCTCTGTTGGATCAAAGTCACAAGGGTCTGGGATAGCTGGAATAGCGGCAGCCATTTTTTTTCCTTTCGCGATCCCCGTTATAATGCGGTCACATTGTGTGGACCCCAAGCACCGCGTTATAACGGGGTTCAGCTGTGTATATATATACGAGGTAAAAGAAAGACGGGATAAGACTTATGAGGAAGAGAAGCGTGAAATATATATATAGCCACATGTGACTGTCTCTAAACCAATAACAGAGCGCTGCCCTCCTCCTTGGTGACGTCACTGGCGTTGTCGCCAGCGACTTCGCTTAAAACTAAAGTTCAACTTTCGCCAGTGGCGACGGGTGACGCCATCGGTCGCGTCGCCATAAACGCAGCCCAAGGCATTTACACATCTCTATCCAGGGAACTCTATTACAATCAAATATATTATTAACCGTTTTACAACTAGTGTTATTTATTCGCTACAATGCTGTAGATCACACATGGGGTGCACTAGTAAACCTCGAAACACAGAATAAGTGAGCATAGGAGTGCCATTAAAAATATGCATGTAAAACATGCTATGGCAAAGCACTTTATGGGCGATGGACATGATTAGATATATAGTAGGGGGAGGCTGGGGAAGGGAAAAGACACGTATATTAAGTACAATCTGTGTTAAACGTAGTCAGCTGAGATATTAATTATATGTTTGTATTTAACAAAAGTGACAGGAACATTTTTTTCCCTTGACACTAAACGGAAGAATTCATTGAATTTATTGAATCACTCCTGTATATGGATTTCTTCATTACCGATTGTGTCTCAGAAAGCATGGACGGTGTGGGCCCTTTTGGGATTTGCTTCCTCTTTTCTCTATATGTTTGTATTTACAGTAAATGGATCTGGAAGAAGGCAGAAAACACAGTGAAACCTTTGCCAATTAATTTCGCCTAAGGGGAAAAAAACACAATCCTTCTTGATTTAGGTCATGGAAATCTCATTTCTCTCTTGATCAACATCATTTCTATGTGTTACTTTTTGGTATATTCCTGTATACCTGGCCTTTCTTAAAAGAAGTCTAAACTTTATTTTTTTAAGATAATCATTTTATCTGCCATCTCAGTCTTCATTTTAACTGCTCGTTCTGTAAAGCATCCTTTGCACGGCTGCTGCTGAAATCTCCTTTCCTCCATTATCAAGGGACGACCCCGAGTCGTTTGTACTGTCCATGGGATGAAAAGTTCCTTTGAAAGTTCCTTGCATCAAATTTCCTTGACCTTGAATATATATGTATATAGTAATTATATCCACTCTTAAACACCACTTTTCTAATTTAAACAAACCTAACTTTAATCGCCTTTCCTTAATAAGTCAGACCTTCCGTCCCCTTTATTCATTTGGTGGTTCTTCTCTGCACTTTTTCCAGTTCCATCATGTATTTTCCATGGAGCGGGGCCCAAAACTGTACTTCATGTTCAAGGTGAGGTCTTACTAAGTAAGGCTTTATACAGTGACAAAATGATTCTGTCTTACAGTCCACTCATACCCTCTTTTACAGTATACAAGATAATGTCATGTAAGCCTTTGTAGCTACTGCCTGACATTGAGCATTATTGCTAAGCCCTTTGTGGGAGATAAACAGTATATGAAGACATATCACTTTCAGTGCCTAAAAGGCCATTAATTGTAGCGTAATGTGTTGTAGACCACTCTAGCAATGAAGCAGAGACGTCTACCTCCAAGGACCCAAATCAGTGAGATTTGGGATTTCTGGACAAACAAATGTAATTTTAATGCAGAAAAAATACACACCAGTGATGGTAAAAAAATCAGTGAGAGTTGACATCCCTTCGTAAGTAGTTAAATATACACACTTAATGTGTTGACGCCTAATTACAGTTGATGCCCCCACTAATGTAAGATAATCTCCTTGACAAAGCGCATACGTGCACAAAATGCATTGGAGGTTTTCTTCCTCCTTTTCACCATGGCGCAATAAAATCTTTGTTTTCATCTTGTTGACCCATTGCATTTTTGTATATATCTGGCGCTGTTATTTTCCTTTTTGTTCTTCCGCAGGTATCTGCAGCCCAGGATACTCTGCGCCTAACAGAATGGCGGCGTTTAAATGACTCATGTCACACGGGCCAATAGGAAGCCGTGCTGTCATCCCTTGCGGCTTCCTATTGGCCCGCGTGACACGAGTCATTTAAACGCCGCCATTCTGTTAGGCGCACAGTTCCTGAGCTGCAGATACCTGCGGAAGAACAAAAAGTTGTGTCGCATGCCCGACACAATTAAACTCCGCAGAAATACCGGCACCCTTAGGTATCTCTGGAAGCGACATGTTTTAATGCTTTAAGCCTGCATTGTATCTCAACTTTGTTCTCTTGCTGCTCTTCTCAACACCTTCCATGCTGGAAGACACTGTATAGCCCATTTAGGGGAGTGGGTCATAAAGGGCCATATGTACCAAGTGGTGTTACCCCATAAAACTATGCAGCGGGGTTGTCCATACAGTAATAATGATAGAAGCCAGGTACGCCCTTATGCCCCACACCAGGGGAGGCCGTTATGCATCCTCTCCCTGGCTGCCGCCCCTGTACTATCAGTGGGAAGCAGCCCAGCACAATCAGACCTGACCACACGATCTAAGCACAGGATAAAGTCATCTGTGCAACTGTCGTGACTTCAAGTCTCGCTGCTTCTCGTTACAGCCCCGGGGCCCTGAACCCCACATTAACTCCTTCCAGTGCTGGTGATGGGGTCACAAGATGCTGACGTCTCTGGCATGGAAGTGGCACGCCCGGGTCAGTAATGGGCCCCAGGGAAGCTCCCCTGGGGAAGGTGCAATCCCTGACAGCTGATCTAAGAAACACATTTTGTAAAAGGATTTAACAATAGAATTATCTTCCTCAAAAAGATGTAACCATCCTTAAAGCAAAGATTCGGATGCTTCTGATTATTTGGAAATAAAGCACCATTTATTTTTCTTCAGGGCCTCTGAATGGGAGAGTGATTGTCAATAAAGTTTTAGGTTGTGGTTTGTTTTTTGTTTACTAATATCCCCCGCTGTGTCCTTGTTATCTAAGGCAGGAGTGGCCAACTCCAGCCCTCAAGGGCCACCAACAGGTCAGGTTTTCAGGATATCCCTGCTTCAGCACAGGTGGCTCAGTCAAAATGACCTGGAGGAATGGAGTTGGCCACTCCTGATGTAAGGCGTTATCTTTGTAAACTCAAAGTAAAAAAGTCGAAGACTGAGCCGCTGATTGAGCCACCTGTACTGAAGCAAGGACTGATTGAGCCACTTGTGCTGAAGCAGAAATGTCCTGAAAACCTGACCTGTTGGGGGGGACTTGTGGACTGGAGTTGAGCACCATATGATAAATAAAGGTGCAGTCCCTTGAGTATTACATATTGGGGCTGTAAAACGGAAATATTTAAAGCATTAGCAATTGCGAGGTGCAGGGATCAAGGCTGAGCACTAAAGCAGTTTTTCAAATATTACAACGGCGGACATTTTTAAAAGACCCCACAAAATAGTTCACCCCCCCTATTATTTGTCCAAAACATAAAAATACTGCTGGATTTGATGCAAAATTCACAGCTAAATTAAAATGTCATCAAAAAAGATTCCTCCATAGGATTTAGATTGCTGAGAGCTTCAATAGTTCTGTATTTTTACCAAATAATTGCGGGAGGCGGCTTCTTTTTCATAAATACCAGTGCAGAGGCGGGGGGGGGGGGCAACTCCAGTCCTCAAGGGACACTAACCGTTCAGGTTTTAAGGATATCCCTGCTTCAGCACAGGGGGCTCAATCAGTGTCTCAGTCTTCACGTGGTCCTTGAGGCCCTTGCGCCAGATTAATCAGCAGCTGAGCAGCAATGCACATCGCCCCGACTGACGCATTTCCCATGGGTTGGCTGACTCTTGGTTAGCCCTTTCAGTTCCAGAAGTGCCCGCCACACACTGTGAAGCATTTGGCACGGAAAACGTGATTATTTCAAAATCAGTAGCGCCTCCGTAATACTTTCTCTGTAAAAATGCCCGTTTCTGACACGTGCCTATTTGTTTTTCTTAACAGGTAATAATGGGAAGGGAGCACCATTCAAGGCAGAAAGGGCCGGCGTAATGGCGGTGCTGGCGGTGCCTGTGTACCAAGCTCTGCGGTTACAGAGGCCCCGCCCTCTCCTGTACAGCAATGAAACGCATTTCCAGGGGAGAGTGCGGTGCCTGTAACTCTCTAACCTTTCCGGCAGAATCTCCTCCTGCAGGGTCCCTCATCATGGCTCCACGATGTCAAATGGCATTGCATTGTTACCACAACTGGGTACAACAAAAGACAGGGGTGCCCAATGCTACATCCAATTAACAAAACATATATGGTAATAAGTATAAAGTTTAAATACTTCAATAATAATAATAATAATAACTTGGTTATTTAGTTAAACCCTTTGGCCAAAGCGTTGTAAGCTTGCACACCAACGTCAAGGTATAACCAAAAATGCAGGTCCTACACTACACTGTGAACCCTCCCCTTTACCTCTGTATGAGGGGAAAGAACCATAGTACGGCCTGTTATTGCAGCAAAGTGAAAAGACCTCCCAAGTTAAAAAGGTCAGGAGGGGTGAGCTCTGGGGGGAGGTGCCTCCTACCTACCTACCTACACACACACGCACGCACGCACACACAAACACACACACACGTATAATACTTTTCAGATATAATTGTGCCAACGGATCAGAGCACTGCTCTGCAGAAGGTGTAAGCGAGAAAGGAAAGAGTCACTTCCGGAAACGTACATCATCATGTTAAAAATGTGGCTCTTTAAATAAACTACCACAGCCTGCGACTTTAACCATGAGTCATGTATATGAGAAAATTATTTGAATGGCTTGTGCTTCAATATTCATCTTCTTCAGTTCACCCCCCGGCATTGCTGCACCGCTGCGCGCCTCTGGCACTGCAGGGGTTAATACATGGCACATAAGATATATTTTGTGTTAAAGTGGCAATCCAAACGCTTTATTTTTTTTAACATTTCTTTTCTTTACACGGGATTGAAGCAGGGGGTCTCCGGAGCCGTATCCCGTTTATTCCGCTCCGGGGACCCCCTGCTTCCAGAGATACATACCTCAGTTTGGGGCGCTGGTAGCCGCCCTGGCTCAGCTAGCTGGCATTGTGGCAATTTGCGGGGATCAAGTAATGGCCGCTTTTCAAAGCTCCCGCGTCCAGCGGGCCAATAGGAAGCTGTGATGTCATCAGGTTCTGCTCCCTATTGGCCCGCGTGACGCGGGAGCATTGAACTTTAAACCCCAGCAGGAGTGGCTACCGGTAACTCCCACAGAGGGCAGTATCTCTGGAAGCAGGGGCTCCCCGGAGCGGAAATGAATGGGGTTCCGCTTCGGTGACCCCCTGCTTCAATCCTGGGTAATAAATATGTGTTAAGCACTTGGATTGCTCCTTTAAGCACAGGCTCAGCCACCGCTGAGAGGCGGAGAGTGTAAACACATTCATATTCGCACAATGCAAGAAAGAAAGAGACAGCATATCCCTCCCAGCATGCTGTGCCCTTTATCACGCAATCCCTGGAACATCAGTGTGAGCACACACTGCACAGGCAAAGCGAGGCAGGGCTGCGGGCCTCGGCACGTCTACTCCGAGACCCGGCCTGAAACTTCTGCAGATTAATATAATGTGGAGCATCAGATGCCGTCTTCTCTCATTAACCAAGTCCCCATTTCATCTGTCAGCAAAGTAATCCCACAGATCTTTGTAAAGGAGGTGACTGTCTGCTGGGTAAATGGCAGCAGCGCAGCTATTATGTGTTAGTGCCTTGCTGTGTTGATCACATATACTGTAGGTTTTCCTTGCATCAGCACAGGGAGGAGCGGATTTTAACCAGGCACATGTAGCAAAGATGGTAGCACTCCAGAGGTCTTTATAGAACGACAAAGCAATTTATGCCAATGCACTAAACGGATAAAGGGCACTTTATTTAACTATGGCAAAGCTAACGCCCTTTAACTGCTTCGGGCATTATAGGCTAAGGCAGGGGTAACCAAGTCCAGTCATCAAAGGCCACCAACAAGTCAGGTTTTAAGGATATACCTGCTTCAGCACAGATGTCTCAGTCAACAACTGAGTCCCCTGTGCTGAAGAAATCTGACCTGTTGGTGGCCTTTGAGGACTGGAGTTTGCCACGCATGGGCTAGGGCATCTCATACATTGGGCTAGGGCATCTCATACATTGG